>CP142457.1:29787500-30387500 GCA_038049695.1 Cinnamomum chago
TATTCCGAGGCTTCAGTCTTCTTTAACCAATTACAGAAAATTAGCCACGCAGGGCCATGCTAACTTGCAAAATAAGTTAAATGGAAAAAGAATGGAAAAAGAAGAGAGGAAAAGAGAGAGAGAATTCGTGGGTTGCAGAAGCTTCTCCGTCTGAATGGTTTGGGATCGGAATTTATAGAGATGGGTTAGGTTATAGATGGCAGCAGAGAGAGGAGAGAAATAACGTGAGGTGGCGTTGGGGTTGGAATAGGAGAGAAAAAATTGGTAAGTGGGCCACCTGATGGAGAGAAAACGTTGGATGGGATTTAGAGAGAGTGAAAATTTAGGAACTCTGTATCCCAATCATGGAAGGAGAGTGACGTGAGGTAGAAATTAAAATGGCTTGGGATTGGAGATAGAATTTAATAAAATAAATAATTAAATTCTAACTTAGTCAAAATCTTCTTCTTGACCATATCTTCTCGTTCGGGCTTCTGTTGGACTCGACCCAAGAATTAAAGTTGCACTATTTTTCGTTCTGCACAATATGAGCCCAATATTGGATATGTTTCGACGAACTTCTGATTTCTTCAATTTTACCATAATGCCCTTCTGCTTGATTTCCTCTAAACAAGACCCGGTTCTGAATCAACTCCGTCCAATCAGCATCAAATATGATCACCTTCTTTTAACGTTCCACAGTATCTTGAATCGTCTCCACCGGAGTTCGGATGAAAGTTATGCCCAACTTGCGAAGCGATGTGAAAATTCATCTAAAATCACCCAATTAGCTTCGTTTTGCGTTTAGCCCTCCAATTGCATCCTAAATCAAAATATAAGAATAATGAGTGCAATTAGATATCAAATAGGTACAAAGAATTAAATATTAATGGAGAAAAATATAACATTTTTCGTTCTTATCAGTAGGTGGAGATACTATCTGGTCGAATCAAGAGATGACCTCTAGTATCAATGTGGATGTGATTGATCAAGACGACACCTGATCACTATCGACGCCTATCTTGTCTGTCAGCATGTTCTGCAACGTAGCCGTAACTTTGTGAAAGTACAATCATGGTCTAGTACTCATCTTTGTGGACGAATCGAACTAAAGATGATATTGAGGCCAGATATGGATGCATCTTGGCACTATGGTCGAGATGCCTTACACCAAGACCGAGATGAGCCCAGTCGGTACTCTTATCGAGGCTGGTTCAAGCTTGGCGCATGCTGGCACCGTTTGCCGAGCTGAGATGAGAAGCCTAGTTGGTACCGTTACCGAGGTAGATGAATCTTGACACTCTGGCCGAACTTGGATACCGAGATCGGGATGAGCTGGGCTGGTACTGCTACCGAGACTAACGTAATCCTACTCTTAGGAAAACACCCCCACACACTTGTCCCCCAGCTCACGACCTTTTGCAGTTCTCTAACTTTTTGAGGTCAAGAGCTAAGTATCGTGTTGAGAGGATCGGAGGTATCAATTGAATTTCATCTCGGCATTAGCTGATGACATCTTATCTTTTCATGAAGTCTGTTTGCCTTCCTGAGACAATAAATAGCACGTCGGTGACACTTCGTTTGCCCGAGGTGATAAATGTTAGGTAGGTGACGCATTATTAGCCTAAGGCAATAAATAACATACTGATGTTTTGCCTTCCCAAGGCAATAAATATAGCGTATGAATCTCTGTGCGAGATGAACTGGCAGTGCCACGTGTCTTCATCTGGTTGGTCGTTCAACAAAATTGAAGCGACGTGTGCCTTCAGGAATTTGAACGGGCGCCATTTCGTCTATAAATTATGCATTTTCTTCCTTCGTCTCTTCACTTTGGCATTTCATCAGAGAAAGCTCTGCTGCAAGAGAGAAGAGAACCCTGCCTGAGCTTTGCCGGAAGTTTGACTTAGCAAACCGGAGTTCGGAGTTTATCCCTTTCCTGTGAGTTTTCTTCCACATCCCTGTCTTTTGCACACCGCCTTTATCTGTTTGGAGGTTCTGCTCTAGGGTTTAGGGTTTATGTTTCTGCCCCTTTTCCGGTATCGCCATCTGTAGAAGAATGAGATCTTATAGGAGTTAAGCGGAGACCCCTGAGGCCATGGTTGGTTTCAGGGAGATGTATGAGGACTTAGAGGACGTCCCAACAAAACTGGATAACCCGAAGGACCTCTTCAAGGGTCAATCCTTCTGGGATGGCTGGATGCCATTCCTTTTGGTCTCAATAATAGAAGGAGGGCTCAAGTTCCCCGTCCATCCTCTGCTTAGGGCCTGCTTGGCGACATGGCACCTGGCCCATGCCAGCTGATGCCCAATGGCTTCAAGGTCATAATGGGCGTCGCCGAACTCAATAAGATATTGGTCATAAACCTCGGTGTCCATGACATCAAGGACATATATGACCTGTGCAAGACCGCCGGGGACGGTCAAAGTTATTATCTCAAGGGGAAGCCGAAGGTGGATACCTTCATCCACAATCTGAAGGACTCAAACAGACATGCCGGGGACGATCGTCTGCTCGTCTCTAGCAACTGAAAATTCGGCAAGGACAAGACTGAGGAGGAGAAATTCTATAGGATTCCTCGACACTTCGGGGTTCCTCCAAGTAAATATCGAACTCAGAGTGTTCTCGCTTTTCTTCCTTCTGTTGTCTTACCGAGCTGATGTTAACTTCTGCCGTACAGAGATCAGCCAGAAGAAGCTGGGAGCTGAGCGTGCCGACTGGAAGCGGAATGATAGCTAGCTGAAACTCGTCCGCGAGTATCAAGGCCACAACGGGCGAGTTGCCTAGTCCCTGCTCGGATACGAGCCGAGGTACCGGACTTATATAAAGAGGAAGGAGGTCGCGCATGCCAGCTCCGAGGCTATTGACTTGGCCCAGCTCGTCGAAAGCTATTCGTCTCCCTCCAACCGTGAAAAAAAAAGGGAGAGAAGATGGATAAGAGGAGCCCTGTTGTGAAGGTGAAAGACCTGGGGGTGAAACTTTCTGGAGGTCGAACTCCTGCTTCCTCAGCAATCTCGGGGAGCGCTGGGGTTCCTGCTGCTAGTGCCTCTGGTGGTGCTGCTATTACCGCCGGCACTACTACTGGAATTGTTGTTGCTATTGCTAGTGCTGGTCCTAGTGCAGGTGCTGGTGTAGCTCGGCAGCATTCCGCCGAGACCCTGAGAGAGGGAGGTCGGGCTGAGAAGAGGTCGCAATCTAACGGCCGCGGCTTGGGAGCTTGGCAGCATCCTGCTGAAGGGGCTAAAGAGAAGGCCCCGAGGGAGAAGAGGCATCGAGGCGAGGGCTCATCAGAGAAAAGCCCTGGACAGGCCTCGGCTCCTTAGCCCGCGGGGGCGGCTCTGTGGAGGCCAAACCTGTAGCTTGGGCCTGGGAAGCCCATGACGATGGAAGACCGTCTAACCAGCAGTCCGTTGGTTGTTGCTGCTCTCGCTAA
Organism: Cinnamomum chago; assembly: GCA_038049695.1. Classification (NCBI taxonomy): domain Eukaryota; kingdom Viridiplantae; phylum Streptophyta; class Magnoliopsida; order Laurales; family Lauraceae; genus Cinnamomum; species Cinnamomum chago. The sequence continues at coordinate 29,790,911 of CP142457.1, forward strand.
CGCGTGCACCTTGTCACTCGATATGCAGAGGCACAAGGGAGCGGACGACGTGACGCTATTGTCTTCATCTCTGCAGTCAATCTTCTCGGTAAGTGTACAACGCAGATCTTCGAGTAGTATTTGTTTCTGTTAGCTTTCCTCTGACACTTGTCTTCTTTGTCAGACTACGCAGAGGGTTCAGGTGGTCCTAGAGAGGGCCCGTACAAGTGGCTCCAAGGTCGAAAAGTTGGAAGCAGAGAAGAAGAAACTTGCTGTGCCTTGGAGGCGAGTAGCCCGGAGCTGAAGGCGGCGGAGGAGAAGATAAACAGTCAGGGGCCAGAGATGGAGTTCGGGCTCAATGAGCTTAGCAACGTGAAGGCCGAGACCCACTAGCTGAAAGGTGTGGTTGTGGTCAAGGAAAAGAGGATTCTCGCACTTGAGGCCGAGCTGGCAAAGCGGGATACCGAGCTCCAAAGGGTGAACAAAGAGAAAGCCGATCTACAAGCCTCGCTCCAAGCTGAGATTGAGACATGTTTCCAGGATGGGGTGGATGCGGCTACAAAAGAGTATGAGGCCCAAGTCAAGAGCATCAACTCGGCGTTGTTCGAGCTTGGGTGCCGTGCTGCCCTGAAGAAGGCAAGGATCCCAGAAGGTCATCTTGTCTATCAGGACCTGCCAAAGTTTACTCGCCCCGAGCCTGAGCCGAGTTCTGCCGCCACTACTGAAGCTACTGTAGAAAGCTATCCCGACTCCGCCTGAGGTTGCTCCCCAAGCTATTACGACCGACCGTTTTGACGTTAACGTCGAGGCTACTGATTCTTGAAGCTTGTATTTTTTTTCTTTTTCTCTCTTATGTAAAGAACACTGTAACCATTCTTTTATCAATGAAATAGAATTTTACATTCACACTTGCCTCCTGTTTTCTTCAGATAACAATATGTGTGTGCTTGAATTTCATTCCACAACTGTGCTCTTAGCACAAACGCCCGATTTTTTACCAAGTAGTTGAGTTCGGTTCAGTAACTGGAACTGAGTGACTATTGGGCAATAAAGACTCAGGTTCCTTAACCAGAAGTAACTTAGGTAAAACTGAACTTGGTTTAATAACCAGAATTGTAATTGCTCTGAATTACAAATAACTTTAAGAAGTACCCACACCTTTAGAGATAGAAAAACTCATGGTTGGTTCAGCAACCGAACTAGATTCTCATAGGAAGCCATTAGGTCCTTCAACTGCATGGTTGGTTCCATAACCAAACTAGGATAGCTGCCGAGTTCCATAACCTGGCGTGTTACTCATCTGGTCCTGTGACTAGGTTGGCTAGTTCTGTAACCGAGCTGAGATTTTGGCCGAGTTTCATAACTGCGGCCCTTCACAGCTGGTTCCATAACCGAGCTGTAGTCTCTTCCATGCTGGTGCTGTCACCGAGCTGAGACTGTTGCTAAGTTCCATAACTGCGGCGCTTTGCAGCAGGTTCCGTAACTGAGTTGTAGTCTCTTCCATGCTGGTGATGTCACCGAGTTGAGACTGTTGCTGAGTTCTATAACTGTGGCGCTTTGCTGCTGGTTCTGTAACCGAGCTGTAGTCTCTTCCATGCTGGTGTTATCATCGAGCTGAGATTGTTGCCGAGTTTCATAAATGCGGCACTTTACAGCTGGTTCTGTAACCGAACTTGCTGGACCCGATTTCCTTCCTATCCTCCCCCATCCGTCCCCGAGGCCACCGAAAAAGTCGAATGGAGGGAAAAAGGGAGAGAAAGGCCGGTATCAACATTTTTGTATGGGTATGCTAGATTTTCTATTCTACTTGGAATTTAGAGATGGTGATCTGGAGATCTACATTCGCAAGTAGAAAGAAAATCAATATTTTTCTAACTTTCCATTGCACATATATTTAAGAAAAGAGACAAGGTTTTTTTGAATGCCGTGAGAGAAGATTTTGGCGTAAAAGGCGATTTGTGCCGTGAAAGGCGATTTACAAATCTCGTCAATGAAGAAAGACAAAAAATTTGATTTTTTCTCTCTTAAAGAAAATACAAAATACAACAGAAAAGTAAGAAAAGGGATATGACTTCTCAGGAAATTGCGGGGACACATTCAGATCGACGGTCGGAAGTCATGTATGGAATTCGCCATCGTCCTTCAGATGAGAACGCTTTATGCTTTGATTCTTTGACTTGCCTTGGACTTCAGTTTTTTTTTCTTAAAGGATAAGGACCAAAGGAAGGTCCTATGTCTGATAAAAAAATGAAAGGAAATTGAGAGAGAGTTCAAGCTTCTAGAGTTGCCATCAAATTGCAAAGGGGGAGATTGTTAGAGTTTTAATTTTGTTGCAATTTGATAGGATGCATTCATTTTCATAGCTTGACGTCTCATTCCTTCATGTTCTTATTCTTAGGATCCTCATGCATATTTCTCCTTCATAATTCTTGCTTTTATCATATGTTATGCATGGTTTTCAAATCAGTTTTGTCTCTTAAGATCATGGAGTTTTGATTTCAGATTTTCAATCCTCTAAGTGTTTAAAATCTTTAAGTTCAAAAAATCATTCAAGCTTTCCAAAGTTTCCTTCTTTAAATCTTTGTTTTATTTAGAGTTTTCATGACTTTAGAAAATCAGTTTTAATCCTTTTTCAGTCATGAATTCATGCTTGAGAAATGTGTCTCAAAGTCCCCTGGAAAGATGCCTTCTAAGTTGCAAGTTTCTAAAATTTCAGAAATTCTGGGCAGTCTTCAGGTCGACCTGCTTGTGTAGCCGGTCGAGCGGGCCAAGGGACCCGGTCGACCGGGCACACTGCGGGTCGACAGGGATTTTGAGCTGGTTGCTTTCCCAACGGGCATTTTTATAGCCGTTGTGTGTACCCGGTCGACCCGGCCCAATACCAGGTCGACCGGGCACTAGCCATTGAGAACTTTTTCTTTATAAAAAGTGGCTTTTTGTTTGGAAAAAGTTGCTGAACTTTCAAGGACTTTTGAGGCCAAGGACTTACAACTTTTCTAGAGCATCTTTGAAGGGATTATGAAGTCATTCCATTGATTCAACCTTTGATCTTCTAAATGGGTGTGCTTCCTTTATCCTAAGTCCTTTAAAATCATGCTTTGTTTCTTTATCTTTGATTTTCTTCAATGCATGATTAAATAGATGTTTTTCTATTGAAGTGTTGCCTTTCATAACATGTTTTGAATTTTGAAATATCTTAGCTGTATGAGATCAACATATGATTAGCCATTCACATGAGTTATGAATCTTTGTTTTCAAATCTAACTTGTTAATCTTAAGATTATACATTTGCTATTCAAGTTTGATCTTTTTGGAAAACCATGTGTTTGTCAAACAACTCTTTCTCATACATATGATTATCATCTTTGCATCATTCAAAGTTTCATCTTTTGAATAGAGAAAGAGTGATTTCTAGTATATGCATTATTCATAAACTTTGTCATTCATATGCAGAGTCTAGAAGTTGAGTTTCCATTTTCTATTTAGCCTATGTAGAGGCACTCCATTGCACTTACATTGTTCTCTTAATCTATACATTCTGTCGCGACCCCGGACCAGGAATTCGGGATCGGGACATTAGTGAACAATGATTAATGATGATTATCTACATCAAGAAGATACACTTTATTTAATTTCCCACAGGTGTCCGCGGTGAAGATATTACAACCATCAAGGAATATTTCTTTTTAAGTGCGGAAGCATGTAGCAAATCAAATAGACAACTATCTCTAGTCATGCAAGCATTAATATCAAATATCAAAACTGTATCAGAATGAGCAATGATCTATAGCATGTTTCCCAAAAGTTGTTAAAGTTAGACAAAATATCATTTAGTTACATTCCCAAGAATAGAGGCCAACATAGGCCAATATGAACGAAACAATAACCCAAAAGAATGGTTAATTAGTTCTCCCAAAATGTTAAGCTTCTCATAGCAGTCTGATGTCTACATGACATCGTCAGCGCGCCACTCAACTAGAGGTTGCGGCTCACCTACCGCCTCCTCTGGCTCCTCCTCAAGGAAACCGGCAACGGGACCTGAGTACCAAAGCAAATGTATCAGACACGACGGTCTGGCAAGAGAGTGAAAAGATACAACAACATATAATAGATGAAATATCTCGAAAAGCAAGGAAATCTGTTTAAGCAAGAACTCTCACAAAATAGATAAATCATTTGCTAGAAAATATGTAAACAAGATAAAACATATGAGGTAACCAAGGGATCGGGAACTCACGAGATGACAATCACATAAAGCTAAGTCCTCTGTCACTAAAGTGACAACAGTATCACGGGACGTTGATCTCAGTCACACAAGGTGAGGAGATTCAACGCAAATCATATATACAATATAAATATACAGGACGGGACCACGGTAGCGAACCGCGTATCGGGACGGGACCACGGTAATGACCGGGTATCGGGATCCAAACTGCAGCTGGCGGGACGGGAGAGGGATTTCCAAGTCGGTGGATCAAACCGACAAGGTATCCAAGCTTAGTGATGCCGACCCATAGGTTAAACAACAAATCGGGACATATGCAAAATGCATCAAGTCCAAGTAAATAAATGAACGGGGCAAGAATACTCAAATGTGTAACCTTCATTTCATATCGGGCAATGCACTTCGGGACAAGTCAATGTTACTAGTGTAACTCTCATGCTTTCGGGAAAACAAATCATTTAAGTAGACCTGGGAAAATGAAGAAATATAATGAACTATACCATTTCGGGAAAACTGTTGATTTCGAGATCTATTTAAGTGGATAGGGGTCCCGTATGTCGATTATTGAAATGACTTGGTACTCCTTGAGTTTGAAGACATCCCGGGCTCCTTATACACTTTGGATTTTAAAACTTCAAATGACATCCTTGTGATATGGTTTCTTTCTCGGATGACCTCATGCAATGCCTAATGAATCTCCTTCGATTGACAAAGCTCAGCGCTCGAACGAACCTGGGAAATTTCGGTCACCTGGCGGTTAGTCGCCGCTGGCTGACAGCGCAGCTGACCGCGGCTGGGCTGCAAAAATGCAGCTTACTGGAAAGCTGACCGCCAAGTGCGGTTAGCTGGCGGTTAGCCGCCGATGTGTTCGGCGGTTAGCCGCTGGCTAACCGTGGAGCTGACCGAGTTTTCAGGTGGAGAAGTGTGCTCTCTGGAAAAGCAACCGTGACATTTCGGCTACCTGGCAGTTAGCCGCCGGGTGACCGCAGGCTGACCGCCAGGTGCGGGAATCACCCACTGTGTTCAGATTTGAGCCCTTCTCCTCCTCAAAACCATTCTCCCCACTTCCACTTAATCCCTGTAATAACATTGAGCTAAGAGCTCCTCCAATGCCTCTATCTACACTTCTCCAAAGCCCCATCATATGTTCACTCCATCACTTCTTCCATGTCAAGTCTAATACAAAGTAAAGAGGAAGGAAACCATTTCACAAACATTCATTTAGGATATACCCAAAAGACAATAAATGCTAAAGAAACATGTTTACAAAACATTAAATGAGGCTATCAAGATGCAAAAAGGGCATTTATTTCAACCATAAACACATTAATGAAAGCATGAAAATCCATAAATGCTTCACCAAACCATTTGAAACTTAAAACACTTCATCATTCACTTGCCTCAAGTCCAAGCTAGCTATACCAAGCCTCAAGTCACCTCTATAGCTCAAATCCAAGCTACAATAAAAAACCCCCAAAACAACCCTAAAATGGGTTACACAAAGAATGAAAATGATAGAACTTTTAATAATCCAAATGTAGCTTCTCAAGGGTTAGAGGAACACTAATCTAGGAGATGGGAAAGATTACTTACTTGGATGACCTTCAAAAGAAGAGAACTAGTTGAAGGAAGATCTCAAGATTGAGAGATTTCTCCAAAAATGGTATCAAGATGAAGCTTGCAAGGTAGGGAAGAGGGTGATGATCTCCATTTCGAGTTTGGTGCAAGATTTGTGAGGATTGGAGAAGGAGAAGCAAGAAGAAGAAAGGAAAGTTGCTAGAAAACCCTAGGTCTATCTCTTGTGCTGGAAAATGAAAATGGAAAAAAGAAGGGGAAGGGTCTCCTCTGTTAACAATGAGGGTTGGGTCCCACAACTTAAGGAACTAGTTTGGCTGAAATCATCTATTTCGGTACCTCGGACGAAGTCAACGAAGAAGGAAGAAATGATCGTCGAAATATCTAGTTTCCAAAAAGTATATGTTTCGCGGGTTTCGGGAATATCAGGTTTTGGGTACAGATTTGGTGTGTAATGACTGTTTTACCCTCAAGGCTATGAAATCGGGTTTCGGGATCTCAAACGAGGACGGGATCAACATGAAAGTTGTAGGGATCATCAAAACGAGTAAAATGGGATTAAAATCATGAATGTAAAAACCTCCGATAAATCCTCAAACATATGCAATGTCATGAAAAGGAACCCCCAAAGGGCCCTACTAACACAAGGCAAATCAAAATCCCCAAAACTATATCAAAAGCTATTCCAAACCCAACTTAGCCAAAAACACTAATCAAGCTTAGCACTAACACGCAACTTAAATAGCACTAATCGGGTTCACTCGGGTCGGGGTCTTACACATTCATAAGCATATTTCTTAAGAGAAAATCTCTTGTTGTTAAGGTTGGTGCTTAGCCTTGAAAAGCATAGTTAATGTTGTAAAGGTTTATGCTTAGCCTTAAAAAGCATAGTGATGAATTTGTAAGGTTTGAGGTGATCCTAAACCTTAATTTGAGTTAGTGAAAACCGGTAGGTGTACCGGGAGTGGATGTAGGCAATTTGGCCGAACCACTATAAATATGTGTGTTATGGTGATCGATTTTTTCCTTCCTTTATATGAATGATGTACTTATGTTTGAATGAAGATTGTAGTTAATTATTCTTTGTGTATGCTTATCTTAGAGACTCCTCTCAATCACAAGATAATTAATCTTCATGAAAGCTTAATTAACTTAAATGCCAAAAGAATTAAAATTGGTCTAGGTTCTTAGAACTCACCCTATTCACCCCCCCTCTAGGATTCGTTCTTGGACTTTCAACTGACCGTGCCGCTTCTTTTGGAATTCTTCTTGCGATGACCGACGATGGATCTTTATGTTGATCGATGTCGGATGATCATGCAACTTCAGACATAGATTGTTAATAGCGGGCCGGTACCATCTGTCTTGTCATTTCTTGATCGGTCGGACAGAAAGTGTACTTTCTTGGTCAGCCGGTTGGCGATCTTGGAGCGATCAATGACGATTTCGTGCTCTTGACGGCGGATCCGAAATGTAGATGGAGATCAGTCGATTTCGAGCGTCGAAAATCAGATTTTTAGGAAATCACAGGGGCTGCACTCCCGAAAAGCGAAAAGGATTGAAACACAGGCCTTCCGGCGGAAATCCGGCGACTCGGACTTCCAGGGTCGCCGACGACCATGGGGCTTGATCCCCTTTGGTCACCATTTCGTCGGCCGTTTTTCGATCTTTTTGCTTCTTTTTTTCTCCTATATTTTTCTTGACATTTTTCCTCATTTTTTGGTTTGATTCTCCTGAAGAAAACCCGACAACAAATCGAGCAAAATTGGAGCACAAAGTCTCCTGTTTTTTGGAGAAGCCGAAGACCTTGCCGCGCAGAGTTGCCGATTTTTGTCAAGAGTCAAAACTAGGTCAAACGATGTCGGAATGACCTGAAATTTGATGTAAAGCCTCCTGAGCAGTAGATAGGACCAAGCATGGGCTTTGCTTGAGTTTTGAAGCCGTTTAGGGTCTCGTTGCTTCTAGGCTTGATTTCTCCGCGAAGAAGATGTCGCGCTTTGATGTGCGGTCAACCGATGTCTGATTGACCTGAAATTTAACAGGGAGCCTATTGGAGTTATTTTGCGATGATCCATTAGCTCTGATTTGAATGTCATGGTCCCGAGGTGTTCCACCGCTTCGCCTTGATTTTCTTTCGGAGCGTCGAAGTCGGGTCAAATGTTGTCGAAATTACCTGAAATTTGACGTGCAGCTCTTTTGAAACTTGTGAAATTTGATGAGTAATGGTCCCGGTGGTTCTCGTCGCCAAGATGCTTGATTTTCCTTCGGAGCGTCAAAGTCGGGTCAAACGTCGCCGGAATGACCTAAAATTTGACGTGGAGCCTTTTGGATGTATTTTGAGATCATCCGTAGGCTCTGATCGAAGTTTTAATGTCTTCGACGCCGCTGCCGCCAGGAGCGCCTGCTTGGCCGCTGGAGGAGTGAAATTGGGTCAAATGATGTTGAAATAACCCGAAACTTCATGTGAACTACTCTTTTGGCTGTCTTGATGGATCTTGCAGTTTTCAAGTGATTCTGACAAGATTTGATGCTTGAAGTTGCATTGCCCGTTTGTAGTAGGATGCAACTTCATGTGGCTTCTTGATGTTGAAGAGGCAAAGTGATATTTTTGGTGTCAACAAATGCCCCCTCGAGGTACAGCTACGAGTAGCTTTTGGAGTCGATCTTGAAGGAGTGTTTTTGAGTTGACAAAGAGTCTTTGAGCATTTTTTTTAATAACCTTTTGAGTTTCCAAGCGGATTTTGTGGTAGTGAGAGAGATCACATACCATCTCAAGGCAAAGTTTTGAAAATGAGATGAGGGAGTTGGATTTGGGTTTTGGATTTTGGATTTTCCTTTTGACCTTGTGAACCTAAGGGTTTATGTGGCGCATCAGGTGATCAAGAAGGATTTTTGGTTTTTGACCTTGTGACCTAACAAGCTGTATGTGGCAGATTAGGGGTCAGGGTTTTGATTTTTTGATTTTGACCTTGTGACCCAACGAGATGTATGTGGCAAATTGGGGGGTCAGATTTGGTTTTGACCTTGTGACCTAACAAGCTGTATGTGGCAAGTTAGGGGGTCAGGTTTGGATTTTGTGAAATGTCAATTTCAAGATTTTCCATTAGAGCCTCAATCCTCTACTGACCTTACTCCAATTGCTGGATGCGTGCGGTTGTTTCATCAGGAGGTGGATTGCGAGGCTACTCAGAGTTTGTAGCCAAGACGTTCATCCCCCGTGATTCGAACGAGGAGATTGTCCTGGTGACTGAGCTGGGGCTCATTCTTGAAGAGCTTGAGGAAGGATAACTCTGTTGTCTTGGCTTGAAGGAGTAGAAGATTCTTCCAGATGTCTTTGTGTCTGGGAGAAGCTACGAGTCACTGGTCGTCGGACATGAATTTTAGTTGCAGACTTCTGGTTTTGCCAGCCATATGAACAGCAGCAACTTGATTGAGTCTTTCTTTTTCGACCCATTTTTGGGAGACTTGGAGAATAGGATGTTGGGTCCTTTGTTTCTCTAGTCTCTTTTGTCGATACGACATACAACGACATATGCGACGGGCAATTTGAGCTTCTGTCAGCTCTGGTTGGGCTTTAGCAATGAAGGGTGTACTCCCTCGAGCGCAGCAGCCGAACCTATCTTCTTTAAAGCTAGGCATAGACAGGATTTGGACTTGGTCCTTCGACTGTCGTAGCGAAGCTTTGAATTTTGCGAGTTCAGCCCCTGTTGAGATAAAGGGTCGAACTGTTGGAGTGCAGGCCTTTGCAGGTTCTTGCAGAGGCCTGGTGATGTATGATTTGATTTTTGGCTTGTAGGAACAAGCCGACTCATGATGGGTTGACTTCTTTGTCAGGCAAGAGACTGGTTATTCCTCCTTCATGTATGCAAGATGATTGAACCGGTTTACTTTGAGAGGGGTCAGGTATGCTGGCTTTGCAGATGCTCGGGACCTCCTTTGTTTTGGTGAAGGCCTCGGGGACCAAGTCTTAGGGTAGACCTGGTTCTCTGCGGGTTGAGGCTTCGTGGGCTTCAGCCTTCTTCTTGTTTGCCCTTGGTGTCATGGCAGTGACACGTTACGAGGCGATCTTTTGCTTCTTAGCAGGTGCGGTTTCCTTTACAAGAAGTGGGAACGGTCCCTGTCGCGACCCCGGACCGGGCCCCCGAAGGAACTGATCCGGAGTCGGGACATTATTAATGAAGGTGATGATGAGATGATGAATAGATAACCACATGCATTTATTTAATTTCCCACAGGTGTCCGCGGTAAGGATATCACAATCATCAATGAATATTTCTTTAAGTGCGGAAGCATGTAGCAAATGAAATAGTCAGACTATCTCTAGTCATGAAAGCATTAATATCAAGTATCAAATACTGTATCAGAATGAGCAATGTTCTATAGCATGTTTCTGAAAAGTAAGTTAAAGTTTAATAAAGATCACTTATTTACATTCCCAAAAAAATAGAGGCCAACAAAGGCCAATATAAACAAAGCAATAACCCAAAGAATGGCTAAATAGTTCTCCTCAAAATGTTACACCTCTCTTAGCAACTCGATGTCTACATGACATTGTCGGCACGCCACTTGACTAGAGGTTGCGGCTCACCTACCGCCTCCTCCGGCTCCTCCTCAAGGAAACCGTCAATGGGACCTGAGTACCAAAGCAAAAGGGTCAGACACGACGGTCTGGCAAGAGAATGAAAAGATCCAACAACATGTAATAATAAAGGAAATACCTTAAAAAGCATAGAAATCTGTTTAAATAAGAACTCTCATAAGGTAGATAAATCATTTCCTAGAAAACAGGTAAACAAGATAAAACATATAGGGTAACCAAGGAATCGGGAACTAACAAGATGACAATCACATAAAGCTAAGTCCTCTGTCACTAAAGTGACAACAGTATAACGGGACGTTGATCTCAGTCACACAAGGTGAGGAGATTCAACGCAAATGATATATACAATATAAATATATGGGACGGGACCACGGTAGCGAACCGGGTATCGGGATCCAAACTGCAGCTGGCGGGACGGGAGAGGGATCTCCAAGTCGGTGGATCAAACCGACAAGGTATCCAAGCTTAGTGATGCCGACTCATAGGTTAAGCAACAAATCGAGACATATGCAAAATACATCAAGTTCTAGTAAATAAATGAACGGGGCAAGAATACTCAAATGCATAACTTTCATTTCATGTCGGGCAATACTCTTCGGGACAAGTCCATGTTACTAGTGTAACAATCATGCTTTCGGGAAAACCAATCATATAATATAAATCTTGGAATGAAGTGAAACAATGAACTATAACAATTTCGGGTAAAATACTGGTTTCAAGATCTATTTAAGTGAATAGGGGTCCCGTATGTCGATTATAATAAAGACCTGGTACTCTTCGAGTTTGAAGACATTTCGGGCTCCTTATGCACCTTGAAGTTTCAAAACTTCGAATGAAATCTTTGTGATATGGTTTCTTTCCACGAATGGCCTCATACATTGTTTAGCAAATCTCCTTGCCATCGAGGGGTTCCAAGAGAATAGACCTAAACATTGAAATAGTTAAACATCGTCCCAAATATAGCCTTGCCCAACGGGGCCCCTCGCTCGAGCGGACTGGAGAGTTCGCTTGAGCGAGTCGCTCTCTGGAATGGCTGTCTGGGTGGGTTCGCTCGAGCGAAGTCGAGGTCGCTCGAACGAACTCATAGGGTCGAGCGAATATTTAAATGCGTTCGAACGAACAACTCTCTGGAATGAGTTCTTGGATGTCCGCTCGAGCGACCAAGTTACTGGAATGCTCCGAACCCCTTTCTGGACAGGTCGCTCGAGCGAAGTGTCATGGTCGCTCGAGCGAACTGTCTAGGAACTGATTCCGGACCAGTTCAACTCCCCTCTATCCCTTCCTTCTACAACTCCCTTTTAGCCCCTTCTTCCACATCAAATGAGGAGCCTAATACTTCAATCAAACTACATCAAATCCTTTCATCACATTCATCCCATTCTCTCCTCCATCAATAACACATTCAATATAAGAAGGAAAGAAGAAGAAAACCATTTCACATAGAGTACATATGTAACAAAAACAAGAGGAAATTAAATACTATGAGCTAACATATCTTTATGACCATAAATGCATCCTTTAATACTCCATCAAGAACATTTATTTCAACAATAAAAATCAATAAAAGCATGAGAAGATCATTAATGTTTCACCAAACCATGTAAAACCCAAAAACACCCCAATCATTCACTTGCCTTAGGTCCAAGCTAGACAAACAATCAAGCCTCTATCACTTCTTAAGCTCACTTCCAAGCTACAATAAAAAAATCCCTAAAACAAACCCTAAAATGGGTCAAACAAAGAAAGAAAAGGATAGAACTTTCAATAATGCAAATGGAGCTTATCAAGAGCTAGAGGAACACTAATCTAGGAGATGGGGAGGGTTACTTACTTGGATGACCTTCAAATGAAGAGAGCTAGCTCAAGGGAGGTCTCAAGGTCGGAAGATTTCTCCACAAATGATATCAAGATGAAGCTTGTAAGATGAGGAAGAAGATGGTGATTTCCATTCCAAGTTTGGTGCAAGATTAGTGTGGTTTGGAGATGGAGAAGCAAGAAGAAGAAGAAGAAGAGTTGCAAGGAAACCCTAAGCTCTCCTCCTGTGCTGGAACATGAAGAAGGAATGGAATGAAGAGTGGCTTCCCTATGTTAACAATGAGTTGGGTCCCACTACTAAAGGCACTAGTTTGGTTGAAATCATCTCTTTCGGGACCTCGGATGAATTCAATGAAGAAGGAAGAAATGATCATCGAAATATCTAGTTTCAAAAGTATATGTTTCGCGGGTTTCGGGAATATCAAGTTTTGGGTACAGATTTTGTGTGCAATGACTGTTTTGCCCTCAAGGCTATGAAATCGGGTTTCAGGATCTCAAACGGGGACGGGATCAACATGAAAGTTGTATGGAATAACAATACCAATAAAACGGGATTAAAACCATGAATGCAAAAATCTCCGATAAATCCTCGAGCACATGCAAAGTCATGAAAAGGAATCCCCAAAGGGTCCCACTAAACACAAGACAATCAAAATCCACAAAACTACTCCAAAAGCTATTCCAAGCCCAACTAAGCCAAAAATCACTAATCAAGCTTAGCACTAACACGCAACTTAATTAGTACTAATCGGGTTCACTCGGGTCGGGGTCTTACAGTCCCAGCGACCTGAAGATGATAGTCCGGGGAGTAGAGGTCGACCCGGTGTTTTGAGATTTGTCGAGGGATGTGACGCTTCGGCAGCAAGCAGGGCGCTTATGAGTACGCTTGTTCTGCTTCTCCTAGAGCATGAGCTGGTACTTGTTCTCATCGAAAGTGATGGTTAATGAAGCAGCCATTGTTAGTTTTGAAAAACTTCTTAAACAAGACCACGTCCATTAGTAATCACAAGAATACAATGATCATGAATGGGAAAGAACTATGGTTTTGTCTTTTCAAATCGCTCGAGGGCACATGGCCCAGTCCAAGCGAGATGAAAGAGGCAAAAAGTCATAGAGGATACAATTGTTCTGAACGTAAGCACAGGAGGCTTAGAGCGAGCGTTCCAGTGACTACTAGAAGCAATTGTTGACCTTAATTCAAATTATCAAGAAACGAGGCTTACTCGAGGTAAGATGATACAAGGTTGGAGATACAAATGTGTCGGTCGCGAATACAGTAGACCCGGAAGGGCGTACTAGCATCGCTAGGCACAAATGTTGCAAATTGCATCCTTGGAATGGACACGAGATGAGATTTTTGAAATGTCAAAATTGGATTCATAAAAGAGAGCAAATGGTGTTCTAGTCCGAACGCAAGCTACAAGCAATTTCCACGAGCTTTTATCCGAAAGGGAAGGAACCAAGATTTCTCAGATGTAAACCCAAAGATGATGATTTTTTTTAAAGTTTTTTTTTTGAAATTTTTTTGTGTTTTTTTTTTTTGAAAGAAACACGAAGGTTTTCCATTCGGTCTTATGAAACCTTAGCATATAGATCAACCTCTAGGTAAGGGTAGGATTACTTAATGAACCCGTTTGGAGGACCCTTGCCTCGAACACTCTAGCTGTCTCTACACTCTAGACAAGGCTTTTCTTAGATCCACTTTGGTCAAAGAACGCAATTGGTGCAACCTTAGTGGGTTTTGAAATTTTTTTTGATTTTTTTAATCGATTCATCAAAGAGAACGAACAGTATCCCAATCCGAATAAGGGTTCAAACATTTTTGCGAGCGCTAAATCCAAAAAAGAGGGGACCAAACTTTCTCAAATTTGATTCCAAAGAAATTTTTTTGAAGGAATTTTTTTTGAAGAGTTTTTTTTTTTAGAAATCCCTATCGTACTCATCAAAGAGAAAAGATGACCCATTCCCCGATAAGAACAATAGCTGCGAACATTTCTATGAGCTATCAAGTTCAAAGAGGAGAGGTTCAAAGTTTCTCAAAATTGAATCCAAAAAAGAGAAATCATATTTTTTTTTTGAAATGAGAAAGAATGGAAATATGTTCAAAGGTAGAAATTTTCCAAAAATCCCATTTCATGTATTTTTTTGGATGCAAGATCCAACACAAGCCACCAACTAGAAAGGAGCCTAAGAATTCAAGCATCGCATTCTCAAATGAATGGAGTCCCACTGGGTATGCCAGCTTGATGGACCCGATTTCCTTCCTTTCCTCCACCATTCGTCCCTAGGGTCACCGAGAGGGCCAAATGGAGGGAAAAAAGGGGGAGAAAGGCGGGCATCAACATTTTTGTATGAGTATGCCAGATTTTCTATTCTACTTGGAATTTAAGGATGGTGATCCGGAGATCCACCTTTGCAAGTAGAAAGGAAATCAATCTTTTTCTAACTTTCCATTGCACATATATTTAAGAAAAGAGACAATGTATTTTTGAATACCGTGAGGTGATTTTGCCGTAAAAGGCGATTTGTGCCGTGAAAGGCGATTTTGCCGTAAAAGGCGATTTTGTGCCGTGAAAGGCGATTTACAAATCTCGTCAATTGATGGACCGCGCCCGTCCGTTCCTCCTCCGCTGCCATCCGCCCCGGGTCTGTCGGGGTCCGGAAGGAGGGAGAGGGAAGAAAGAAAGGCGGGTATCAACATTTTGTGGGTATGCCAGATTTTCTTTTCTACTTGGAATTTAGAATAGTGATCCAAAGATTCACCTTCACAAGTATAAAGGAAATCAACTTTTTCCTAACTTTCCATTGCACACATATTTTAAAGAAAAGAGACAAGTTTGTTTTGAATGTCGTGAGAGGCGATTTTCTCTGTTTGCCGTGAAAGACGATTTTGGTGCCGTGAAAGGCGGTTTACAAATCTCATCAATAATGAAAAGACAAGAAATGTGAATTTTGTGTCTCTTTAAGAAAAAATACAGTACAATAGAAAAGAAAGAAATGGAATCTAACTTTTCATGAGATTGTAGGGGACCCGTTCAGATCGACGGTCGCGAGTCATGTATGGACTCCGCCATCGTCCTTCAGATGAGAACTTTGATGCTTGATTTCATGGCTTGGCTCCAACCTCAGATTTTTAGAGGATAAGGACCAAGGTAAGGTCCTATATCCAGTAAAAAAGAGAGTATACGGACTGAAAAGCCGCATCTAGCCATGTTGGAAATCAGGAGAGGTGGCCTTGGGGGGGTGGCCCCCCAAGGGGCTTTGATCACCTTGTAGTGTTGGTTGCTGCAGAGTTTTCTTGAAGGAGCAGAGTTGTAGAGATTTCTCCGAGGATTTTTGAATGATTTTCTGGCGATTTTCCTCTCTGGATCCGTTTCCCTTGGAATGACCCTCCTATTTATAGGCTTTTGGTAGCCATTTAGGAGAGTTTATGAGCATTTATGGTATTAATGCTCATGATGGGAGGAGTTACAAGTTTTTATTTACTTGTTTTGTAACTCCTTTCTCCTTGAATTTGATTGGCCGATGGAGAGTGATGGGCATTTAATCGCCTTTAATCTCCATGATGATGGGAGTTTCATGATTTTAATGTCATGATTACTTGGACTTGTAACTCCCATTTGCTTGCTTCTGATTGGGCCGTTCAAAATAATGAGTTAATGACCGCACTAACTTGCCATAAACGGGTCATTTAACTACATTAATTGATTGCCTGGGCGCTTGAGGAGTCGCGGGCCATGCCGCATCCTTTGGGATTCTTCTTGCGATGATCACCAATGGACCCACATACCATTTGATGTCGGATGGTGATCCAATTTCAGACATTGGTTGATGTCAGCGGGCCAGCAACATCTGTCCAGTCGATTTCGCGATCGGGCGGGCTGAAAGTGTGCTTTCTTGGTTAGCCGTTTGACGATCTTGAGGCGTCCGATGATGAACTAATGATTCCAGTGATGGATCCGTGATGTTGATGAAGATCGACGGATATCATGCACAAAAAATCAGATTTTGGAAAAATCACAGGGGCCAATCAATTTGAAACGCGAAAAGTACCCGAAAAATGGGGTTTTTGGGCGAGGTCCGGCGGCCCGGACCTCCATGGTCGCCGACGACCATGGGGTTTGTGCCCCATGGTCGGCCGTCTTCCGGTCGCCTTTTCTTCGCCGTTTTTCGTCCGTTTTCGCTTCTGTTTTCTCCTGTATTTTTCTTGGAATTTCCTCTCATTTATTGGCTGGATTTCCCTCAAGAAAACCTGACGAGAAGCCATGCAAATCGGATCGCAAAGTTTCCCATTTTCTGAAAAGCCGAAGACTTTGCTGTGGAGAACTGCCGATTTTTTTGTCAAGCGTCGAAACTAGGTCAAACGATGTCGGAATGACCTGAAATTCGACGTGTAGCTTCTTGAGCAGTAGAAGAGACCAACCATAGGCTTTTGTTAAGGTTTTAAAGCCGTTTTGGGTCGCACAAACGCTTGACTTTGATTTCACTACGAGGGAAATGCCGAGCTTTGACTTTCGGTCAAACGATGTCCGATTGACCTGAAATTTGATGGGTAGCTTCCTCATCAGTAGATAGGACCAACCATAGGCTTTCGTTTGAGTTTTGAAGCCATTTGGAGTCATGCAAACGCTTGCCTTTATTTCACCGCGAGGGAAATGCCGAGCTTTGACTTCTGGTCAAACGATGTCCGATTGACTTGAAATTTGATGGGGAGCCTACTGGAGTCATTTTGAGATTATCCACAAGCTCCGAATTGGGTGCCATGGTCCCGGGGTGCTCCGCCGCCGGTAGGCTTTGATTTTGTTCCCGAGCATCGAAAGTGGGTCAAACGTTATCAGAATGACCTGAAATTTGATGCGCAGCCCTTTTGAGGTATGTAGAAGCCGCCTATGTGCTCTGTTTGATGAGTGACGACCTCGGTAGTTCTCGCTATCTAAGGGCTTGATTTTGCTGCTCGAGAGTTGATGGAGGGTCAAACGGTGTCGGTTTGACTTGAAACTTGACATGTAGCCTTTCGGAGGTATTTTGAGACCATCCGTAGGCTCTGATCGAAGATTTGGGGTCTTCGACACTGTTGCCGCCGGGAGCTGCTGCTTAGCTGTTGGAGAAGTGAAGCTAGGCCAAATGATATCGGAATGGCCCGAAACTTCATGTGTACCTCTCTTTTGGTTGTTTTGAATGACCTTGCAGTTTTTGTTTGATTCTGACAAGATCTGATGCTTGAAGTGGCGCCTGCCTATTTTTGGTAGGATGCGGCTCAATGTAGCTTTTGGTATGAAGATGCAAAGTGACATTTTTGGTGTCAACAAATGCCCCCTCGAGGTACAGCGACGATATAGCTTTTGCAGTCGATGTGCCTCGAAGAGAATCTTGAAGAAGAGCTTCTGACTTGACCAAGAGTCTTTGAGCATTTTTTTTTTTGATGGAGTAGCCTTTTGAGCTTCCAAGGGGTTTTATGGTAGTGAGAGGGATCACGTACCATCTCAAGGCAAGATTTTGAGAATGACATTTGGATTTGGATTTGGTTTTGGTTTTTTGGTTTTGATTTTGACCTTGTGACCTAACAAGCTGTATGTGGCAGGTTAGGGGGTCAGGTTTTTGGTTTTGGTTTTGACCTTGTGACCTAACAGGCTGTATGTGGCAAGTTAGGGGGTCGGGTTTTGATTTTTGGTTTTGGTCTTGTGACCTAACAAGCTGTATGTGGCGAGTTAGGGGACCATGGTTTGGTTTTTTGGTTCACTCTTTGGGACAATTTTGGGTCCATTGGAGTGGTTTGGGCTTTTGTGGAATGTCAATTTCAAGATTTTGGCTTAATTTGGTTCATGAGGTGGGATGGTTTGGATTTTTGGAAACTCATGAAGCTTGGATTTTTGTATGGTATGGTCCAATCAACTCAAAAGAGGCATGGAACCATTTTTGTATGCTCTTGGTAAGAGAAATTTTGACTAAAAGCCACTTTTAGTGCCTAGGTGGTCAAACCTGGCTCATATGGGCTAACCCATGGGACCTTAAGCTTTGAAAGATGGCTTAGATCTCACATGGTATCATTTTGTAAGGAATATCTAAAAATATTTCCTTTGGATAGAGAGTATCTAAAAATATCCTTACTTTGAGAGATTTTCTCAAGTTTCCTTGATTTTGGGAGAGATTCTCTCAAAATATATTTCTTTGGGAGAGAATATCTATCATTCCCTTTCTTTTTGGAGAGAATTTTTCAAAGAATCTTTGTTTTGGGAGAGAATATCCCAAGTTTCCTTTTCTTTTGGGAAGGTTGCTAATTTTTAGCACTTACCTCCTTACTTTTCTCCTCTTTCCTCTTTTGGTTTGCTTTCTTCTATAAAAGCAAAGGGGTGGGATCTCTTGCTCCTATTGCAAAAAACCTTCAAGAGTGCTTCAAGATCTTCTCTTCTTCAAAGACCTTCAAGTTCTTCTTCTTCTTTTCCATGGCTTCAAGTGAGTTTTTCTTTCTCAATAAGAAATTGCATGTAAAAGTTTCTTTTCTTTTTTTTTCACGTGTTTCCCCTTTTTTTTTCACACGTTTTTTTTTTCTTTCTTCTCTTTTTTTTTCTTTTTTTCTTTCTCTTTTTTTTTTTTTTTGCTGCTGTACGGACATGTCCGTACAGCTTGGGTTGTACGGCCATGTGGCCCATGGGCCACGGCCTGTGGGCCAGCCCAGAATTTTTTTTTTCTTTTTTTTTTTTTTTCTTCTCTTTCTTTTTAAGAAAGAAAACTTTCTTTTCCCCCCCTTTTTGCTCACCGTGATAATGAGGTTTATGCAATCCAAGATGCTCATGCACATATATTTTTTTATGAAGATAAAAAGTTAGAGTCTCTAGGTTAAGCCAACATGAATTTTGACTTAGACAAAGTTTGATTGGTTTTGACCAAGTTGGGTTGGAATTGGTCAAACTTTTTTGTCAAAGTTTTCCTAGCGTCTAATGCATGATGATTTTTTTTTATGCATGATTTTTTGTAAATTGGATTGGAAGCATGATGATGATGCACACCTGGAAATCTTTTGCAAGTCTTCAGATTTGAAGCTCGCAGCAATGTTGAGCTCTTTCTTTAGTCTTGCGGGGGTTTCGAGGAACTTTGCAAGTTCTGGAATTTGAAGCTCGCAGCAATGTTGAGCTCTTTTCCGATCTTGCGGAGATTTGAGAAGACTAACTTGATCTCGCAGCAATGTTTGAGTTCAAGCTTTCTTTGAGAATCCTTCATTGATTATGAGCTCGTGGTGATGCTGAACTCATCTTCAGGCTTCCAATCTTTTTTTTTTTTTTTTTTCGGGGTATTTCCCTTTTCTTCGGAATTGCCCCGGAGCCATGCCAAAATTTCGCTAGGATTTTTTTTAGCAAAATTCTGTCATTTTGGTGATTGATTTTCTTTCTTTTTCTTCCATTGCAGGTAGTTCCTCCAGAACGAACAAGGGTAAGGAGCCCGTTACCGATGCACCTCGTCGATCTGTCAGATCTTCCAATGCGGCCGTACAGCAGGCTTGGGAGAAGGTCCAGTATGTGGAGAGAAACTTGGAAGAGTGTGACTCGCTCAACCGAGATGAGATGAGACAGCGACTGATCGCTCTCAAGGATGAGGAGTTTTACAAGATTATGACAAGCAATCGTCCTTGGGTCATGGACGATCAGAGCGTTGTGCCCAAGCCTACCTTTTTCTTTGGTGATGCAGCCCCTGATGACTCGTCATACCAAAGGAGATGCTTTCAGTTCTCTTACACAGCTGATGGTGAGGAGAGAACCATTTCTACCCGATCGAATTTTGATCGTACTATTTCGATCATGAGTCTTTCTCCCACATGCTCTAAGAGAGAAGATCCTCCAAGCTGGGTGAAGAGGACCAATGTGGTCAAGACCGGGGTTTTTGTTGGCGGTCCTTCTGGTTATGCAGAGAAGTCGCCTGTCCGTCTGGACATGTTGATGCCGGCCAGCGGCTACCAAGGACCTGATCATCCATCGGTTGATTTGAGACCGGTGGGCCTTGGCATTTTCAGGGGTGATGGCAGCAATTGGGTGAAGCCTTTTCGACTTCGTGGCCGTTTCAGTGTTGACTCGAGCTGGGAGTCGTGCACTGATCACATCCTGCAGATTGGTGGTGCCATTCTGAAGGAGGCCGAGATTTTTGATGCGGTTCGCGCTTTTAGGCAAACCGTGATTTTCTCCGATGAGGCTTTTACGGCCATGCTGGAGTCCTTCCTTCCACAAACCAACACCTTCATTGTTACGAATGGTGAGATTGGTTTTTCTTTGAAGGGGCTGAGTGCCATTACCGGGCTGTCCATCCTCAGCAAACTCTACGAGGAATTTATGCCGATCGACAGCGTCCTTAAGGAGCAGTCTGAAGAGTTCAGGCTTTTGTACTTTCAGCTCGTCGCCTTTTACGATTTTTTGAAGGAGAAGGAGGGCCCGAAAGTCCGGTGCAGCAGTTGGAAGAATGTTGGCTTTTTATCTCCCAACTTCTTTGGCAGTGGAGAATCTTCTGAGAAGAATCTGGCTTCGAAGAAGATCTCCGTTATGCGAGAAAATCTGAAAGAATTCTTCGCAAGCACAAACGACATTTGTTCCAACATCGCGCTGCGAAGAGATCTTGCTATGTACCTCACTTACTGGCTAGGTGAGGCTGTCTTTGCTGGAGGAGATGGGACGCACATCAGGCCGCATTGTATTTTTCCGGCTTGTCAGATGGCGTTTGGAGAGCAGCTAGCTTTGGTGCCGGCTCTTTACTCCTATTTATGTACCGAACTTCAGGCTGCTGCTTTCTTGGTCCGGCTTGGGCTCCCCATGAACAGAGTATTTTCAGCCCATATTTTCTATTCGTGGTATGTGTACCACTGTCCTGGCTTTCACCGTTTAGGCGCCGCACAGGATGATGACCCTTTCATGATTCAGTTGACTAGGGGAAAAGCCGTTTCCGAATCTCTTTTGTCTGCCCGCTTGAGGATCCGACGATTCAGGGATGTCGAGATTGGGCAATCTTCAGTGAAGCTTTCTCCGGATTTGCGGAAGAAGGCTTTTGATTTTGGTGTCTCCCGTGATTCCACCAGGGCAGGATCGGGAAGACACTATTCTTTGACCAACGCAGAGAAGAGGTGGCTTTTAAACATACGTGTTGGCACGATGGTGTACCACAGACATCTTTTTGTTGACATCCAGCCTTATGTCCCTTCGCGTTTTGCGTTGCAGTTAGGCTTCTCTCAAGGCGTTGTTGGAGCTCCTTCGAGCACTACACCAAAACAGGGTTTTTACGGCTTGCAAATTACGGCCTGCATTAGGTGCACGCCGTAAATGATATACAATTACGGCGTGCCTGAAATGCGAGCCGTAAAAGTCCTTTTTTTACTCTTTTTAACGGCGTGCGTGTTTCGCGTCGTAAATGAGTGTCAATTACGGCGGAATAAGCGGGTCGTAAATGAATACATGTTTTACGGCGTCCATCGCACACCGAAATATATATACGTTTTTTACGGCGTCCACCGCACGCCGAAATACATATACGTTTTTTACGGCGTCCACCGCACGCCGTAATACATATATATGCTAACCGGTATTCTCGCTGGCAAAGGACGTGGAATGTATTTTCGGCGTTAGTTTTTCGCGGGCAAAAGTCAACGTTTTCCTTCTCCTCTCCCGCCAGCGAAATTCTTAATCCCGAGTTTTCGTTCTCTCCTCTCAAAATTCCTGTTCCCTCCTTTCGTTCTCTCTCCTCTCTCATTTGTTTCTCTCCCACATCCATCGCGCTCTCCTTCTCCTCACCCATTTCGTTCTCTCTCACCCATTTCTCTCTCCCGCCTCCATCGCCCTCTCCAAAGCCCATCAGCCCATCTCCTCTATCTCTCCCTCCCTCTCCACTGCACGACGACCACTGCAGCATCGCCAAGAGCTCGCAGCAGCCCCCGGACGCCTTCATCTTCCTCCTCGCGCCGTGGACTCCTCCCCTGCACCAGGTACACCCCTCCCTCTTCCTGCACTCACGCACCATTCCCCCTCTTCTCTCTCTTTCTTCTCTGCTCTCTCTCTCCCTCGTTCCCCATCACTCTTTCCTCTCTGTCTGCTCTTCTCCCTCCCTTCCTCTCATCTTCCTCCCCTGTCTCCCCTTGCCTGCGCTTGCTGCAGCGCCCACCTGCACACCACTCCCTCGCTCCCTCGGTTCTCTCTCTCTCTCTCTCTCCCTCTCTTCTCTTCTTCCTCCCCTGTTTCTCTCCCTCTCCCCTGCTTCCTCCTCTGTTCTGCCCTGCGCCCACCTGCGCACCACTCCCTCTCTCCCTTGGTTCTCTCTGTCTTCCTCTCTTCTCTTCTTCCTCCCCTGTTCCTCTCCCCTCCTCTGCCCTGCGCAGCCGCCTTTTCCTCCTCCTCTTCTTTCTTTCTTCCTTATCCTTCTCCCTTATCTCCCTTTCTCCTTTCTCATTCCATGCTCTCAGCAGCCCTCTCTCTCATTTCCCTCTCCCTTCTCCACTCATTCATCTCATCTCCCATCTGATTTTCTATTCTCTCTTTCTTCCTTTCTTTATTTCCTCCTCATTCAGTCTTCCTAACAACGTGACTGGGCACCCATCCATTTCACTCTCTCTCTGTTTCTTTCTCTCATTCTTTCTGATTTCTTTCCTCCTCCTCTTTGCCCAGTGGACCACCGGCCCCCTCATTGCCTTTTTTTTCTTTTTTTACTTTTTTCTTTCTTTTGTTCACTTTGAATCTGAAAAGAGAAAGATAGGGAGATGTGAGGTTTAATCTATATATTACTTGCCATTGTTTTATTTACCTGTAGACAGTAAATATGAGCATTGTATATTTACATCTTGGACTTCCTTTGTAGCAGCCCTTGGTGGTGATAATGCCCGAGCCTTTTGTGCCAAACTTCTGTGATATTCTCTTTGACTGAGAAGGCTGCTTGCTCCTCCAATGGATTTAGAGCAAAACTTGTGCCTTTCATTCTAACTTTAAAAATATCATGATTGGTTGCATCTTAAAATTAGACAATATTTGTCTTCAAAAGCAACTTTAAAACCTCTTTCAATCAATTGACCAACACTCAACAGGTTTTGTTGAATTTCAGGAACAAAAAGAACATCAGGAATTAGTTTTGTACCTGAACAACTTGTTATTGCAACTGTCCCCTTCCCTTTGACTGAGATGTAATCACCATTTCCGATTCTGACTTTGGTGATGTTGGTTGGCTTCAAATCTTTGAAAAGTTCCTTGTCATTGGTCATGTGATTGGTGCAACCACTGTCAATTAGCCAGCTTTTACTTGATTCACTGCCTGTGAAACATGTAGCCACGAACAATTGATCTTCCTCCTCTTGATCAGCAATCTGTGCTTCTTCATCGTTTTGTTGAACTTTGTTTTTGCAGATAACAGCTTCATGCCCCATCTGATTGCATTTATTGCACATTGCATCAGGTCTTCTCCAGCATGTAAATGGAGGATGAACCTTTTTTCCGCAGTGTTTGCAAGAAGGATAGGATTTCTTCTGATTTTCATTCTTTCCTTTTGCACTGGCTGATGCTGTACTTGCCCCATTTCCTTCAAAATCCTCTAAAAGAAACAGCCTAACTGCTTGCTAAAGACTAGGACAACAATTTTAAAAACAAAACCAAAATAAAACACATAAGCTGCACATGGACATGTTTCAGTCCTGAAGCATTTTCCTAACAGTAATGTATCCAAAAAGCGCAGAAAAAACAAGTGATTATGATGCAAGTAAAGAAGCAGTTGATGCAGGAAGATACGCATATGCCCAGGCATACATCAAGTTATCAGCAGCACTTAGGAAACCCAATGCTGCATAACAAATAGCGAGACTGCGAGTGATGGGAGTGGGTGTCCTTTTATCCATGATATATAAAGGAATTAAAAAAAAGGGCAGTTAGAGGCCACCCAGCCACAGCTACCCATGAAATAATCCACTTGCTCTTTCCCCCATCAGTAAAGTAGAGACGGGATAGGAGGGAAGAAGCAGGAAATGCAATGAGCATTGCACTACTGCTTAGAACCAGCAAGATCCAGTATGAGATTGGCTTGCTCCTGTATGTTACCTTAGCCATTGCTAGGAGTTCAGATATCTGCTCCTGCAAGGAGAAGAAAGATCTTGATGGCTCTGCAGTTTGCCCTGCATGGAAACAATAGAAAACAGAATATATCAATGCCAACACTACCTAATGCAAGGCACAAAATTATGTATGGCATCTGATCACAGAGCAACACGAAAGCATACAAACTCCAACATAAAAATAAAAGGACCAGACTAGGTGTTCTGTTTCTTTTTTTTTCTTTTTTTTTTCTTTAAGTTATGAGCAGCTTTTCAGTGTACATGTTGCACATATATATAGTCCAAAATATCTCTTGCCTGTATGAACTCCATATATGTGATGTCTGTATGGAAATAGTGATAACTGATAACTAGAGGGAGAGAAAAAGACTTCCCATATGGAAATTTTAGTGATGTTATTCGGCATATGTTATTCGGCATAGGTTTTTATGATACTCTATTATTGTAAATAGGTTCAAGAAAGCAGTTGCCGTCAGTTTACACAACTTGAGGAACTAAAAAGGCGATTGGAAGCTTTGAACCCAAGCAGAGCATCCTCTTCTACTCCTAAGGCAAGCTCTCTTTGCAACAACGCTCTCAAATGCATGCTTTACAATACCCTTTCAGTCTAATTCCATGTTTCTGAAATTAATAGATTGCACCTGCATAGTTTCACAGCATTGTCAATGTAAGACAATCATCCATTATGGATAAAGAATGGATTCATCTACCAAGGTGCAATTCCAAAGCCCTGCACTATAAAATATTTGATGTCCCATACCTATTTAGGATCTAATTAGTAAAAAACTTGGGTTTTCTTTATTTTAGACCATCAGAAGCATATCGAGAGGGAGCACGAAAGTTTGCAGATAAGGTTTAAGAAAAGAAAGGGTATCCAAAGAAGATTCAATGTCCTTGCATCAGGTGTTTAAACTTGAAATACCATCATTACAATGTAGTCTACGACCATCTAGTATATTATGGAATTGATCCTACTTACACCACATGGATTTTTCATGGAGAAAAACCAACCGCAGTAGGGGAAACTGAAAATGCTGAAATTCCAGCATCATATAAAATGTTTAGAGATGCATGTTTCGAAGATGATGATGTGGATCATATAGATGAAAGAGGCTACCAAGATTTTCAAAAGCTTGTCGAGGAGGCAGAGCTTCCTTTATATTCAGGATCAACACACACTAAGATGTCAGCAACACTTATGTTATTCAAGGCAAAGGCTCGACACAGTCTGTCTGACAAAGCATTTGATGATGTTCTCAAGATTGTTCATGAATTGCTACCATTCAATAACATACTTCCGGATGGTTTTTACTCATCCAAAAAGCTATTTAATGCTTTTGATCTAGGGTATGAGAAGATACATGCATGTGAGAATGACTGTTGCTTGTTTCGAAAAGATCTAGAGCATCTTGAGACATGTCCAAAGTGTGGTTCTTCACGGTGGAAAGTCAATGCACAAACCAAATTGATAAGGAAGGGAGTTCCAGCAAAGGTTTTGAGGTATTTTCCAATTATTCCAAGATTTAGGAGATTGTTTAAGTCAGCAGAAAAGAGTGAACAATTGACTTGGCACTACTCAAACAAAAGTCAGGATGGCATTATGCGACATCCAGTAGACTCATTGGCATGGAATAGAATAGATGATAAGTGGCCCTCATTTGCATCTGATCCTCGTAATCTTAGACTTGGCCTTTCTTCGGATGGATTCAATCCTTTTGGTGATCTTAGCTCTAGACATAGTTGTTGGCCTGTAATTCTGGTCACATACAATCTTTCTCCCTTGTTATGCATGTCAAAAGAAAATTTAATCTTGACATTACTCATTCCTGGGCCTAAGCAACCAGGAAATGACATTGATGTGTACTTAGCACCTCTTATAGATGATTTGAAAGAGCTGTGGGTGAATGGAGTAAGTGTTTACGATGCGTTTACTCAATCCACATTCAATTTGAGAGCCATTTTGATGTGGACAATAAACGATTTTCCAGCATATGGAAATCTGTCTGGGTATGCTGTTAAATCCAGTAAAGGATGTCCGACATGTGGACTTGAGACATGCTCAAAATGGTTGACAAACAGCCACAAGCACGTATTCATGGGTCACCGGAGATTTCTAGCTTACAATCATCCATTTCGGGTAAAGAAATCTTGGTTTGATGGGACAGAAGAACATGGACGAAAACCTCGTATTTTGACTGGTTCAGAAGTATTTGAAGTGATCAGTACTATCGAAAATGACTGGGGGAAGGCTAATAAAAAAAAGGCAAAGAAAAGAAAGAGAGGGGATGAAGACGAAGAGCAAATTGTCGTGGAGCCTCAATCAGTGTGGAAAAAGAAATCAATGTTTTTCGAACTACCATATTGGGAGGTAAGTCAATGTGCTTGTTCACTCTTAAATTTATTTATTGAATTTAACATCTTTTTGTTTGGTTATTTTGTAGTCATTATTGTTGCGGCACAATTTGGATGTCATGCATGTTGAAAAAAATATTTGCGAGAGCCTAATAGGCACTCTATTGAATATTAAAGGCAAAACAAAGGATGGTTTAAAGTCTCGTGAAGATCTGAAAGATATGAGAATCAGAAAGTCATTGCATTTGAAGGAAAATGGTGTCGGCTCTAGCTGCAAAAGAGCCCCTTATGTGTTGTCAAACAAAGAGAAAAAAGTATTTTGTAAAAGACTTTCTGAGTTGAGGTTACCAGATGGTTATAGCTCCAATATTGCAAGTCATGTGTCACTAAAAGACTGTAAAATTTATGGGCTCAAGTCCCATGATTGTCATGTGCTAATGCAACAAGTTTTGGCAGTTGCATTAAGGGGACTATTAGACAAGGGGCCTAGGGTTGCAATTTTTAGATTATGTGCTTTTTTCAACTGCTTATGTCAAAGAGAGATTGACAAAAATAAGTTGGAATTACTTGAAGACCAAATTGCTGAGACTTTGTGTATGCTTGAGAGGTTTTTTCCCCCTTCATTTTTTGACATTATGGTGCACCTTACTGTTCACTTGGCTCGAGAAGCACTGATAGGTGGACCAGTGCAGTTTCGTTGGATGTACCCATTTGAAAGGTAACTCCAATGTTTTATATAGTCAATTCTTTGGTTTAGTTACTGCTTGAGTTAGCTATTAATAATTTGTCTTTCATTTTGAGTTAGGTTTATGAAAGTACTGAAAGGTTTTGTGAAAAACCGTTCCAATCTCGAAGGTTGTATGGTTGAAAAGTATAACGTAGAAGAGTGCACAAGTTTTTGCGCTCCTTACATAAAGGAAGCAGCTCAAGTAGGTGTTCAACAAAGCCGATATGAAGAATATGAAGAACGTAATATATTAGAAGGGAGACCAATTGGTAAGGCTAAATTGAAGGAATTGTCTCCTAACATGTTCGAAGTTGCCCATTTATATGTCCTAGAGAATACTGCCGAAGTAGAACCGTATAGAGAGTAAGTTTCTCATGAAAGATATACATCTTTGGTATTTTTAGTTTGTTTCTATTTATGCACTTTTAATTTCTAAATATACCTTTGTCTTTTTCAGATTACACTTAGAGGAACTTCGACATTCTGATATACGTCTTCATGGGAATGAAAGTCTCTTAAGAAAGAGGCATAGGGACACATTTAGTGCATGGTTAGCAAATAAAGTCAAGGTTGGAGATGCCAGTAACATGTCAGAACTTGTGAGGTGGATAGGGTGTCGACCCAAACCAAATGTGGAATCTTATTCAGGTTATATCATCAATGGTAATCGATTCCACATAAGATATGTTAAAAATTGCACACAGAATTCTGGTGTTTCTCTTGAAGCAGAGACAATGTGTCGATCAAGCGCAAGAGATACCTCACATGTTAGCGGGAATATTGTGTTCTATGGTGTTATAAGAGATATAATTTTGTTAGACTATCACAAGTTTAAACTCCCGATCTTTCATTGTGATTGGGCAAATATAGGAAGTGGTGTCAAAGTTGAAGAGTGTTTCACATTAGTTAACCTTCATCAAGGCCAGCATCAATTTGAGAACGATCCGTTTATATTTGCCTCACAAGCAAACCAAGTCTTTTATTCTAGACATGATGATACTTCAAATTGGTATGTGGTGCTAAAAGCACCACGAAGAGGAGTTTCTGAGTCTGACACTAATGGGAATGATTGTATACCATTTGCTCCATTAGATGTCTCCAATCTTACTCTTGAGGACAAAGATTATGAAAGACATGACTATGAGGTCATGGATGAGTTGGTTAACATTAATTTGATGCTTTTGTTATGTCTTGAGTTAGATACTGATATTAAACACTAAATTGGCTATGCAGGTTCAACCATCTTAAATCATGGGTGATGTTGGTGAGGTAAGCATCGTTTGTAGATTTGGATTTATTTGAATTTAATTTCAAATTCAGCCATTGGCAAGCATTTCAGTTTTCGTATCATCTCCATCGATAGTACATCTTCAAGCCTCTTTCTGGAGAGAGAGAAAGGGAAAGAAGAAAATTTAGCAAACTCTATCCCTTTCATGTGCTTCTTTGTACAAATAGCACTTGAACAGAACCAACATAACTCACTTCCCAAGGTAGCTTAATATTAGAAATAACTTTCTAAATTCAAATTCTCCCAATGCAAGCATTTGTGGACTTGCTATCTGTGTCCGGGGCTTTTTAGGACTTGATCTAGATGAGCCGGATTCATCTGCATCATGGAAAACATTGAATGATCAACACTTGGACAGCAAAGGAAATTTCAGAAACTTCATACAGTACTAAAACTCAAAACTTAGACCACCCACTCTGAATTAGTTAACTGCACATCTTAAAAGCCTTTATTTCTCTCTCTCAAGGAATTAATAATGTGGTGTTTTTGCTAATCTCTTTTGTTTGCTTTGCATGGCCTTTTGATGTAAAGAGATTAATAATTATAATGGAGGTCCAGCACTTTTCTCTTTCATTACAAATTTTTTTCCCACAATGATTGTTCTATTTGTTCTCCCATTTAAAAGCAATTAGTAAGATTCCTCTATAATGTGTCAGTTGGAAGTAAGAGAAAGATTCTTCCATTTTTCTTTAAAAAAGACAGAAAGATGCTTCCAGTGATCTTGTGTTCAGTGATGATTGGATTCTTCCCTTTCTTTGCAGATAATCTTTTTTTAAATTGTCATTGCTTTATTCTTTTTTTTGGACGAAACTACAGTGTGGTAATTCACTTGAACCTGAAACCAGTAGTCAGTAAAAGGGAAGTTTGATTCTGTGCTTTTGTATTTTGAGATGTGAAGTTACTTTTTTTGTTCTTTGGCTGCTGTCTTTTTTTTGTTAGCTTTGTTTTGTTGGTTTTTAAGTTTTGTCTTAAGTCTCTACTGCAGGTTTTGTTCTCCTTAGTCTGGGTTTTGCACTTTGTTTACTGCAGGTTTGTTTTTCATAGCCTGGCTTTCATAGTTTTTTCTAAAGTTAATTCCTTAATGTGAAGTGTACGAAGAAGAGAGCAAAGCGTGGAAAGAAGCAAAAAAAACATGCAGCAGCTGTAGCCATTGAAGATGAGAATCAACCTTTTCAGATATCGGGTGAAGGTTCTAATTCTCCAACTGCTGAAGTTCCTAATGTCCCAGATGTTCAAGGTGAGAATAATCCTACTGCTACAAAAAGAAAACCCAGAGGAAAGGCACAAGTTTTGTGTTTTACCAAAGGAAAAGGAAAGGGAGCTCGTCTTGAAGTTGAGTTCAATGAAATGGGCCAGCCGATTAGAAAGAATGCAGCAATTTTTTCTTCTTTCCTTGGAATCACAGCAAGAGAGTTAATATCAGTGACACTTGAGAAATGGAGCGACCTTACAGATGAGTTTATCGCACAAATATGGGAGCACATAATGGTATATTTCTACAAGTATCAAATTTAAGTGTGGTTTAAATCTATTTCTAATGCAATTTTTAATTTTCTTTTGTAGCAAAAGTTCAGTTTTGCTGAATGTTATAAAAAGTATACATTTGCAAAGCTACGAAGGCATTGGAGAGATCATCGAAATTTGCTGATGAAGGAAGTGTCGGACCAAGCGAAGTTGGTGGGCATCAAACGCGCTGCTACCCTCTTGAAACCTGATAGTGTAGAATCCATGGAAGATTGGCTATCTTTTATCAAAACACGGACCAGTCCAACCCAATTGGTAAGCACTCTATATTATTATATTTTGTCGCACATTGGTGATCATCTCACAATGTCCCTAAATTGTCATTGTGCTCTAGGCGACAAATAAGAAGTTCAAAGAGATGCGAGCACAACAAACTCTACTTCATCGAACGAGTCGCAAAGGATTTGCACGGCTAGAGGATGAAATGGTAAGTAAATAATTGAATCTGTACTATAAGTGAATTTGTGGACATGACAAATATATTTTTTCTTTTCTAGAGACAAGAAAGTGAAACACCAGATTCAATATCAAGGTCTGATGTATGGATTCGTGGCTATGAAGCAAGAAAGAAGAAGAATAATGAGGATGATGAGATAGAGGATCCCGAGATAGTGGTAAGTAGTTTAAAATGTGGTATTTTTTAGTAAAGATTTTAAAATGTGATTTAAAGATCTCATATAACACATGAATTTATTTCTATTGTTTTCTTTTTTCCATTAGATTTAACATAAAGATGGTGAAAGATGAGAAAGAATGTGACCTAGAGGCACCTTATTCAATCATTGCAATACAAATCATTGACTATTTTAAATAGGACTACATATCTTGTTTCTTGTATGAATGGAGAAAGGATGAGAGTGAAAACATCAAACCAAATCCAGATATTAACCTTTGTGAGTCTAGTTAGATTGAAAGTAGAAACAGGCCCTAAGACTTGAGTGCCTTTTGTGTGCTATTTGGTCCTACTTTGGATGGATGGAGAGATTGGTCTCCTCATTTCTGTTGAATGATGGTTCCATCCTCCATGTGGAACACAGCTAAAGAAGAATCTTGTTGGACCTTGGTGGTGATGGATGCCAACTTTGATGAGAATAGAATAGTCTCCGGTGGCAGCTCCTGGGCCAGGGCCTCCAGTAGAACTTTGCAGTGCACCGATCTCACTCCCATCCCTTCCCTGCAACAAAGTTTCACATCACACAAAAACTTTTGGTTCAGATCATTAATCAAGTATGGACCCACTCCTGGATTCAAGATGAGGAGTCCTTATCCATTTTTATGTCTCATCAGATGAACTGCTTAGAATAAGACCACAGAAAGCAGAGAAAGAGAAGAGACAGGGAAACTGAGAGAGGTGTTTGGATTTAGCTGTACCCGTCTTGTGTTCCACTGAAAGTAATTGGTACCACTTTTCCGCTGCCCAAATCAGTGACATATCCCCTGAATTCACAAGAGAGAGTGTTATTCATGAAATGCATCTGAACCTTCAGCCTAAATAAAAAAATAATAATTTTTTTTGCAGGATTTGGGTTAATCCTTTTTATTAATTTTGGTTGGAGTATGTTCAAGGCAATCCATGCAGGGTTGTTTGTTTAACACTCTGATTATCTGCTTCACTCTATGGAAATTCATTTATGTGGGGAGCATGAATAAGCAAAATATTTATTTTATGAGAGCAATAATTTTAAAAAAAGTTTATCCAAAAAAGTACTGCACCACACTAAATTGTGAAAAAATTAAACGCAAAACATGACATCTAATGTTGCCAAAAGACAGAAAGATTAAATAGGTTTCATTCTTACTCAGTCAAAGATTAAATGGCCTCATTTCTGTTGAATGATGATAGTTTGGTCTGTTTAATGTTGAAGCCAAATTTGAGTTTGGCTATGGTTGGGTTGGCTCGGCTCTGCTCATGTTTAAATTCTCTGCTGTTGGGTCATAGGCTGCAAGATTTTGAATCACATGGCTACTAATTCAAAACTGACTTTTTTATATGCAGGTCAGTGTTTCGGGTTGAAATATCCAACTTATTTTTTATTCACGTCTGATTTGTGTTGAGAATTTGCCCCTCATGTAAACCCACCGGTTGCTCATTGCTGTCGTTGTTAATTTTCTGTATGACTGAAAGGAAATGGTTTCCGACCACCAGAAAAATTATTATTCATTCACTGGTTTTGAGGGGCTTTTTTTTTTTCAATGTTTTTCATGAGCACACATATAAGTGGTTAACACCTATGAAGTTAGTATATTTTCTTTTTCAACTATAATACATGCAGGTACTGTACCAAAAAAAAAAACTATAATACATGCTAGTTCCATCTCCTCGCTTGTATGAGTTACACCCTTTCTCACCCGTGCAAGTTTCCTATCTCTCAGCCTGTGTGAGTCTGTCAAGGGTCCCAGCCCCTTAGCTGGGCTACGGGGAAAATTTTTTTATAATACATGCAGGTGTCCTCCAAATATTTAGCCTTTTTTTTTCCTGTCTTTTGTAATCAAAGAACTCATTGAGATTGTTATCTCTAAATATGCCTCATAATTTTTTTCAAAATGGACAGAGGAAACCTTTTCTCCAACTATAGCCATAGTTTCAGGTATTATCATTCAGATATTTAACTGTCCAGGTTTTTAATCCATGGATTCATTTACACTGCTGGCGCCTAGCTATATAGATGCTGGTCTTGGTGCAATGTTACAGATCACAACATTAGCTAGAAGTCTCCTTTCTTAATTTACAATCAATGTATATAGACTACTTAGGCTGCTTGGACCAACTCTTAGCAATAACATTGATTACTATGAGATTAGGAAGTCAATATCCTTGCATTAATTACTACTCTGCTGTTCATTGAAGTTCCTTCCACCTAATTTACTTCAAACCTTGTAAAAAAGTTAGTCAAGCTAATTGATTTAAATAAAACTTGACTTTCCTACTACTTGTCAAAGATTTGACGAAATGAAAGAAAGGAATTCAAATTCCAATTGTTGAATCAAAGAATCAGGTCGGAGTTAGCAATACATGAGTTGGTGTGAAAGATGGAAGGAACTCAGAAGCTGAAAGTAAAAGAAAAATTAAGCTGTTAAATGGTATTAACCATCATGAAATGGGAGTGTTGATATTGCAGATTGTAACTATTCCTTCATTATGTTTGTGTATTCTACTACTTTTGCCCTCATTATGTTTGTGTTTCTTTCTCTTAATTTGATGTACACTTATGGTTTTACAAATACAACAACAAGTCAAGAAATACAAAGCAGAAGAAAATGGTTCTTCTTTTAGAGATGATGCTGTTGCGAAGGTACTTGGTCCTGAACCACGAGGACGAGTAAGAGGGCTTGGATATGGAGCAACACCTTCAAAGGTGGCGGGTCAAACACAAATGAGGGACAAATTTAATAAATTAGAAAATGAACTTTTATCCTTGAAAAACCAAATGAACAGTTTCATTGCAATGGTCGGGAAAGGTGGAAATACTACAGTAAGTACTCAAATATATTGCTTTTAATTATTATGTGACTTTTCTATTTATTCGTTGAGCTGAATATAAGTTGATTACAGCAAAAAGATAATGGAAGTGTTCAACATTCTGCCAACGACTACATGTCACAAAGCAACAGAATTGAACCTCCAAGTGCAATGCAGAATTCTGTTCATGGGACAACACAAAGTAAGCAAAAAGAACATACGACAGGTGTTTGCAATTCCAATCAGGGGAGCTCAAGATGCAAATTGCTAAGTTGGCTCGACGCAACTAAAGTTGTTGCAACCGGTGAAATTCTATCGAGGGATTCTACATCACTTGTTCATCATGTTCCTCTTGGTGCTGAATGTTGGAAAGTTTCTGTGCAACATGTAGTAGAGGGTAATGAGAGTTTGATTCTCTATCGACCAACTCGGGAAGCTTTTCTTCTGAATGAAGTACTGGGAAGCACAATTGCATGGCCCATCAAGTACATCGTACCTTGTTAGAAGTTGAGAGGTAAAAATCTTTGATTGAGTTTTTGGGTTTCAAATCTTCAAGTCTATATTATCTTGAACCTGATTGTGGGAATTAGGATTGGACTTTTAAACCTTTCTCATGCTACCTGCAACTTAGTTTAAAGTTTGACCTGCTTGCTAACTTGAATTGATTTTTGTTAGCAGCAGGAACTAGAGGGGGTAGAAACGTAGTAGTGTTAGCAAGCAGAACACAAATGCATGCATAATAAGAAACCTTTGTGGAATCCTAAACCTTGGTTTTAGCCATAGTTCCTTCTGAATGCTTGTGATCTGAACCTTCACCTTTACCACACCATATTAAGGTCATAAAAGGTGCTTCATTTGATGATCTTAGCAACCTCATCAGAGAACCAAATTAAAGCTAGAGAGCCCCACAATTTGCTAGGGCCCTCCTGTTGTCATTGAGACTCAAAAAAGGCAGGCCCAAGCCTAAATCCTCCTCCCCATCTCAAATTCTCAATCTTAATAAGCTGTAGTTAAAGGGGTGTGTCAAGTAGGTTATATTTTCACATCAATTACATAATTTTTTGCCCAGCAGGTTCCCCCTGCATGAAATTAAACAGGGCTTTAACACAGGACCCCACCTTTGCATTGACACGAGAGATGGATTTTCACGCAGGAGAGTCGTTGTGGATTCTCGCAGATGAAAATCTATCCATAGAAAAGTAGAAAGTTCAATGAGAAAAAATTCAGACAGACAATTATTCACACATTGTTGAATATGGCATCGATAGGGCTGAGAATGCATTTACATATAAAAAAAAAAAGGGGTAAAAAAATAATGATGGTTAGTTGTATGCTTATCACTGACTTTCCCATTAGATGAATCTTTAGATATGTGCAATGCTCAATTCTATCCCATTACAATGCAAGCCCATAAGAAAACCATCCATACTTCCAAGGTATTGTTTTTTTAGTAAGTTGGCTTAGAGTACAAATTTAGAGCAAATTTTGATCATTTTCTTGATTATTTCCTTTCTTTTCTCCTCTCTAGTGGGTAGACTTTGTTTGTCATCTGAACCATCCTGATCTGGACCAATTCCCCTGCAGAGAAAGAAGAAAGAAAAGCTTTCATTATGAAACAATATCAATACGAGCATTGGAGTAAATAATGATAAAAAGTAGCATGCGTTGTTAAAACTCTGAATATGATGTAAAATTATTGTCAATTGCAGGGTTTGGAGCTGCAAAGATGTGCTAATGAGATTTACTGCTTGCCATACACTCCTAAAGTAGTACTTGGACTAAAAGGTTCAACGGCTGACATATTTGTAGATAATGCAGCATATCGGAATTTTCTTTTCGAGTCATTCCAGGTCTCGACCGTCGATGAAGAGAGCGCTGCAGTCGTAATGGTTAGTCTCCAATCAACTTAATGAACTGAACTTGTTCACTTATACTTATAACTGTTCTGTTTCTTGCAAAATAGATGCAGTCATTGCAGAAAGTAACTCATTTGTGTTTTGTTCATGACATTCTAATGGACC
Source organism: Cinnamomum chago (assembly GCA_038049695.1). Taxonomy (NCBI): domain Eukaryota; kingdom Viridiplantae; phylum Streptophyta; class Magnoliopsida; order Laurales; family Lauraceae; genus Cinnamomum; species Cinnamomum chago. The sequence goes on from CP142457.1 coordinate 29,826,535, forward strand.
TCACTTGTAGTATGACTATGATATGGCCTTTTCTCTGTCCTGCAGACTTGTATATCTTCACTTATAATTATTACTGTTCTGTTTCTTGCAAAGTAGATGCAGTCATTGCAGAAAGTGTCATTGCAGATAGCCTGGGCCTATAACATCAAATTCGGTATATCCAACTTCAGATATGTGTGGGTGCTCTCATGGGCACTTTTGAAAAAAAGTGGTGGCTACGTTTCTACCCCCTCTAGTCATGGACCTGCTTGCTAACTTGAATTGATTTTTGGGGCCTAGTAATTAATGTCTCTGTGAGCCCCATCATTCTTGTCTACAAATAAAACAATTCTGATAGAAATCTACACTACTACTACATCTCTACATCTCTTTTAACATTTAAAAATTATTTGGGGTGGTGAAGTTATGTGCTACCTAATATTGGAGTAACGATTCTGTCAAATTTTGTTTGTTTGTGCAGATTTTGCTGATAAGTATTGGAAGGATACAATTTTAGTTCCAGCTTGGGTATCTTTTTCGGGAGGCTTTTTTTTGTGGTTCACTTTTGTTGTATTAAGAACAAATACTAAGGCTTTTGTTTCTAAAATTGTATTGGTAACATTGATATGGTGAAATATTGAGGTTGAAAGAGAACTATAAAGTTTAATAGATTTCATTCATGTATGGGCACAACTGTTTTGTATTGGTTGAATTTACTTTCAATTTAACAGGATATTAATGGTTTACATTCAATTTTTTTGTTAAAAAAAAAAAAAAAACCAATCACGGCGCGCGATGCACGCCATATATTAGTTCTTTCCAATCCTTTTGCGGCCCTCTTTGATCGCCGTAAATTCATTCTAGAAATCCATTTACGGCCTACGCCTACATGCTGTAACAACAATTTACAAAATTAATTTACGGCGTGCACGTGCACGCCATTATTGCATAGGAAGCTAAAAGTAACCAACTCTTTAACGGCCCACCCAGCGCGTCGTAAAAGACCTTCATTAACGGCATTCGTTTAGCGCCATGAATATGTTCTGAAAGTCATAGCAAACCTCACTTACGGCGTGCATTTGAGTATGTTACGGCCCGCAAATGCGCGTCGTTAATACACATACCCTTTTACGGCTGGAGCTTTTACGGCTCTCTAGTTTGCGCCGTGAAACTTGGTTTACGGCGCAAAATGCGCGCCGTAAAAGCCCTGTTTTGGTGTAATGGAGCATGGTGAAGCGTTTTGGAGGTTTGCAGGACGGGAGAAATGCATGGGCTTTCTATAGTGCGGAGGACACTACTGCCATGATTTCCTATCCTGAGTTGCCCACTTTCCGGACTGCTGGCTTCACGAAGTGGTTCGTGGAGAGCTTTGCTGTGTACCGAGGGCTTTCCAAGAAGGAGCTGAATGTCAAGCAATCTCCTGGGAAGGGTCTTGGTAGATCAGATGGCGTCCGTCGAGAGGAAGTTTTGTTCTTCCTTTCTGGAGAGAAGCATAGGATAGGCTTTCTCGAGGAACAGGATGTCATCAGATCCGGAGCCGCACAAGAGATACCTGCTGAGGTCTTGAGACAACTCGAGGAGGAGGAAGCCGAGATCGACACCTGGATGCAAGCAGAGCGAATGAAGGCTTCCATGGGGTCCACTGGTAGGAGCGGGCCGTCCAGTGAGGAGCCAAGTGGAAGTCCTGACTTTGACAGTGAGGGAGGTACTTCAAGTAGACCGGCTCGTAGAAAAAAAAGGAGGAGAGGACAGCGTCGCACTGAGAGACGCCACCAAGATTCTCCTGATCTGGAAGTCCCTCCTACCATTGCTGAGGAGGTATCAGGAGATGCTGATGAGCCTCCAGAGAAGAGGAGTCGTAATGAAGAGACCGCCGATGTTGGTATGATTCTCCTTCTTTTCTATTTCCGCTTCTTTCCTTTTATGAGGGATTTTTTTTTGATCTGCTGTTTTCTTTCTTTTGCAGAAGATGGAAACTTGGTGATGCCCGAGGTTCCTGTCGATGAGGCGGTGATGGATCCAGTTGCGGCATCTGAAGAAGAATTGAGGGACTCTGGGGAGGACCCAGAATCTCCACCTGGTATGAGGATGATTTTTTTTTATTTTTTTATTTTTATTTTTATTTTTTGCATTTGCTGACACATATTTTTTTTGTTTTCTTGTCAGCTGACTTGCCAGAGGGTTCCGACTTCGGGCCATCTATGGATATGGCTTTTGACAATGCCTCAGATGAGCAAATGGAGACAGAAAGTACTCCACCCATCATGGAAGAAGGTATTTCATAGTGATAATCTTGACATTGGTTTTTTTTTTTTTTTTTGACAAGATCATATTCATACCTTTTCTTGTGTTTTTGCCAGCAGGTTGTGAAGCAACAGGAGAAGTTCCTTCGTCTTCCTCAGGGCCAGAGCAGGAGATGCCAGCAGCCGATCCAGAAGTAGGGGCTTCTTCTACCAGTCCCGTCACGGCAGAGGCGGGACTTTGTGGTGATATTGCTTCTTTAGTGGCTCCGATTGGAAAGAGCCTTTTGATTTCTTCTCCACCACGGCCTGACATGGGCAGTCGGCCAACAGAGCGTGGTGAATCTCCATCCGGACCATCCCTTCAATATGCAAAGAAGGTGTTGAAGAGTGTGCTGAGCTCATGGGTTGAAACACTCTCCTCTGGCCATTTGGAAGCTGGTTTTGGCATGGTCAAGCATGTACAGGATATCCTTGCTGACAGTGCAGAGGTCGGTCTGGACATTGCAAGTACCAAGGCCTTTGTTGATGAAGTCATTGCTTTAGGCGACAAATGGACTGAGACCAAGAATTTCCCAAGCGGTGACTTCTTCAATGAGATGTTTTTGCAGCCATCCGGTAAGATCAAATCTGAAATGAATGAGATCTCACGGGCTCGGAAGCAATTCGTTCGGGAGAGGAACGTTACCGAGTTGGCTATCATCGACCTAACACAGGACCTGCGCCGTCTTGATAGGGAGGTCACAGAAGCTAGGCAGCGCCTTGAGCAATTGCAAGAACAAAGTGCTGCCAAATGGACTGCCATTGTAGAAGCCCGTGCTAAAGAGGGAACTCTGATTCGCCAAGTTGAAGAAGCCGGTAGCAGCCTCCAGAGAAAGACTCAGGAGTATGAGCAGTGGCAAATTCTCTAGGAAGAGCTTCCTCGTGCCGAAGATGGGTCGCGGCGTTCTGCCGTATTTTATGGCAAGATCTTGAAGAAGTGCGGCCTGGAAGCTTTAGAGGCTAAGGCCAAGAGTCTGCTTGAGGAGCTGGATCTTTGGTTGAAGACCATGCTAGACTAAGCTCTTGATTTATAACAAACTCTTTTCTTCTTTTCTCTCTTCCTTCTTTTTTTTTTTGGTACCTCTATGTAAAACATTTTTTTGGTACTCTGTGTACCTTTTACTTAAATTCTTTTTGATGAAAATAAGCAAAGGTTGGATGAGAATGTTTGTTTGAAAATTTTGATCAAAAGGTTATCATTTTGTGAAAATCTTTTGTCAAAAGGGTTGTTTTGGCATGAAAGCCAGATTTTGTGGCAAAAGCCAGGGTTTTTTTTTTGTGTGGTTTGAAAGCCGAATTTCGAGATGGCATGAAAGCCGAAATTTGGGTTTATGGCATGAGAGCCAAAATTTTGGATGGCTTCGAAGCCAATATTTTGAGGTGGCATGAAAGCCGATTTTGGGTTTATGGCATGAAAGTCGATTTTGGGTTTATGGCATGAGAGCCAAAATTTTGGATGGCGTGGAAGCCGAATTTTGAGGTGCCATGAAAGCCGATTTTTTTTTTTTTTTTTGTGGCATGAAAGCCGGTTTTTGTGGCGTAAAAGCCGATTTTTTTTAAAATGACATGAAAGCCGAGTTTGAGATGGCATGGGAGCCAAAGATTTTTTGTGGCATGAGAGCCAAGATTTGGTTTGTGGCATGAGAGCCAGTTTTATTTTTGGTGTAAGAACCAACTTTTGTTTTTGGCATGAAAGCCGAAATTTCTTTATTTTTTTTGCATGAAAGCCAGATTTTTTGTTTTTGGCATGAAAGCCAAATTTTTTTTTTTTTGAAAACCGAGTTTTGTTTTGTTGGCATGGAAGCCGAATTTTGATTTCGGGCATAAAAGCCGTGTTTTTGGCGTGAAAGCCAGGTTTTTGGTTTTTTGGCGTAAAAGCCGAATTTTTGGCATGGAAGCCGGGTTTTTAGGCGTGAAAGCCAGGTTTTTGGTTTTCAAAAATGCAAGTATCGACTAAAAGTCGCCTCCCTGCTGAATGGTATTGCAAGTATCGATGGAATGTCGCTTCCTTGCTCATTCGGTTGCGAGTATCGATGGAATGTCGCTTCCTCGCGGAGTTTGGTGCAAGTATCGATGGGATGTCGCTTCCTTGCTTTCGTCTTCAAAAAATTTTGTTTTGTGGGTATCGATGGAATGTCGCTTCCCCACGATTTTCGAATTTTGAGGTTTTTTCGAACCTTTGTTTTGTTTTTTGTTTGTTTTGAAATTTGGGTTGTGGATATCAACTGGAACGTTGCGTCTCCACGATTTTTGAAATTTTGGGGTTTTGGAAGTATCGAATGGGGTTCGCATCCTTCCGATTTTGGGTTTTGCAAGTATCGATTGAGCGTCGCTTCCCTGCCGTTTTTGAAAAACCATTTTTTGTTTAAAGACACGAGGGTCGTAAATTTTGACTTAAAACCATTTTGGTGGTAAAAGTCGGGGTGGACTAGGGCTGAAATCCCTAGGTCCTGATTTTGTTTCAAACCATGAATTTTGGGTTCAAGGATCGAAAATTTTGGTCAAGTTTGGGAAGAGGCTCCTAAACTTGGATTTTTGGATTTGCTTTTTTTTTTTTGAACAATGAAACGATGAAAGAAACATTGTTTTGAGGGTTTTTTTTTTATAGAAATTTCAACAAGAGGATGAAAATTCCAAAATGAGTGGGTTTGACGAGCAGATACCTAGGAATAGGCTTTGGCTGTGCAAGCGTCGCTCTGACCCGATGGAAGAAGCCTTCAAGGGTACTACCGCTTCAAGAACTTTCCATTGATGGGCAGCATACATCTGTCACCCTCCATGTTTAGAAGAGCGTATGCGCCGTTGGAGAAGACTTTGTCGATGACGAAAGGTCCCTCCCATTTTGGTTCAAATTTGCCTTTGGATTTGTTGGCAAAAACCATTGGTCTTTTTACTGTAAGAACCAAGTCTCCCTTTTTGTAGGCGCGTTGCCTGACCTTCTTGTCAAAAGATCCTGCCATGCGTGCTTGGTAGAGTTCAATGCTTTGTAGAGCTTCGAGTCGTCTCTCATCGAGGTTATCCAGCTCTTGGAGTCTCAATTTGACATTACTTTCTTGCGTCATGTCATTTTGTAGAGATACCCTTAAGGAAGGAATTTGAACTTCCAAAGGGACAACAGCTTCGTATCCATAGACCAAGGAGAATGGTGTGCTATGTGTTGGTCCTCGAACGGTGGTTCGATAGGCCCACAAAGCTTCAGGCAGTTTGTCTGTCGCCCCAATCTCTTTTGTGACTAGAGACCATTTTCTTGAGGATTTTGCAGAGCGTCTTGTTGAAGGCCTCTGCTAGTCCATTCGCTGCCGGATTGTACGGAGTTGAAGGACAACTTTGGATTTTGTATTTGTCACAAAACCTGTAGAATATGTGATCCCGGAATTGCGGTCCATTATCATGGACGAATCTTTTAGGTATGCCAAAGCGACAAATGATGTTGGTGCGCAAGAACTGAAGGACTGATGAGGTCTTCATTTCACTAAGCGCGAATGCTTCTGACCACTTGGAGAAATAATCCGTAGCGGCGAAGATGAAGCGATGACTTTTGCTCGATGGAGGGGAGATAAGACCTATGATGTCCATACCCCAGGCTTCAAAAGGCCATGAGATCGTTGTAGGATGTAGCCATTCCGGAGGCATGTGGACATAATCTCCATGAACTTGGCATTGTTGGCAGCGCTTAGCAAATTGCATTGCATCAGCCACCATGGTAGGCCAATAATAACCTAACCTTTTTATCTGATCGTAGAGCTTAGGGCCAGCCTGATGGACTCCACAAAGACCAGCATGTACTTCTTTGAGTGTTTCTTCAGCCTCTTGTTGTGACAAGCAGCGTAGAAGTACTCCGTTGTAGGATTTCCTATAAAGCATTTTTGAAGGAATATCCAAATGAAAGTTTGGGGCTCGTCTTTGGATGCTTACCCGTTCTTTTGGATCTTCAGGTAGGATTCCGAACATTATGTAATCAATGAACGGATCTCTCCAGTCGCTGATCAGAGGTTTAAGGACGGAGATCCGACTTCCAACCACTTGGTGGCATTCAGCAACTGCTTGATGTGTGTTGAAAGGAGGGAGAATCCTCTTTTGACACACTGTAACTTGCATGTTTTCCCCTTCTTGGATTGCCATAGACGCAGCAAGTCCAGCCAGGGCATCTGCACGAATGTTTTCACCTCTGAGGATGTGGGTGATGTGACAGATGTCGAACTTTTGTCGAAGCGATTGTGCCTTGTTGTAGTAAGGCAACAGATCAGACTTTCTGACTTCAAATTTCTGATTCATCGGGTTGACGATCAGTTGAGAGTCTCCAAAAACTTCCAGCGTAGTGATGCCGGATTCAAGGGCGAGCTCCAATCCTACGATGAGGGCTTGGTACTCAGCTCCATTATTTGAACATGGTTCCAGTAGCGAGAATGCGTGTGGAATCATGTATTTGTCGGGACTAACAAAGAGAATGCCAATTCCCGATATTTGATTTCCCTTTTCATTTGTCCTGGTTGCGCCATCGAAGTACATGTACCAGGAAGCATTTGATAAGGAAGTCTCCACACTGTAGACCGATTCGTCTGGGAGGTCATCCCTGAGTGGAGAATCTTTAGGCAATGGATGCTTCGCGAGGAAGTCTGCTAGAGCTTGGCCTTTGATTGCTTTTTGTGGTACATACCTAATGTCAAATTGTGACAAGAGGATGGACCATTTTGCTAGTCGGGCATTGAGAGAACCTACTTTTGTGACAAGGACCTTTAGGAGGTTGATCCTCGAAATCAGGTACACTGTGTTGGATAGCAGGTAGTGATGCAGTTTTTGTACGGCGAACATCACTGCCAAGCATTCTTTTTCGACTGGAGAGTAGCGATGCTCTGCACCTACCAACATGCGGCTAAGGTAATATAGAGCAGCTTCTTTTCCCTCGTCATTCTTTTGTGCGAGTAGAGCGCCTAAAGAACAGTCAAGGGCTCTTGTGTACAAGAGGAATGGTTTTCTAGTTGTGGGGGCAGCCAACACTCGAGGTTTAGTCAGGTATGACTTGATGTCCTGGAACGCGGCTTCACATTCAGCATCCCAAACAAAATCGACACCTTTCTTCATTAACCGAGAGAATGGACGGCACTTCCCTGATAGGTTGGAGATGAATCGTCGAATGTATGCCAATCTTCCTTGGAGCCCTTTTAATTGTCTTAAGGTTCTTGGAGATGGCATTTCTAGGATAGCCTTGACTTTGATGGGGCCAAGTTCTATTCCAGTTTTCCGAACTATGAATCCGAGGAACTTACCCGATGAGACACCGAAGAAGCATTTCAGGGGATTCATCCGCAGCTTGTGTTTGCGAAGTCGGAGGAAGATTTCTCAAAGATCTTTGAGATGGTCTTCTTTTCTTTTGCTTTTGACGGCAAGGTCGTCGACATAACATTCGACCGTCTTGTGCTGCATATCTCGGAATATCTTCATCATAGCCCTCTGATATGTCGCACCGGCGTTTTTCAGACCAAATGGCATGACCGTGTAGCAATACACGCCAAATGGGGTCCGAAATGATGTGTGCTTTTCATCTTCAGGATGCATCTTTATCTGATTGTAGCCAGAGAAGCCATCCATGAATGTCATTCGCTCGAATCCGCAGGTGTTGTCAATCATCACCTCAGGTATGGGGAGCGGAAATTCATCTTTTGGGCATGCATTGTTCAGGTCTCTGTAATCAATGCAGACCCTGATTTGCCCATTTTTCTTTGTCACGGGGACGATGTTGGCCAACCATTCAGGATGCTGTTCCTCACGGATGAAGCCAACGCTTTTGAGTTTTTAAACTTCTTGTTCAATTTTGTCCATCATGTCAGGACGGAACCTTCTTTGGCTTTGTTTGACAGGCTTGATATCTTTTTGAAGATTGAGTTTGTGGACTGCTATTTTGGGGTCTAAGCCAGGCATCTCAGCGTAAGACCATGCAAAACAATCAACGAACTCATGAAGAAACGCGATATACTCGGGTGACTCGTCATCCTTTATATTCTTGCTTATGAATACAGGACGTGGGTTATCAGGTGTTCCCAAGTCTATCTTTTGAATAGAATCTTCAGTTGGAAGGTTTGAAGGTGGTTCCTCCACAATATTTTCGGAGGCTTCCAACCCAACAAAGCCTTCTGGAGTTCCAAAGGTATCTACAGACCACGGCTCTGCTTTTGTCCATGGGTCTTCTTGATTGGTACTTTTCTCAAGATTTGCTATGAGGTGGTCCCAATCACCTGTTGAAACTAGGTCGAAGTAGGGCACTTCCTTTGGAGACAGTGGTTCTTCTGGGTCAGAGAACCGTGTGTCTGTATCATCAGACAATTCCTCTTCATCATCAGAGAAATCGTACCAATTTGATGAACTTCCTGGATCCTTGACGGTCAACTCTTCAAAGAGATATCCAGGGAGATCGATGTCTTCATTAATATGAGATGTTGAGGCTTGGTCGGCAAGATGACTTTGCAGCCTTTGTGTCAACTGTCTCAAGGGAGCGTCAGGATCATACCCCAGCCCATGTGAAGACTTTTCTATGTGGCGGTGGGGTTTCCAACCTTCCAGTTGACTTTTGGTCAGGGTTGGTTCCAATGGCGTGATAATACCACGGCCATCTCCCAAACCGATTGGGTTCTGAGCGTCGTAGCCCATTTTCTTCATGATAGCTTGTGCCATTGGACTATACAGGGATAGTTGAGGCATACCTTCATTTTGGAAAGGTTCAAGCGAAGAATTTGATGAAGAAACTCCCGATTTATGGAAGAAGATTGACTTTTCTTCTGCTGATGTTGCTGGAACAACGAAGGAAGCAGATGCCGGATCTTCTATGTCAACGGTTGTCTCCAACGGAGTGAGAGCGGGCTGAACTTGTTGATCATTAGCTTGGCTTGACGATGTGTCGTCTTCTGGCTCTGAGTCTGAATCCGTGTCTTGCAAGATAGACACGAAGGAGACAGCAAACTTGCCCCCAGCCTTTTATTTTGTCTTCTTTGCTTTGGTGGTGATCACCAGAGGCTTTGAAGACTTGAGGGAGACCATGAAGGGAGATTGATTATTCTCTTCGGTTTTGATAGAGGGTTTGTTTTCTTCCGGTGATTGTTGAGGAGCCTTGCCTTTATCTTTCTGGAGATTTTCGGCAAAGGGTGTTGTTTCTTCCTCCCTTTCTTCTTTTTCATCTTTGTACATTTGAGCATCTGCGAAATAGACTTCTTTGCCTTTGAAGGGCTTTTTGTCTGCAAACACTCGATGTATCAAGCCATCATTGCCAATGAACTTGATGCACTGATGTAAAGTCGAAGGGACAACACCATTCTCGTGTATCCAGGGGCGTCTGAGAAGGATGTTGTAGGATGAAGGGGTCTTTATTGCATAGACAGTGACTTCGGAGATAAGATCACCGATTTGCAACTTGAACCTGATTTTGTCGATCGGCCTTTGAGCGCTGCCATCATATCCAAAGATGGACACAGACGTGTGGCTCAGCTTGCTAGGCGGAATGCCCAGTTCTTCGAGTGCCGAAGTGGAGATGAGGTTGAGTGCAGAACCTGGATCGATCTGGATTCTGCGTACTGGAACCTCTTTGATGTACCCGGTGAAGTACAGGGGTCGGTTGTGCTTTGTCTCGCCTAGCAGGAGGTCTTCCTTGGTGAAGGCGATGGTTGCACTTGCTGCTTTTTGAACCGAGAGGCATTCGATGCAGGATCCCTCAGTTTTCTTCTTTTTTCTCCTTTTGAGGGAGTATTTGATTTTTTGACCCTATAGTCCATTTCAATTTGTAGGACTTGTGGGGCATGTTTGTCGACATCCGCATCCAGCATTTGTAGTTCTGAAATGAGACTATCACGAGTCTATGGTGACATTCGTAATAAGTCTAGGATGTGCAGACGTGCAGGTATGTGTTTGAAGTGCTGAATCAAGTCGTACTTGAAAGCCTCCTTCGGGCCTGCATTTTCATTATTCTTACCACTAGGGGCGTTTACAGCTTGTTTTCCCAAAGGATTTACATAAGAAGCAGGAGGTTGGTTGTAGTTTTTGTGATAATCCCGGCCAGAACGGGTACCTCTACCAACTTCAAGAGCTTCTGGAGAAGGGTCTTCGTTTGGAAGATCACCCTCGAGATCGAGGGGTTGTTCCTTCTCATTTGCTGAAGATGTCTCTGTGTCAGCATTACCATCTTCAGTAATTGTGTTGCATGGAGCATTTTCCGGGAGCAAGTCCTGAACAGCATCCAGCAACTTTCCTTCTTTATCGAATATTTTGTCGGTCCAGACATCACCGATGAGATCGGGCATTTGGGACCAATTGACCGGAATTTCTCTTAAGAAGATTTCACCGGCTGGAATTTCTTCAAGGTGATCACTCGGAAGAGGTTTGAGTTCCGATGTCACTGTTCCAGGAGACGAAGCCTGAGAAGGTGTGGTTCCGGAGGAATTATCATCCTGAGCTATTGCATTGCAAGTAACTTTGACAGAAGATGCCTCCAAGATGAACTGTTGGGAATCAGATTCGTCCTCAGATGTAAGAGGATCATCGATCCAACAGCTTTCTTCATTTTCCGGGGTTACCGGAGGAGATTCCTGTAGATTTTCAGGAACTTCCGATGCTGGGTTGTGACGAAGCTGATTGATGCGATCTTGTTCTTACTCTATAGCAAGGTGCTGCAAGATCCTTGCGTATTCATCGAGATCAGGCACGGGAGCCAAATCTTCTTCTTCGTCTGTTCCTTGTGGTTCAACATGGCTGGGTTCCACTGGAGTGTTTTCTTGAACAGCCTCTTGGTCTTCTTCATCATCAGACCAGGATCCTTGCGGCTGTAATGGGTTATACCAGATTACTGGCATAAGATGAGTTTCAGGGATCCATTCCTCGTCAGAGAGATATTCTCCTGTTTTGAGGGATTCTTCCCATTCATCGATGTCACTGGCGGTGTCACTGGACTCGTATCCGTCCATGAGGAATCCGACCACCGAGTTGCAAGAGTATGATGCCCCTTGCATAGTTTCATCTTTGAGGTGTGGTGGCATGAAATCACCAAGAGTGAATTTTCTTGCCGCCTTTGAAGTCTTAGGAGAGGACACTTCTGTTGTCCCCAGTGAAGCGGTAGAGGAGGTCTCTGCCTTTTCAGTGACTTCTTGCTTTTTCGAAGCTTTCTCCTGCTGTTTGAGTTTGCGGAGTTGTCTCCTGGCTCGCCTTCGCTGTTGAGCGGTTGGCTTTGTTTTGACGACCTCCCAATTTTCATCTTCTAGGAGATCGGGGTGTACCCATATGGGTTGTCCGTCTGATGTTGGATATGGAACCAACTCTTGGGACGTTTGGGTCATCTTTATCACCTTGAAGGAAGTAGTGATCTTCTCTTTTGGTGATTTTTGTTTTTGTTCACACGACACCATGTTGACGGAGGCAGACCCATAGTTCTTGTCGAAGGTGATGACTCCGTTTTTCCACATCTCATTTATCTTCTCTCTCACAACAAAGCATTGATTGAGAGGATGCGAGACCATCTGATGGTAGGGACAGTACCGAGGATCGTTGGTTTTGCCAACATCGCCCGGTCTTTTGGGGTCAGGCAAGGTGAGTTTACCGTTTGCGAGAAGTGCCCCAAAGATTTCTTCAACATCTTCATCGAACGGGTATTTCTTCTCTACTCGTTCTTTGAAGGCATCAGAGAGTTCAGACTTTTTACCTGCAGCTTTGTTTTCGCTTTCTTTGGCTGCTGAGGAGCTGACTTGGTTTGTACATTGAGAACCTCCTTTTTCTTTGGTTTTGAGGTTGCAATGGCAGTCGGCTCTTTCTTTGATGACTTCTGACTGTTAAGGTCTTTAATCACCGTTTCAGCTTCCATAGCTGCTTCCAGGAGTTCACCTAGGTTCTTTGATTTGTTGCCGATGATCATGGAGCGGATTCTCGCTCTCATGTTGTTTCGGCAGATGTCAACCAGTGACGCTTGTGGCAGCACATCGGAGCATTTGTATGCCATTGCCTTCCACTTGTGAATGAAGTCATATGTTGACTCATTCTCTCCCTGTTTTAGGCTGCAGAGCTGAGCCATAGTAACAGGATGATCCTCACCTTTGAAGTGGGTTAGGAAGCGTGTCTCCAGCATGGCCCAATTTTGAATGGAGTCCTCCGGCAGAGTGGAGTACCAATCAAAGGCCGTACCTTTTAGGGTACGTGCAAAGAGGCGGATTTTGAGGGCATCTTGATCCGCAATAGCTCCCGTCAGGATCTTGAAATGGATGACGTGCTGTCTGGCTGAACCTTTCCCCGTATATGTTTGGAGAGTAGGTTGCTTGAATTTTGTAGGGAATGGGACCGAGTCCATCCACAAGGGATATGGTGGCTTGATCCCATGCTCCTTTAGTGTATCCTCTTCTTTTGCTTTGGCGAGGATATCGTCAACGTCCTTTTTGGTAAGGGCGCGTGACTTAGTGTTTTCCGCATTTTCCTCGTCGCCTTGATGGCTCGGAGGATCTTCATTGTTTGGCGGACGTTGGATAGTGAGAAGGAGGGTTTCCATTAGGGCCTCTATTCTCTGCTGTCCTTGTTCCAGCTGCAGGATGCGTGCAGCTACGTCATCATGTGGCGGAGGTTGCTCAGCATTTGTGACTAAGACGTTCACTCTTCGAGAGTCGAAAGAGGATACAGTCTTGGTGACTGAGCTGGAGCTCATCCTTTTAGATGAAGAGCTCGAAGAGTGGTCACTCCGATGTCCTTGGCTTGAAAGAGCGGGAGAGTTTTCTTTATGTCTTCGTGTCCGGGAGACGCTGCGAGTCACCGGAAGCCTGACATGGATTTTTGTTGCTGACTTCTGGCATTTTCTGGTTTTGCCAACCATATGAACAGCAACAACTTGGTCGGGTCTTTCTTTTTCGACCCATTTTTGGGAGACCTGAAGTGCAGAATCTTGGGTTCTTTGCTTCTCTAGTCTCTTTTGTCGATATGCCGCACGGCGGCGCATACGACGAGCGATTTGAGCTTCGGTTAGCTCCAGCTGTGCTCTGGCAATGAAGGACGTAGCCCCTGGTGCGCAGCAGCCGAGCTTGTCTTCTTTGAAGACTGGCAGGGACAGGATCCGGACGCGGTCCTTTGCCTGTCGCAGCAAAGCTTTGAATTTGGCGAGTTCGGCTCCTGTTGAGAGGAAGGGTCGACTCTCAGGTGTGCAGGCCTTGGCAGGTTCTTGCGGAGGCCTTACGATGCACGATTTGATTTTGGGCTTGTATGAGCAAGCCAGCTCGTGCTGAGTTGGTTTTGTTTGGCGGAGGGTAGGTTACTCCTCTTTCATGTATGCGAGAGGGTAGAACCGGTTCTCCTTGAGCGGGGCCAGGTAGGCTGGCTTTGCTGATGTTTGTGACCTTCGCTGTTTGGGTGAAGGCCTTGGAGACCAAGTCTTTGAGCGGACCTGGTTTCTTGTAGGTTGAGGTTTTGCAGGAGCGCTACGGGCCTCAGGCTTCTTGATGATCGCCCTTGGTATCCCTATAGTGATACGTTGAGGGGCGGTTCTCTGCTTCTTGGCAGGTGCGGTTTCTTCTGCGGGTAGTAGGAATGGTCCCAATGACCCGAAGACAATGGTCCGGGGAGTAGAGTTTGACCCGGTGTCTTCTGAGTTGCCGAGGGAAATGACGCTTCGACAGCTGGCAGGGCGCTTGTAAGTGAGCTTGGTTTGTTTGTCTTGGAGCATGAGCTGGTACTTGTTCTCATCAAATGTGATGGTTAATGAAGCTGTCATTGTTAGTTTTTGGAAAACTTCTGAAACAAGACCATATCCATTAGTAATCACAAGAATATGGTGATCATAAATGGAAAATACTATGGTTTCGCCTCTTCAAGTCGCCCGAGGGGACATGGCCTAGCCCAAGCAACATGAGGAAGGCAGAAAAGCCATAGAGGGCACAATTGTTCTAAACGCAGGTAGGGTCAGCTCAGAATGAGCGTCCCAGTGACTGCTAGAAGCAATTGTGAACCTTAATTCAAATTACCGAGAAGCAAAGCTCACTCAAGGTAAAGTGATATAAGGTTGAGATACAAATGTGTCGGTTGCGAATACAGTAGACCAGAAAGGGCGTACTAGCACCGCTAGGCACAAATGTTGCAAATTGCATCCTTGGAAAGGACACAAGATGGGATTTTTGAAAGGTCAAGATTGGATTCATAGGAGAGAGCAAATGGTATTCCAATCCGAAAATGAGCTCAACATTTCTGCGAGCTCGAAAGTCCGAAAAGGAAGGAACCAGGATTTCTCAAATGTTAATCCAAAAGTGACGGAAGTTTTTTTTTGAAAGTGTCAAGATTGGACTTTATAGAAGAGAGCAAATGGTTTTCCAATCCGAAAATGAGTTCAACATTTCTGCGATCTCGAAGTCCGAAAAGGAAGGAACCAGGATTTCTCAAATATGAATCCAAAAATGACAGAAGTTTTTTTTTTTGTTCTTTTTTTTTTGAAGATTTTTTTTTTCAAGAGTTCACATAGATCTCCAATTCGATCTTATGAAACCTCAGTTGATAGATCAGCCCCCAGGTAAGGGTAGGATTACTTAATGAACCCGTTTGGAGGACCCTTGCCCAGAACAGTCTAGCTGTCTCCACACTCTGGACAAGGCTTTTCTTAGATCCGCTTTGGTCAAAGAACGCAATTGGTGCAACCTTAGTGGTTTTTTTTTTTTTTTTTTTTGAAAGATTTTTTTTTTATGGATTCAAAGAAGAGAGCGAATGGTGTTCCATTCCGAAAATGAGTTCAACATTTCTGCGATCTCGAAGTCCGAAAAGGAAGAAACCAAAGTTTCTCAACTTAAACCCAAAAGGGAGAAATCTGAAGTTTTTTTTTAAATCAGATTTTTTTTTTGTGGATTCATAGAAGAGAGCGAATGGTGTTCCATTCCGAAAATGAGTTCAACATTTCTGCGATCTCGAAGTCCGAAAAGGAAGAAACCAAAGTTTCTCAACTTAAACCCAAAAGGGAGAAATCTGAAGGTTTTTTTTTTTAAATCAGATTTTTTTTTGTGGATTCATAGAAGAGAGCGAATGGTGTTCCATTACGAAAATGAGTTCAACATTTCTGCGATCTCGAAGTCCGAAAAGGAAGAAACCAAAGTTTCTCAACTGTGAATCCAAAAGGGGGAAATCTGAAAAAAAAATTTAAATCAGATTTTTTTGTGGATTTATTTTTTTGGATGCAAGATCCAACACAAGCCACCAACTAGAAAGGAGCCTAAGAATTCAAGCATCGCATTCTCAAATGAACGGAGTCCCACTGGGTATGCCAGCTTGATGGACCCGATTTCCTTCCTTTCCTCCCCCATTCGTCCCTAGGGTCACCGAGAGGGCCGAATGGAGGGAAAAAAGGGGGAGAAAGGCAGGTATCAACATTTTTGTATCGGTATGCCAGATTTTCTATTCTACTTGGAATTTAAGGATGGTGATCCGGAGATCCACCTTTGCAAGTAGAAAGGAAATCAATCTTTTTCTAACTTTCCATTGCACATATATTTAAGAAAAGAGACAATGTATTTTTGAATATCGTCAGGTGATTTTGCCGTGAAAGGCGATTTGTGCCGTGAAAGGCGATTTTGCCGTAAAAGGCGATTTTGTGCCGTGAAAGGCGATTTACAAATCTCGTCAATTGATGGACCGCGCCCCTCCGTTCCTCCTCCGCTGCCATCCGCCCCGGGTCTGTCGGGGTCCGGAAGGAGGGAGAGGGAAGAAAGAAAGGCGGGTATCAACATTTTGTAGGTATGCCAGATTTTCTTTTCTCCTTGGAATTTAGAATAGTGATCCGGAGATTCACCTTCACAAGTATAAAGGAAATTAACTTTTTCCTAACTTTCCATTGCACACATATTTTAAAGAAAAGAGACAAGTTTGTTTTGAATGCCGTGAGAGGCGATTTTCTCTGTTTGCCGTGAAAGGCGATTTTGGTGCCGTGAAAGGCGGTTTACAAATCTCATCAATAATGAAAAGACAAGAAATGTGAATTTTGTGTCTCTTTAAGAAAAAATACAATACAATAGAAAAGAAAGAAATGGAATCTAACTTTTCATGAGATTGTGGGGGACCCGTTCAGATCGACGGTCGCGAGTCATGTATGGACTCCGCCATCGTCCTTCAGATGAGAACTTTGATGCTTGATTTCATTGCTTCGCTCCAACCTCAGATTTTTAGAGGATAAGGACCAAGGTAAGGTCCTATATCCAGTAAAAAAGAGAGTATACGGACTGAAAAGCCGCATCTAGCCATGTTGGAAATCAGGAGAGGTGGCCTTGGGGGGGTGGCCCCCCAAGGGGCTTTGATCACCTTGTAGTGTTGGTTGCTGCAGAGTTTTCTTGAAGGAGCAGAGTTGTAGAGATTTCTCCGAGGATTTTTGAATGATTTTCTGGCGATTTTCCTCTCTGGATCCGTTTCCCTTGGAATGACCCTCCTATTTATAGGCTTTTGGTAGCCATTTAGGAGAGTTTATGAGCATTTATGGTATTAATGCTCATGATGGGAGGAGTTACAAGTTTTTATTTACTTGTTTTGTAACTCCTTTCTCCTTGAATTTGATTGGCCGATGGAGAGTGATGGGCATTTAATCGCCTTTAATCTCCATGATGATGGGAGTTTCATGATTTTAATGTCATGATTACTTGGACTTGTAACTCCCATTTGCTTGCTTCTGATTGGGCCGTTCAAAATAATGAGTTAATGACCGCACTAACTTGCCATAAACGGGTCATTTAACTACATTAATTGATTGCCTGGGCGCTTGAGGAGTCGCGGGCCATGCCGCATCCTTTGGGATTCTTCTTGCGATGATCACCAATGGACCCACATACCATTTGATGTCGGATGGTGATCCAATTTCAGACATTGGTTGATGTCAGCGGGCCAGCAACATCTGTCCAGTCGATTTCGCGATCGGGCGGGCTGAAAGTGTGCTTTCTTGGTTAGCCGTTTGACGATCTTGAGGCGTCCGATGATGAACTAATGATTCCAGTGATGGATCCGTGATGTTGATGAAGATCGACGGATATCATGCACAAAAAATCAGATTTTGGAAAAATCACAGGGGCCAATCAATTTGAAACGCGAAAAGTACCCGAAAAATGGGGTTTTTGGGCGAGGTCCGGCGGCCCGGACCTCCATGGTCGCCGACGACCATGGGGTTTGTGCCCCATGGTCGGCCGTCTTCCGGTCGCCTTTTCTTCGCCGTTTTTCGTCCGTTTTCGCTTCTGTTTTCTCCTGTATTTTTCTTGGAATTTCCTCTCATTTATTGGCTGGATTTCCCTCAAGAAAACCTGACGAGAAGCCATGCAAATCGGATCGCAAAGTTTCCCATTTTCTGAAAAGCCGAAGACTTTGCTGTGGAGAACTGCCGATTTTTTTGTCAAGCGTCGAAACTAGGTCAAACGATGTCGGAATGACCTGAAATTCGACGTGTAGCTTCTTGAGCAGTAGAAGAGACCAACCATAGGCTTTTGTTAAGGTTTTAAAGCCGTTTTGGGTCCCGCAAACGCTTGACTTTGATTTCACTACGAGGGAAATGCCGAGCTTTGACTTTCGGTCAAACGATGTCCGATTGACCTGAAATTTGATGGGTAGCTTCCTCATCAGTAGATAGGACCAACCATAGGCTTTCGTTTGAGTTTTGAAGTCATTTGGAGTCATGCAAACGCTTGCCTTTATTTCACCGCGAGGGAAATGCCGAGCTTTGACTTCTGGTCAAACGATGTCCGATTGACTTGAAATTTGATGGGGAGCCTACTGGAGTCATTTTGAGATTATCCACAAGCTCTGAATTGGGTGCCATGGTCCCGGGGTGCTCCGCCGCCGGTAGGCTTTGATTTTGTTCCCGAGCATCGAAAGTGGGTCAAACGTTGTCAGAATGACCTGAAATTTGATGCGCAGCCCTTTTGAGGTATGTAGAAGCCGCCTATGTGCTCTGTTTGATGAGTGACGACCTCGGTAGTTCTCGCTATCTAAGGGCTTGATTTTGCTGCTCGAGAGTTGATGGAGGGTCAAACGGTGTCGGTTTGACTTGAAACTTGACATGTAGCCTTTCGGAGGTATTTTGAGACCATCCGTAGACTCTGATCGAAGATTTGGGGTCTTCGACACTGTTGCCGCCGGGAGCTGCTGCTTAGCTGTTGGAGAAGTGAAGCTAGGCCAAATGATATCGGAATGGCCCGAAACTTCATGTGTACCTCTCTTTTGGTTGTTTTGAATGACCTTGCAGTTTTTGTTTGATTCTGACAAGATCTGATGCTTGAAGTGGCGCCTGCCTATTTTTGGTAGGATGCGGCTCAATGTAGCTTTTGGTATGAAGATGCAAAGTGACATTTTTGGTGTCAACAAATGCCCCTTCGAGGTACAGCGACGATATAGCTTTTGCAGTCGATGTGCCTCGAAGAGAATCTTGAAGAAGAGCTTCTGACTTGACCAAGAGTCTTTGAGCATTATTTTTTTTTTGATGGAGTAGCCTTTTGAGCTTCCAAGGGGTTTTATGGTAGTGAGAGGGATCACGTACCATCTCAAGGCAAGATTTTGAGAATGACATTTGGATTTGGATTTGGTTTTGGTTTTTTGGTTTTGATTTTGACCTTGTGACCTAACAAGCTGTATGTGGCAGGTTAGGGGGTCAGGTTTTTGGTTTTGGTTTTGACCTTGTGACCTAACAGGCTGTATGTGGCAAGTTAGGGGGTCGGGTTTTGATTTTTGGTTTTGGCCTTGTGACCTAACAAGCTGTATGTGGCGAGTTAGGGGACCATGGTTTGGTTTTTTGGTTCACTCTTTGGGACAATTTTGGGTCCATTGGAGTGGTTTGGGCTTTTGTGGAATGTCAATTTCAAGATTTTGGCTTAATTTGGTTCATGAGGTGGGATGGTTTGGATTTTTGGAAACTCATGAAGCTTGGATTTTTGTATGGTATGGTCCAATCAACTCAAAAGAGGCATGGAACCATTTTTGTATGCTCTTGGTAAGAGAAATTTTGACTAAAAGCCACTTTTAGTGCCTAGGTGGTCAAACCTGGCTCATATGGGCTAACCCATGGGACCTTAAGCTTTGAAAGATGGCTTAGATCTCACATGGTGTCATTTTGTAAAGAATATCTAAAAATATTTCCTTTGGATAGAGAGTATCTAAAAATATCCTTACTTTGAGAGATTTTCTCAAGTTTCCTTGATTTTGGGAGAGATTCTCTCAAAATATATTTCTTTGGGAGAGAATATCTATCATTCCCTTTCTTTTTGGAGAGAATTTTTCAAAGAATCTTTGTTTTGGGAGAGAATATCCCAAGTTTCCTTTTCTTTTGGGAAGGTTGCTAATTTTTAGCACTTACCTCCTTACTTTTCTCCTCTTTCCTCTTTTGGTTTGCTTTCTTCTATAAAAGCAAAGGGGTGGGATCTCTTGCTCCTATTGCAAAAAACCTTCAAGAGTGCTTCAAGATCTTCTCTTCTTCAAAGACCTTCAAGTTCTTCTTCTTCTTTTCCATGGCTTCAAGTGAGTTTTTCTTTCTCAATAAGAAATTGCATGTAAAAGTTTCTTTTCTTTTTTTTTCACGTGTTTCCCCTTTTTTTTTCACACGTTTTTTTTTTTTTTCTTTCTTCTCTTTTTTTTTCTTTTTTTCTTTCTCTTTTTTTTTTTTGCTACTGTACGGACATGTCCGTACAGCTTGGGTTGTACGGCCATGTGGCCCATGGGCCACGGCCTGTGGGCCAGCCCAGAATTTTTCTTTTTTTCTTCTTTTTTTTTTTTTTCTTCTCTTTCTTTTTAAGAAAGAAAACTTTCTTTTCCCCCCCTTTTTGCTCACCGTGATAATGAGGTTTATGCAATCCAAGATGCTCATGCACATATATTTTTTTATGAAGATAAAAAGTTAGAGTCTCTAGGTTAAGCCAACATGAATTTTGACTTAGACAAAGTTTGATTGGTTTTGACCAAGTTGGGTTGGAATTGGTCAAACTTTTTTGTCAAAGTTTTCCTAGCGTCTAATGCATGATTTTTTTTTATGCATGATTTTTTGTAAATTGGATTGGAAGCATGATGATGATGCACACCTGGAAATCTTTTGCAAGTCTTCAGATTTGAAGCTCGCAGCAATGCTGAGCTCTTTCTTTAGTCTTGCGGGGGTTTCGAGGAACTTTGCAAGTTCTGGAATTTGAAGCTCGCAGCAATGTTGAGCTCTTTTCCGATCTTGCGGAGATTTGAGAAGACTAACTTGATCTCGCAGCAATGTTTGAGTTCAAGCTTTCTTTGAGAATCCTTCATTGATTATGAGCTCGTGGTGATGCTGAACTCATCTTCAGGCTTCCAATCTTTTTTTTTTTTTTTCGGGGTATTTCCCTTTTCTTCGGAATTGCCCCGGAGCCATGCCAAAATTTCGCTAGGATTTTTTTTAGCAAAATTCTGTCATTTTGGTGATTGATTTTCTTTCTTTTTCTTCCATTGCAGGTAGTTCCTCCAGAACGAACAAGGGTAAGGAGCCCGTTACCGATGCACCTCGTCGATCTGTCAGATCTTCCAATGCGGCCGTACAGCAGGCTTGGGAGAAGGTCCAGTATGTGGAGAGAAACTTGGAAGAGTGTGACTCGCTCAACCGAGATGAGATGAGACAGCGACTGATCGCTCTCAAGGATGAGGAGTTTTACAAGATTATGACAAGCAATCGTCCTTGGGTCATGGACGATCAGAGCGTTGTGCCCAAGCCTACCTTTTTCTTTGGTGATGCAGCCCCTGATGACTCGTCATACCAAAGGAGATGCTTTCAGTTCTCTTACACAGCTGATGGTGAGGAGAGAACCATTTCTACCCGATCGACTTTTGATCGTACTATTTCGATCATGAGTCTTTCTCCCACATGCTCTAAGAGAGAAGATCCTCCAAGCTGGGTGAAGAGGACCAATGTGGTCAAGACCGGGGTTTTTGTTGGCGGTCCTTCTGGTTATGCAGAGAAGTCGCCTGTCCGTCTGGACATGTTGATGCCGGCCAGCGGCTACCAAGGACCTGATCATCCATCGGTTGATTTGAGACCGGTGGGCCTTGGCATTTTCAGGGGTGATGGCAGCAATTGGGTGAAGCCTTTTCGACTTCGTGGCCGTTTCAGTGTTGACTCGAGCTGGGAGTCGTGCACTGATCACATCCTGCAAATTGGTGGTGCCATTCTGAAGGAGGCCGAGATTTTTGATACGGTTCGCGCTTTTAGGCAAACCGTGATTTTCTCCGATGAGGCTTTTACGGCCATGCTGGAGTCCTTCCTTCCACAAACCAACACCTTCATTGTTACGAATGGTGAGATTGGTTTTTCTTTGAAGGAGCTGAGTGCCATTACCGGGCTGTCCATCCTCAGCAAACTCTACGAGGAATTTATGCCGATCGACAGCGTCCTTAAGGAGCAGTCTGAAGAGTTCAGGCTTTTGTACTTTCAGCTCGTCGCCTTTTACGATTTTTTGAAGGAGAAGGAGGGCCCGAAAGTCCGGTGCAGCAGTTGGAAGAATGTTGGCTTTTTATCTCCCAACTTCTTTGGCAGTGGAGAATCTTCTGAGAAGAATCTGGCTTCGAAGAAGATCTCCGTTATGCGAGAAGATCTGAAAGAATTCTTCGCAAGCACAAACGACTATGTGCTCTGTTTGATGAGTGACGACCTCGGTAGTTCTCGCTACCTATGGGCTTGATTTTGCTGCTCGAGAGTTGATGGAGGGTCAAACGGTGTCGGTTTGACTTGAAACTTGACATGTAGCCTTTCAGAGGTATTTTGAGACCATCCGTAGGCTCTGATCGAAGATTTGGGGTCTTCGACACTGTTGCCGTCGGGAGCTGCTGCTTAGCTGTTGGAGAAGTGAAGCTAGGCCAAATGATATCGGAATGGCCCGAAACTTCATGTGTACCTCTCTTTTGGTTGTTTTGAATGACCTTGCAGTTTTTGTTTGATTCTGATAAGATCTGATGCTTGAAGTGGCGCCTGCCTATATTTTGGTAGGATGCGGCTCAATGTAGCTTTTGGTATGAAGAGGCAAAGTGACATTTTTGGTGTCAACATCAATGAAGAAAGACAATAAATGTGATTTTTTTTCTGTTAAAGAAAATACAAAATACAACAGAAAAGTAAGAAAAATGATCCAACTTCTCAGGAAATTGCGGGGACACATTCAGATCGACAGTCGCAAGTCATGTATGGACTTCACCATTGTCCTTCAGATGAGAACGCTTGATGCTTTGATTCTTTGGCTTGACTTAGACTTCAGTTTTTTTTTAAAGGATAAGGACTAAAGGAAGGTCTTATATCTGATAAAAAAACGAAGAGACAGGCTGAAAAGCCGCGTCTAGGCCATGTTGAATAGAAGAAGAGAAGGCTTTGCCTTGGGGGGTGCCCCCCAAGGGACTTCAATCAGCTTGTGGTGTTTGTTGCAGCAGAGTTTCTTCAGAGTAACAGAGATTCTGGGAATTCTGAACGATCTTTCTGGTTGATTTTTCTTCGATTTTTCTGATCCGTTCTTCTTGGAACGATCTCCTATTTATATGCCTTTGGTAGCCATTTAGGAGGGTTTATGAGCATTGATGGCTTTAAAATTTCATGATGGGAGGAGTTACAAGTTTTTATTTCTTAATTTTGTAACTCCTTTTTCCTTGAATCTGATTGGCCGATGGAGAATGATGGGCTTTTAATCGCCTTTAATCTCCATGATGAGAGGAGTTTCATGGCTTTAATGCCATGATGGCTTTGACTTGTAACTCTCATTTCCTTGCTTCTGATTGGGTTGTCCAAAATAATGAGTTAATAACCGCATTTAGTTGGGTCAATTAACAGCATTAAGTGGTCGCCGGGGATTTGAAGAGTCACGGGCCGTGCCGCGTCTTTTCAAATTCTTCTTGTGATGACCGACGATGGATCTTCATGTTGATCGATGTCAGATGATCGTACAACTTTAGACATAGATCACTAACAACGGGTCGGTACCATTTGTCTTGTCGATTTCTCGATCGGTAGAACAAAAAGTGTACTTTCTTGGTCAGCCGGTTGACGATCTTGGAGCAATCAATGACAATTTCTTGCTCTTGCCGGCGGATCCGAAATGTAAACGGAGATCAGTTGATTCCAAGCGTCGAAAATTAGATTTTCAGGAAATCACAGGGGCTGGAACTCCCAAAACGCGAAAATGATAAAAAAACGGGCCTTCCGACGGAAATCTGGCGACCATGGGCTATGGTCACCGGCGACCATGGGGTTTGGTCCCCTTTGGTCCCCGTTTCGTCGGTCGTTTTTCGATCTTTTTGCTTCTTTTTTTCTCCTATATTTTCTTGACATTTTTCCTCATTTTTTGGCTTAATTCTCCTGAAGAAAACCCGACGATAAGTCTTGCAAAACCGGAGCACAATGTTTTGTATTTTTTTGGAAAAGCCGAAGACCTTGCCGCCCAGAGTTGTCGATTTTTATCAAGAGTCAAAACTAGGTCAAACGATGTCGGAATGATCTGAAATTTGAGGTGAAGCCTCCCGAGCAGTAGATAGGACCAACCATGGGCTTTTGCTTGAGTTTTGAAGCTGTTTGGGGTCTCGTTGCTGTTTGGCTTGATTTCGCCGCGAAGAAGATGTCGCGCTTTGATGTGCGGTCAACCGATGTTCAATTGACCTGAAACTTGACAGGGAGCCTATTGGAGTCATTTTGAGATGATCCATTAGCTCCGATTTGGATGTCATGGTTCCGGGGTGTTTCGCCGCCGGTAGCCTTGATTTTCTTTCGGAGCGTCGAAGTCGGGTCAAACATTGTCGGAATGACCTAAAATTTGACGTGCAGCCCTTTTGAAGCATGTTGAAGCCGCCCATGTGCTCTGTTTGATGAGTAATGGTCATGCTGGTTCTCGTTGTTGAAAGGCTTGATTTTCGTTCGGAGCGTCAAAGTCGGGTCAAACGTCGCCGGAATTACCTGAAATTTGACGTGGAGCCTTTTGGATGTATTTTGAGACCATCCGTAGGCCCTGATCGAAGTTTTAATGTCTTCGACACCGCCGCCGTCGGGAGCGCCTGCTTGGCCACCGGTGGAGTGAAGTTGGGTCAAATGATGTCGAAATGGCCCAAAACTTCATGTGTACTCCTCGTTTGGCTGTCTTGAAGGATCTTGCATTTTTCAAGTGATTCTAACAAGATTTGATGCTTGAAGTAGCATTGCCCGTTTGTAGTAGGATGCGGCTTCATGTAGCTTCTTGATATTGAAGAGGCAAAGTGACATTTTTAGTGTCAACAGAGTTATCGTCTCTTGTGTGCGGGTGCTTTCACCGAGCTGAGACTTCTGTCGAGTTCCATAACTGCGGCACTTTGCAGCTAGTTCTGTAACCCAGCTGTCGTCTCTTCTATGTTGGTGCTGTCACCGAGTTGAGACTGCTGCCGAGTTTCATAACTAAGGCATTTTGCAACTGGTTCTGTAACCAAGCTGTAGTCTCTTCCATGCTGGTGCTTCACCGAGCTGAGACCGCTGCCGAGTTCTATAACTTGGCGAGGAATAGAGTTGTTGTAAGTGAAGCTGTCCGGTTCGTGGCTGGTGTTGTCATCGAGACCGTTGTCGAAACTTTGTTTCTTGTTCGAAGAAGCTGGCTTGAGGCTGGTGCTGTCACCGAGGCTGCAGTTGAAGTTACGAAGATTGGAATTGTTCGAGCTGTGGTCAGTGCCATCACCGAGGCCATTGCTGGAGCTGTCAAGATCGAGATTGTCCGGGTAGTAACTGGTGTTATCACCGAGGCCGCTGCTGGAGCTATCAACTGAGGAAGCTGAGCTGTGGCTGGTGTTGTCACCGACGCCGCAATTGAAACTCCTACTAGGTTGTGCTTCTACCCGAGTCGTGGCTGATAATATCGCCGAGGCCGCTGCTGGAGCTGTCTCGATTGGAATTGTCCGAGCTGTGGTTGGCGCTATCTCCGAACCGGGACTTGAGGTTGAAGACTGCATGGCTAGTCAAGGAATTGTTTCTGTGACCGTCGTTCTTTTCTGAGGGAGGAGTCCCACGAGAGATTGAAGCTCTGGTAAGCTCGAGCTCGAGCTTCGCCTTGGTTCGCCCTGTCGACTAGTGCTTTTACAGTGATTATGGGGAACCAAAAGAGGTCTCTTTGAAGCTCGCTGGTTGACAGCAGAGCTTGGTAGAAGGATGCGAGGGCCGCGACTATGGGCCCTGATATCAACAAGGGACTGATCTTCATCACCATCGCTGTCGTGATCCATCTAGTGGAGGAAATGACGAGACCTGGCTGCTGCTGGAACTTTTGTTCCGCGGGGGAGTCTCCAGCCGAACAACACTCTGCTAGGGTGCTCCAGTGGAGGAGCTTTTTGCTGGGGAGGTGCTGTCACCCCCTTTGCTAATGAACCTATCTGAGTTAATGGTCGTCCTACGCCTGTCGCATCAGACTTCCCCTGGATCTGGTTTGATAGGGGATCGTCGATGATGGCGGCTGGGCTTTCTAGATCCTTTGCCGCTGCTAGAGGCATGACTTTTTGATCGTATTTTCCCACAGACGACGCTAATTGTGAGTGCCTAAATATTAAGGACTCAGATTAGGTGAGTGTGAGACTCGTGGCTTGCTGTTTAAGATTCTTTGGGGAAGATAAATCACCTTAGAACCTGAAAGAAGAGTAGAAATAGAGATCAGAGACCCAGACTGCCGTCAGCCGAAGACTCTCCGATGCCTGAGTAAGTGCTATAACTAAACAAAGGATGGAGATGAGAGGCAAGTATGCTAGTATTTCATGTTAAGGCGTTATCTGGCCTATTTTCGCGTGTTCTTGCGTACCTTAGAAGGGATTGCTATCCCTCTATATGTAGAGGTTTCACCTGGTGCACCCTTAGTGGGGGTAGGTGGAGATACTGTCCAGTTGAATCAAGAAATAACGTCTGGTATCAATGTGGATGTGAGTGATCAAGACGACACTTGATCACTATCCGGCGCCTGTCTTGTCTGTCAGCACGTTCTGCAATGTAGCCGTAACTTTGTGAAAGTACAATCATGGTCTAGTACTCATCTTTGTGGACGACCGAGCTGAAGGTGATACTGAGGCCAGATCCAGATGCATCCTAGCACTATTGCTGATGTGCCTTATACCGAGACTAAGATGAGCCCAGTCGGTACTCTTACCGAGGCTGGTTCAAGTTTGGCGCAAGCTGGCACTGTTTGCCGAGTTGAGATGAGATGTCTAGTTGGTATCGTTACCGATGTAGATGAATCTTGGCACTCTGGCCGAACTTTGATACCAAGATTGGGATGAATTGAGCTGGTACTGCTACCAAGACTAACGTAATCCTACTCTTAGGAAAGCACCCCACAAAGAGACTGTACAAGTGTTTATGTAAATAGGACAATACCTTTTTGATAAGCCAACGTCCTCCTCTAGATAAACTTTTTGAGATCTAATCTACTGGTTTATCTAGTAGTTAGTATAAATTAGAGAGATTTTAGGATGTGAGATAGATATTAGTTGGTCTAAGTAAAGTTTAGAATTTAATGGAGCTAAGACGAAGATAATTAATGATTGTTTTTGAAAAAAGTGAAATGGATGGCTTTTAGTTTTGAGATAAAACTGTTTATAGATATGATGTATGAGTTATGATTTATTTATAGGGATTAGATGTGCACATTTTATCGTGAAGCCCCGAAAGTGGATTCCTTGTGTCCCTCTATGGCGAAGAGGCATATATAATAAATAAAATGTTAATGATGTAATGTGTACCATATATATAATATTTAATAATAATTGATGTACCATGTACCCTATATATAATATTTGATAATACAGCCCCGATTAGTTGCAAGATTACGGGGGGCAGGCCCACCAAGGACCACAACTAATGTGGTACTTATGAGAAATTCTATTCGCACCCACTGGAAGTGATGAATACACCCACAACTTAAATAATTTTTAATTACTAAAATGCCCTCGGGTGAAAGGACGAAATTGCCCTTACCAGCAACATCTGTCTTCCTCCTTTGGTTCACCAGCAGCAGTCTCCAGTCACTTCTTCTTCTACTTCTACTTCTTCTTCTTCTTCTTCTTCTTTTTCTTCTCCTCTTCCTATCCCTTTATCCATTCCCTTCTCACTGCACCTCTACACTCCTTCTTCCTCATTGATTTTCATCTCCTTCATCATCATTTCTTCTAACTCTTTTTAATATATCATCAAGTCTCCTCCATTTATTGAACGAACTTGGAAGTACAATTATCCCTACACCACATTGTGTATTTAAAGTAGGCATTTGCAATATGGACAAGCAGTTGACGATCTACGAAAATGAGGTATATACATTTTGACTTCATTTCGTTCGTTTTTTTTTTGTTTTCTCGCGTCCTGCACGGCATTCTATAGACCGTGCAAAATTATTTTACACGGCGTATATATACCGTGCAAAATTATTCTGCACGGCATATATATACCGTGCAAAATTATTCTGAACTGCCTATATATACCGTGCAATATAATTTTGCACCGCCTATATAAACCGTGCAGAATAATTTTGCACCGCCTATATAAACCATGCAAAATTAATAAATGAGTGTGCAGTGCTAATCTAAAAATTTGTGATTTGCAGGAGGTTGAATCAACCGGTGCCAGTGAGTGCCTTTTGGATTTTACAAATGTCTTCACCACTGACATGATATTCAGAAGTCGAGAGGGCCTAATCCAATGGACAAGGGATGTTGGAAAGAAACATGGCTTGGTAATTGTAATCAAGACTTCGGATGCTGGTGGAGATGGACGGAAGCCGAGAGTCGTTTTTTCTTGTGAGAGAAGTGGTAGTTACAGGAGTCCATCGAAGGTATTCGAGAAGAGAAATCCTAAGAAGACAACGGGAACGAAGAAGTGTAGTTGCCCTTTTGCTTTGAAGGGTCGAAAGTTGGCAACTGACGACGATTGGATGTTAACAGTGGTTTGTGGGGTGCACAATCATCCAAACGCACAGCATCTAGAGGGGCACTCGTTTGCTGGGAGGCTTTCTGTGGAAGAAATCAACGTTTTGATTGATATGTCTAATAGTTTGGTGAAACCGAGGAACATCCTTCGAACATTGCAGGAAAGGGATGTGCACAACACCACTACAATTAAGAGTATCTACAATGCTCGCCAGAAGTTTAGGGTGACAGAGATGGCCGGTCGATCACAAATACAGCAACTCATGAGGCATTTGGAAGAGAACAACTACATTGAGTATCACACTAGCAACGATGCTACAGATGTTATCATGAACCTATTCTGGGCACATCCATCATCTATTCAGTTATTACGTGCATTTCCAGAAGTTTTGATAATGGATTCCACATATAAGACTAATAGATATCGACTTCCCTTGCTTGAAATTGTTAATGTCACATCTACTCAATTGACGTTCTCCGTTGCTTTTGTGTACCTTGAATCAGAGAGGGAGGCCAATTATAGATGGGCTTTGGAGAGGCTTAAGGAATTAATGGATGGATGCATCACGACCCGTGTAATTGTCACAGACAAAGAGTTAGCGCTGATGAATGCAATAAATGTTATTTTTTCGAATGCAACAAACTTATTATGCAGGTGGCATATTTCTAGGAACATGTTGGCAAATTGTAAGAAGTGTTTTGAGACCAACGACAGATGGGTTACATTTATCTCTTGTTGGAACACGTTGGTAGTCTCTCCAACTGAAAGCGACTACACACAAATGCTAAGTGCTTTGGAACGGAATTACTGCGGGTATCCATATGCTGTTGATTATGTGAAGACCTCATGGTTGAATAAGCATAAGGAGCAATTTGTGGCTGCATGGACGGATCGGCATATGCACTTTGGGAACGTCACTACTAACAGAGCTGAGAGTGCACGTGTAAAATTAAAGAGACACTTAGGCACATCGAGCTGTAGCTTTGATTCGTCCTGGCAGGTTATATATACCAATGAGTAGTGTCCACCACTATTGGCGGAAGCTTAATTTAGAAGCCACTATGGTGAACGAAGCCCTTGAGTTGACCATAACTTCAGAGTTCGAGTTGATCACTAAGAGATTTCAAAGTAGTGATCAGAAGGGTAAAATACAAATTTTAAGAAAACTTAGAGAACTCGGTTGTCCTTCATCTACTTCTCTTATTGAACCAGACGTAAAATTGAATACCCGCGGTCGGTCATCATCGAAAAGAAAGAAGTTGGATAGATCTACGCGTTGGGAACCATCTAATTTTGAATACGCACTGTCGATAAAAGATAGCGTTCCAGGTAGATTAAGCAATACAGTTGCAACGAAGAATAAGGAGAAAATGACTGTCCGTCGCACTCGGTCATGTACGTTTCTGCATTTGCTTCCTCAGTCTTTGGGCCCCTATATCCACACTATTAAGGATGTTGCAGCTGATGGTAACTGTGGATTCAAAGCGATAGCTGGTCTCCTAGGACTGGGCGAGGATAAATGGATGCAGGTTAGAATGGATTTGAGCAATGAATTGCAGAGGTATCAAAATTATTATGCACTGGTTTATGGAGGAGAGGACAGGGTTGGGGAGCTGTATTACGCATTGTGTTACTTTGAAAGCAATCCTTCATTTGATCGATGGATGACAATGCCGGACATGGGTCACTTAATATCTTCATATTATAACGTTGTATTGGTCCTTCTTTCACTGCAGCAGTGCCTTACTTTCCTGCCTTTGAGATCATCCCCGATTCCATCAAGTTCTCACAAAGTGCTCGCGGTTGGTTTCATCAATGGAAACCATTTTGTTCAGGTCTTCATGAAACCCGAATCACCCATCCCTCCCATTGCTACAAATTGGCATAGACACCACCATCCTAAAGCAGACGGATGGCAGATCCCATATGCAAAGAGCATCGAGCAATTCAGAGAATTGATTGGAAACAGTGTCGCAACGCAGGAGTCGGTCAATCTTGACAGCGATTGATTATGTGTACTCTCCATTTGATGTAAACAAACATATTACCTATTTTGTATTGGATGGCCAATGAATTCGATCAGGTCTTTATGTGTTTATGTTGTGTATTAATTCATTAATAATATTCCAAAGAAGGTATTACTTCATTAACAACTGCTCGGTTAAACATGGCTGGGCAAATTTGTTCTGCACGGCGAATATGTTCCGTTGAAATGGATAATGCACGGCATAAAGTTGTCGTGCATAAACTATTTGCACATTAATAAAGTGCCGTGCACACTCTATATGCTCGGAACATGGTGGCCGTGTAGTGTATTTTAGCAAATATTCGGACAGAAACACATAACATACATATCCATATAAGGCCCATACAAGTTCAAACATAAAAAAGTGTATCCTCAAAACATCCATAAAAAAATGGATACATCCAAAAAATCAGGTGATCCATCCATACATATCCAAAAAATTCCTTAAATCCCCAAAATGGATAAACCCATCCATACATCCTCTAAAGTGTATGCTTTAATTTCCCATCCATACAGACTTAACAAAAGTATAAGACAAAAAAAAAAAAAAACCCTCATGCCATCATGGATCTGTACGTCGTCGGTACGTCACCGGCAAGCCATCCAGGATCTCGAGGGTGGTTTGGAGTGCCCGGTAATAGAAATCTGCAGGCTGTTCCGTTTGTGCAATCGTAGCGCGGAGATGGTCCCTCGCCCGAGTGATCTGTAAGAAACAATTAACTGTGTCAATACCTAAGATAAGTATAACAAATGGATGCATAATGTTTCGATAAAGTACAAACACTCACCACTCTTGGAGTCGGGTCAGCTACACCCTCATTAGGGTGATAGTGGGAATGACGTTGGGGGTTCTGTACTCGAGGGTGTGAAATCCTAGAAAACCACTCGAGGTAGTCGGGTGAGCACTCCCATGCATGTTGCGCTCGATGGCCGCGGTGCGCTAAGGACAATAGATGATCCTCCCAAGTAACCCAGTACTGGTCTAGAAATCTGTAAGAGACCCTGTATTGTCCAGCAGTAGATCCCCGAGACGCACGAATGGGGGCGAGCGGTGCGGGTGGGATGGTCTGTACATATCCAAACTGTCGTAGAACCCTATGTGGATGGTAGGGTTCAATGACATCTAACGCTCTCAAACAACCACAGAAGAAAGATATCGGATGGAATGGATGATGAGCCCTGACACCAGTATATGGATCCCACTGGACCTGTGGCAAGTAAATGAAAGAACTCATTATTATAATAAAAATTTGTCCATTGAAAAAAAGTGCAACATTAAACCAAGGACCCCATATGGGTGCTCACCTGACTCGGATGTAGGTCATCCAGCCTCTCACGCAACAGTTTTATGTTCTCCTTCGCAATCCCAGAATCCTGTCCAGCATTCCAGCGGCTCGCTTGAGGCATACCAGCGGTATATCCCCACTGCGCAGGAGGACGGGTAAATGGGAAGTGCTCGTACACCCAAGACTGCAAAAGATACCAATTATTAATTATACAATTTAAATGATCAATTACGATGGAACATGTATATGTATATGTATTACCGTGAGCAGTGTCAGATATCCAGCAATCTGTCGCACGTCTGCCCTCGTGGCAGTCCCCAATTGGCGATAAAGATATGCAAGTGCGGCAGCCCCCCATGCATAACGACGGACCCGTAGCAAGTCCATCAGTAAATGTAGGTAGGCAATGGGGACTCGAGTGGCCGACTTATCGGAGAAGAGTGTGCAGCCTAACAAATACAGAAGATAGCCTCTAGCTGCACACTCTACCAGCTCAACAGACGACGCAGGACTCACCTCGCCGCACACCCGTTTGATCCAGGCCATCCTCACTACCCCACCACGAGCTACTCTCAACTCAGCTGACGCAGATGCCCTATCCACGCCCAGTCCACACTCAAGTAAATCTACTTGATCAGTAAATCCCATACTAGTCGATGCGTGGACAGGCAGTCCCGTTACTGGGATGCCGAGGAGAGTACCCACATCATCTAAGGTGATCGTCATCTCACCAAATGACATGTGGAATGTATTTGTCTCGGGCTGCCACCTCTCTACAAAGCTGGATACCAGAGGGCTTGAGATATATCGGTAAGAAAAACGCTTCAAATCTGCCAATCCAGACTCTTCTATAATAGCATAAAACCGAGGAACATGGATATCGGCCCCATCCCCAGGCAAAGGTATGTACCAATCCTTCAGCCCTCGCCAATGATTGATACACTTGAGTGCCTCACGTTCCTGCACATTACAAGTATAAATCTTCATTAATATCTGTTATTATAGACTTCAACACAACTTATTTGAAAAACGATTAATTAAAACATTAAAAAAGGCAATTGTACCTCCCCATCCCATATGGACAAGGCTACGTGTGTCCTAAAACTCATAAGGACAGATAGGTTGGCCGGACCACCGGGGATAGGACCCTCCCTTGCCGCCGCAGCAGGAGGACTGGATGGTTGTCCCTCCTCGAAATGGGAATCATCCTCCCCTGGTGCCGCTGCAGGGAGACTGGACAGCTGTGCCTCCTCCTCAGAGGAATCATCCTCTGAAGAACTGTCACCATGCTCTTCTCCTGGTGCCGATGCACGGGGACGGGACGGCTGTGCCTCCTCCTCTGAGGAATCATCCTCTGAAGAACTGTCAACATGCTCCTCAACCTGCTCCCGGAGTGGATCCTGTTGCAGTTTTCGTCTTCGTTCAGACACCGATCTTCGTCTTCGTTGACGGCTGGCGGTCGAAGAACTCACATGCAAACCTCGGGAACGCGATCTTGAGACACCGATCTTCGTCCGAACTCTCATGGCTCGCTAGAAGAACTGGCCCGTCCCCCTGTCATCTGTGAGCTTCCACCAATACGGCGAGCTGGTCTTCTCGGCATTTCTTCCAATCTGTTAAAAAAGAAAACCAATAAAAGAGGATATCATATTTTTTTTGTACTGCTCGGTTTAAATAGACAGTGCAAAATTATTCTGCACGGCTAAATGGAACCGTGCCAGTTCTGTTTGCACAACTCAATGTAATCGTGCAACCTCTGTTTGCACGGTAATATGAAATCGTGCAAATTATATGTGCACAGCTTATATAGGCCGTGCATATATATTCTGCACGGTTTACAATTCCGTGCAGAAAATCCCTGCACGTCTCTGGACTGCCGAGCAGATTGCGAATAGATGTTTTCAAAAATGTAAAACTGGAGTTCGAAACTATTTCTTTTCACACCAGATTCTTCCCTATTTGTTGCAAAGGTCTCACAACTATACTCTCTAATGCATAAATTACAACCTAAACAAATTTGTGAAAATGATAAACCTATGAAGAAGAAGAAGGGCTCTCACCTGTTTCACTGTCCTGATGAAGAAGACGAAGAAGACGAAGAACAGCTCACCAACTGTCCACGAGGGTGTGAGAGCTGTGAAGTGGGACGACTCCGAATGGCCACAAATTTGAAAAATGCAAACGAGAGAATGTGTTCAGGAAATGGAACAGGGAACGAACGGTGAGCTTGGATGGGCAGTCTGGGGATTATGGTGGGTGTGTTCAGCAAAATCAAGCCAAAATTAGAATTAGTGTGGTGAGGTCAGCAAGTAGGTGTATTCAGGAGAATAGGTGGGTGCATATAGAATTCCCCCGTGCTTATAATCTAGAAAGTCTGAATAAGTATTGGAAAGTCCACAAGGACGACAACAAGGCGGTGCTCATAATCTAGTGGCTGATTTGTGGCTGAGCAAGTATTGGAAAGTCTAGTCAGTCAGCAAGCCCAACCTGACTAATGTGACTAAAGTGAGTGAGGTCAGGCCTGACGTATGGTATGTATTCTCATTTTCCACAAACAGAATCGCATTGTGAAGTGCGGCGTCCAAACGCACTCATCAGTTTTCTTTTTCCCCATAGAAACATAATCTCAGTTCCAACGTCGACGAATCTAGTTTCACCCCGGAAAAGATCGACAGAAGAAAATAGAAAAATGGAGGAAGGAAAAGAGGAGTTTCTCAAGGAATTCGGAGAGGATTACGGATATCCAAACGCTCCCAAGAACATCGATGAAATCCGAGCGTCCGAGTTCAAGCGATTGGACGGTCAGATTCTTTCCATCTCATATTCGACTCAGTTTCTTTCATGAAATCTCTCTATCAAATATTGAATCCTTTTGTTTTCTCAACTTGTTTTTTTTTGGGAATTTCTAGGGCTCGTGTACTTGGATCATGCAGGAGCTACTTTGTACTCGGAGTTGCAAATGGAAGAAGTCTATAAAGATTTCACTACTAATGTGTACGGAAATCCACGTATCCAAACAAACAAAAAAACATTCACAGATAAAATGTGCTTTTTAATGTTTTGATTATGTGGGTTGCATTTGTTTTAGTTTGGTTTGCTTTGAATTAATGAGAATTATCCAAAAATTCAAAACTTTTGATTGTATACAGTTCTTTTTTCTTTAATCTTTTTTGTTCTGGGTAGAAATTATTTAAATTATATGAGTTGCATTTGTTATACTACTTCAATCGCTGCTTTTCAACTCAAGGAACTCATCTAGACTTCCATTTTATGGGCTTAGTTAGCTCAATCAACATTGGGTTGTTTGTTGTGATGTGGAAAGAGCACAATCAAAGAGAAAGCGGGGAAGATTCAAAGGAAAGCACAAGGGAAAACGCAGTACTTCTTAGCTATGAAGCAATTACCAAAGAGAGATTTAAAGCTGTTGTACCTATTTCTTACTAAAAGCAATTACCAAAGACAGATTTAAATCAATGAGGGATTGCAGAAGGGAAGAAGTTCTTATACATTTTTCCTATAAGATGCCAAGTTACAATTTCTTACATTCTCCTCCTTGGCAAGGAGCCCATCTATTCTCCTTGCTTATCAACGCTTAGCCTGGACAATGTATAGCCTTGTTTAATTCTTGCTGAACTTAGTGAATTACGATTTATTTCTCCTTATGAAACTTCTTTAACTAAACTTTTGAATTCTAATCTTTGCATAACTCTTTTCAATTGTACAAATGATACGCTACCCAACTGCGACTGAAATGAGGAATGGGGCAAGCAGAAGAACATCTTCCATTATGGATCTGATATCAGCCTGTTGTAGAATAGAGAGTGAATATAGAGAAACAATCTGGATTAAAACACAATAAATGAGATTTATATTTTATTTGGTTCATCACTAAGAGCTATGCGTGCCCACAAGTGAAGATCACCGCAATTTTCCAATATATCTAGAAGGAACATGATATGATATGCCAAAAAGAATGCGTATGTGAAGATCACTGTGATTTTTAAATATATCAAGAAGGAACATGATACTAGATGTCAAAAAAGGAACAAGAGATTACAATATCATGTGACTTGCATTTGCCCACACAAAAGTCTCTAAGACAGTATCTAGCACACAGCGACACCACACCCCCCCCCCCCCCAGGCACCCCCCCGGCCACACACACAAACAAAAAAAAAAAAAACTTGAATGAACGAACTATCCCCATTACAGAAAAGAAACCCATGACATGCTCATCAATTCCCTCATGCATGCAAGAAATACGTGGACAAAAACTTTAATAAGTCGATGAAACCTTCTTAGTTGCGCAAGTCTTTTTTTTTTTTAAGGAAGCTGGACAGTTAACCCAATCCTTGTTCTTGTATTTCCATTTCTTTCTTTCTTCTTCTTTTTTAATAGCTTATATTTCTTTTTTTTCCCTAAAAAAAAAAAAACCAAAGAGTGGTAAAAACAGGCAAGAAGTCCTTATGGGATTCTTCCGACAATAGGCCAAGCCACTATTTCCAATAATAGAATGTATTTGATTAGGTTACTGACATTTTATTAAATGAATCTATAAAAGGGGAGGCTGTTCATTTCATAAAATCAGACCACTCCATTCTTTCCATTTTCATCTTTTTTCTGTTTTTGGGGTCAAGACATAGATACTCCAGTCAAGTTTTTGTGAGTATACCTTAGTTTATGCCTCACCTTATAGGCATGCCAACCACTGGTGTAGGGGATGACCAAAAATCTCCCTCTTATCAATCTTAATCCAGTTAATTTTTGGTTTTAGAGCTCCGAATCTAATAGTTTTATAAGTGCAGCTTGGACTGTAATTCAATCCATTAGTGGATCAAGGTCAGATTAGGTTCAAATTGGGATTATTGTCAGTTCAAGGGGATTGGTGTGCGGTTCAAAGTGAACCTTTTCTATTTTTTTTTTTTCATTGTAGTTATGCTGTGTGAATAAAATCTTGCTAACTTTTGGTTTTAATATGGTTATTGTGATAGGTAGAAAGTATCTTGGTTTCTTTATTTACTTATAACTTCTTCAAGCATGTTTTTTGGGCTGGTATGGATTTAATTAGTTTTCTTACGTCGGTTTAATTGATTTACATGGAGTTATTCAGCTAATGTGTAATTTTTAGTTTTTATACTAGTTTTATTTCAGCACTGTGTTTATGCGCATTAGCTGATATGTTATTGGTTTTGTTTTATCAGTATTTCTTAATTTAATGCAATTTAGATAGCCAAAGTGATTCGAGCTCTGCCACATCTGATGTAATAAGGGCAGTGCGTCAACAGGTATTTCTATTAAGGGATAAGAGTTACAGCTACTTGGGTATTTCATCTTTTACAAGGAGCACCATGTGTCGGTTTATCTGAATTTCTAACTAATGGCCCCCAATGTTGATATTCCAAACAGATAAGATCTCCAAATCTTTGTGATATTAGCACCAATCTTCACATTCTTTATTTATTTATTTTTTTGGTAAAATTGATGAAAGAATTTTATAACTGAAAGAATACTTTTAGAGCAGGAAGTTGCAAAGTGACTACAAAATGTAATTGGGAGGCACAAAGTAGAAAAATTACTAGAGAGTTTTGTGGGTGCTTGTGCCTGAAAGTTCACCTCCTTATTATTATTATTTTTTTTAATGTTAAAGTTCACCTCCTTATTGAAAAAGGGAATGCATTGTTATTTGTTTAACAGAGGTTGCTAATGCTGTAAGGTTTAGGTTCACCTAAATCAGAACTTAAATAGGTAAAAGAACATATGTTTTTGAGGTAAACAATGGCAAATAGATAAAAGAGCAGAAGAAGGGCTATAACTATATATCCTTTTTATAATCCTTCATTCCACTTTATATATATTAATAATTAATATTATATATATAGGGCTATGTTATGCTAAGAGGTATCTCTCATGTACTTACGTGAGAGGTAATCTTTTTACCACCGCGTGGGACATCCCTTGACAAATCCAACCCCATTGCACTCATTAACCCCTAGTGAATTAGCACTCACCCTAATTTGGCACTAATCTAAGTACTAATCACCGTCTAATTAAAATCTCCTAAAATAGGTAACTTCTGAAACTGTTTTAATTTAATCCAACAGTGATGGTAAGTTCAGAAACTGTTTAAATTTAATCCAACGGTGATGGTAACTTCAGAAACTGTTTAAAATTTTAATTTAATCTAACAGTGATTATTATTCAGATTAGTGTCAAATTAGGGTGAGTACTAATTCATTGGGGGTTAGTGATTGTTTGGGTAACGGGGCGGGGGGTGTGGTTTGGATATGTCATGGGGTGTCCCATGTGGTGGTAAAAAGGTTACATCTCAAGCAAGTCCTTGGGAGGTACCTCTTGGCATAATATTATCCTACACACACACACACTAGTAAGGATCAAGTACATGAGGTCTGCTGCACCATATCACTCTGTGCACCTCGCTGTGGGGTCCACATGGGTACTCAGGGATGGGACCTGGGGGGATCTAAACATCTATGTGGGCCCGACCTCCCTACCAAAAATGATGCCTATCTGATCTTCCTAACCCCTTCATCAAAGGCCCACAAAATTTATCCCCTATCATTCATTATCTCCTACATATCATGTATTTGTATTTTGTATATTATCAAAAGTTTACCTTCCTTTGTGCCTGACGCCTTGTCTCGTCTGAAGTGAAAAGAAGCTATAATTGATGAGATGGAGCACTTTAGTCTAGAAGAATTGAACCTAGTAGTTGATTGATCTTTGTGCTGTTGGTTTTTTGTGGGTGTGGGCATTCGATGTATAATCCATATGGATATGTTTAGCGGTATAAAGCTTGATTGGTAAAAAAGAGTTTTACTCAGGTTGCTCATCTTGAACATTCCTCCAGCAGAAAAATTAATTTGTCTGGGTTATACTTTCGACGATAACTTACTTTTCTTGGTTTGAATGTCAATTGGTTATTGAAGAATGCTTTTCTTCCTAGTGATTCACAAAAAAATGTTTATATGGTTCTGCTTCCGAATTTATTCTAGGAGGCCAAGTGGGAAAGGTGTCTTGATTGAAAAAGGCATTATATGGACTAAAGTAGTAACCCTGGTCTTGTTTGGCTCGGTTTGAAAGGTTTAGTTAGGCAATGCTAAAGTATGGGTATAAGAGATGTCAAGCAAACTATATTTGTCACCAGTAGTGATGCTCATACAATCTAACGAGTCTCGGAATATTTCTTGGGTGTTGACGTAGCTGGGTCCAAAATTCGCCTTGAAATTATAAATTAGACCTATTGAATGAACGTAGGTTTGCATCAAGGCCAAGGGTCAACCTTAAGCCCTTATCTCTTTACATTCATTATGGATGAGTTAGGCTGCTTATATTCAAGGGGAAATGTACCTTAGTTTATGTTGTTTGCAAATGATATAGGTGGCGTTTGGCATCTGTACTTTGTACCTCTATTTCTCTTAGAACTGATTCCAAACATTTGAGCCATGATCTTTCTTGAATCTCAAGATATTTGCAAAAAATGCATAACCATAGATCAATATTTTTGGACTTCCGTGGGCCCCACAGTCACGATCCGAACCGTTGATCCTCTCTGTAATACTAAAATGGCTATGGCTTCAAATTTCAGCCCATGATTCCATGTACATCTCGAGAAATTGCCAAAAAGCTGAGAGCCTTTGGATATGCTCAGGTCAAAACCAGTGCCTTCCACGTGAATTTTCAACGGTCCGTTTTTTCCATTTATTTTAATTTTTAAAGTTTTTGGCCACAAACTCATGATCCAAACCGTTGGAAACATTCTATTGCCCAAACACGGCCACGTAGCCAAATTTGAGCCATTGATCTTTCTCGAATCTCGAGATATTTGCAAAAAATGCATAACCATAAATCTATATTTCTGAACTTATGTGGGCCCCACAATCATGATCTGAACCGTTGATCCTCTTTGTAATATTGAAAATGACTATGGAGTCAAATTTCAGCCTGTTATTCAATGTACATCTTGAGAAAATGACTAAAAACTGAGAGGCGTTGGATATGCAAACGTCAAAACCAGTGCCTCCCACATGATCTTTCAACAGTCAATTTTTTCCATTTAAAAAAAAATTTGTGCCACAAACTCATGTCCAAACCGTTGGAAACATTCCTTAGCCCAAACACAGCTGCATGTCCAAATTTAAGTCGTTGATCTTTCTCAAATCTCAAGTTATTTGCTAAAAAGAGCAGAACCATATATTTGCATTTCTAGATTTCTATGGGCTCCAAAACCACAATCCAAACTGTTGATCCTTTTTGGAACTCTGAAAAGGACTTCAGGGTAAGAAATCAGCCCCTGATTCATTGTAGATATTAAGAAATTAGTGAAAAACCGAGAACTGTTGGATTCTTTTGAGGTATATTTCAACTAGTTTTTTCATCTTACCAAATGGTCTCGTTGTAACACATCTATTTCGAACTGTTCCTTTTGAAACAAATCTATATCACCTAGATCTATTTCATACGGACAAGATTTGCCAAATAGAGCCATATTGTTGGATGAATGGAGAGAGAATGCAAAACTTGAAAGATGGTGGGAGGCTTTCGTTTAAAAAAAAAAAAAACCGAAGAAAAAGAAAGAAAAAAGATGGTGGGAGACATTAAAATCCAAGGGCTTTAAAATATGTTGTATAATGACTAAATATATGGATTGCAACTATAGTGAGCCTGCACAAAGAGCTAAAACTACTGTGAAAGTTGAAGCTCAAGATATACCAGAAAATAGATTCATTCTGATACGTTCGCTTGATAATTAGTAAGGATGGAGAGATCGACGAAGATGTTGAACATAGGATAAAAGCGGGATGATTGAAATGGAGACATGCTTTTGGAGGGCTTTGTGATCAGCGCATACTGACAAGATTAAAGGAAAAATTGTTCAGGTCAATGATTACACCGGCTATGACCTATGGAGCAGAATGTGGGGCAATCAAGAAGCAACCCATGCACAAAATGAGAGTAGTAGGGATGAGTATGTTAGGTAGATGTGTGGTAAAACTAGGAAGGATGGAATCAGAATTGAGCGCTTTTGAGAGCATCTAGGTATAACGTTAGTAGGTGATAAAATAAGAGAAACCCATTTGAGATGGTTTGGACATGTCCAATGCAGGCCAAGAATGGTGCTGGCGAGAAAAAAATTTTCTATATAGGTTGATCCCACCAAGGGGAAGGGGTAGCCATAGAGGAGGTGGATGGAAGTAGTACCGGTAGATCTGAAAAAGTGAAACCTATCTAATGATTTGGCACGGGATAGATTGGAATGTAGAAACAGAATTCATGTAGCCGATAGGACATAGTTGGGCAAGGCTTTGATGATGATGATAAAAATTAGGTGTGAAACTTTTGGGGACAGCCATAAAGAAAGCACAATCGTGAGCTTGATTATGACACTAGCGACTTATTGAATGATCCAAGGGCATACCTATGTTGGTTGGCAGGCTCGTTTATAAAACTATCATGCGGTCAGAGATCTCATATGCAATCAATGTGATCTGTCAGTTCATGCATTCTCCAAGAACTTGACATCTTAGTGCAGACTGCAAACCATCGTATTTTGTGCTAGGATGAGGAATACTTTGTGCATGCCGTGGTCATTTGAACGTTCAAGCCTATAGATGACACAGAAAGTCAACTAATGGCTACTGTACCTTGGTTGGTGCAATTTTGTTATTTAAAAGTAAAGAAAGAAAAGGAAAAAAAAAACCTTTTGTTGCCTGATCAAGTTCGAAACTAGAATATCATGCCATAGTTCTATTGATGTAGGATAGTGCAAGGCTAATCTAGATGTAGTGAGATCATAGTTATCTAGTTTGCAGTTCGATCAGTTTGCATTCGTAGTTCGACACTTATCTTGATTCGAAAATTCGATGGGGTAGGTTCATTTATTTTGTTCGCTGATTCGATTAATTCGTAGTTCGAATTCAACAAGTTCAATATAATAATTTGAATTAATATAATTATGATACCTGAACTTCTCTTTTACTTGCATATTCATCAGCAGGAAATTTATTTAGTCTAACCTTGAATCCATCGGTAGGGCCTATCTTAAGAATCTGAACCATTGAGAATTAACATCAGCCTTCACATTTTCACATCTACTTCAAAAATTTACTTTAGTTAA
The DNA here is from genome assembly GCA_038049695.1 of Cinnamomum chago. Lineage (NCBI taxonomy): Eukaryota > Viridiplantae > Streptophyta > Magnoliopsida > Laurales > Lauraceae > Cinnamomum > Cinnamomum chago. The sequence continues at coordinate 29,868,095 of CP142457.1, forward strand.
CTTTGGCCCTACTTCAAAATTATCACATCTAAACTAATTAGATTTCATTCCTTTGCATTGTTAATTTATAATGTATTTGATCAATGTGAGTGCTGAACTGATTTAGATTGGGGTAAAACTTTTTCCAACATCCATGAATGTTGATGTATCAATTTTTAACGGTGTGGATTGAAAACAAAGGACCCCAATCATGAATTTTATATATATAGCATAGACTACTTTTTTAGGTCATAACTGAGGATCCAGACTCTAGCCTACTTCTTGCAAGATATCTATTGTGGATACGGATGACAGCTAAGAGAGAAAAGAGGGTAAGGAGAAACATCCTTTTTTTCTCCCTACTGTACGGGTGAGGGGTAAAAAACAATAAACTTTCTTCTTACTCTTTTCTCTTCTTCAAATGGTGAGAAAAAACAATGAAAGTCATCTTCCTCGATGAGATTCCTGCAACTGAAAACGTCTGCTCAAACATGGAGAGAGTGAGACAGAGTCTGAGAGTGGTAGCTAAGCCTTTATCTTTTCTAGTTTTCACTCTAATCAACCTTCGGATTTTCAATTTTTTCTGCACCGAACTGTTTCGAATTGGGCATTTCCTTAGGGATGAACTACAGCGAATCAAACTGCAAATTATTTGATTTGAACCATTCGCAGTTCGAGGCCTAAACCACCAAATCAGGTAACTATGAGTGAGATCATAACACACTTAACATTTGCAAATAAAATTATAAAACTAAATTCAGATTGCACCTTTTATACAGAACTTCAGTTTAGGAATTAGATCAAAGGCTGAGATTAAACATTAATAATAAAACTAATGGACCCTACGTACAATTCCGCTAAAAAAAAAACCTAATAAAATTAATTGAACTTGACCGTATAGTCACTTTGATGGATCCCACTTGATCTTTAATTTTTGATTCTTCGTTGGTCCCTCCCAAGTGGCACATCCCAAGGTAGGGTCTTCTTGATTTTTCCACATGGGGTCATCATCTAGATCCGACTGTTAATCTTTATCAGAATTAAGATCTAACGGTGGATTCGGGTTGCGATTCAACGGTGGATCTTTGCTTGATTCGCGATCCAACACTTGGCAGTGATCATCTATCCACAAAGAGGCTTGTATATGTGTCTTCTTGGCCTTCTACTTCTTCCTCTTGGTGAATTTTTGTAGAGAAGCAATGAGCTCATTATCCACGAGCTGTTATAGTTGAAAATTCTACTTGAAGAGTTGGGCTTTTCAAACAGTAATCAGATGATTTTTCAATGTAACGAGTGACAACATAGCGGCTATTCATATTGCCTTAAATCTAGTGTATCATGTGCGGACCAAACACATCGAAGTTGATTGTCATTTTTTTCCCTACACGGGATACTTGAATTCACGCACTACTACACACACACACCCCCCTTGTCCCCAACCAGTTGAGCAACAACTGAGGACATAGTTTTCTTTGTGAGAAAGTAGCAGTGAAAGAAAATTATAATTAGCGTAGGCTTGCACTAAAGATCAAGTGGCAGATTTTCTTACAAAGGTCGTTACTGAGAAGTAGTTATCAGATGTTCTTCTTTCCATCCTGAACATAATAGATATATGTGCACCAGCTCAAGGGGGAGTGTTGGGAGTCATAAAAAGGGTTGTTTGTATCAGGGACCATTCCATTAGTTTTCAGAACTGTTCCATTATTTTCAGAAATTATAGCGCTGTTTGTAGAATCTTGAAAATTTAGAATAATATAATATACTAGTCTGGTTGGCTGCTTGGTTGATGAAACTTTTTTGGGCTTTTCTATCAATCTATCTTTCTCTTTCTTCGCCTTTCAACTTTCTCTCTCTTTCTTCCTTCTTAAATTTTCCCTTTCATCCATTTTTTCCTTTTCTTTTTTAAACTCACAAACTCTTCCCCCCAGATGCTGGGCAATAGGTGTCCCTAATAGGTGTGTTCATGGGCCGGGTTGGGCCCGGCTGAGGATTATCCGGGCTTGGCCTTACTTCTAAAATATAGGCCCAAGCCTGACCCAAGCCCAAATTGGGCCTTAAGTGGCTAGCCCAAGCCCGGCTCGTATGAAAATGAGCAAGCTGCCTGGCCTGAGTTTGCTTTATAATAATATTTTCTTAGAAAAAGGCCCCTATATATTTATGAGACCTAAAAAAAGCCCCTGTTCATTGTGTTTTTACTGAAACCTCCCTTGACAGACAGTCAAGGCTAGAAATGGAAATCTATACTGGTACCCTTTTACAAATTGTTCTTTTTGACCATTTTACCCCTTTCTTTCAGTTTAAAGTTGGAAAGACAAATCTCTATTATTTTCCTTGGATTTTCGATGAACCAATTCATCTTGAGTACTCAAAATAGAGCAATCATCCTGCAGGCTGCAACCCTTATACCTTATGTGTATTTTTCTGATATTTTCTCTACACCCTTTTCTAACCTTTCTGTCTCTTGATGAAGAGCTGAAGGAAAAAGACTGTAACGCACCACGATTGTGACCCCCCCTAAAGAAGGGTGATTAGAAGGGTGTATATGGATTGGGTTTGCAATGTGAGGAATACATGAGTCCCACACTAGAAATGAGTTGTCCAGATCGCTGGGCTTACAAGTCAAACTCCGTCTTAACTCAATATGCGGCCTTTTAAAACCATGCGGCCATGGAAATCGTAAAAACTATGGAGTTAAGTGTGCTCGGGCAGGAGCAATACTAGGATGGGTGACCTCCTGGGAAGTCCTTGCATGCGCACGTGGGGCCAAAACGGACAATTTCATGCTGAGTTGGGTTGTGCTGTGACAAAGACCTATATCCCAATTTCTCTAAAGTAGTAGCATCACAACCGGTAAGAAGTAAAAATAATATGGTTACATATAGGCATATAGAGAATAAGGAAAGAGATATCATTGTATTTTAATCGAGTTCTTCTCATGTTCCCGCAGTTTTGCTTTTTCATTCCACTAGTTTTTGTTACTTATTTTTTTGTGTTGAATTTTCTATTTCAAAATGACCAATGTAGGCTGAATCCATTGAGTTAATATTTTTCGTCTTCTTTTCTTCTTTCTAGTGATCTTAAACTCCTGTTGAAGGGGGTGGGTTAGTGGGCTTGTAGGGCTCTCAAGTGATGACTACCACCACAATGTGTTGGGCAATTTTAGGATTTATAATCTTTTTTATGGATTCTGAGAGTCATTTTTGTCGGAAATTGAATCTACATTGTGGCTTCTCTATCAATTCTCATTGGTTCTTTCACTACCCATTTGCCCTTGGACTTAGAAGTTAGAATCCATTTCTTTGGAAGTAGTATAATTGGAATCCATAGAGTTTTTTGCTCTACCATCAATTTTCTTGGATTTTCTCATACCCATTTGTTCAAAGAACTTGAAGAAGAAAACCGAGAACCCATTTTCACACAGTCGATCCTCTTTTACGGTCACGAGGAAGGAGACTAAATATGTGTTTCTAACTTTATACCACAGAAACGGGATAGAACGGTCAAAAAAGAGAGAGGTGAGATGGAAAAGAGCAGAGGTTCCCTTTCCTAACGTTGACCATTAGTCATGGGAGGTTTTAGTAAAAACCAAACATATAGGGGCTTTCTTGTAAAAAGCTTTTATAAAAAAAATGGCTTGCCTGTATAGTTCAAGCTTTAGGTTAACTGGTTTTTGTTACTCATGTATGTGTGAGATGCAGCGTGTTTGAGTCCCCTCGTTATCACTCCCTACCAATATTTTTATATTCAGGCCAGGCCGGGCTTTGAGCTCTTTACCACTGAAACCGGGCTTTGGGTTCTTTACCACTGAAGCCAGGCCTGGCCTAGCTATTAAATGGGCCTAAATAAAAGGTCTGAGTCTGGCCCAAGCCCTGCCCAAAGCGGGATGGGCCTAGCAGTGATCGGGCTGCCCCGGTTGATGAACACCACACACACACACACACAAGCCCAGGCTGTAGCTCAGTTTCTTATGGATCATGACCCAGGCCTTGCCCGTTTTGGGTGGGGCTTGGGCCGTATGCAGGTGGGCGGGCGTGAATTCTTTGCAGTAGTGAAATCTTAATCAGTAAGTTTACGGAATTATTCTATGAGTTTATATGGAGCGTGTCGTTTTATCAAAGTTTGAATTTTCTTTTGTTGTTGACTTAATTGAAATGAAATGCTTGTTTTGAAGACACTTAATTTCATATGGTCATCAGTGCACCATAGCTCCTAGAAGGCCACCATTATTTGATTGTATTGATGTTCCATTGGTTCTTACAAATGGCAAATCTTAGCATGGTTATGTATGATTGTAATTTAAATTATTTGATGGAATATGGATGGAATTTGTGCTGCTCTATGATTATATAATACATTGATACTTCTCGTGTTCTATCAAAGCGTTGGGTTCCTTATTATTATTATTATTATTATTTTTTGTAGCGCTAGGAAATCTTTGTATTGTTAGCTCAAACATAACTTAAACCGATTGTGTGGTAGAAATAGTATTTCATTTTGTTCAAGCAAAGTTTGAATTTCTTTCTCCTTTTTTTATTTTTTATTTTTATTTTTAAGTTCTACTTTGATATGGAATGGCATGGGATATGGAAATTGGTATTTTTGATTTCAAAGGTATAAACTGTTAGCATAACATGACTTCATGGTCTTGAAGATAGATTTGTTGTGACTAGGTCCTTGATTATTGTAATGCATCGGCTAAACAATACAATTGCATATTTACTTCTGGAGCTACATCTGCTTTGAAACTGGTGGGAGAGGCCTTCCCATGGAGCAGGGAGAGCTGTTACATGTATACGATGGAGAATCATAATAGCGTCCTTGGAATTAGAGAGTATCCACCAGACCTGATTGGTTTTTATAAGTAGTTCTTTGTTGCACCCTTCGAGGGCTTGTTTGGATGTCCTGATGTGGATTCCTCAAATGCATGGTTTTTGGAACCCATGTCAGAAATATCATTTTTCGATAGATGTCATTTTTTTCTGTTTTACAAATCCATGGATTCTTGAATTTTAAAATTGTGGATTGGGGGACAAAAAACCATCCTTGGCCCCTTTTTATTTTTTATTTTTTTTTGAAACCCCTTACAAAATTCTTCATGAGGACTCATAATGAGCAAAATCATGGTGGGTCCACCTATTGGTGGTCACATGTAGAGTCCCCCACAGTGGTGAGAATACACGGGAGTACCCATATCCATCATCGGCTACATGAGTTTTGTTTCTCCATTCCAATCTATCTTGAGCCAAATCCTTTGGGAGTACCCCTACCCAATGACGTAAATATGGTAGGCACCCAATGATGATCAGTGTGGCCCACCAATCATGAATTTATATAGTGGCCTCACCAGTGCTGGAAATGACAATAGGATGCCCATACAATGACATAAAATGTTGGCCCAAGAGTGATGGCAAAACATGGTTGTCAAAATGGATTGTTCCTCATTTTGCCTTTTTTTTTTTAATTTTAAATCTTTTGTTTTGGAGTGGCTGGTCCCACCATTCACCTTAATGAGTGCAGCCAATATCAGTTGCATAACTCCCCATGGTAGGTTTTTCCATTCATAGCTGTGTGGGGGCCCTAAACTGGGGTCCAACTATTCAGATGTATGTTCATGTTGGGTCCCAACATGCCACTTCACTTATGGGGCTTGATATTTAGATACCACTACAAGAACATCTCTTGAGCACCATACAGTGCGATAGAAAGATCCCATTATACGTCCATTGGAAGGGCCACCAAATAGACATTTCAATCTGTGCCAATCATAACACATCTTTTTTTTTTTTTTTTGATAATGGAGGGTGTCCCGGCCCTTTGAGCTAGACTAATCCCTACGGGCCTAGGGGGAGCCGGGTAAATCCCCTGGGGCCTCAGTGTGGTAGCGCAGTTTCGAACCCCCAACCTCCAAGAGATCATAGCACATCTTTTATTTTATGGAAATTGCTTTCTGAGTGGGACAGATGCATTATCAAGCAAAATCCAGTGGATATCTGAACAAGTTTTTTTTTTTTTTTTTTTTAATGATTGAATTAATCCAGGTTTTTAGAAATCCAACAGGCTTCTAAACAGTAAGTTCCATCAGCAGGCTTTTAGAGTTCTCCAAGCAGATTTGTGTCAGAATATTCATTGATTCCAGAAACCCAATGATTCGAGAATCCTATTAAATTTAGTGAGCCAACCGAGCCTTCATAGGATATGAATATTTACAGCAGAGAAAAGGCCTCATAATATTGATCAATGAACATGAAGTGGTGATTGTCCTTAATAATCTATAGATATGCTCTCAACCAAGGAGCTGCTGCTGTTGCTGTAGATATTGAAGAGGTTAAGTATCTCACTGGATTTTCTAAATCCAATATATCTTCTGTTAAGGTTTTACAACATCCAATACAGAGGAGAACCCAAGCTATGTCACCAGCAGAAATCTCAAACGGTAACTCTTTTGGCCTATCATCTAAGTATTAATTTATGTGTTGCATTTATTGAATGAATTTATATGGGGATGATTTCTACTCTCCCTTTTGTGGATACATTTATGGATATTGATAAACCATGACATTTTCAAACCCAATACAAATGCACGAATATTGGTATGAAGTTATTCATTAAAATGAATAAAAGTCTTAGGGCCCGTTTGGTAACTCTAAAAGCAAGCTCTTATTTTCTGATTTAGAGCTTATTTATATATATATATATATATATTTATAAACCTCTAATTAATTTTCTAATTTTAGAGCTTATTTAGAAATTAGAGCTTTTGCCTATAAGAAACATAAGCTGAGGGGAGCTGCTTATTTTGTTTTAGAGCTCTTTTTTAGCTAAAGTGGAATAGTGGATAGAGGTGGACAATGCAAAATTTATGTGTTTTGGATGAAAATTGTAAGAAACCATATACAACCCAAAACTTTAAGCTAATAGGTGGAAGGCCCATACAGATATATTAAGACATGTCAAGCTTATGACTCAGGCAATGTGGGATGTGGGACTTCCCAAGAAAAAATTACCTCATAAATTTTCAAAATGACTCAAATGGCGGGTTCTTCATTGTAATTTTAAAAGGTGAGCCCAAATTGCAACAATTCTTAAAAGGCGTGCCCCCATTATCTCATGAAATGAGAGATTTTTATTATTAATAATTATAAATTAGAACTTAAAATTTAGAGCTTTTATTTTAGACGGTAGTCTAATTAGCTGTTTTAATTAGATTAGAGTTTCCAAATGGCCCCTAACATAATATAAGAGCAATGTACTCTCATTGGACATTTGGTTATGTGTATGAAACTTTCAGAAGTATTTTTAAAAGTATTATATATGTATACATACATGAAAAAAATGATATTATGACAGCCATGTGCCTAAAGGTGAAAGCGATCTTATTTTTTGGCCATATGGGTTGCCAATTGTCAAACCTTAAAACTCAGATGTCTAATTCTTAGGAAGTTTTGGAGCATGAATGTGAATAAAATTCAATCATAAATCTATCGGTGAAGCAAATCTGAAGAAATAGCAATTTATATTCCTCACCAGATGGTAGAGCTTTAGTGAAAGTTTTAGAACTTATCTATGACAGTCCATACCTAACTAGATATCAACATATAACAACATCATGAATTAATCAAATAATGTTCTTTCTAAGTCTGTAGAAATTTAATACATAAAGGAATTTAGTAGGCTAAAATCTCTCAAACTGTCACTGATTATTGTGCCCTCTAGCATAAATGTCGAATCTGACCACTCGACCCCCATAAGCCTCGTCATCATTAATTGTCTCCTCACTTCGGCTCTTGTTACCTAAAAATGTCTCATGCAAGGATAAGTACAGAGAGCTTGGTGAGAAAACAAATCCTACATGGCCACGTCTACTTCGCATGTAGTTTTTCATAGTAATCACAGGATATGAGAATTATATTACTCCCGACAATTGATTACGGGCATCAGTTATCGCAATTCATTAGCAGGCATAATGTGGAATATGGACAGAATTAAAAGGAAATATAATCTCAACAGATTAGGAATATATCCGAGTACCAAAAATTTCTTGTAACTGAAATTACGTGCAGAAGGTATACCACATGAGCTCTGAAGGTATACCACATGAGCTCTATCCCCCACTGAAGTGGGTAACAGAAAAGAGCAGACTAGAATCGGTACCTCAGATATCCTAGTCAATTTAGACCCCCTACGAGTGGTTTGAGAAGAAGTAGCAGTATCCACTCAGACACTACAGTGGAAGTGTGTTGAATCAAGACCAGACAGCAAGCGTGCATCTTTATTATGGCTGTTTCGTTCTGTCCCCACTTATGAAAGGTCAATCAGATACGATAGGTATTGTGATGCGAAAGGCTTTACTCGAAGAAATATGGGGAACATGTATCACACATGCAAGTCACACAGAGTTAGGACTTCAACTAGTGAAGGCTTAGAAATAACCATAACATAATAGGCATCCCCACTGCATTAGATATCTTATGTGAAGCACATTAGAATTAGGCACGATATGGAACACCATATCTAGATTCTAGAGACATCATTCTATGCACCAAAGTTTACTCCAATACATCAGATTCAGATATTCATAAATATGCATTTAAATCAATTAAGATTCAGATATTCATAAATATGTATTTAAATCAATTAATTTTACACATTGGAGACCCAATTTTCAAAGGAAATCTTAACTCCAAGAGCCTATATGGTACAGATTCCCAAAATAGCTAAATAATGATGGATCTAAGGCAGATGTCCTTAGACCAGTTGTGTATCATGATCTGCCATAATGGATTCTCTTAAGTATCCATTCGGCCAATCAGCCACATGTTTGAGGTTTGCTTGATGTCTATGCCAATCCCCGTCATTATTTTCGTGATTTTTGATCAATACATTGCTAAATTTTACATGTAGAGATGATTTCTACCTGAAATAATAACTAGAATTGATATTCAACTTGAAACAAGCATAAAGATAATTCAAATAAAACCAACCAGCAGCACATTATAAAATCTGAGATAAATTCCATGCGTTAAAACCGAAGAAAACCAGAACCCCAATGTATATTCTAACTCAAGCCAACTTGGACCCAATTTTTGAGTGGTCGGCCATTGGGAGAAACCCCGATGGACCACTCGGTGAGCCTCTATCAAGGATGAAAATAGCGGTAGGCCTGCCGCCAAAATGCTACGTAGCAGGCGTTATGTAGCGTAACTAGGGCTGCACAGAACCGGACCGCAGACCGGACCGGACCGCAAATCCGGACCGGATTTGTGGTCTTAGACCACAAATCCGGACCAGACCGGACGGTTATATCCGGTCCGGTCCGGTCCGGACCTTTTAAAAACCGGTCTGGACCGGATTAATAATAAAGATTTTTTTTAAAATTTTTTTAATATAAAACTTTAAGTATATAAAATTTCTAAGTCAAATACCATAGTGAAAATGAAAATATAAAATAAAATAAGAATTTCTAAGTCATATTTTTCTTCTTTCACTTGCATAATGGGCTGAAAATGAAAAAAAAAAAAAAGAACTTAGAAAAAAAAAAAAAACTAATGAAACCGGTCCGGACCACTTAAGTGGTCCAGACCGGACCGTTTTGGACCGGACCGGACCGGACCGGACCACTTATAAGTGGTCCGGTCCGGTCCTCTCATTTAAGCCGGACCGGAAATCCGGTCCGACCGGATTCCGGTCCAAAAACCGGACCAGATTTCCGGTTGTGCAGCCCTAAGCGTAACGGTGCGATTTGGAAAAATTGTCAAAAAAATATGAAAAAATTCTAGAAAATCTAGAATATTGGAAAATGAGAGAAAATGTATATATATATTTTTTTTGCAAAAGTAACTAAGGTAAGGGGGCGTAGCGGTCCCCTCACTGTATGAGGCCCTGTATCACTGTATAAATAGAAAATAATAGTAATGATCATTTTTTTCACATGTGTTCATGTTGCTTAGTTATGCTAACTTAGAAACTAATGAAAGGCTTATAAAAGAAAAAAAACTATGTCATCAAGTCAAGACTTAAGAGTACCTAGAGAAAAAAATACATACCAAAGGGGGTGTCTAATAGGATGTACTTAGAGAAAAATCATTGAGAGAAACTCTCTGTATCGACTGTAATAGGGCGAGATCATGTGCTTTTTGGTGTTCTTTTAAACATAAAAGGGTAGAAGAGTTGTGTAGAAATGTTATTTGGAGAGAAGAAGAAAAGAAATAAGTCTTATTATGCATTTAAAAAAAAAATGGAAAGTAGGAATTTTTGTCATCCCGTAGCGGCCGTAGCGGCGATATAGCGGCCGCTACGTAGCTATTTTCATCCATGGCCTCTATTTCCCCCCATGTGACTACATTCTGCTGATTTATTTGGGCATATTTCTTCTCATATCTATGTCAGCAAGAATCTTTTTTACTAATAAATCTGCATCGAACATAAGGGTTTGTAGAAGATAACAGGCCCAGCAGGCCTAGCCCATGTGCCAAGCCAAGCCCACTCATGGGATATACACAAATCTGTACATGATTAGATTTAGTCCCTAATTTCTCTCCTTCTATGTATAGGATATAATTGATTTTTTCCATTCTTTTGTTATTCTGATTTGTATCTAATTTGTAATCTTTACTTAATTAGAGCCTTGATTAAGGCATCATATCAATATAAATATGATAGTCGATGCTCTGTGTTGGCACGACCTTCTCTCCACTCTTCTTCTTCTCATTCTTCTTCCTCCTTCATATCTTCTAACATGGTATCAGAGCCATAACATCTTGGAGGCCTCATTATTCTGACATCTACGCTACTTGGAAGAAACACAGATCAAGGATCTGTGCTTTGGGAAAGCAAGTCGTGGCTGTTCCCTCATCTGATCAATAGTGGCCCACCTACGATCATCTCGCAATCCACAAGCTTCACTCCAGCCTTGGTCGTCCATCTCTCCTAGTCTTTTTGGAGATTTTTTCAGTATTTTTCAGAGATCAGAGGTAGGCCTTTTGATCTGTCTTGTGTTTATCAAACTTTTTGAAATAGTTTTCATCTCAACCGCATAAAATCCTGGATTCTGAATGAATCTTGATGAGACCTGTGCTGCTGGAAAGGAAAATTGATACCGGTCTCTAGCCTTTAATCTGATTCTCAATCAGATCAATTTGTGGGCCCCACGTAGGGATCCTGCATCCAAATTTCAGGACGTCTGGGCTGTTTTATTGACAAAACAGGCACTTTTATGTGCTGTTTGCTGTTGGATGCTTCATCAGCCGCTAGTTACTACTGATTTCTGATCTGAGGGCTGTTTTCTTCTTTAAAACTGCCACCTTTATGTGCTGGTTACTGTTTGGATGCTTCATCAACTACTAGTTACTGCTGATTTCTGATCTGAGGGCTGCTTTGTCTTCTTTAAAACTGCTGACTTGCTGATTTACTGTTGCTACTATTGCTTTTTGATCAGGGAAAAATATGATGTTATCCCCGTTAAGTTTAATGGGCAAAATTATATGGCCTGGTCCTTCCATCTGAAGAACTTCATAGAAGGATAGGGGCTATTTGGTTATCTGGATGGAACGGTTACAAAACCTCCCACTCCAAGCACCACGGACTCCAAAGCCATAGCCACCTGGTCCAAGGAAAATGCCAAGGTGATTACTTGGATTCTGAACTCCATTGATCCCTCCCTTGTCGTAGCTCTTCAAGCATATAATTCAGCAGCAGATATGTGGGCTCACCTCAAGAAGGTCTACCATCAAACCAACAAAGCCTGAAAATTTCACTTAGATAGTGAAATTGCCAAATTTACTCAAGGGGATCGATCTGTGCAGGAATACTTTAATGGTTTCCTCACCTTATGGACCGAACGGGATTCCATGTTGATTCAGACAGTCTCTCCTGGCTTTCTCTCCGAGGCTCTTAAACTCCAAGAGGAAACTCACATTAGCCAGTTCCTTATGAATCTCCGACCAGAATTTGAATCAGTTCGGTCTGCCCTCATGAACCGAGAACTGTCGGCTAATCTTGATACCTGCTTTCAAGAAGTACTTCGCGAAGAACTTCGTCTCACCTCCCAACGGGCTATTCTTGAAGAACCGAAGGCCTTCCTTGCACCCATTCCGACTGACTCTGCTCTTCTAACAACCCCCAATCCAAAGCCCACTCAATACTTTGAATGCAAAGGCTTTGGTCATATTGCCAAGAATTGCCGCAAGAAGTTGGTTTGCCGTTACTGCAAGAGGTCTGGTCATCTTATTGATGACTGCCACAGCCTCCGGTGAAGGAATGAGACGCAGCCTAAAAAGCCTCCCTCCCATCTGCCAAGACAAAATCTTCCTTCTGCATTCCAGTTTCAAGTACCATCATCCGATGCAGCAAGCACTTCATCTGGGGTTGTTTCCATGACTCCTGCTCAGATTCAAGAACTGATCCAGAGCACGGTTACCTCTGCATATGCGTCAATGGGCTTCTCTGGCGGTCGGTATCACACTCATTCTCATATAGCATCTCCTGCTTTTCATTCCTCTGCTTCTCTTTCTTCTCCTATTACCTCTTCCACATGGTTTTTAGATTCAGGAGCCTCCAATCACATGACATCTGTAGCTCATAACTTTATAGATTCCCACCGTTACCTTGGAAAAGAGAAAATAACCACTGCTAATGGGGATCAACTACTCATTTTGGGAGTTGGTACCATTACTTTATCTTGTGTTTCTGGCTAGTCCATCACCCTTCCCAATGTTTACTTTGTTCCCAGATTATCAACCAATCTACTTTCTGTAGGACAACTTATAGATGATGGCTATCTTGTTCACTTTTCTTCTTCTGGTTGTGTTATATAGGGGCGGCAAACTGGGAATGTGATCGCGACGGGGAGTAAACATGGGCGCCTGTTCTTGCTGGACATTGGACATCATTCTTTCCTTGCTTCTTCTTCTAATTTCAATACATTGTGGACTGTTTGGCATAAACGTCTTGGTCATTTGAATAATGCGCATTTGCTTTCGTTGTTTAAATTTGGTTGTTTGGATTCTACTATTGATAACAAAATGATGTCTTCTTTATCTCAATCAAAGTGTGAAGCTTGTTGCCTAAGTAAAAGTCATATTTTGCCTTTTCCTATTCATCATGCTCGTGCTTTGGCATCATTTGACATTATTCATTCAGATGTTTGGGGCATTGCTCCTACCTTGAGTAGGACAGGATTTAAATACTATGTGACTTTTATTGATGACCATTCTCGTCATACTTGGATTTACTTTATGCGCATGAAATCTGAAGTCTTCTCTATCTTTCAAAAATTTTATAACATGGTCCACACCCAATTTAAGAAAGAAATCAAAATTCTTAGATCAGATTCCGGTGGAGAGTACATGTCTCATGAAATCTCTACCTTCCTTTCTGATAAAGGAATTCTTCACCAAAAATCTCCTCAGCAAAATGGGATTGCGGAAAGAAAGAACCATATTCTTGAAACTGTTCGTACTCTGTTGATTGCATCCTTAGTCCCTCCCAAATTTTGGTGTGATGCTGCACAGACTGCTGTGTATCTTATCAACCGTCTTCCTAGTACTGTTCTAGGAAAGACTACTCCTTATGAAGTTCTCTTTGGTCAAACCCCTTCATACTCTCACTTACGTGTTTTTGGTTGCTTGTGTTTTGTTCATCTTCCTCCGACTAAGCGCACAAAGTTATCTCCACAGGTTGCTAAATGCATCTTTTTGGGTTACAGTAATGAACATAAAGGGTTTTTGTGTTATGATCAATTGGAAAAACGCATGCGCATCTCTCGTAATGTAATTTTCTTGGAACATATTCCCTTCTTTTCTTTACATTTGGATAGTCATCCTATTGTTGTATCCTATCTGCCACAATTCTCGGAGTCTGAGTCTCCATCACCTTTTCCCAAAGTCTATGTCCGGCGGAACAAAGTCCCTCCTCTGGCGACTCCTTCTCCTGATTCTCTCCCAGCGCCGCCTACTGCATCTTCAGGTAATGACACTCCTTCTGATAGCACCATTTCTTTACGACGCTCTAGTCGTCCTTCTGTTGCCCCTAACCGCTATGGTTTTCCTGCTCTTCTTACTTCTTTAGATAGTACTCCTATGCCCACCTCATATTCACAGGCCTCAAAGATTGCTTACTGGCAGGATGCTATGACCGAGGAATTAGTGTCTCTTGAAGCAAACCGAACATGGGAATTGGTACCGGCCCCAGATGGAGCCTCTGTGATTAGCAGCAAATGGATATACTCCGTCAAAGTCCACTTTGATGGGAGCCTTGATCGTTACAAAGCCAGATTGGTTGCACAGGGATATAAGCAGGAATATGGCATCGACTATAAGGAAACATTTGCACCAGTGGCGAAAATGACCACCGTTCGTACTCTTCTTTGTGTCGCGGCAGCCCGCAATTGGCCTCTATGGCAAATGGACGTCAAAAATGCTTTTCTACATGGGGACTTGCGCGAGATTGTTTATTTAAAACCTCCATCGGGATATGCTTGTCCTCCAAAGCATGTGTGCAAATTGAGGAAATTTCTTTATGGGCTTAAACAAGCTCCCCGGGCTTGGTTTGATAAGTTCCGGGTAGCAATCCTTCAAGTCGGATTTCGTCAGAGTCACTCTGATAGTTCCCTCTTCCTAAGATGGACATCAAAGGGCTACACATTCCTCTTGGTCTATGTTGATGATATGATTATTAGTGGAAATGATACTGCCAGTATTATAGATCTCAAACACGACCTTACTCGCCACTTCAGAATGAAGGATCTTGATCCTCTTACCTATTTTCTGGGGCTTGAGTTTGTGCGTAACAAATCCGGCATTAGGGTCCTTTAGCGCAAATATGCGCAAGATTTGATCACGTTAGCCAGGCTTGATGATGCTCACACTTTCGATACGCCTCTGGAATTGAACAGCAAACTCAGTTCCAATGATGGCACTCCCCTGGATGATCCATCTGTTTTCCGGCAGATAGTTGGTAGTTTGCTCTACTTAACTATGACTCGGCCGGATATTTCTCATGCAGTTCACACAGTAAGTCAGTTTGTTAGCAATCCCCACAAACCGCACCTTGCTTTACTCATCCTCCGCTATGTTAAAGGAACTCTTCATCATGGTCTCTTTTTCCCTTCTGATACTTCTCTCCAATTATCAGCTTATGCGGATGCTGACTGGGCTGGTTGTCCGGACTCTCGGAGGTCTACCACTGGCTGGTGTATGTTTCTTGGAAAATCTCTGATTTCATGGAAGTGAAAGAAGCAAACCATTGTCTTAAAGTCTTCTGTTGAGGCAGAATATCGGGCGATGTCCTCCGCCAGTGCTGAAATTATCTGGCTCTGCCGCCTTCTGTGTGAATTGGGTATTCTTGTTGGTAGTTCCACACCTCTCCATGGGGACAATACCAGTGCTACCAGAATTGCCAACAACCCGGTCTTCCATGAAAGAACAACGCACATCGAGATTGACTGTCACTTCATCCGTCAACATGTTACCGAGAAGATAACTTTGCCTCATGTATCTTCTTTTAACCAGTTGGCGGATATCTTCACCAAAGCACTTCCTAAACAGCATCATCATGATCTAACTTGCAAATTGATGTTTTCAAACTTACCACATCAATTTGAGGGGGAGTGTAGAGGATAATAGGCCCAGCAGGCCCAGCCCATGTGCCAAGCCCACTCATGGGATATACACAAATCTGTACATGATTAGATTTAGTCCCTAATTTCTCTCCTTCTATGTATAGGATATAATTGATTCTTTCCATTCTTTTGTTATTCCGATTTGTATCTAATTTGTAATCTTTACTTAATTAGAGCCTTGATTAAGGCATCATATCAATATAAATATGATAGTCGATTCTCTGTGTTGGCACGACCTTCTCTCCACTCTTCTTCTTCTCATTCTTCTTCCTCCATATCTTCTAACAGGGTCCACTCAAACAAATCCATTATATACATGGGATGTGCAAGTAGATTTGTAAGAGGGGTAGATCAGGTTGTTTTTCAAAGCTGTCCTTGTGGCTTTTCTCAATTGAGGAAGGGTATATAACATAGATTATAGTCTGCTCCAAGCTTTTTCTTTCTTCTTTTCTTGTTCTCTTCTTTCTCCAAACTTCTCTTCTTTTCTCTTCTCTTCTAATAGACTAGGCTTTTTTTTCTCTTCTCTTTCTTTTTTTGGGGGAAACAAATGAATATAAGGGAGAGAGAGATGTCCACGAAAATGGACCCAACACTTGTTCTCAAAGAGGTATTCACCTTGTGACTTGCACATGGTTTTGGAATGTGCGAAAGTTTCCTTGGTGCAAAACCACCCCACCACAGCGCCAAACCTCCAGTTTTTTGATGCCATAAAACTTCCTTTTTGATGCTATAAAATTTCCATAAGCCTTAAATTCCTAAACAGTCCCTAAGCTTGGGCCTATCACTATAGTGATCCCCACATGGACCCCATCCCACTCTTATTATTAATTTCATCACTTAACTCTCATCACTTAACTTGGTTCTCCTTATCAATGACATTAAATTATTCTCATGATTTAATTATATGTACAAAGGCCTAGATTAGCTTGATCAGACTTAATTAATTAAATACTTAAGTATTTCCTCAATCCCTGATTAATCCTTAATTAAATCAATTCATATGGCCCTGGCACCAATGATATAGTCAATCACTTCACATTTTCTGCCTGTGCTTGAATCGGCAGTCACCCTGTTTTTACACTCATCTCTCTATGACATTTGGATTGGAAATCTAGAAAAAAAAATCCTTTAAAACCGTTAACCTTGAGGCCTGTAGATCGAGGAGTTATGATGTTGTGATTTGGTTGATATGCTTTATAGCGCGAGGTTTCATTGAAATATTTCCATTCCCTCACTCCCCATGAGTGACATCAAGGGGGGCTCCTCAATGGAGTTCACACGATAAGATGGTTTACTTGGTTTTCACCTCATAATTCATCCTCAAATATACTGTGTGAAAAGTATTTCAAATAGAAAATCTCACAATATTAGCACAACATTTTGAATAGCATTAACTTCCTGATAGTATCACAATATTTTTCAAAACAATGCCATACAAATGATCGTGGTTGATCTTGAAAATTTCGAATGGGTTAAAACTTGAAAAAGGAACTTGGTTTAAGACTTCCTTCAGGCCTACTTGAGCCGGATTTATTTTAAGTGGATTGGATCTTCTCCTTACATTAGGAAGGAGATAAGTTCGGGAAACGAAGTATAAGATAAGACATTATGATAGCTTACTAAGAAGAGAAAAAATTGAAATAGTAAATAATTAGTACATCCATTAAAGAGAGGACATAAAATCTCCAATTAAGATTTAAGCATATATATAACAAAAGATAATTACTACATCCATTAACAAGAGGAGGTAAAATCTCCAATTACGATGATTTAAGCAAATAAAAAATAATTTTTTATTATCTTAGGATAGTTTTATATTTTATATTATTTGTTTTTTCATCAACATCATTGTCGACGAAGCCTCATAAAATTTTATTTTTATCATTATTATTACACCATCATAAAAAAAAGCCATATGAATTATTATTTATTTAGCATTAAAAATATAGTAATTATTTGTTATATATTCACCACATTATTGAAATGCTAATAAATATAAACAATTATCGTTATTAGCTCCGATACCATCTCTATTTAGTATTTATAGACATATTCTTAAGTCGGATAAATATTTCAATTTAATAAGAATCATCTCCCAATCCATTAGCTCCAATCCAACTCTAAACTAACTCATATTCCCTTCTCTCCCTCCATCACGAAGCTTTTAATATCATTTGGTTACAAATATTTTTTCTTATCTAGTTATATCAGATTTATGAAGGTAAAAGTATGAAAACTATACAGTGTTCCAATTATATATGCTCTTTTCAATGAAACACATACATGCATAAGACCTACATAAGACTTATGATCATTGCACAATCTCTGTTTCTCCTATGATTGTCATGTACACAAGAGTGCCTCGCAGACCAGCTGGCTAATTGCTTAATAGTGGCTTGGCTAATAGAAAATTGTGCCACAACAGCCCAGCGCCGCCCCCCCCCCCCCGCCACACACACACACACACTCTATATATATAGTGTATATATATATATCTATGTATACATATATATATTTATATATTTATTGTATTGACATGGATATTCAAACATGATTAAAGTATTTAGTGGTACAATCTAAATGTACTCATTGGGTTCTCACGTGGATTGGTGATTGTAGGTGGTATTTACAACTTATTTGCCTTTCCTTCAGAGTGCAATTTCTCTGGTGTGAAATTTGACCTCAACTTGGTTAATATTATGAAGAAACATTCAGAAAGTGTTCTGCAAGGCTCATCATATTGTAGGTAGATTACGTTCATTTATTTTCTTGGATATTTCTTCAACTTGGTTTTTCGAGACATGATGATTATGCTTACAAGATGTTTATTGCCTCCCATGTAAGGAAACTGGAAGCCATGTACATGAGCGGGATCTTAGCTGATTTCTAGTTTGTTCCCACCCCGTTTGTTTTCCTGCTAAAGTTCAGGCTGGACTTTATATCAGATAGGCCATGACTGGAATGGCAATGGGTTGAACTAAATGGGTGACCTGCCTCTCTTAGGGCCTGGTCTAGTAGTGTTTTTGTATGGTTTGGGTTGGGAATGTGTTTAGGCTTTATAGATTTTGTCCTAGGTTGGGTTTCCCCTGGGTTTGGGTTTTCTCTGCCTTGATCTCTCTGTCCCATTTGAGACGTATTTATGTATTGATTAATGAAAGATGATGAGATAAAAATTTCTTTAAATATTTTACATTTCTTTTAGAAGTAAAGTAATACATCATGATATGCATGAAACCTGACCTGACCCAAACCTCATGGGGAGGGTCTGGTATCACATACCTTATAGCCATCTCAGGTTGGGTCAATATTTTTTTTGGATCAGTAATGATTAAATATATTGTGATTAAGAAATAGTACAGCCAGTTTAAGCAAAAACACCACACAAGGGCATATCATTATAAGAGAAATATACAAAACGCCAACCAAAACTAAATAACTTACAGGAGCATTCCATTCGTTGCTTTGCTAGAGTCTGCCATTCTATAAGCAGACTGGTGCAGCCCCAGATCCTCGATCGGCAATGTCCAATGGGATTAATCCAATCAAAAGATGGATTCAGCCAATAGGGCATGCTAAAAAAAATGGGAAACACCATAATTGAAGAAAACTTAGAGAAATTTTTGATTAATTGTAACAAGCATGCACTACAATGAGGTTTGATCATCCTTATATAGGAACAGGATTGATCTCTAGCAAGCAAGACTTTTTAAATAAAATAGGAAACTAGCTAATCCTAATCAAACAATAAAACTAGAAATAGTTCCTGATTAAACAAGGAATGAAAATTGAAATGGGATAAAAAGGGAATGCTAATCAATTGGGCCTGTGGACGGAACCCAATGGACCGGTTTGACCTCTGGGTCAATGTGTTGGCCTAGTTGATTTCTTGGGCCTGGTCTGTACTGCATCACAGACCTACTAAACACAGGCCATATGAGATATTGCTGAAGATTCGGAAGTTAAACACACAATTCTACTTGCGGAAGAGTTTTGGGACCAGTTTCAAAGCTCTAAGAGGGCCTGCAAGGGCTGGCTGACGATTTGATGATTTTAGATCTGAGATTGGGCCCTAACTGGGGTTAACATACCCCAGTTATTCATAAAAACTACATGATATGGGCATTTTCGATAAATTGTACGACTGCAGGGAGGCTTCTGTAATTTTCTTACAATTTATCGAAAATTCCTGTAAAATTCCATCAAACAGGATGCAATTTGCCCCTTAATTGCATCGGCTTAAATGGGCCCAAACCCATGCATACACTATACCACCAGGGTCTCCGATCTACCTACTATTTCCGGATTGGGCCCACTAGTCCAATTAGCTGGAAACTTGGCCCCACGTCCTCAGATGTACATTAAGGTCTGAGCGACCTTTGTAAAGCCAATTTCTGGTTCGGGAGTTCTTTCTTGTAGTTTCTCTTTTATTTTAATTTTATGTAAATTTTACTGAATGGGCAGTCCCATTAAATGGGATTATTATAGCTAAAACTTCATCAAAATTATAAAAGATTGCAAATTCTACTAGATTTCATCTTATTAAGTTGGATTAGAATTGTTTCGTAAAAACAATGGGGTTTCTGTAAAACCATATGTAGGTAGTTATAGAAAATGTCTGCATTTATTAGGTATGTAAATGGTACGGAATTTGGCTACCTTAAGGATTATTCTCATTGCCTTAATGCCACCAAGCCAAGAGGTGAAGAGGCCAATCCACAGATGTCTGGCAGAAGGGAGCAAGAGGGGGCCTGCCGATGTGCTCTGACCAGTTTCAATTCACGTGCCTTCATGGCAATACCTGTGCATCACTCCAACGCCAACTCTGATGGTCACCTCCTGCAGCAAGATAGGACCCAGTTGCTGGTCAGGAATAAGGTGGAGGTGACACACAATAGAAGGCTGACCTGATCTTAATTTAATGGAATTTCTTACATGATATAGAATATAGTACTGTATAGTTTTCTCCTCGAACACTTTGTATATGATGTATTGTGCAAAATTTTTGATCCATATTAATCTTGAACAATATTTAAATAATTTGATTTTCAGTGTTTTCTTAATCCATTTTCTTTTTTGTTTTCGAAGTAAGGGGCGATGGATGGTTTTGGTTGATGCTGCAAAAGGATGTGCAACACAACCACCTGATCTTTCAAAGTACCCTGCTGATTTTGTCGTCGTCTCATTTTATAAGGTATCTCTGCTTATATGGGCCAGTTTTAGTTTTAACTCATTCACAATGTTTAGTTTTGAACAATTTCACATTGTTGCTTAGATCTTTGGCTATCCCACTGGGCTTGGTGCTCTCATCGTTAGAACTGGTATGAATTTTCTGCCAAGTGGTCTATCTTCATCTGAAATATGGATAATATATGATTTTAACTGTCTAGTAATTACTGGTGTCCATGTTCTATGATGTCATGTGATGGGTTTCCAATATGTTATTTATAGTTTCTTCACTTCGGCTAAGAGCACTGATACTGATGCTATGCCCAATAATGGTTTGTTATTTTTGAAAGGATTGTGGATATATGTAATTTTTTTTTTGCCAAAAAGGATGATTCTATTAAACTGAAAAAAGAAGCAACAGACTGGGTGGCATGGCTCATACAAAACAAAACACCAAAATTCATTCTACAACCAATATCAGATTCCTGGCAAAAGACCATATTCACTGGATTGTCTAGTGCCTTTGACTTTCCTGACTCAAATTCTGCCTTTGATCTGAACCTTCTCCTTGGTTCTGGGACCGCCTCATATCCGTACCGGGGCTGAAGAAGGTTCTTGTGGTGCCTGTTGCCTAATCTGCTCCTGAAGAAAGATGCCATGAATTGGAGGGAGATGAGTGTAGTAAACCAAAACAACTGGGTGGTCCACTTTTGCTAGAAAATTTGCTACTCTATTGGCAGATGCTAGCAATACTTGATCGACCTCATACCAATGTGGTTAATATTTCCAAAGTTTTCCGCCACGTCACCATTAGGTCCCATAAATGATTTGATCTTAAAGCTTAAGCTGATACCGACGTTACTGTTGACAACCACTTACCCATTTTGCTCTTGCTGTTGATAATAGTACTGTAGTTCAAATTAGATGGTGTATGGCTTTAGTGATGATGGTGATGAAGAGAACTGTAGTTCAATATTGAAAAAATAGAGGAAAAATTGTCTCGTCTATTGTGAACTTTGGGTTTTATTCCTTTCATATGTGTTTTCCTATTTGACTCGGGATAGATCGGAATGGTGAAACGGAATTCTTGTAGCCGGCCCCAACATAGTTGGGAAAAGGCATTGATGATGATGATGATGTGTTTCCTATTTATTTGGCGAGGGATACACTTATTAATTCTAGAAACTTAGGGAGAGCAAACTGGACTAGAAGGGCTCAACATCTGATGTCCTCTTGTTATTGGTTTTGCATTTTATGCCGAACCCATTTTTCTTGTTTAAAGTTTTATGTCGCTAATGGGGCGTAAGGGGGCTGTTTGGGGGCTTTACTAATGGAGTTGAGTGAAGTAGAGATTATTTTGAAGAAAGAATAAAATATAAGTGGGTTATGATGGTATTTTGTTTTTAGTTGTTTATTATGGAATCTTTTTGACCTTTTGTATTGATTGTGGAGTTTTTTTGTCTTTTAGTGGAGAAATGAGGTTACATTTTGACCTCTTTTTTTTGAAAAATATGGTGGGAAATTTGAATTAAAGTGCTTTTGATGGGACTTTTTTTTTAGAAATGGGGGCTTTACCTTACTTGACTCTATTAGTAGAGTTGCCAAACAAAATGGTGACCTGGCGGAAAACTTTGGAAATATTAGCTTAGATCAAGAAGTTGTTATTATCTTTACTATGACTATATAAGATTCTCCCAAAACAGTAAATGAGCTTTGAATATGCATTTAGGTTTGCACACATATGCCCGTGTATGCTTGTTTTATTTGCATAGTTTAGTTCTAGAAATATAAAAACACAGCCAATCCCAGTGATGGAATAACGCTTCAATGTTTTGATCAGTTAAATTTTATTTAAAAACTAAAAATGAAGTTGCATTGAGTGCTACTGTTCTGCGAGTGTAATTCATATGTAATCAATATTATCTTTTGATATGTTCAGCATCTGCTAAACATTTTATTATCTAATTTATCAACACAGAAGCTGCCGAGTTACTAAAAAGGACATACTTCAGTGGAGGTTAGTAATTGACTTTATTCCCTTTATATATGTATATTTTACTTGTTTGATGGATGCTACGATGGATTAGTCTTTGTATTTCTCCAGGAACTGTAGCTGCATCCATTGCCGATATTGACTTTGTACAGAGAAGAGGAGGTATTGAGGAATCATTTGAGGATGGAAGTCAATCATTTCTGAGCATAGCTGCTATAAATCATGGATTCAAAATAGTCAATACATTAAAGATTACTGCAATAGCCAGGTATGCTGACTGGTATTTGTTATAGAACAGGCAATGTAGTATATGAATGCTGAAAACATTATCTTTTTATGGGAAAAATGTTAAATTTTATGGGAAAAATGTGAAATGCACAGTTAATTTCATGGATTATATTTATCTTTTGTTTAGTAAGCAGTACATTATCAATGGAAAAGAGCAGAGCTAGTACATTACGTGTTATGGATTTGATGCTTGGACCAAGCTCCTATTATGGGAGGTGCCCAGGGGCAGAACCAGAACATTTTCCATGGAGGGCCACTATATGAACTTTATTTTTCTTGGGGGGGCCATGCATAAAAACAGCAATTTTTCGTAAAAAAATTAGGGTTTTTTCGAAATTTCCAGGGTGACCATGTTCCCCCCTGGCCCCTAGTTGTAATTTGTAAAGAACCAAACCCAAACATTTCTGATCTCTGATTGGTTAAATTGTTATTAGCAATTTATATGATTTTTCCCGAGATTTTAGGAATTAATTTAAAATATTTAAAGCATTCAATGTTTCTTGATAAAAAATATATTTGGCTCATAAGATCTTGAATTTAATGATTCTAATGATTTACATTGGCAGAATCTAAAAATTTAATAAAATAAATGGTTGCTTGGGTCGGTTAATGGGGATTATTCAGAATGCATTATGGGCCTACAAATTTTAGGCCCAATGGTGGGTGTGAGAGAGGACTAGTGGCTGTTTTGGCTGGGTGACCATATTTGTATGATAATGGGCTTGCTATGTTGCTAGTGAGGGCCCATTTAGAATCCTAACTAAAGATTCTCAAGGGACTGAAGTGCTCCAGTTGAGGAAAGTGACTCCAAATAACCCTAATAAGGACTGTTGATGCAAAGTGCCACACAAACCCTTCATCACTCTCTTCCATGAACACTTGTTTGACCCTCATCTCTGTTGCCCGCTCTCTCCCTCATATTTCTCTCTCTCTCTCTCTCTCTCCCCGAGTTTTTTTTGGCAAGTTCTCATGATTGATGAAGGCTAGGAAGCAAGGATCGACTACGGTTTGGTGTGCTTTGATGAGTAGGGCAAATCAATAAGGGGAGAAACCATCACAAATGTATCAAAGTCAAGTATTAAATCTGGATTAGTAATTTATACATGTTTCTCCTAATTGTTTCTATTAAATCTACAAAGTAGAACCCTAATTCAAATTTTAGTTGTTAGGGCAAATAGAAATTCTGCCAACTTTTGATCCCTTAGATTGGCTGGGATGAACTTCTCATCAAACCTGTTCTTAAAGAGACTCCAAGTAATTTCTTTTGCAGTGCTTTAATAAGTTCTCTTAGTTGTCTTCCACCATCGATCAATATCGCCTTGAAGCAAAAAGGATGTTAAGTTGACTTTCTTCTGATCGGAGCATCCCAGAACATCAAATTTTACCCAATTTTGTTTTCCACTTTTTGGCCTATATTGGATCAATCGGCCCTTCAAAATCTGTGGGCCAATCTCTTTAAATCTCCTTTTAAGGCTCTTGTCCTCACGCTTGCCTTGATCCCCGGGTGGAGTAGGAGTTTCCTTGATTTTCATGTAATCCATGAATTGAGCTTGGAACTGTGATTGCTGCTGATAAGTGGATGGAAAGGAAAGTGCTGGAACATCTGTTGGACGTCATTGGATCTGAACTCCTCAGTTGGGTTGGGATCTCCACATCCTTGGGAGTTATCAGTCATTCCTCTTTATCTTCTTAATAGTTAATACAAAATCAGTAATATTTAGAGCGTAATAAAATTTAATTCCAAGTTCATTGTTAGCGAAGCCCCATTTATCATCTGCCAATCTCACACGTTTATTGAAGGTTCCTAGAGTGTTTTTTTTTTAATTTCCAAGAAACCTAATTCTCTGATACCATTCTGTCAGGCCTCCAAACCTGGAATTCCTAGATTCTGGCTCTTGGGACACGAGCTATAGATATAACCATCCGTAGTGTGCGATTTAAACACTAATCAAATGCAGCAGAATAATACACTTACATTCAATTTCGCAAAATAGTCTGAGCATAAGGAAATTCTTAGAAAAATTTTTATTATATGATGCGCGGATACTTAAAAATGGGCAATGTCTAGTGTCATATTGTATCTGGCACTTCACTTTTTATGTGAAAAATCCTTGTCCATCCCTTGTCGACGGAGTGTCCTTGCCGTATCCATGCTGTATCTGGGCATTATAGCTTTTATTTAATCCAAGCAAGTTACATAATCAATTATCAAACAACTACTGAACCATCATGAAATAAACTTGGCCAAAGGAAGGTCTTATTACAAATAACTCTTCAACTAATAAATGTCTAAATTCAATAACTAAGCGAATCGAAATTAAATTTAAGGTAGACAAACTCAGCCTAGATTATGTTATCGGAGCTCCAATCGTGTTCCATATGACTTGCCCTCCAATGCTAATTTATTCAGACTGGGTCCTACCCGAGGATCTAGAATATACCCCAAAACAAGGGAGTTAAATTTTAGGAACTTTGCAAGAGAGAAATATGTGATAGATGCAATTTGAATAATGACAGGTAAGATTTAAAGAATTCCAAGACTACAACACTATGCATAAATTGTGCAAAGTACATTCTACAAACGAATAAAAATGATAATATCAAGGTAAATAACACCAAGTGGCAGCCACATGAGCTAAGGCTAGGCCTTTATTATTACCCTGTTGGATAGGACACCTGACTGGTTGTTTCTCGTTGGTCTCAAACAAGCGACACTGAAAGTAGTCCTGAATTAGGGGAATTACCAATTAACCACTTTATTTCAAATTAATACCTTGATGATGTGATCATTATCGTCATCATTATAATCAGAACCTTGTCCCAACTATGTTGGGGTCGGCTACATGAATTTTGTTTCTCCATTTCAATGTATCCTTAGCCAAACCTTGTACCGATTATTTCAAATTAGCACCTCAATGATCATCATCACCCAAAATTAAACTGCAGCTATAAATTAATGATTAACTAAAAGCGTTCCCTCATATGAAAGGTTACAATCCTAGTGGTGCTGAGCTATTATGATTATGTAGGGTTTCTAGTCATTACATCCAGAAAGGAGTTATTTAGAGGTCATTACAAAAAGGCTCTTTCAGACAACCCCAAAAAGGTGCCCCCTCCCTTTTTTTTTTCTATTTTTACAAAAAAGCCCTTGATTTGTGTTGTAACATATGACTCTTAGTTTTAATGGGCAAATGAAGAAATACCCTTCGTTCAATCTGAGTGAATTTCACTAACTCTAGTTACTTTTAGTAGGGCCCGCTTAGATGCATGATGACCAACGGAGGCATGGCGATAAAAAGCTTGGATCGTCTAGCCATTCAAATGATCCTAGCCTTTGGTTTTAGGTCCTTTAAGTGTAAGGGGAAAAATTGTTTTTTATCTTTTAACTCGAGCGATAAGTCATTTTAGTACTTCTTTAAGGGTAAATCAGTCAAAAACAAAACATTGGACCATATAATTACTTTCTGTATGGAAAACAGAAATCAAAACATGGGGGGCTTTTCTGTAAAAAAAAAAATATATAGAATGTAACAAATGGTTCTAAATTGGACACGTCAATAAAGGGGTTACACAAGTAAACTAAAAACCTGTAGAAATATTTATCCTTGATTTCAGCCTGAGGAGCAAGTGCGAATGTCATAAAGGATTCTCACACGTTGAACATTGAACAAGAATTGATTGAGCTCTAAGATCATCTATAGGGCAGAGGGCACGTTTGAAATATAGTAATACAAAGGAATTAAATCATCTAATCATTAAGTAGAATTTGGATTAGCAATATAGTGCAAAAAGGCTAATGACCAAACATGGTTGTAAAAGGCGCGCCTAGGCGCGAGGCGCAGTGAGGTGCACTAGTTGGGCTTCAAATACCTCGAAGTTAGGCGCAGCCTCGAGCTGAATCACGAATACAATGCAGCTGGCAAACCATTACCATTTTTTTTTTTTTTTTTTTGAAACACATCATCAGGCTACCGCCAATTTCGCATCAGTAGGGATGGAGGCAGCCATTGATATTTTTGATTGTTTAGTCTGGGGCCTTTCTTCTTCTTTTTTTTTTTTTAAACAGTTATCAATTGGCAAACCATTACCAATTTTTCTCATCCATCAGTCGGGGTGGGCCTTATTTATTTATTTATTTTTGATGTGGATCGTCTTCATTTGGTGCCGATGATGTAGATGTGGATATGGTCATGGTCCATGATGGGGATATGAGTTGATTATTTGGATTTTGGAGATAAATACATTTTGATATTTTGAGATTGATGTTTTAGAATGAATATTTTGTATTTAGATCATGAATGAGCTCATGAGTGGTCCACATAACATAATACAATGCATCTGATCTATTTAAAACTGAAGGTCCACTGATGCATAACACCTGGTTGAATGATCTGATTTTGGGGCCTTGTTTTAGTCTTTTTCAGTTGCATTTTTTGACAGTCATACTTTTTGTTCCTTTTTTTAATCAAATGATGTCTGCCGGGCTGGAATTTGGATTAAACATTGCTCATTGAATTTTGAATTATCTGTCTATACCAAAATATCTATTTTTTTTATCTACAATGTGTCTCGCTTCAATGAAGCCCGTGCCTCGCCTTGCTCCTAGGGCCTAGGAGACCTTAGCGCCTTGAGACGTATCTTGCTTTTGAAAACACTGTGACCAAATACACTAGGATTCCCCAAAACTAAGTTAAACATGAAATTAGGCCTAAACGACCATAGCACATAACCTCATGGCTTGCGGCCAATGGAGAAATCCACTATGGATTGCACGGCCTGCCCTATTTCATCGTAATCTCATTTATTTTTCTTGATTTGGAACTCCTTTTATTCTTTGTTTAAATTTTGCAGTTGGTTAATATATAAATCCAAGGATCAAAATAGCAGTTGTGCACGCGCGTAGCGGCTAGTGGCCAAAATGCTAAGTAGTAGGTGATATGTAGTGGTTGCGGCGATATGTATTGGTGTAGCGGTGTGAATTTTTGAAGTGGTCAAAAGAAGTCAAATTTTGTGTAGCAGTCAATCTTGTGTTTTTATAGTGCTTTGGAACCATATTAGGATAGATATGGCTTTCGAATAGGTTATTGAGGAGAAATAGGAAAACCTGAGTTTTTAATTAAAACTGCTTGGCTCTGCTAGGTCTTAGACCGTAGCGTTGCTATTTTCAAAATAGTGTAACGGCCTTAATCGCTATTAGTCTATTACCGATAATGCAGCCACTACGTAGTGTAGCGGCCGTTATTTTGAACCATGCTCGCTAGGGTTAGGCTAAGGGTTGTGTATCATTGACTCAAAAGGAAACAAAGAGGGATGAACAGTAAAAAGTCATTAACCCTAATACACAAGGCCCTAGACTTCTCAAATCCCACTCCGCATGATCGTAGGGGAACCAAACCCCATGGAATGGGTTCCCATGGGGTTCGGCCTGCAACATCTCCCTTCGTTTACAATTAGTTGAGAAATTTCTAGACCCTTTCCATCATCCAAAGAAGATTTGAGAACCTGTTCTATCTACCCTAACAACTAAAATTTGAGATTAGGGTTCCACGAAGTAGATTTGATAGAAACCATTGGGAGAAACATGTATAAATCACTAATCCTGATTTAACGTTTGAGATTAGGGATCCACGAGGTAGATTTAATAGAAAAAATTGGGAGGAACATGTATAATTCATTAATCCATATTTCATAATTGCCTTTGATACATTTGTGATGGTTTCTCCCCTTGTTGATTTGCACTATGCATCAGAGCAAAACCAAACCCTAGTTGATCCTTGCTTCCTTGTCTTCTTCTAGATCTTGCCAAGAACCTTGGGAAAAAAGAAGAAAAGAAGATGAATAAAAGAAAGATATGGATGAAAATAAGAGAGAGAGAGAGAGAGAGAGAGAGAGAGAGAGAGAGAGAGAGAGAGAGAGAGAGAGAGATGAGGGTCGAATAGGTGTGCGTGCAAGAGAGGAGGATGGGATCATGCGGCACTTTGCAACAAGGGTCTGTTTTGTGTGACCCTTTTTTGGGTTATTTGGAGTTATTTTTCCTTAATTAAGGGCCACACTCAACTGAGGCACTTAGTTCCCATGAGGATCATAAGTTAGGATTCTAGATGGGCCCTTCTTAGCTACAAACGAAGCCCATTACTATACAAATATGGTCACCTAACCCAAACAAGCCCCAAATTACTAGGCCCATATTCTCCATTTTTTCAGTGACGACATGGAAAATGCCATCGTAGAAAAGGAAAGCATTTAGGAAAAGAAAATGTTCCTCAATTTTTAAGTACAAAATTTGAATTTTACAGGTGGTTGTGGGATTCGATGTTCGAACGTGTAGGCGACAGGTCATTTATAGAACACATGATTCCTTTGTGTATCCTTTGATATCCTAAGATTACATTTGCTCTGAATTTACAATACATAATAGAAAACGCTACAAAATTATGGAAGAAACGACTGATCTGCTAGTTTTAGCCCTCGTATACCATTGGGTACATAGGAATTCAATTCCTTGTATTTCCACTTTTGATGTCAATTTCGGGTTTAACATTCATGTTGGCATCCTCGTGGGTAGTTGGAGTTTTAGTCCGACCGCAACCCTTTTCATCACATCCCTTAGGCCATTTTTATGTTTCTTAGCATGGTTAAGACAACTTTGCATGATGGGGTTTTGATCCGGAGTTGCATGGTCCCTATTTAGACAAAGAACTTAGAAATTAAAGGAAAAAGAAAGGAATGCAATTGAATTTATGAAATTAAAATCCCCTTTGGAGGGATGCTCCAGAGGTTCTAAGCACCTTTGAGGCTGTGCGAGAGCTGAGGTAGAGCTGTTGTGGTGTCTCCTTGCACAAGTAACTTTCTCTTTCTCCTTGTTTTTCTTTTCAAATGATCAGAATTTCCGCCAATTTTTCGATGATTTTCCTAACTTAAGAGGGCTTATTTATAGGCTTGGACGGCTTAGGGGTGGTTTGGCCACATTTCCCCATGATTTCCTCGACTTTCTCCACTAAATAGTCTGTCTTAGAAGGTAAGGTCCTGGGGGGTCGCGGCAGTTGGCCATTCTGTCATGGGGGTGTCGTGGGAGCTTTCCTTGTGACCGCATGATGTGGATTGTGGTGTTACTGCCTCCGATTGCCATGTAGTGGCTAAGAATCTTGAGAGGGTCTTGGAGGAGTGGTCCATGTAGGCACCATGTGTCAATTTTTGATTTGTGACATGTGTCATGCATTTTTGGCATTTTGAGGATTTGATTGGGTCGAATTCGAGTGCTACGTGTCACTGATTGAGACATGTGTCATGATGACTTGACATCTTGTCGAACCCATTTGAAGTGAGAAAACGATTAGGGGTTGCAAAAGTTGACTTTACTGCCAAGGTGGGGTCGTGGCCCCCTTTAGTTTGGGCCGGGTTGTGTTGTTGGATTTGTGTGTGTGGGGGGGGGGGGGGGGTGGTGTTGTTCAGTTCTGCCATGGGGGTCTGGCACTGTTTTGCTTGTATCTTCCTCATTTTATAGCTCCGTTTGCTCCAAAATTTTGAGAGAATGTTCTGCATATGTTCCTTGATGATCTAGAGTTGAATTTGGAGGCCTTGGATTGCTTGAATATCTGAAAGTGGGGCCCACCAATATGTGTATTGTTTGCACAGTTTTGGCTTTAAATGGTGTCTGATTCACTTGATTTTTCTTCCTTGAGCTTGGAAATGTCTCAACATCAATTGAGTTGCTCTTCCTTGTGCTTTTCAGTGCTTGGTTTGATCATTTGCTGGTCAACGTGAATTTTGACCACTCATTTGTCTTTGTATACTTATTTATGGGTTTGTCTTAACTTTTTATGTGCTAATAGCCCATAATTCATTTTTAATAATCCACCATTAACTGACCCAAGCAACCCGTTTATTTTTTAAAATTTTCAGATCATGCCAATATAAATTATTAGAATCATTAAATTTAAACTTGTATTAGCCAAATATATTTTCTCTATCAAGAAACATTGATGCTTTAAAAAATTTAAATTAATTCCGAAAATTGTAGAAAATTCATATCAATTTCTTATAAAAATTTGACCAATCAGGAATTTTTGGTGTTGGGTCCTTGCACTGGGCTTATGAACGTATGAGTTAGACCTATATACAACCCAGAAATTGTTGTATATTTTGGATAAGGATATGTAAACTGTATTGTGGATGTAATCCCTGAGATTAGGCAAAAGAGAGTTGTCCACACAAACCATATTCTAGTTCCTTAAATAAACAATGTATCACTTGATACCAAAGGATCACCTAGAATTCCCAAACTCTCTTGTAATCAATAGGACCATGGTTAGGTGAGATATTGGAGGATGTCCTCTCCTATTTCTGGCCCTACTGATGAACTGCTTGGAAAAAGGAAGGCTCTTCCTGCTCTACTCGGGGTTTCTCCAATTTTATATATGTTTTACGAGTGTAAGTGGGACAAGGGTGCATGTTTTATGGGTTTTAAGAGGGGCAAGGGTGTAGTTGTTCTTCCTCCTTGTCTTTCTTCTGCATGTCTGTTCAGCTTACTCATCATCATCTTGCTTTTGCTTGTTCTCTCTACATGGTTGGATCTTTTTCCCAAAATCTCTAGGCCCATTTATTTTGCATTAATAAGATAGTTTTTCTTTTTTCTGTCATTATTTGTTAATCCAATTTAGCATTTTCTTCTTTTTGTTTGTCTTGTTATTTGAATCACAAATTCACAATTAGTGAAAACATGGCTTGGTTCTTTATGGATTTGGTCAGTTTGACCACCGAAGCTAACAAGTGTGGACCCAACCCCAACCCATCTATTTTGTTGATCTAGCTGTAAATCAGGTTGATAATCAGAATGTACTGAATCAGGTTGAATATTTGGGTAGGTTGTGTAGCAAGCAATTACTCAACATTCAATTAGAAGAAAATGTCTGATTCAACCCAATTTTATCCTTTTCTACTTTTTGATTGTGTTGTTTGAGCCACAGCTAGTGAAAGCATCTATTTTGTTAATCTAGCTGTAAATCGGGTTGGTAATCAGAATGTACTGAATCAGGTTGAATATTTGGGTAGGCTGAGTAGCAAGTAATTACTCAACATTCAATTAGAAGAAAATGTATGATTCAACCGAATTTTAATCCTTTTCTACTTTTTGGTTGTGTTGTTTGGACCACAGCTAGTGAAAGCATGGGTTGGCGTTTTGAGTTTGGTTTGGTCAACCGAAGTTAATAAATTTGGATTCAACATCAACCTAGCCCCTTTATTGATCAAGTTATAAATCAGGCTGGTGCGCGACTGGGATGAGTGAGTTTGGGGTAGGTTGGTTAGAAGTACGTGCTCAACATTCAAGCTGAAAAAAAAAAAAATCTATTCTACCTAATCCGGACCAGTTTATTAATCTGGTTGGAAATGTCACCCCAAATTGTGATTTATCTAGCTGGTTGGATGTGTCGGGTCAGGAATTTTCTCTCGGTTGTGTGGTTCTTCCCAAGAAGATTATGTTCGTCATGTATTAAAGCAAACAGATTTAAGGCTCTACTTCTTTTTTGGCTTTAGTGGAACAGTTTCGTAGATCCGTTCTGTAGGGTAGGGGTTGCTTACATGTTCAGATAATTTCTAAGTTCATTTTTAGTTGTTTACCAATCAAGCAGATATTCAGGCTCACAAACATACAATTTGAGGATTCTTTAACCTTGATTTTGTTGAAAATCTCTGTTTTAAATGTTTTTTTTTTGTGTTGTTCCCTTAGGTAAAAATTTGTTATGATTGTTTTTCGATTATGTTTAGGGAAAATTTGAAATAGGTATAAAACTTTTGGCTCATTTTGAAAAAAGTACATGGAGATTTGAATATTTCAAAAAAGTATAAAAGCTTTCCACAATTCCTTCAATCAAGTTATTTTTCAAAATTTCCCTTTTATTAAATCATTTAAGAGAAATGATCAAGTCCTAACCAAATGACCTAGTGGGGCCCACTTCAACAACCTTTATGCATGGATT
This sequence comes from Cinnamomum chago, assembly GCA_038049695.1. Lineage (NCBI taxonomy): Eukaryota > Viridiplantae > Streptophyta > Magnoliopsida > Laurales > Lauraceae > Cinnamomum > Cinnamomum chago. The sequence goes on from CP142457.1 coordinate 29,901,114, forward strand.
GTTAAAAAAATGCATTCCAAATGACTAAAAAACTAGCTTCACTAAATGGTTATGATCATCAAAATCAAAATGGTCAATTTTGGGAGGAAAGAAGTTAAGAAAAGACAAAACCTATCGTAAAGGAAGGGTCTTTTTGTCATTTATTGAAAGGATTATATGGAAAGGACTTTTTTGAAAGAATTGTGAAAAACTTTTTTAGTTTCTTGAAATATTTAAATCTTCATGTACTTTTTTGAAAACGAGCCAAAAGGTTTATGCTTTTTTGAAAATTTCCCTTATATTTATGATGATTTTAGTGCAATTGTTCTGATCCTTTTCTAGTTGGTTCCCTGTAATGAATGGTGTTATGTGCACCTTGATCATTACGAATAAAATGTGGTTGCCTATCTGTTCGCTAATATTTTGTGTTCTTGTACAAGGCATTGATCAAGTGCACATAAATTGTTCCATATCATACTCTTTATGCTTATGTTTAACTATAAAGCAGGTCTTGAACTTGATCTATCTATTGTTTGTTTCTGTTATAGGCATACGGCATCTCTGGCAACTTATGTAAGAAGAGTACTTCTAAGAATGAGGCATGGCAATGGAATGGAGGTGTGCGTGGTTTATGGAAGACATACTGCTGAGGTTGGTTTTCTGTTTAGCTGGGATTTTTGATTAATTTATTAACTTTGTTCTGAAGTCATGCACTTCTTTTCCAAATCAAGGACTATGGAGAATTATTGGCTAAAGCAGATGCTATAAATATGTATTATGTCATTAATTCTCAATTTCGTTCCGCATTATTTTTATATTGCAAATGCAAAATTAGATCTTTCATTCTATTTGCCTGTGGAAGGGGCTCATTTACTAATTATATATATTTTTAATCAAAAGCATACTTCTAAGCCATTTACTTATCATCAAAGCTTTGTTCCATCTATGTTGGGGTAAGCCGTTTACTTATGTTAACCAAATATTCTATGAATGCTTGTCTTATTTTCAATAACATTGGTCAGTTTTGGAGGGAATTGGAATAAGTGGTGGGTCAGGGTTGGTAGGAATTACAGATAGAAAATGGGCCTTTTTGAGCATGTGGTGACATAGGTTTGTGGAGGAAAGGTCTCGTGGAGAAACATGATAGTCGAAAATATCGGGGTGGTAGTAGGGGTTGGAGCCAGGTGGAGTTCTGGAGGGTAAGGGTCAAGAAAATGGAATCGGTTGTCAGTATTGGGGGAGGCCAAGTTGAAGTTAGTATAACTTTTTTCTTGGGGAATCTGGTATTTGATGGGTGAAGGTGATAGGGAAACAGTTTGCGGATATTTATGGGAGGGAAGGAGCCTTTTAGATTTGTTTTCACTAGACTGTATAAACTTGTAGGGATGTATGTTGATCAGTGCTATGAGATTTGAGAAGGATAGGGTGTAGTTAATATGTTAGAAGAAATATGCCAGAGGTTGCATCAGCAGATGCAAGCACTCTTGATTCATGATTACTCATAATTCTGTGTTTTTTTTGCAGGGATGAATAGGATATAAGGACATGGAAAATGGAGCCATGGAGAAAGTTTTTAGTTAAGTCTTTCTTTACTTGCTTGGCCTCTTCCATATTGGCCTTTTTGACTAGTGAGCTGGTGCTGTCAGGTCTAGCTCCATCAAGGGTTGAATCCTTATTTGGTCGGCTATAGCAGGAAAGGTGCTAAAATAGACAATCTATACAGATGAGGAGTTGTGCCCTCAAATACTTTGTTATTTTGTCATTTACGTGATAGTGAAATGAGTATGTAGATAATCTGTTCTCAAAATAGAAGGAAGTTAGGGTGATCTGGATAAGAAACTCTTCTTTATCGAGAATGAATTTTGGGTCCCACAAGAGTAATGGGTGCTGGGTTTTTTAGCTTGGGAAGCAGCTCCACTCAAAAGGATAGGAGTGAATCCATGGAAGATCATGTTATGGGCAGCTTTTTAGTTAATATGGAAAGAAAGAAATGGTATCTGTATTCATTCATGAACATAAACAAGAAGAGTGGCTCATGAAGCATAGTAGTAAATTCCGTTCTGTTCCGGTTGGAATTGGCATTGGGCGGAACGGAATGGCCCTCTAAATGTCTCCGGTCCCAATTCTGGTCCGTTTTGGTCATTCCAGTTGTTCCGGTCCCAATTTCGGTTCCAATTCCGGACCAATTCCGCCCCATTCCAGCCAAGGTTTCATACTTCCATTTATATGTAATTAAAACTAGAAAATGGTCAATTGGTGAGTGTACTTTAATTTGAGTGATGTAAGTATGCACTTTTAGTATTATTTTTGCATTTGACTATTTTTTTTTTCTATTTGAGGTATACTTTGATATATTTTTTTCATTTTTCAATTGCGCCTTTTTGGAGCGGAACACTAGAATTGACTGGAATGCCGAAACTTTCCACTACGGAGTCAAACCGGATCAGAATTGATAACTATGTCATGAAGGCATGGTCTCACATTTGGTTGTAGACTATAGTGATGAAAGAATTATATAACATGATGTAATTTGATATTTGATGACTGAAGGCAGCAATGTTAGGAGTAAGGACGCAATGGAAGATTGCACAATGTCAAATTGGCACCCGCTGGAAATAGGTTACTTGAAATGCAATGTGGATTGTAGCTGCCAGGAGCAGGTCAATGCTGGTCAATGGATTGTTAGAGAATAATGTTGTAGAAACAATGCTATCATTTTTGGGAGTGGTTGGGTGGAAAAAAAGAAAATTGAATGAAGCGTATATTGTAGCCATCTATAATATGTTGTTATTTTCCATAGAGGGTTTCTAAGTAAGCTAATTATCAAAGGAATCCATCAGATGCATTGGAAAAGGGGGTGAACCATGGAGAATGGATTTCATTTTGTGGGAGATTTGTGAGATAGATGCATATCCAATAGTGGTGTCCTCTCATGTTTTAAGAGACATAAATATGAGGTTGATGATCAAGAAATATTTACATATGGCTTTACTGATTTTGATAAGGTGTGCAATAGAGTGCCAATGAAGTTAATGTCACATAAACACATGGGAGTAGAATAATTCTTGATTTCTCATGATGTAATGAGACCACTGGGGTCCACCAATTAGCGCTAACATAGAAGATAAGGATGTTGACTCATAGGATTTGTATCCAAGTAGATTTGTTGTGATCATTCCCAAATTATAAGGGAATTAAACTTACAATCTTTGGAAAGAGGAATTGTATATACTGAGGTGGCCGATCCTATGGATGGCGTCCAATTTGAGTGCAGTCAAGGTTAAGTGGTTAGTTTGACGCATATGCCTAGGCATTTTGGGTGTATTGGATAGCAACTTGAGATGGTATCAAAGCCAACACATCCTTGTTTTGAATCTGCACAGGTCAAAAAAGGCCTCACGTTGCATCTTGTGTGCAGGCGCATGTGTGCGGGGCAAAAAGGTCCCATGCCTCGTCTTGTGCCTGTGCGCGCTTTGAGTCCGTTCAATGTCTTGTCCAGGGCATGGGTAGTTAGTTTGCCGCACCTTCAACGCCTAGGCATTTTGGGTGTATTGGTTAGTAGCTTGAGAATGAAGAGTTATTGTGGTCTCGTGTGTTTTTGTGACATGGTATTAGAGCCCTAATAAAATTTTTAGGGTTTTCATATCTCCTGGATGAACGAGCAAAGGCAATCGGCTTTTATAATCTCATCAACATCATTGTTAAAGGTCTTTGCATGATTGCATCCACTACATCGTCGAAGTATTTTTTTCGATGGTCTTGTCAAGTTCATCATCGTAGGTACATCCAGTGCATTCTAGGTCTCAACTGTAAGAAACCATATACCAACCCAAAAGCTTAAGCTGATAGGTGGAAGGCCCATACAGGTATATTAAGATATGTCAAGCCTATTACTTAGGCGATGTGGGACTTTCTAACACTCCCCCTCACGTGCAGGTCCAACAGATTTCATGGACGGGCCTGTCACGTGGGCTACATAAGAACACCGGGATTGAAACCCACTCTGATACCATGTAAGAAACCATATACCAACCCAAAAGCTTAAGCTGATAGGTGGAAGGCCCATACAGGTATATTAAGATATGTCAAGCCTATTACTTAGGCGATGTGGGACTTCCTAACATCAACATCTACTGCATCACCATTGAAACATCCACATCTCTACATCTCTAACTCAGATCCGTCGATTAGGGCTTGTCTAGGTTTTGTTGACTAGGTTTTAATCTTGTCTGGCTTCTCTCGACCTTAGAGAATTTGCGTCTCCCACGATCGGCTTTGTTTGATCTCGCCTCGATCCTCTGGTTTATTTGTTTCTACACCTCAGTTCATCTTTGCAAAGCTCGCCTCATTGCAACGCGTTGCTTCCAACTTCAGCTTTTTTTTTTTTTTTGAAGTCGACTGAGGCTATTGTGGAAAAGCTCCACTCGTTCCTTAGATACTAGGTACTATTCACTTCCCGCCTCATTGACAAAAGCAATTGGTCCTGCTGGCTCTCTTATACGGCCAACAATTTTTTGACAACCATTTTAGGTTACCTAGCAGTAGCTCGTTTTTGTTTGAATTTTTTTTGTTGCCATATCTGATTATTGTCATGGCAGAAAAATCTGAGATTTTGCCTGTGAAATTTAATGGAAAAAATTACTTATCCTGAGAATTTCAACTGAGTATATTTTTAAAAGGAAAGAATTTTTGTGGACACATTGATGGATCTTCCGCAAAACCATGTAACAATGATATTTCCAAACTTCCTCAATGGGAAATAGATGATTCAAAGATCATGAGTTGGATCCATAAATCTATGGAACAACATTTTGTGCTTAATCTACATCCTTCCAACGCAGCGCAAGACATGTGGGATTATTTAAAAAAAAAAAATTCAATTAAGAAAATGCAGTGAGAGAATTCCAGTTGGAGCTCAAAATATCGGAATATTCTAAGGGGAATAAATTCATCTAAGAATATCATTTTAGATTTTTTAATTTGTGGGAACTCACGGAAATAGTCTATGCAACCATTCTAGATGTAGCCCTTACTGATGTTCAGAAGGCTCATAAGGATAGTCAAGGAGACCAATTTCTTATGAAACTACTTATTGAGTTTGAACTGGTTCGTTCCAATTTGACGAGCCGTGTTGTGTTCAAACCCCTGGGGACGTATTTCTTTCCATGTTGGTCATTTGGCGTGTTTTTATTTCCGGCTATCAGGACCCTTTGATATGCTTTGTTTCGTCGTTCACTAGCAGCTCGAGCTTTTGGTGTTTTTTGTTATTGACATGGTATCAGAGCTGAGGGTCGTGTGTTCGAATCCTCGGGGACAGGTTTCTGTCCATGTTTGTCATTTGGTGTGTTTCTGTTGGCTATCATGACCCTTTGATATATATTGTTCTGTCATTCATTAACTACTTGACCTTTTGGTGTTTTTGGTTTTAACACGTGTTTTGGTTCTATCATTGGATGATTGTCTTGGAGAATTTCTTAGGGCAGAGCAACGCTCCATTACCCAACTCGCTTTAGAATGAAAAGGCATATCTGCTGATAATCATGATGTTGCCTATGATGCACAACCTAACGGACATGGCATGACCAAATTTCAGTGTCGTAGTTGCAAGGTGTATGGACATATAGCCACTTGGTCAAGAAGAAATTTGGCAACTATTGTAAAATGGGTGGACATGTCATTTTTGAATGTCTCTGGCGACCACAAAATCATGGTAATAAAGCTTATTAAGCTGCTCAGCAGCAAGTTCTGCCACCATTGCGTCGGTCATACCTCAACACCCTTCCAATACTTTTTAACTCCTGAAATGATTCAGCATATGCAACAGATTTCTACTCTTGGTCTGTCAAGTAAGTCATCCAAAACTCTTGATTGTTATTTGGACTTTGGAGCTTCAAACCATCGGACACATTGGTCTAACACTGTAGCTCACATGAAATCATACTGACGGTAATTTAAAAATTCATTCTACAACTGGTGCATCCCTTCCCATTAATGCTATTGTTGATATTCCTCATTCTCGCCCATTAAAGCATGTGTTTTATTCTCCCCTTTTGTCCACTAATCTCCTTTTTGTTGGCCAATTAGTAGAAAACATTTGCAAATTCTCAATCTCATCCTTAGGTTATATTGTGCAGCATCAGGCATTAGGGATGGGACCTAAATGTGGAAGGATGTTTCCTCTTCATTTTGTAGCACTAACTGGTGGACCCCAGTACATCTCAAGCTGTCCTTCTATTAGCTATTAGTGATTGAAGAAATATGAGTGAAAGCATAAGAGGGAGGCCAAATCGAGGAATGCTGTTGGAAATAGGTTGAGCATGTACAGGGAGGCCAAGAAACACCATCTGTATGATTCATCAAAGAGTTACAGGTTCAAGGAAATAAGAAGGGAAACCCAACAAAGACCTTGGATCTAGTAGTGGAAGAAAGTCACGAGTCACATAGACTGGCTTCAAATAGGGTCAAGCTGAAAGGTAAAATCACAAAGGCCATCAAATATATGGGATAAGGTTACAATGAAATGGATATTGATATTCCCTAGATGGGTAATTATGAAGTCTTAAAGAGTAACATAACCATTTCATATCAAATATTATTTAGAGAGGATGCCAATATGTTGCTGTGCTTCTTATTTTTACGTCTTTCTTGTTGTCACCATGTAGTCATGGGCCCTTAATTTACACGCAAGCATTCTGCGAGAGAAAGAAAGGGAGGTACCAATAACTAATCCCTTTACTACCTGTACACATTAATCCATGAATTGACACATACCCCGATTCGACGCTTTCCTGAGCTGATTGAAGAGGCGGCTTTATAAACATAATTGATTTTTTTTTTCATTATTATCCTTGTTTTGTCGAGATGCCAAGATCTGGACCAAAACGGCTGAACAGGTCTGAATTCTGCACTGAAATCCATAAAAGGGTAGTTTAGTTCGGTCACCTAAACAAACCAAATAACTTAAATGATGCAGCCCTAGGGTTAAGGCTTGTGAAAAGTGCTGCAGCACAATAAGGGTGTCAAAGCATGTGTTTGCAGACACAATAAGGAGTCTCCACTGAGACAATAACACAAGGACACCTCAAAAGGGATAAATCCACAATATATTAATCATTAACTCTTGAGAAATTCTTCTCTACAATGATAACATATAAATAGGAAAAAGAAAACTTAGGCCCTAAGAAAACTAATTAAATTGAAACTAAAGAAATTATAAACCTATCCTAATTACAACTCTCAAATAAAATTAGAAGACTAATGACAAATAATTAATGAAAGAAAAAAACCCTAAATTGTCTTGGGCCCTTCACATGTGGCCTAAGGTCTATCCTGCATCATTCTTCTCGGCTTGGGGAGAACTCGACCTCAAGTTCGGTAAATATCCTCCTAGATCAAAGATCAATCGGACGAACTTCCGATCCGTTAGCTGAACTGTAGTGTTTGTGATCAGCTTGTAAACTGGATTTGATTGTTTCCTCCAATTTGCAGTAGGCTTGATGCATCGCTTCTTTTGATAACTAGATTTTGTATGGGTGTGCAATTGAACTGTTGGATATTTCATGTGTAGAATGTGCACCATCAAATCGCAATTTCCAAGTTCACGTTGTTGATCCCTAAGGATCAGATCATTGTGGGAGACTTCAACAACTTGTTCGTCTTTCCTTCCTGCTTGCATCTCTTGATTATCATTACTCATAGAAGGAAATTCAGGCCCCTTTTCATCTTTTTGCTCATGCTTTGGTTCTAGCATCTCAGTGGTAGTCTGGATATCGTCCACCATGGGTTTCATAACATGGCCTTTAGTTATTTGAGTTGACTTTTCTTCTTGAGGCGTACCTTTTTGTAGATAAGACCGTTTAAGCATTTGCTCAACACGAATTGCTTTCCAATATGCCTCATGAATGCTCTTGTAGTCATTCATTTTCTCCAATACTTCTGGTCTCAAACATCTAAGAAAACCAGTTAAATCCATGGTTTAAAATATTGGCCAATACCGTTACGTATCGGCCGATACAAATCGGTATTGGCCCTAATCGAGGCGATAACTCACTGGGATATTGGTTTCAGCATCGTATCAGTGTGTCTCGATCGTAGGTATTTTCAGAATCGATTGTAACGACCGAAACGGTTGTTATGACCGAAAGTTAAAAAAAAAAAAAAAACAGAGAGGAATAGAAAACAAAGAGCAAGGATGTGTGCCATAGAGAGGAAAAGGAAGAAGAAAATAAATTATATAATCCACTGCTTTAGAGAAAATAACAAAAAAAATAGAGATAAGGAAAGGGGGGGGGGGGGGGGGGGGGCGGGCTTGCCGCTGCCTTTGCCTGTTCGTCATCCTCTTTGTGCTTATTCTCCTCTCCCACTCTTATTTCCCTTTTCTTCTCTCTTATTCTCTCTTTCCTTTTTCATTTCCCCCTTTTCTATTTCGTTCCATGAGAACAGGTGTGGATGTCGAAATGAAATAAATGCCCACATTTATTAGGGTTATCAATCGTCATGCTTGGGTAGTGGGTTAGGTTTAATTTCTGGTGGGAAGTGATACTTTAACTTGAGGTGAGGGTTGGACTTGAACCATTTCATGGGCTCCAATTCAATTTTAAAATTCTTTAGGTGTTTAGGTTATTAATATATGGGCCTAATCACATTTTTCATCAAAGAATTGATCCAATGGTGGAGAGACTTCTGGTTGAAGTAAATTTTTAGGACACTTCAGGAAATTAGAGCCTATTTTTATTGACGGATTTGGATTTCAATAATGCTCCACAAATCTGTTCAAAATTTATGCCCCTTATTAAATAGGCCCTTAACAAATTTTAGTCAAGTTAGAATTGGGCTACTAATCTGAATAATCACTTCAAGAATATGTGAATAAAATTCTAAGAAAATCTCAAATTTGTATAATGGTCAATCCAATAGTGGGCCAAGTCCTATTGGTGTCAAACTGTGTAATATCCTGTATTATATGGGCCCAGGATTAGTCTGGCCCAGGTAGTACTTTGGGTTGTTTCCTTATTATGGTATTAGTAGAAGTACTTATTATGGAGAATTAGAAATTGGAAAGTGCCCCACGTTTTGTTTTGGGACTGGAGTTGTATAACAACTATAGTAGAAGAAATAAGGGAAAGATTGGAATTAGGAAGTTTATGCAACTCTCCTAGTAGAACCCTGTTGTCTATCTATTTTGTTAATTAGGAATGTCCCACGTGTATGGTGATTGGAAAAGGGAAAGAGTGGTGAAACAACTCTAAGTGAAAGTAGGAGAAGAGGAATAGGACTCTGATTCCTTTTAGTATATATATACAACCATCGGCCAGTAGAGTGTTATTCAATTTTCTTCCTTGTTGTTTGGAGAGCAATTTTGAGAGAGAGAACTTGATCTCTGGGATCCAGGGGAAGAAGAAGGAGAGGAAGGTCACTAACGGATGTCCTATTCGCGCCCGCACATTGCAAAAGCAACGATTGCATATCAAAGTGAGTGGATCTTCCTAATTGATTGGGTGATTAATCAAGATGATTGTTAATGGAATGTGATTGTTAGGTATGCAATGATTTTTAAAACCATCACATAGGCATAAACGATATGTTTTGAGGCAAGGAATATTGTTTGAATGGTGATTTGAATGTTACAGATTGATAAGGGGTGTAAATCCTTGAATATATGTTAAGCAGGCACAAATCTGTAAAAAAAAACAGAGCACTGTCGTCAATGGTAGTATTGGATGTTTGTGAGTTGTGGGACCCCATGGCCCAGTAGATGGAGAATCAGGACCATAGATCCACAAGGGGACTCATGGTCGACCATAAGGAGAAAGATCATCTTGGATTTAGACCAGTAGATTCCACTATTCATTAGAATCAAAAGAACCCAGGCGTGACTGTGTACAGGAACCAGTAAAAGTCGTTTCTGGCTTGTGGACCCCAGAACATGATCTAATCATGGATCAGATCCAATAGGATGATGGTTTAGCAGTGGGCGATCTTCACCTAGGAGGCTGATCTTGATTTAGTTGAGTGGGGCCCACTGGATACAAAAATTGGAGTGTTACAGGCATGAATGAGGCAGTCTGGTCGATAGTGGTAGTGGGACCCACTAACAAAACCAATCATGGATTAGGACCCCACGTCTTGAAGTAGACTCAGAGACGATCCCAATGGTGGTGGTCCCATGTGGCCTGGTCTCCATCTGACCCGTTATCCAGGAACTTCAATTTTATTAACCATAAGGATAATTTATTAATTTCAATTGTGTTTGTTAACCTTGTGGGGCCCAGTAAAGATATCTGGTGGTGAATCCAATCCATTGAGAGTAAAGCCTATACTTGAGTAACCATAGAGAGTAGACCTGATCGTGATTTAGACTAGTGGGACCCACTGGATGTTATATGAGTGTGCCTTCAGGCGTGGACTAATCAGTAGCTGGATCTGTTCATGGACGTAATACAAGTATAATTGGGCTTGGCCCAGGACTGATAGGTGATGATCATACAAAGTTTATATACTAATAACTTAAGATTAGGTGATCAATTAATTGTGATTAAGGGTCTGTGAGCAATTTAACTGTGATTAATTTAATGCATTAAGATTACTTAATGTTATGTTATGTTTGTTTTATGGTGGACCAACCATACTCCAACAACACCAATTATGAGTTGGAGTGGGGCAATAAACACTGAACTTAGTAGGGTTGGGTCCACACTGTTGATATGTACATGAGGAAAATTGTTAATAATATTGAGTTGTGGTTGTTATGAGATGGTGAGGTCCCAGACGTGGGATGCTGGACTTAGTGTCCGAGCCGTTATAGCGGCTGGTCCATAGGGGACGTGTCCGATGAGACAGGGTCATGGTGACCGGTATACATGTATACAATGTGCCTTTGAGGCGTGGTAAGGTGCATGGGCACGGATATATATATGGATGAATTTTATGGTATTTAATATATTGATTCAAATATGTTAAATCATGTAATATTATGTTTTATGCTGCTTATGTAATTAGGAATATTCATTCACCAGTAATACTGATGTTGTGTTGCCCCTTCAGGTAATCTTACTGTGGGTGGGATAAATCAGGATGACGCTCAACACGTAGATTTTGGCATGCGTGGCTGAAGAGAGAGAATAAGAAATATTTATATGAGTGACAGAAGGATTAGCTTTTGTTTAGCAATTGATTTAATGTTTAGTACATTATTAAATTGAGTCAGAACATAGGGATTTGGATTATTCAGAGATTTTTGATATTGTTTGGCTTTATTTAAATTAATTGGAATTATTGTTGATTTATATGCCAAATCTCTTATGAAAATAATTTGATAAATGAATGGTAAACATTGCCAAGTTATCACGATCCGAATATCCGATAGGGCCCCGGAATTTGGGTCGTGACAAACTGTCTGTCAAATTGGTAGTTATTTTAAGTAGTGTAGATTTTAGGTATGAACTACTACATTGATTGATTTACAAACTATATGGACAGGACTAGTCTAATTAATTTTAAAAATTAGACAGCGATACAACATGTTATGACTTAGGGGGACCAGTGTTTTACTTTACAATTGTTACTTATGGAAACAAATATTATTTTCTAGCATTTTACAATATTTTGGATTTTTTTGGATAGTTTTTCAAATATTTTCAGGGGTAAAAAAAAAATTTCACGCCGCGACGAACGCGATAGACCACGATCGATACCGCGCCGGTATCGGTTTTTTAGGTCGGCCAATACTGCAAATGATACCACGATTTTAGACCATGGTTAAATCATGTTCATCATCCTCAAATCCACGTATATCTTGCAACCTTGAAAATTGGTCATAATATTCAACACCTGACAACTCAACTCGTGTCAAATTAAGAAATTGCTTAAAATAACATTCATTCTAAGAATATCATTTTCCATATTTAAGTGCATATTTCACCATTTGAAGTTCATTATAGAATTTATCGGGATGCAATTTCATATTTCCTTGGATGTGAGAATAGACAGAATTTTTTTTGTAGATATGTTCTCCCGGAACACAATGGTAAAACCTGATATGCAATTTGACTTTAAATGGCTCCTCAGTGGCAGAAATAAGTCTCGGCCGTCAATTTGGTCGAGTCTAGCCTATCACCTCGCTAATGGTTATGATGCCGTTAGTGGTCCTGGTTTCAAACTGGGTTAGGTTTGCCTGACTTGGGCCCGATGTAATGCGCCACCCACACACATGCATGATATTGTCCGCTTTGGTCCACGGGCCTCACGATTTTGTTTCTGGTAGGCGTCAACCCACCAAAAGGCCTCATGCAAGGTAACGATGCAAGTTCTACATATAATCTCAGTCGCTTTCCTCTCTATAGTCGATGTGGGACTCCAGGGCGTCACAATCCAACCCCTTGAAGGCTGCACGTCCCTGTGTAGTAGCCTGCTAGATGTCTTGGCCCGCCCACATGGAAACCCACCCACTTGCACCGGACCACACCAGGGACCCACACTCGAATTAGTTGAGAGTCGGCTCTGATACCGTTTGTTACGCCCCATCCAACATGCATGCATGATATTGTCCGCTTTTGTAAGAACTCTATCTTTAATTATTTCGATTAATGTTAATTAATTATGTTTAGTGGCTAATGACGCTTGATTAGAGGTTAATCGAGAGTTTCTTGGGGTTAGAGCTAAGTTGGGATTAGTTCCAGAGAGTTTCGAGGAGTTTTGTGAGAATTCGACTTTTTCCGGGTTAAGTTAGAATTCCGAGGTTTTTCAGGGGTATCTTGGGAATTTCATAAAAATCGTGCCTTGAGCCCAAAAGTTCAATCTCGGCCTGCCCAACAACTTTCATGTTCAGTCCAAACTCATCCAAGGCCTAGAAGGCCTAATTTGAACCCTGGCACACTTTTTGAGGTACGTACCGCAGTTTGGAAAATCGTTAACTTCTGCCACCGATCCCTGAAATTTCTGATTTTTGGCTTGTTGGAAAGCTCTTTGCGTGAGTCACAATTCTTCTTGTTTGACCAAGTCTGTCCGAGGTTCCGAAGCCAGCCGTTTTCACACTCCAAGTCCGGCCATATTGTGGCAAACTCACAAAGTTATTTGGTCTAAAACAAATATCTCTAATTTTTCAGTTCTAATCTAGATTTTGTTTGCTTGCTAAAATTCTAAAGAAAAGCTATTACATTGGTGGTATTTTTGTTTATCAAAAGAATCAGAGATTATTAAAGAGGCATTTTGTTTTCATTTTCAAAAATATAGTTATAACTAAAGAAAGGGCTTACAACAATTGGGTGAGTACCAATTCATAGTGGATACATGAATTTGAATTTCAAAGTTCATACATGGAAAACAAACATATACACGGGCTGACGAGAACCTGATTTTGGGACTCAATTAATGGGGCCAAAATGGACTCAGATCCACTTGGGACCATCCAAAAGGGTGTAGTGTCAGCTGGTATAGTCCACCATCCAGAAGGGTGGGCGATGTGGGCCCCATGATCTGGAACATTGAGAGGTCTGGATATCCTCATTGGGAGAAATCTCTCGGATTTCTGATTTCCCTCTTCAATTACTTACCAATTGTGTCCATTGGGGTCTTAGATTGAGGTATTAATCGTTCAAGATAGGAATTGGTTGCTTAATGTGGGGGTTTTGAGGATATCCATATGTAATTATCGATTGTGCCATTCCCAGACACAGTCTACAGTGGGCAAATTCCTTCGATTCCTTCTGCATTGTTTGTTTTTATCAACTTGAGATGTTATTAGTCTTATTTTAGGAAGTGTGAATGGATTAGAATTTTTAGAGATCTACAATTAGGGTTTTATGGTGTTTTGACCCTCATATATAGGATGCTTGTATTCAGCTGGGATGGCAGTCGACAGTTAGTTTTATGCAATAGAAGTTCGAGTTTTTTATTTTACTTTCTCCACTATTGTTTTTCAAACCCATATCATTTCCATTCTGTGTGGTGTTGGTGGATGGAGATCCCATATGATCATTGACTGTTGTTTGAAGTCTGGACAATGAGCAGTCCCTCTGTGCTGCTGACTCTGGCAGCCTTACCGTCGTCTTGCGAATTTTCTGGGTACAAGTGACTGTCAATTTTCCTAAAGTTGGCCACTGTGTCCCTTGGTTAATATTTTATTATTATTATTATTTTTTGCTTGGAATGAAACATGACGTTCTTCTTTTCATGCATGCATCTCAGATCAGCAATTCATGGATCATACAGATGTTTGATTTCTCAGAGATTTGTGGTTTATTGATGGTTTGTATGCCTTGTGTTTTTCTTTTTTTTTTTCCCCTGTTATTGGAAATTCTGAGATCTTGGGTTTGTGCTCAGGTTCTATAATTCCCTACAATATGTAGAATTTGAGATTCCAATTTCTTTTGTTTGTACTGTGCTTTTATCATACATGTGTTTTTTTCACATGTAAGCAAGTATGCATGCATTTAAGTTTTTGATGTAGAATTTCTGATTTTCAACGATTCTGATTGTGCTATTTTTCTGCTGATTTTTGCTGCTTACAAGGCATTATCTAGTGAGTTCGGTCCAACAGTTGCATTCAATTTGAAAAGACCAGATGGCTCCTGGTTTGGATATCGAGAGGTGGAAAAATTGGCTTCTTTGTCTGGGATTCAGTTGAGGGTATGAATCAAGAGTACCAAAATTTTCTTCTATGTATGTTTAAACTGATAGTTTTTCTGAAGGTCATTATTTGAATCATATATTGCTTGATCAATAACCATAAAAATATTGATGACTATGTTAAGATACTTTTTTCCCATATTGATGGAGCTACAAGTTAAAAACCTAAGAAGCACGGACACGGGACACGGGATACGGACACGACGCGACACGGACACGCTGACACGGCATTTCTCAAAAAACTAGGACATGGACACGTCGGGGACACATTAATAATAATAATAATAATAATAAATCTAATAATATACTAAAAGATACTATCATTTTAACTTTGTAATCAATTTAGCAATCAAATAAATAAAAAATCAAGTACCACTGTACCAACTAACAAACAAATCAAATTATCAAATAGCAATACAAAATTGAAACATAATTAATAATCATTAAACATGAAATATCCATAGTTCCATAAAATTCATACAAAGACAAAGGGAGCAGCATCAATTTCCTTTTACAAATAGCCCCCTTTGCTTTTCTTTTTTTAAGGATGGCCCTTTTATTCTTTTTTTTTTTTTCAATTAAAAAGAGGCCCAGCGTGTCCGACACGTGTTCGGAACGTGTCCCCAGCGTGTCCGAAATATAAAAAATTAAAAAATAAACTGGACACTCTTTTTCGCATGTCCGACACGTGTCGGAGCGTGTCCGTGTCCGACACGTGTTGGACACCGGCACTTCGGCCCCAGAGAGGTGTCCGTGCTTCCCAGTTAAAAACCATGGATTTTCTAGGGTTTTATTCACAAACCCTGGCTGAAATACAAAAAGATATAAGTAAATTAGATAGAGCATAATATTCAAAAAAATAAAAAATAAAAAATAAATAGAGCATATAGAGGTATTGTTAGAGCTGGACGACACCTCCTAGCTCCTATATATATATACTTTATTGTGTTTTTGATATTTATGAGGAAATACACATATTTTCTTTATTTACAAAGCACTTATAGTACTTCTGGAAATAATATATCAAGTCCAAAGTGCCTCTTAGCACTTCCCCTCAAGCTGAAGCATCAATATCTACTATTCCCAGCTTGGAAAATGCATTTTATAACTTTCTTCTCAGAACTGCTTTCTATGTACATAATTCAACTTGATCTCTTTATCTTCAATGCTCTCTCTGATGAAATGGCCATCAACTTCAACGTGTTCTATTTCTTCATAATAGATTCGAGCATGCTTTCTTTTGTGAGCATAGGAGTTAGCAGTTGAATCCCATAATTCTTTCTCGATCTTACAATAGTGAAAACCTTTTGAAATATTACTCTTTATTGGATTATGGACCCAATTCATAACCGACAATTTTTCTACCTTCCATTAAGAATATTTAGAATCACCCTTGGATGATTTTTATCTTAGAATCTTCCCAGGGTGATTGAGGAGGGAGAAAGGAATTTTGAGGGAGAAACTACAACGATGTGGAATCAAATGGCTAAACTGCATTAGAATGGTTGCAAAAGAGGTGCTTGGAGAGTGGAAAGGGAAAAGACGCTATAATAAAGAAACTTGGTAGTGGAGTGTAGAGGTTCAAGAAGTTGTTTGAGAGAGAACAATATGGAAAACTAGGAGATGTGTAAAAAAGCGGCATGAGATGTATAAAAAAGCAAAGGAAGAAGCTGAGAAAGTTGTAAGTGATGCAAAGTTCAATACATATCATGACCTATATAATAGGTCAGGAACAAGAGGAGAGAAGGATATTTTCAAGCTTGCAACAATAAGGAGAAGGAAGACTAGGACTTAGACCATGCCAAATGTATTAAATAGCAATGACCAAAAGATTTTAGTGACGGACAACGATATCAAAAAAAGGTGAAGGGAATTTTTTTTTAAACTTTTAAATGAAGACTAAATAGGAGACATAAGAACAAGAGATGATACTTTGTTAGTAGAACGTACATTTTATTTTCCTTAGAACTAGGGTGGTGGAAGTGATGAAAGCATTGATAGAAATGAAGACATGAAATGCTACAGGTCGAGATGTCATTCAGATGGAGGCTTGGAAATGCTAAGGAGAAGTTGGAGGGGAGTTGGTTAACTAGGCTCTTCAATAAGTTATTAATGACAAAGATGATGTCGGATGAATTGCAAAGAAGTGTTATAGTACCTATATATAAGAACAAGGGAGATATGCAAAATTGTACAAACTAGCATGGGATTAAACTTTTAAGTTCTACTATGAAGTTAATTCTACTATGAAGTTAATGGAAGAGAGGAATGGAGCAAAGACTTTGACAGGAGACAAAGATATCTGAAAATCAATTTGGTTTTATCCTAGGGAGGTCAACTATGGAAGCAATCTTCTTGCTTCGGCAATTAATGGAAAAATATCGAGTGAAGAGGAAAAACCTACATTTGGTCTTGATCGATTCAGAAAAAGCTTATGACAGGGTACCTAGAGATTTAATTTGGTGGGTTTTTGAGTAAAAGGAATGTTCCAGGAGGTTTTTTTGTCACAATAAATTTTATTAAAAAGAGAAAGAAAACAACAGAACTAGAGAAACAAACATCGGAGGAACAAACAAAACGGCTAACAACTCAAGAAATTATACATCAAAAGAAATGTGTAAATGAAAGACTCCTTCCCTAGCAAGAGCATCAGCGATATCATTTACTTCTCTCAAGACGTGACGAAAAGTAAAATTCATTTGATAAGAAATAGCTTGCACCTCCTCCACCCAATCCGCCAATTTCTAAGGAAAAGCGATTTTTCAGACACCTACTAAATAGTAGAAAAAGTGTCTTCTTCAACAATTGCATTATAACATCCCAATTTCTGTAACTGCACGGCAACCCACCAGCAAAGCAAACATTTCAGCACTATTTGCGTCAACGAATTAATAGGACCCAAAAAACTCTTCACAACCTTCCCTTTCCAATCCCAAATAACACCACCAATTCTTTCCGTACAAATTTGATGAAGAAAGCTACCATCAAAATTCAGCTTCAAAACACCTTTTGGAGGAGAATGCCAACTAACTGTATGAGCCATTTTAGAACGTCTTCCTGCATTAAAACAAGCTGCCCATAGTCTAGGAGCCCTTTGGGAATGTTCCAGGAGGTTATATTGAAATTATTATAGACATGTATGAAAGAGCGATAATGAGTGTGAAAGCTACCTATGGAGAGACAGGTGCGTTCCCACCGACCATAGGTTTTGCATCAGGGGTCAACCCTAAGCCCTTACCTCTCTGCACTGATTGTGGATGAGTTAACTACTCATATTCAAAATGAGGTACCTTGTTGTATGTTATTTGCAGATGATATAGTATTGGTAGATGAATGAAGAGATGGTGTGAATGAAAAACTTGAGAGATGGCGGGAGGCTTTAGAATCTGAAGTTTTTAAAATAAGCTATACAAAGACAGAATATATGGATTGTAACTTTAGTGAGCATAACAAAGCGCTGAAACTACTTTGAGAATTGAAGCCCACGAGATATCATAACGAGATTCATTCCATTACCTTGGCTTGATGGTTAATAAGGATGGGGAGATCGACGAAGATGTTAAACATAGGATAAAAGTGGATGGTTTAAGTGGAGACTTGCTTTTGGAGTGCTTTGTCACTGACAAATGCTAACAAGATTGAAGGAAAAATTTTACACGACAATGATTACAACGGCTATGATGTATGGAGTAGAGTGCTGGCCAATTAAGAAGCAAAGTATGTAGAAAATGGATTTAACAGAGATGAGAATGTTAAGGTGGATGTGTGGTAAAATTATAAAGGATAAAATCAGAACTGAGTGTTTTCAATCGCATTTAAGGGTAGCATCAGTGGAGGATAAACTTAGAGAAACTTGTTGGACATGGTTTGGGCATGACCAACGTAGGCCGGCAACAGTGCTGGTAAGGTAAAGTTTGTCTATGTAGGTTGATGGACCACTAAGGGGAAGGGGTAGGCCGAAGAGGACGTGGATGAAGGCAGTGAAAATAGATATGAAGAAGTGAAACTTATTTGAAGATTCGTCGTTGGATAGATTGGGTTGGAGAAACAAAATTTATGTAGCCGACCCCAATGAGGATGATGATCGACAACGACCCTTGGGGGGTTTTGGGATAGTTCTGTCAATGTAGCCCAACTTTTGAGTTCCCCCCAAGGCTCACTCCACAGAACTTGACCATTTATTGTAGTTTTTTGTGTTGGCATTAGGGTTTTTGTTCTCTAATGTTGTAGACGAATTTCCAGTGGAACTATCTTGTTAGAATTCCATCCAGATTTCTTTTATAAGAACTCACTTAGAAAAGAAATAGAGCTTTGCCAAATCTTGGCCACTCTAGGTAAAGACAAGAATTGACCCTATTGAAGTCTTCATTTTCTTATATAAGGTTATTAGGGTTTATTGCAGGAAAACTGGCCTCAATGTTGTCCGTGTTTTCTTATGAAAGGTTTCTTGGGTTTGGGTTTGGGTTGTTTTCTTATGAAAGGCTTCTTGGGTTTGGTTTGGGTTGGCTTCTTGAGATCTAGACCAGGGATATCGATCCTTCACGTGGTACCAGGAAAGCAATGATATCATGGAGAGCGATCTTTCATGTTGCAGCAGGAAAGAGATCGATAGTACTAGGTCTTCTGATCCTTCATGTCGCAGCAGGAGGCTTGGGTAAAGGTGAGTGCCAAAGTGATGCAGGCTAGACCCAAGGTCTGCCAACCCATAGGGCCCAAGCCTACTAATAGCGCATAAAGAAAAGACTTCCATACCCGTGCAACCGTGCAACCCAAGTCTCTATTTAATTTTAGTAATAGTTTTTAGTTAGAGATATTTTTGAATTTAATTAGCAAGTTTACATTAGAGTTTATTTCAATTTGATTTGTTTCCAAGAATAGATTAGGGCATGAATCTATATAAAGGATTGTAATTCGTCCTTAGGGACAATGCATTGATTAATAAAATTTCTTCCCTTCGAGGATTTCTCTTGGTTGTCTGTGGTGTGAGACCAAGACAGGTTTGATCCTATGGATCCCTATCCCTAAGCCTTTTGGCTTGGAGTTTAGCCAGTTGGCTATCCTCCTTCTCCCCAAGCTGCGTCACAAAGGCTTCAAAATGAAGGCTTCCAGAGAGAAAATCAATGAGAGAGCCGAATGAGAAGGCTCTATCTGCAGTCGTTTGAGGGGAGAACCTTGCTTCCAGAATGAGAAGGTTTTTCCTTTTCTCCTTATGTTAGATGGACAAAGTGGGCTTGCAGAAGGATGGATAGATTCTTTCAATCTATCCAATCATGAGAACTCTTTACTCTCTCCTTGTATGAACCTATACTAGTATTTTTTCTCTGATGCCAGGTTAAAAACCATGGATTTTCTAGGGTTTCTGTAACAAACCCCAGATGAAACACAGAGAATTAAATAAGACAGCATATACATTCCTTAGGGCTGGATGAAACCTCCCGTATATACTTAATTTTATTTTTGATATTTACAAGGGAACTCCCTCATCTTTTCTAGATTTACTAAGTGCTTATAATACTAATAGATATTACACATTGGTCCATAGTGCTGAAAGTCCTTGGGATCCTAACCCTAGAGAGGGGGGGGGGGGGGGGGGGGTGAATAGGGTGAGCTACAACTATGACCAATTTAAACAAATTCTAACTTCTTTAAAACAAACTAGTCACATGTGATGATTAACCATACAATATGCGGAAGCTAATAAATGAATCACCACAAGCAAGCACCACAACACCAAGGTTTATAGTGGTTCGGCCTCAATGCCTACGTCCACTACCGGCTTGTGATCTAATCACCCCACCGGATTTCCACTATTTATGCTTTTTCAAAGGCTAAGCAATAACCTATACAAAGTTGTTTTTCTAGGCTCAACAACAACCTTTACAAGATGCTTTTCAAGGCTAAGCAATAACCCTTACACAATGCTTTTCTTAGGCTAAGCAATAACCTTTACAAATCAAGAAGATTTTCTCAAAGATAGTGTTTACACAACACTCTAAGAGATTACAATTTAAGCTCAAATTAATTTGCCTCTAAATAGGCGGATATGAAAATGAAAACTAACTCACACAAATACTCAAAGAAATGCAAAGATGTATGCTTATGAAGTGTGTATGTGAAAACTTCAATCAAGTTTAAAAGTAAGCTCAATCAATTTATGCTTAATGCAATTTGAAAGTTAAAGGCACAAAAAGATATGATTGAAGTTCTATGCAAATCACTTGAACAATTACACACTTGTGAATGATATGAAAATCTAAAGATCACAAGTTGTATGAAAGTGTTTAAGCCTAATCAAGTGATGCATGTGCAATGTTGTTTTCTAAACTAATTTGACTAAAGATTAAATGAATGAAAACAACAAGGGAAGTTTCAACCAAGTGAAATAATCATGCAATAAAAGAAATCAAAGATTTAGGCTAAGCATGATTAAGAAAGTTTAAAACAAAACTTGGGTTGAAATCAAAGTGATGAATCCAATCTTGAATATCAAAGATGAAGGGTAGAATGGATTCAACACATCATAGTTATCATGCATAAAAACATTTACCAATAACTTAAACAAGCATGTAAACTATGATAAAGAAAGGTAGAGCTTACTTGGTTGTTTAACTCATTAATCCAAGCTTTAGCTCTCCTAATGACCTTCTAGCCTTTCCAACTTCATCCCCTTTCAATGGCTCCAAAATGGTCTCAAAGGTTCAAATGTCAAGCCTTGAAAAAGGTTGGAAATGAATGGACTTTATAGCCAAAAAGTGCCCAACGGCTAGTCCTCGGTCGACCTGCAAAGAGGTCTCGATCGACCGAGAAAGCACAACGGTCATATTTCTGACCGTTGGCATGATACAGTTCAGAAACTGCCCACTCGACCGACAGTGGTCCCGGTCGACCGGGAAGCAGGTCTCGGTCGACCGGCGACACTGCACAGGCCAAAATTTCCACTTTTGCAAGTTTCAAAGTATTTCTTTGTGGAACTATTTGGGCCAATAAATCAAGCTTAAAAACATGTTTTAAATCATTCTAAGGGTTTTAAAACATGGAACATAAAAAGCCTAAAATATTTTGAAAGATTTAAAACTCATAGGCTAGCTTGATTTGATAAAACTCTTTTCTAAAACAAATGCATCCAAGATTTAAAAACAAATCATGCATAAATCAATACTTTTACAACTCTTAAAAGCAATGCATGAATAAATCAAAATTTCAAGTTTATTTAAAACAATGCAAGTGTGTGAATCAAATGATGCTTGAATGATTAATGCATCCATCAAATTGCAATCTACAAAATCCCTAACAAGTGCCTCGTAACACGACACCTACTATAAACAAGTATCTAACTGTCAGTCTCACTTGTCAGTTGACATCCAGTTCTAGGGTATGAGTACTTTTTTTTAGGTTGTATTTCTGTATTTCACTTATCAGTATGTAAATAATTTCGTATTATTTCTAAATATAAATATTTCGTTATGGTTGAGGTGACTCCTTGTCGAGTGTCATCCTGTACTTGTGTATATTTCAAGCCGTTTGAAGCAGCTGGATGCATATAGAACACACACATAGTATGGTGCTCACTCTTTTTACTTGGTTTAGTTTTGTGACCGGTTATAATCTCATCTTTAGCATATCTTATTCATTATTGTTTTAGATATCTTCATTGTTTGTTGACAGAGAATGAAAACATACTGATACACTTTTGTGATGACACAAGGCTTCGACGATGATAGCAACAGCCTTTCTGCTAACTCATAAAATGTTACTTTTATTGAAAATCAAACATTATAAAGGAGTTTGAACCTTTGTATGGAATTAGGAGTTAGGACATTTGAAAAATGTATATTTGAGGCTAAATGAGATAAGATCATTGAGCAATCATTAAATAGGCTAAATGAAATGAGACTGTTGAGCAATCATTAACTACTTCTTATATATCTAGTAGCTTGGGTGGCACAAGTGAGGCGGAACTAATCTTCATTTTCTGTGCTTTTGTACTTTTTTGTACATGCTTTTGGAAATATATACACTTTAGCTTTTAAAAAAATAAAATAAATTGCTGGCATGTTGCTTACTACCATTATTATTTTTAGACAGGGTGCTTTTGCAATCCAGGGGCATGCGCAAAATATATGGGTCTATCTCACTCTGATCTTCTTTCAAACATTGAGGTATATACTGGTTCCTTGTTTGCTCTGATATGAGTTTCAATGCATTTCCTTTATGTTGTATATACTTAATGGGACAATGGTTGACTGTTTTCTATTCAGAAGCATCTTACAGAAACTATATGCTTATAGTTGTACAACTTTACTCCTTTATCATTCAGGCTGGGCATGTTTGCTGGGATGATCGAGACATTTTAAATGGAAAACCAACTGGAGCTATTAGAATATCATTTGGTTATATGTCAACATTTGAAGATGTGAAGGTAGACCATCTGTGTTCCCTTTTGGATGCTGAGAGCCTTTTGGCCAATGCATTTAAGTATAACTTTTTATGTATTAAGCTAGCAGGAGCATATTTATTGATAAAAAATGAGACAACAGATGTAGTGCCCAATTTGCTGGAGACCCAAAACCCAACCCTAAACCCAACAAAGCAGATCAACTGGAACCATTTTTTGACAATTGGTGCCTTATGATTAACCTCATAATGTACAACGTCCTTAAGGGCCGGTTTGGCACTTTACTAGTTTAGTGAAAGTCAAGTAAAGCCTCCCTTTTCAGACAAGGTTCACATCAAAAGTACACTTTTTCTAAATTCCCTCCTTTTTTTAAAAAAAAAAAGTAAAAAAAAACCTCTTTTTTCCACTAAAAGACAAAAAATCTCCACTTTTAAATACAAAAAGTAAAAAAGATTCCATACCAAACAACTAAGAACAAAATACCATCATAACCCACTTCTATTTTATTTTCTCTTGATTTGATACTTTACTTTCTTTATTTTATGGTAAGATTACCAAACGGGCCCTAAGTTTAAACAGTTGGATACCAGCAAATGATTTCCATACGAAAGCCGAGGGGGTGACTTTCCTTCTGGGTGGTGGTGGACCCAGGATTTTTGTTCAGGCAGGGCATATAAGAAGAAAAAAAAATCAACAAAAAATTGAAAAAAAATAATGAAAAATCACTAACATCAACTACTCAACTGGATACAGGAATAAACCAAACCAAACAAAACCAAGCCTTTTCCCACTAGGTGGGGTCGGCAATATGGATTTGACGACGCTAATAAAATCTGTTTAGGGCCATGTCCTCCGTTAGATCCATGTAGGCAAGGTCATGTTTAATAGTTTCTTTCCAACTTCTCTTGGGTCTCCCTCTCTCTCTCCTACTTCGGGCAATCTTTATGCTTTCACACCTTTTAACAGGTGCCTCCGTTGGGCGCCTTCTAACATGGCCGAACCATCTCAGTCAATTTTCTCTCATTTTATCTTTAAAAGGTGCTATTTCTACTTTGCCCCTAATCTCCTCATTCCTAATACTATCTCTCCTTATGATCCCGCACATCCATCTTAGCATTCTCATCTCCGCAACTTCCATCTTCTTAACATGATTATGCTTTACTGCCCAACACTCTGATCCATATAACAATACTGGACGTACCGCCACCTTATAATACTTTCCTTTAACCTTGAGGGGGACTTTCCGATCATACAAGACCCCTGAAACACTCCTCCATTTGGTCCACCCGGCCTGAATCCTGTGACTTACATCAGTATCAATCTCTCCATCCTGTTGCACTATAGATCCAAGGTACCTAAAGTTTTCTTTCTCTACAATCTTTTGTGTGCCCAAACTTACTTCTAATTTACCAGGTGTCCTACTTTGACTAAACTTGCATCCCATATATTCCGTCTTGCATCGACTTGGCCTAAACCCTTTTGTCTCTAACATTTTCCTCCACAATTCTAGCTTAACATTCACTCATTCTCTCGTCTCATCCACTAAAACAATGTCATATGCAAATAGCATACACCATGGCACCTCATCCTGAATATGTCTTGTAATCTCATCCATAACTAGGGCAAAAAAGTACAGGCTTAACGCCGAGCCTTGGTGTAGACCAATCGTGATAGGAAACTCTTTAGTCTCTCCGCCAGTTGTTCTTATAGTTGTTACGACTCTATTATACATATCCTTTATCGCCTCAATATATGCGGCACAAACTCTTTTATTTTCCAGTACTCTCCATTGAATCTTCCTAGGAACTCGGTCATAGGCCTTCTCTAAGTGAATGAACACCATATGTAAATCTCTTTGACCTTCTCTATACTGTTCCATTAACCTTCGCAGGAGAAAGATAGCCTCCATGGTTGATCTCCCAGGCATGAAACCAAATTGATTCTCTGAAATGTTTGTTGTTCTTCTTAGTCTTCTCTCAATAACTCTCTCCCATAATTTCATTGTATGGCTCATCAATTTAATCGCGATGTAGTTCGCACAGTTCTGAATATCTCCTTTGTTCTTGTATATGGGTATAAGAATACTTTTCCTCATGCATCAGGCTTCTTCTTGCTCTTTAGCACTACATTAAAAAGCTTTGTCAACCAACTTATTCCATCCTCTCCCAAGCACCTCCAAACCTCAATAGGGATACCATCTGACCCAACCGCTTTCCCATTCTTCATCCTTTTCAATACTTCTTTAACTTCTTCCCTACTGATTCTCCTATAGAACATATGATTCGATTCTTCCCTAGAAATGGTAAGTTGCCCCAATTGTATGTCACTACTACTGCTGTCGTTAAATAACTTGTAGAAGTAGCTCTTCCAACGCTCCTTTATCTCCTCATCCTTTACTAGTACCTTTTCATCCTCATCCTTAATGCATTTAACTTGGTTTAAGTCCTTGGTTCGCCTATTTCTGGCTTTGGCAAGCTTGAATATCTCTCTTTCGCCTTCCTTAGTGTCGAGTCGCCTATATAGCGTCTCAAAAACCTTTGCCTTTGCTTCACTAACTGCCTTTTTGGTTTCTTTTTTTTTTTTCTTTATACCTCTCCAAGTTCGCTTCATTTCGATCCTTTTGCCAAGTTTTAAAGCACTCTCTTTTAACTCTTATCTTGTCTTGGACGGTCTTGCTCCACCACCATGCCTCTTTTTGTGCCGAAGCACCCCTTTTGGATTCTCCTAAGTCTTTTTTCCCTACCCTCCTAATACACTCTGCTACCTTATCCCACATATTATTTGCACTCTCATTTACCGCCCAAACGTCTTCCTCTAGTACTTTTTCCCTTAATGCTAGTTGCTTATCACCTCTCAAGTTCCACCATTTAGTCCTTGAGCATCTATACAACTTTTTTCTAGTCCACCTTTGTAGCTGCATATCTATGATCAACAACTTATGTTGGGAAATCAAGCTCTCCTCCGGTATAACCTTGCAATCTTTATAAGCTAAGCGGTCTCTTTTCCTAGTTAAGAACAAGTCAATCTGTGTCCTTGAGGAGCCACTCTTATAAGTCACCAAATGTTCCTCTCTCTTCCTAAAAAAGGTGTTAGTTACCATGAGATCATAAGCTACTGAAAACTCCAAAATATCCTTCCCTTCTTCATTTCTATTACCGTAGCCATGTCCCCCGTGTACTCCTATATATCCATCTACGTCGCGTCCTACATGACCGTTCAAATCTCCTCCTATGAAGACCATCTCGCCTTGGGGTATTTCTAGTAGCACTCCATCCAAGTCTTCCCAATACTTCTCCTTATGTCCATCTCCTAAGCCCACCGGGGGCCATAAGCACTAATTACGTTCACTATCTCTTCTCCTAACACTAACTTAATTGCAATAATCCTATCTCCACATCGCTTTACACTAACTATATCTTCCTTTAAGTCCTTGCTTACCACTATGCCGACCCCATTCCTCTATCTATTAAGTCTCGTATACCATAACTTATACCTAGTCCTCTCAATCTCTTTAGCTTTCTGTCCCACTCACCTTGTCTCTTGCAAGCAAGCAATAAAAAGAAAAAAAAAAGATAGAGGTAAAAGTAGTCGACACCTATGAGCCCTAAAACATAAGTACCCATCAAATGCCACTATATAAGTTCATTCTTTTAAATTTAAGAATTTTATAAAGATACAAATAAGGGAATGAAAAAAAGGCCTTGACAACTTATTACACTGCAAAAGCAGAACAATAGAACAAAGATCCCGCCTTCACACAAGTCCCATTGGATATGTACAACCGCTATTGGTGGATTTGATGTCTCTAGATCTATCACCTTGCTGTCATCGCAAGATCGGTGATCCTATGCAGTCTTCAAGGTGGGGCACTATCAACTTTGAATGGATGCATGGTCCATAGGGCTGATACCCTTTAATATACTTTTTTCAAATTCACCTGGGGCTGCACCCACATGGCACTACATGGGTCCGGCCCCTGCTTCTGGGCTTATACCCAACACCCTTGGTAGAATCATCCTTTTCATGGTTCAAAATAGCTACGTAACAGCCGCACTCAGCCACTATGCTATTTTAAAAATAGTGGCGCTACAATCTAAAACCTAATGGAGCCAAGAAATTTTAATTTTTAACAATATTTTTCCCATTTCTTCTCCTCAATAGCCCCTTAAATGGTTCGAAATCACTAAAAAAATACAAGATTGGTTGCTACACAAGATTCAAACTTTTTTTACCACTAAAAAAATTCACACCGCTATGTTGCTACGTATTGCTACAACCACTACATATCACCCACTACGTAGCATTTTGCCCACTGCCGGCTACACCTGCCGCAACCACTGTTTTTATCCTTGATCCTTGTTCTTAGGAACCCGATGATTTCTTTCAATCAATAAAGACCATGGCAGTGCCACCAAGAGACAGCCTCTGAAGAATACTACCTCATTGAGATCAGATCTAATAGAAAAACCAAAACTTCACTAACATTATGTTTCGTGAAATCTCTTTTCATGTCCTAAAATGTTGAAAAAGAAAACCAAACCTCATTGATCATGCTGATCCTTTTTTTTTTTTTTTTTTTTTGCGTGTTTTTGTTTGTGTGTGTGTGTGTGTGAGAGAGAGAGAGAGAGAGTATTTCAATTTCTCTTGCATCCTGTGGAACTGCATGTCGACTTAGTACTTCTTTGCAACAGTTTGCAACTCAGGTATATCTTCTACGTAATTCGTCCACCATCGTCATCATCATTGATACAACCTTGATATTGTAGATATCCCCAAGTGCAGGGTTGTCGCGAAGCAATAATTTCTCAGAAGTCCGAGGTCGATTCATAGGGATGGAAAGTAGATCTGCGCTTGTCCTATCCTAATTAGAATCTAAAACTGACCTAGGAAAAATCCATAGTATTGAATGTCTCTCTGAATGAAACTTAATACATTCATTGCACCCCATAAAAGTTTCCAAAATCTAAAAAGATCCTAAATCAAACTATATTGCTACAACCACATGAAAAGAATCAAACAACCAATTGCAAGCAATAAAATTTGCAGAAACTTGAATAACAATAATTAGAATAATTCTGAGGATTCTGGACCCACTTCTTCCTTAGGAGTTTAAGTACGAATAGGTCCGTATCTCCCCTCTAAAATAAGTTGCCAGTATATTCCAGTTTAGGGAATGAGAACCATTTATTTTAAACAACCATCTTCAGAAATAATTTTTTATTACGTTAGGCGCACACATATTCTTTTGTACATTCATTCTCATGGACTTCAAGAATTTCATATATCTTAAGCGAATATAAAAAATCAAAGAGTTTATAGAAAGAAGCAATTAACATACAAATTATTTCTCCTCGGATGAAATTGCTAAATACACAGATCCCTAATCTTGTCTATGCGCAAAACAATTAAAGGACAGAAATTTCCCCTAAGAAAAAGAAAACTAGCCTTCCATGGTTTGCAACTTCAACATCTTCATGATGTCTGCATTACTGAGCTAGAATACACTTAATATAAACAAAAATCATCATATGAAATGGTGAATCGAGATCAAGTGTCAAATCTATAAATTCAATAGGTTTCTGTGATTTTTATAAAAAAAAGTTTACATAACTAAAAAATGTATAAAAATATTTTTCAAGAAGCTAAGACATTAAATTTAAAGAAAACCATGGTATGAAACCATGGAAAACCACAAATTGATGCCTTTGAAACTACTAAGCTTTGAGGGCCAAAGATTGAGGGGTTGCTGTTGTGATTGTGATGAGGCTGATTTTTCGAATAACTTTAGGCATCAATGAGATAATTATACGACCTCTTTGTACATCATAAGATCATATATTGTCCTTTGGTCTACCTCTGATCCTACTCGCATCCCTCACTCAGTAATTGTTATGCATTCATGTGGATCCTACTGGACAAGTTGCTAATTTCATAATAGCACCCTGAGTGCCATGGAAACTTCTCTTAATTGGGACTAGTGTTAGTTATGGAGAGTGAGGAGAAAAAGGCTGCGTAGAAAAGAAAGAAGGTTTTTCGAGGCATGAAGATGGTTACGCCTTTTGAGCTCTGTCATATGTAGTTACTGACCACTCTTGTTGTTTATCATCTGCAGGCATTCTTAAACTTTGTTGTTAGATCTTTTGTGTCAATCGAAAATGCTTCTGGAAATGGATATCCATGGAGAACAAAGTTAATCCCCTCAACAGGAAAAGGTTATTTATATACTTTTCCTCCTTTATATTCTTGAAGTGCATTTGTTATTTGTTTCATAAATAGATAATTTTCTTTTGACTTTCATTTAGCGTTAAAACAAGAACCCCTCCCCCCCCCCCCCACGTGCACACGCATAAGGTTAGGCTCACCTAAGGACGTCTCTCATGGGAGACATGGTGCGGACCTCTTTTTTTGAGCTTGTGGGATCCTTATAATCAATCCAATCCTCTTGTACTTACTACCCACCCATGAATTGGGATGAGCCGAAATTTGATACTCATCCAACTTTTAGCAACCATTGGATTGAAATCCTAAAAAGTGATGTCTTCTAAAACCCTTAAGTTGAGGGCCATGGATCAAGGGTTTAGAATGATCTAACTAATGGAGTCGAAAGTTTGCACACATAAAGGTCCCATCCATCTCCTTCGATGCCCCCTCCCCAGTGATTAATGTAGGTGGGTCCCACTGTTATAATGTGTAATGAGAGAAGGAAGAAGGAGACGAAAGTTGGAGAGAAACTGATACCTCAATGGGAGGATCATCTGTCTATTTATAATCTCATTATACCCTAATCAAGGGCTCTAAACATGCTAATAATACAAATCAGAATAGTAAACAATATCTCCTAGTCTATACAAGGAAGTAATATGAGACAAATTAGCATAAACTTGATCCCACGTGTGGGACTATATACAGGCTGTATATGGCCTTGATGGGCTGGGCCTAAACCTTGTTTCTCAGGGCCCATTATCTTCTACACTCCCCCTCAAATTGATGTGGTAAGGCAGAAAACATCAATTTGCTAGTGAGATCATGATGACGCGTTTTGGGAAGAGCTTTTGTGAAGACATCCGCCAACTGGTTAATAGTAGAGACATGAGGCAGAGTTATCTTTTCAGTAACAACATGCTGACGGATGAAGTGGCAATCAATCTCAATATGCTTCGTTCTTTTATGAAAGACCGGATTGTTAGCAATTCGGGTAGCACTGGTGTTGTCCCCATGAAGAGGTGTAGGGCTACCAATAGTGACACCGAATTCACAAAGAAGACGGCGTAGCCAGATGATTTCAGCACTCGCGGATGACATGGCCCGATATTCTGCCTCAGCAGAAGATTTCGAAACGGTGGTTTGCTTCTTGCACTTCCATGAGATCAGTGAGTCCCCAAGAAACATACACCAGCCAGTGGTAGATCGCCGAGAATCAGGACAACCAGCCCAGTCAGCATCCGCATAAGCGGATAAGTGCAGGGAAGCGCCCGAAGGGTAGAAGAGACCATGATTAAGGGTGCCTTTGACATAGCGAAGTATGCGCAAGGCAGCAGCAAGGTGAGGTTTGTGAGGATTGCTCACAAACTGGCTAACCGTATGAACGGCATGAGAGATATCCGGCCGAGTCATAGTTAAGTAGAGAAAACTACCAACTATCCGCCGAAAAACAGAGGGATCATCTAGGGGAAGGCCATCATCCGCACTGATCTTGCTGTTTAACTCCATAGGTGTATCACAAGTGTGAGCATCATCAAGTCTTGCCGAAGTGATCAAATCTGTAGCATATTTCCGCTGATGAACCCGAATGCCAGATTTGCTACGCAAGAATTCCAGCCCCAGAAAGTAGGTGAGAGGTCCAAGATCCTTCATTCTGAAGTGTCGAGTGAGATGATGTTTGAGATCCGTAACGCCGGCACTATCATTGCCACTGATAATCATATCATCAACATAGACTAAAAGGAACGTGTAGCCCTTCGTTGTCCATCGAAGAAACAGTGAGCTATCCGAATGACTCTGACGAAATCCAGCTTGAAGAATTGCAGTCCGGAATTTTTCAAACCACGCTCTGGGAGCTTGCTTAAGTCCATACAAAGATTTCCGCAACTTGCAAACATGCTGAGGAGGACATGCATATCCTGGAGGAGGCTTTAAGTAAACAGTCTCTTGCAACTCGCCATGAAGAAATGCATTTTTGACATCCATTTGCCACAGAGGCCAGTTACGGGCTGCAGCGACACAGAGGAGAGTACGAACGGTGGTCATTTTAGCCACTGGTGCAAATGTCTCCTCAGTCGATTCCATACTCCTGTTTATAACCCTGCGCAACCAATCGAGCTTTATAGCGATCAAGACTCCCATCGGAGTGGACTTTGATGGAGTAGATCCATTTACTGCCAATCACAGAGGCGCCTTCAGGAGCCGGTACCAAGTCCCATGTATGATTAGCTTCGAGAGCGAGCAATTCCTCATTCATAGCATCCTGCCAGTAAACAATCTTCGAGGCCTGTGAATATGAGGTGGGTATAGGAGTACTATCTAATGATGAAAAGAGAGCAGGAAAGCCATAGCGGTTAGGGGCAATGGAAAGACGATTAGATCGTCGCAAAGAGATGAGATTATCAGAAGAAGCATGGTTACCTGTAGGAGCAGTAGGCGGCACTGGGAGATGATCAGGAGAGGGAGGCACCATAGGAGGAACCTTGTTACGCCGGACATAGACCTTGAGAGCAGGTGATGGAGTAGCAGACTCCGGGAATTGTGGCAAATAGGACACAGCAATGGGATGATGATCTAAACGTAATGAAAAGAAAGGAATATGTTCCAAGAAGATCACATTACGAGATATTCGCATGCGTTTTTCAAACCGATCATAACACAAGAACCCTTTGTGTTCAGAACTATAGCCAAGAAAGATGCATTTGGCAGCCTGTGGGGACAACTTAGTGCGTTCAGTCGGTGGAAGATGAACACAACACAAGCAACCAAACACACGTAAGTGAGAGTATGAAGGTGGATGTTTAAAGAGAACTCCATAAGGAGTAGTTTTGCCTAAAACAGCACTAGGAAGACGATTAATCAGATATACCGCAGTCTGTGCAGCATCACACCAAAATTCCGGAGGAACTAAGGATGCAAGTAAAAGGGTGCGAACAGTTTCAAGAATATGTCTGTTCTTTCTTTCCGCAATTCCATTCTGCTGAGGAGTGTGCGGACAAGATTTTTGATGAAGAATTCCTTTATCATAAAGGAAAGCAGAGAATTCATGAGACAAGTATTCTCCGCCAGAATCGGATCTAAGGATCTTGATATCTTTCTTAAATTGAGTGTGTACCATGTTATAGAATCTTTGAAAGATAGAAAATACTTCAGATTTTAAACGCATGAAATAAATCCAAGTATAACGGGAATGATCATCAATAAATGTCACATAGTATTTGAATCCTGCCCTACTCAAGGTAGGAGCAATGCCCCAAACATCAGTGTGAATGATATCAAATGATTCTAATGAACGAGAGTTATGAACAGCAAATGGCAAAATATGGCTCTTACTTAAACAACAAGTTTCACATTTTGATTGAGATAAAGAAGACATCATTTTATTATCAATTGAAGAGTCCAAACAACCAAGTTGAAACAAAGAAATTAAATTGGCATTGTTCACATGACCAAGACGTTTATGCCAAACCGTCCACAAGTTTTTGAAATTATTAGAAGACGAAGCAAAGAAGGAATGATGTCCAATGTCCAGCAAAAACAGGCGCCCATGTTTACTCCCCGTCGCGAGCACCTTCCCAGTTTGTCGCCCCTGTATGACACAACCAGAAGAAGAAAAGTGAACAAGATAGCCCTCATCAATAAGTTGTCCTACAGAAAGTAGATTGGCCGATAATTTTGGAACAAAGTAGACATTGGAAAGGGTGATGGACTGGCCAGTGACACTAGATAAAGTAATGGAACCAACTCCAGAAATGAGTAGTTGATCACCATTAGCAGTGGTAATTTTTTCTTTTCCAAGGTAAGGGTGGGAATCTGTAAAGCTATGTTCTACAGATGTCATATGATTTGAGGCTCCTGAATCTAAAAACCATGTGGAAGAGGTGATAGAAGAAGAAAGAGATGCAGAAGAATGAAAGGCAGGAGATGCTATATGAGAATGAGGTTGATACCGACCACCAGAGAGGCCCATAGACGCATATGCAGAAGTGACTGTGCTCTGGATCAACTCTTGAATCTGAGCAGGAGTCATGGATATAGCTCCGGAGGAAGTGCTGCCGGTATCTGATAAGGGCGCTTGAGCTTGAAAAGCGGATGGAACAGTCTGTCTTGGCATATGGGATGGAGGCTTCTTAGGCTGTGTCTCATTTCGTCGCTGCAGGCTTCGACAGTCATCAATCACATGACCGGTCCGTTTGCAATATCTGCAAACCAATTTCTTGCGACAATTTTTGGCAATATGTCCGAAGCCTTTGCATTCATAACATTGAGTCTGCTTTGGAGTTGCCAGAAGAGCCGAGTCAGCAGGAAGAGGCGCAAGGAAGGCTTTGGGTGCTTCGGGTGCTTCCAGAATAGTGCGCTGTGAAGTGAGACGAAGTTCTTCGCGAAGGACTTCTTGGAGGCAAGTATCAAGATTAGCAGTATTCTCCCTATTCATAAGTGCAGACCGAACAGATTCAAATTTAGGTCGGAGATTCATAAGAAACTGGCTTATATGAGTTTCTTCTTGTAACTGGAGAGCCTCAGATAGAAATCCAGAAGAAACCGTTTGGATCAGCATGGAATCCCTTTCAGTCCACAATGTGAGGAAACCATTAAAGTATTCCTGCACAGTTTTATCCCCTTGACTGTATCTGGCAATTTCACTATCCAGATGAAATTTCCGGGCTTTATTTGTTTGATGGTAAACTTTCTTCAGATGAGCCCACATATCAGCGGCTGTGGTGTAGGCTTGAAGGGCCACGGCAAGAGTGGGATCAATAGAGTTAAGGATCCAAGTGATGACTTTTGCATTTTCTTTGGACTAGGTGGCTAGGCCTTTTGAGTCAGAAGCACTTGTAATATGAGGTTTGGTTATCGATCCATCAAGATAACAAAAAAGGCCCTGTCCTTCGACAAAGTTCCTTAAGTGGAAGGACCAGGACATATAATTTTGCCCATTGAATTTAATTGGGATAACATCATACTTGTCCATTGCAGAATAAAGTGAAAAAAAGACAGCAGACCACGCAAATCAGTAGATCAGCCCTCAGATCTAAAGTATCCAATCAATATGTAAGTAGCAGAACAAGATTGATTGGATATGAATGGCTAATCTAGCCGCAAACAGCCCACAACAGTGCACTAAAGGTGCAGATTTCCACCAGACAGCATGAATCAACACTAATTAGAAGCACTAACAGTAGCAATACCACAGAGATATTCAGATTTAGAGGCTGATGAAGCATTCAACATGACACAGCATCAAAATAGTGCAGAAAAAATAGTGATCTGGATCTCAAGTAGTCCGGAGATGAACAAAATCCCAAAAAGACAGGCTGCAGGACTTTTTCCACAAAAAAAATAGGTCTGACGACCCTGTTTTTGTGTTCTAAAAGGGACTGTGGGGCCCAGTAGATGATCTGATGACTAATCAGATCTGATGGATGTCTAGTACTCCTTTTTTTTCTTCAAATCAAGCCAAGTTTCACTCCAATCGATTACAGATCCATGATGTTATGAGCATTTGATGAAAACGTATGCACCAAAACAAGAAACCACTAAATCGGTCAGAAATCCTACCTCTGATGAGCCAAAAATTCTGAAAAAATATCCAAGAAATCCAGGATTAGTGGTCGACCAAGATGGTATAGTCTGCTGATGCTGCTGTGTTGATCCGAGGTGGGCCCCTGATGAGTTGCCCCAATCGGCTGACGAGATTGGTTCCCTGAACCCAAAATAATACTCAGAGTTCTCTGCTGAGTCAATACAGAGGTCCACAAGTCTCTGATTAACTGTTAATCAAGATCGAATGATGTCCTTGATGAACTTGGACTGATCGGAGGTGGGCCACCAGTGATCAGACTTCAAGAGGTTGATGAAAAACACTCTGTTAACATGCACGAACAGTCACAAGCAAGGTGCCTATTACTGTTATATCACCAAGATTCGACAACAAGGTCGAAGAGGAAAGCTAGAAGGAGGAGAAAGTCTCTGATACCATGTTATAATGTGTAATGAGAGAAGGAAGAAGGAGACGAAAGTTGGAGAGAAACTGATACCTCAATGGGAGGATCATCTGTCTATTTATAATCTCATTATACCCTAATCAAGGGCTCTAAACATGCTAATAATACAAATCAGAATAGTAAACAATATCTCCTAGTCTATACAAGGAAGTAATGAGACAAATTAGCATAAACTTGATCCCACGTGTGGGACTATATACAGGCTGTATATGGCCTTGATGGGCTGGGCCTAAACCTTGTTTTACAGGGCCCATTATCTTCTACACCCACATGGGAGTCCGTGTAGAGGGTCTGTGAGAGACATTCGCAGGTGACCATGCCTATATATATATGTATGTATTTAGCCCTTTCTTTAGGCCCATTGTGGTATGATACACTTTATTTCAAAATTGACGATTTCATAAATTCTTATGGCATTATTCTATGCATCAAATCATTTTTTTGTCAGTATATTATTTAAATAATTTCTTGAGGTACACGCGCGCACACACATAGCTTGATGCATACGTACATAAGTATAGAGAGAGAGAGAGAGAGAGAGAGTGAGATGCATATCCATTCTGAGGGAATGGAGATTGATAACAACCATGTGGGAATGGGAAGGTTCTGTGTGTATTTGGGGTTGGTCAAATTTTACTTCAGTCATTTGACAGATAAGCATGACTCTTGACACTAAGGCCTTAAAATTCAGAGGAAAACCTTTTTGATTAGCAGCGTAGCCTAAGAAGGCACAGTGAGTAGAAAATCTTGTATAGTCAGGAAATGGAAGATGGACAAAACAAAAGCAGTTGAAGGTATAAAGATGATTGAAGAGGATATTGGCCTTGGAGATAGAAATATGGAGATTGATGTTGTCGTTCAGGAGATAAAAGGTGATTAATGAGATGCACCGCAGTATAGAGGGCTTAAGCCTAGAAATTTGATGTGACAGAGGATTGGAGAAGAAAAATTATGGCTATCCCATTTGGTGCTGGGCATAGAGACGAGTCCCTTGCTATGATACCCGGATACTGCAAATTACCTGTGGTATCTGTACCGATACGGTCTGATACGGATACCGGTACGGGGTATGGCTTGGATAGGGGGGGGGGGCAATTTCAGGATACGGCTTGCATTATTTTTCACCCAATATTTCGGCAGATTTTCCATTTCAGCCAATTTTTGTCTTTCTCTTAGTTTGATCAAAAGGAAAACAAAAAAAAAGAAGAGGAGGAGGAGACCCACCTGCTTCGACCTTCATGTGCAAGGTATTCCTCCTCTTCTTCTTCCTCCGTTCTTTTTTCTTCCTCTTCTTCTTCCTCCGTTCTTTTTTCTTTCTTTCTTTCTTTCTTTCCTTCTTCTTCTTCTTCTTCTTCTTCTTTCTTCTTTTTTTTTTTTTTTTTTTTTTCTCTCATTCGTTTGTGCCCTAGAGGTGCCAACGAAAGGGCAGAAAAGAATCCATTGCTCTTATGTTTCTTTCATTTTTTAATGTTGGGCTACGAGGCCCATCAGCCACTCAGCCCATTTTTCTTTTCTTCTCTTTTTAATGTTGTGCTACTGATCAATCAGCCACTCAGCCCACTTTTCTATTTTTTCTCTTTTTCTATTCTGAGATATTGTATTGTGAGGCCCACCTCATTGAAAATTTAAAACAAACAGTGGGCCTTGTAATATTTGAGCTCTAAATTGAGATAAAATAAGCATTCCACCTAAAATAAATCCCTAACCAAATATTTATATTTATATATTTCTAGGAATGTCGTACCCGTATCCGTATCCTAAGATTTTGAAGTTGACGTATCGGACGCTCGTTCCCGTGTCCCGTATCCGTACCCGTGTCCGTTCTCGGGCATCATAGGTCCCTTGAGATAAAATTCATTTATTTTGGAGAAATTCTTGAAATGCATGTGAGGCATATTCCCCATGAATTAGATCAAAGAATCGTGGTTTTTTTAGAAATTTAAGTTTCAAAAAGGGCTAAGAATTTTTTAAAAGCATTAAATACTTCTGGGTTTTGCATGCAAGAAATATATCTACTTATATCATCAATAAAAGTGACAATATTTATAACGAGCATGTGAAATGGTTTGTGCACTACTCCAAACACCAATATGAATGAGATGAAAACAAGTGGTAGAAATACCATCACATGTGAGAAA
Source organism: Cinnamomum chago (assembly GCA_038049695.1). Taxonomy (NCBI): domain Eukaryota; kingdom Viridiplantae; phylum Streptophyta; class Magnoliopsida; order Laurales; family Lauraceae; genus Cinnamomum; species Cinnamomum chago. The sequence goes on from CP142457.1 coordinate 29,938,457, forward strand.
GTAAGACTTCTCTTTTTTCCCACTTTACAACTAGACCAATCAATAGAAAGTCTTGTAAAGTAAAATGATATTTATTCATCCAAATTTCAAGAAAAATAGTTATTTTTCTTATTTTCTGTGAATTGGGATGATCTAGCCAATTATGCCACAATTGGCATTCATTATTTGGGGAAGCACAAAATAAAGTAAACATAGGCTTATTCATGGGTAATGCTTGTGTGTTGAGAGGAAGAGTCTCTGCATTTTGGCCCCTTCCTGGCCACGTCCATGGATCCTCAATCTTATAGAATAGAATCATTAGAAGAAAATGTGATGGTGCTGTTGTTATCAACCATATGATTTAAAGAAAGAAGGTTGGTGGACAATCAAGGAGCGAAATACACATGATGCAGAGGTAATGGGTGAGGAATGTCACCAATGGATCTGATATGAAGGTGTTTTCTATCAATAGTGTGAACTATATTGGTCCATTGTATTGTTTAAGAATTTAGACTAGATATTTTACCTCTTTGCCGTTGTTGGCCATATTAAGAAGGTGAACGGTTCAGATCATTAATTGGCAGTCTATATAAGTCTAGAAAATTAAATCTAATGGTTTGGACTTTTTTCGCTAATTTCTCAAAATCCATGAAGAATTAAGAAAAGAAATTTATTAGCCATTTTTATCCTTCGATAAGAAATTAAGACAAGAAGATGAACTCTTCTGATCGTGAATTAAGCGCCCACAGGAATTAAAAAAATGAACATTTTTAATGGGCCCCATGGCTGAAAAAAAATTACTGTGTGAATTCTTGTTCACAGTGTACTGGTGGTGCCTCTTCCAAGAGATGGTGTGAAACAATTTACTTGGGGGTTAGGTGTGAAAGTGGGCTTATTTTCACACCATTTTCACACTTTATTTTATGCATATGGAATATCTCAGTGCAAACAAACATGATGATGCATAGATATTTTACATGTGAATTATTTATGCATGCAAACGAACAACCCCTTGGCTTATCTCATATTTATATTTTCTAGTTTCCTTTTTTGTTTGGTTTCACTAATTTCTTTGTCATCACCCTATTTATCATATTATTCTCTTGCATTTTTGTGGATAAATGAATTGCTGATGTTGAAAGAATTAACTTGGCAGGGTGTATTTCCCTGAAGGCCATCATTATTTACCCAATAAAGTCATGTTCAGGATTCAGTGTGGAAAGTTGGCCTTTAAGCAATATAGGTATACTTCTTTCTTATGATTGAGCATAAATCTTTGTCTGCAGGATATGGACTCATCAAAATTGTATCCGTAAAGAGTGTTAAAATTTTCATGTACCTAGACTGTAGACGGTATTTATTACTTATGATCAATGCTTAAGATGTATCCATTCTTGACTGTATCTTGCTCAGATTTTATGGCTTGATATCTCTTGACAGCTATGTTCCTGTACTCTATGAATTTGAAACTTATTTTAGCTGCAAAGATTCTTAAATGTGAATTGTTTGCAAACTTGGTTGCTATTACCTTATTCTGGAAGATTTGTAATTTGACATTTGTCTTTACAAATTCAAAGCCTTGTTCCCTTATTTTGAATGTTCAGTAATTTGAAATTTGTCTTGTTGAATTTAAAGCCTCATCATTAACATGATCATAATGCAAAAGCACGAGGTGTAAGATTCAGTAGAAGTTTGCAACTAGCCAGCTTTGGTCAGTAGACAGTGACTTGCTCATGAACTAATGAGTTGGGTCCATATCTGGCTTAACCTTTTGGTTAAGGATCTGGGCCCAGTCTAGGTCCAGCCTGTTAGCCAAGCACTTAGAGTGATAGTTTTTGAGTCAGCTTGCCTGTGATGAGCCAACTTCCAGGATGTGGTTGACATAACTTAGAACTGGCCCTTCTAGTTACTGTGCCTGATTATAACTCATGCTTGGGCCAGCCCATGGATATAGTCTCTCTACAAATCTTCTTTTTGGAATCCTAGAACCTCTTGGCTTATTATTAGTTATATCCCAATCAGATTGTAACTTAATTTCATTGATTGAACCAACTTTAGATCAAGTTTTGATATGTTAGATCAATTTTAGACCACAATCTAGATTCAAATAACCTTTAGGATTGAGGGAATGATGAAGAGATTGTGCGATAAAATGTCAGATGATAAAACAAGAATCACAATGTCATTTTAGTGGGCATAAAGGTAGAAACTATCTTTAAAATGGTTACAGAAATCACATATTTCCTAAGACAAGATCTTTGATTCATTTTATAATGATATTGCCTGAAAATAGTGTAACTCTCTTTCCCATTTGGATTACTTAAAGCAAGATTCATGTTGCCGTTACTGACAAGATCATCTCCCCGATTTCTTCGTGGAAGGGCTTTCAGGTAAAATGAAATTGGAAGTTATTTCAGTAATGGTTCCTCTTGTAACCATCCATTGAACTATTTTGAGCTCCTGCAGTTCCAACTTGCCTTCATAAAATTGTACCAGCCCATTTGAAAGCTAATTAAGCCCTAAACGATATATCAAGATAGAATTTATACTGTAGATCTTGTATCTGTGGCTGTTCAGATTTCAATCATATTATTCATCGTCGTGCAAGTGGGAATGGGAAACAAGAGATGCTTTTTTTCTTGAAATATGGATGAACAGAACTACAATTCTAAGAGCCTGTTTCCAATAGGGACTAAAAGTGGCAGCCTTTAAAGAATTTTCTTGAAACTTGAAGTGAGGGAGAGAGAAGAAAAGGGCGGGGGGTTGGGGTTGGGGGCAGTACAGGCTTAATACAGTTAGCCTGGTACTTTGGAGATTCGTGGAATAATAAAAGATGATGAAGGGGATTTCATCCTAAATGTTCTGTGACCAGTTTCTGTAAGGGACCTAAATTGAGTTGAAACTATTTCAGTCAGAGAAGGAAGTAAATTATCTAGAGAGATTTTGGCATTTTTCTAGTGACTCAATCTCCATGGATATTGTGCTTATTCCAGGGCATAGCAAATTAAAATGAAGGGGTAGATACTTTGTCAAAATCAGGAATTTCGAAGCGTTAACTTCTAATCCTCTTCTATTTGATGGACTTCTTTTGTACAGTTCTCCATATCGAACACAAAAAATGAAGGAAAACTTGGTGCCATCCTAGGACTGGCCCTATGCTTTTTTAATGATCCTCTGGTTAATTACAGCTAGTATCCCCTTGATTGGGGTGATTACATCTCATTCACATCATAATAGAAATCCTATGAGTCAGCCTAATCTAAATACCAGCTTATCAACATGAGTCAGCATGGTATGATGGTCCCCTGGTGGACTCCACTGTACATGAGAGTCAGAAATATGGTACACAGTACACACCCCCTCAAATTGATGTCGGGGAATCAACCGACATCAATTTGGTGACAAAGAATTGATGCTTTACATGAGGAAGGGCCTGAGATGTCTGCTACTTGGAGATCAGTACTAACATGAGGCAGTGTAATGGTCTTGTCATCATATGCCTCTTGAATGCAGTGGCAACTGGCAATCGACCTCTATGTATTTAGTGCGCTCATGAAAAGCTGGATTTGCGGGAATTTGAATTGCACTGGTGCTGTCAGCATGAAGATGCATAGAAGTTGCTTGAGAGAAACTGTGCTCAGGAAGGAGACACTGTAGCCAAAAGACTTCTGAGCGTGTGGATGACAGAGAGCGATTTTCCACCTCTGTGGAAGATGTGGAAACACTGTCCTTCTCTTTGCATTTCCTTGAAATCAGTGCATTACCCAAAAAGGCACACCAACCCATTGTGGAATGCCTGGTGTCTGGACAGCAGATCCAATTCGCATCACGGTAAGCCGTAGCATGTATCTCAGGTCTTTGAGGAAAGAAACTGCCTCGTTCTATAGTACCAAGGTGATAGCAGATGATCCTCTTGATAGTGCTAAAATGGAGATGTGTAGACTGAGTCGTAAATTGACTAACAAGTTTGACCACATGAGAGATATTGGGTCGAGTAATTATCAAGTAAATCGAACTCCCAATAAGCCTCCTATAAATGGTCAGATCAGATAGTGGGGTACCATCATCTTTCTTGTATTTTACATTGAGCTCTAGGGGCGTATCCATTGGAGTTGTATTTTTGAAATCGAGCTTGAGTGACCAAATCTTGAATATATTTGTTCTGGTTGGTGAACAACCCTCCTTGAGTTTTGTGAACCTCAAGGCTGAGGAAGTATTTTGCAATTGATCTTGAGCTCTAGGGGAGTTTCCACTGGAGTTGTATTTTGCAATCGAGCTTGAGTGACCAGATCTTGAGTATATTTGTGCTGGTTGATGAACAGCCTTCCTTGAGTTTTGTGAACCTCAAAGCCAAAGTATGTGAGTGGGCCCAAATCCTTCGTGTGAAAGAAGGCATGAAGTGATTGTTGGTGTTGTAATATTCTCTAGAGATCATTACCAGATATTATGATCTCATCCACATAAACAAGCAACAGACAACATAGTGATCACAACACATGGACCTTCCTGAACGGAATAATGATGGATCATATTGACTTTGTGTAAAGCCCGCCAGTAAGAAGTCCTGCGAAATTTATCAAACCATGCCCTTGGAGCTTGTTTCAAGAATCAAGCCATAGAGAGAACATCGTAAAAGACAAACTGTATGCTCGGAGGATGAATGTAATCCAAGTGGCAGTCACATATATACTTTTACTTTGAGATCTTCATGCAAGAAGGCTTATAGAACCCTTGAATTGATTTGTTTCCCAGACTGTATTGACTATTGAGATATCTCAGGTGCTAATTGAAACTATTTGGAGTGCTGTCTTGATTATAAATCCATTAAGACAAGTCCTCATCATTTAATGATTTTAGAAACCCTTAAAAAATCAGAGTGTGGTTCCACAGAGCTCAAGAACCAAGTGATGATTTTAGCATCATTTGTGACTCCTTGGGTGGACTTAGTTTGATTAGTGGGTTTAACCATGGTTCCATCAATATGACCACGAAGGTATTTTCCTTTTCAAACATCTGGATTTGAAAATCCAAAGAGAAGTAATTTTTTCCATTAAAATGGATTGATAAAATTTCAGATTTTTTGGCCATCACGGAACTGTGATGATAGGTTATATGAAGATGGAAAAAAAAGGGCTTGACCCGAACAAGATTCCTGTTGAGTACCATTGTGCAAAATGAAAGCCAAGCAACAAAGCCTATAGGAGTACCAATGTTGAACACAATTGGGGTGCTCGACAATATGTGTTGTATGTTGCCAAGTCGCCTGGCACAAAACACAGAATATATAGCGGATCTGAAACCCAGGGCCCTCGATGAAATGACCTGGAATCCGGGGCCCTCTTGGACTTCGTATCGTAACCAACAAGTAGCATAACACCATTATTAGTTAAATCATTTGAAGCATTAAAAAACAGGTTTTTACCTAAAATCTCAATATTTAATTAAAAGATAATCCTAATCTCAATGTCAATGGAAATATCCAAAATGAAAGACAAATTGTACAATTCCTAAAAACGAGTCTTTGTAGTTTGAATGAATCAGAGTCCCGTGTCGATCAGCCACAGGTGTCAAATCCAATCTCTTCATTGCTCCTGCCTTTCTACATTTAGCTTACTTGGGATTGGGGTGAAAATACACAAATCAGTAACATTGAGTGAATAGATTTCTACATCTACAAGTATGTGTGCGATTCACAATATAATAAATGAAATATTCAGTTCAGTCGTGAATTAACAGGGAGACAGGTTTGTTAAGTATGGTTAAGGTTTCTAATTCTAACCTTGGAACTACCAGCTAACCACCGTATGCACTATGCACAGACTTTTAAATTGCACACCTCAAGGGTGCCTCCGGCAACATAAGGGGTGAACTATATAGTCAGTCGAACGACTGAGCTATCATCCATGCAGCTAATCTAAAAGTCAGAGATATTACGTAGATGGCCTAAAGCCACGTAGTCCCTAGCTCTTAGCCTCACGTGTGAGTGATCTAGGGGTGTCCATTGGGTGGGTGCAAGCTAATTCAACTACCAATTTCTTGTCATTGTGGAAGTTTGATTCATCCTGAATGCATGGGTAGTTCTTAAATACCAATAGCAAAGCAACTTGGAATTAGCCCCTTACACAAATTCTGGGTTTCACGCACCCCATTCCAATCCATAATCGGTACCCAGCAATGTGAGAGCAATTGCATAGTTACCCTGCTAGGTTTGAGATATTTGTCCATTAAAAGGCTTAGCAACATCATAACTCATAATGTGCAGGCAAAATGGTATTACACACATCATATCACATGTTTTACTGAACAAGATCAGAGTTTTAGGTATGTAATACATAACTATAGGTGGAAAACACTAGAATCCAGCATCATACATGGTTACACTTATTCATATTTAAAGAATTAAAATTCCTTAGGTCAATGTAGAATCATGAGGGAATTCCTGACTTCATAGTTTTGTGCCATTCAGATTCATTCTGGTTCGTAGGTGGGTTCTTGAGTTCAATTCAGCCTAGCATGCATTCTTCATGCTTATTGAACAAGCTAACATCTTTAATCCATGATATAAAATAAAGAATGAATCTGAACAAGCTAACATCTTCAAGTTGTTGGCATTGGATATGGATGCAATGGGTCCCCTCTCCTTACGCTCATAGTAGTGTGAGATTTACTCATAGGAGCATTTCTCATATATATAAATATATATATATATATATATGTGCGCGCGCGCGTGTGGTCCAAATCTACCAACAGTGGAGATCAAGTATCCCCTTAATTGGGGTGATTACATCTCAATATAAATCCTATGAGTCAGCCTAGTCTGAATACAAGCTTATCAATATGGGTGTATTGATGGTCCATTGGTGGTTCCCTGCTGGACCCAGCGTAGGTGAGAGTCGCAGTCTCGCAGATATATGTTAACACTCCATACTTTTAAGAACATATATTTTCAGCGTTTTGTCTTTTTTTTTTTTTTTTTTTTTCTTCTAGTAATTTTAATGTTTGTTTTGTTTCATCGATTCCTTTTTATGATGATATTTCCATTCTTTTGTTCAATATTTGTGTGAGATTAATTTTTTCCTTTGATTTATTTTTTTATTGCATCCTCTAAGAAGTAAAATTTGTTGCTTTATATTAAGTCACTGTTTCATGCCTCATTTATGATGTATGTTCCTCAAAATAAAAATAAAAAATACTGCTGCACCAGTTGTTTGAATGATTCTTTTTGTGCTTTTGTCTGGACAGGTCTGCAGCATGATCGAGAGTGGCTCCTCAGTGGTCCAAGTGGTGAAGTTCTTACTCAAAAGAAGGTGCTCCTGTTTACAGCTAGGAAAATGATTTGTCACATACTAGCAATTGCTTATAGAAATATTGCATTCTTGTGAAGAAGCCAGTTTTATACTTGTATGTCAAAATTTTGAAAGCCCTTAATGCCATATATATGCAGAAATTACCCATAGCAGCCAGGCTGCATATGAGCAAAATAATGGCTCAGCCTGTGGGTCTTACCTGGCCCTACCTTTATCAATCCAAGTATCCAACCCCCTCATACACACTAAATCCCATGACTCACCATACTTTTCAATCATTTGAATTTTACTCGCTGTTGAATTGATCATGCTGTAAAGACAACAACAATATGTACATCAACTATGGACTGAAAATTGTCTCTGCCCTAAATCAAGGTTTACGATGATTAAAGCGCTTCCATTGTTTGTGCTTCTTTAGTCCTGAAATAGACCATTTGTCCCTCTTCTCCCATGATAATACATGGGTCTGACATCCGGGCTTCTAGTTTCTTAATTGCAGCTTGGCCACTTTGGAACATTCCCCATAAAAGTGGCATGTAAAGGAGGTGAATCCTTCATCATTCAGCTGTACTGTTCATGGGCCATACCCAAAAGTACACTTTTCAGACTAACCTGTGACTGATGGCAAGCAGATTATTAGGGGAAAATGGACCTAATATTATGTTCTTATTCAGTGGGAACATCAATAATTATTACGATCATTCAATGAGTGTCAAATTGATCACTGCATTCTTTCTCTCTTGTGAAAAAAGTCCGGCACATAACTAGGTAAAATAACCATGTCTTTTTTCTTTTTCCAGGTTCCAGATATGCGTCTCATCAACACATCCATTGATTTCACTCGAGGAGTGTTGGTTGTTGAATCACCACGTTGCAAAGTGAAACAGCAGATTGCTCTTGAACTGTCTTCGTGTTATGGTCTGAAAGAAGAAGTTTATTTATATGGTCAGAGGTAGGCACTCCAAAACATTCTGCAAATTTCATATTTCCGTTAATATATTTCAACAGCATGTGGTGGCCATCTTGGGGCTGCAACTTGACACAATGGTTTGGTCTATATTATTGAGACCGGTGGCTATTTATAAAGTCCAACAAAAGATGTTGTCTCTAACTAGGTAACCTAATCCTAATCCCATGGATCTGGCTTAAAATAACTCAAATTTAGACAAATCCAAAACTTACTCTCAAAATTGCAAACAAATCTCAGTTACTCAAAATTACAAATAAACCCAACTGTTTCTTAAATCTAGACAGATATTGGCTCTTCTAATCTGGAGTCTGATGTTCTATTACAAAGTGTCTATGTTTTATTTTTGTTTCGAATTTATAGCCATATAAAAAAGGAAATCAACTTGCATATTCATCAAAGTGATACAATGATAGCATTGTTATACTTCCCATCAGTAATATGCACGATGATGCATGATTTAGAGTACATCCAACTTTAGAATATAAGCCTTTTCTTTTCCATATCCTCAAAAGTTCCTATTTTTTCAGCCATTTATCTTGGAGGATGGCTCATTTCCAAATTATCCCTGAAATATAACTGAAAGTAGAGAACTTTAACAGAATTGAAGACAGATGCCAAGAGTATATACAAACAATATCATTCGTTTGAGATTTAAGTACTAAAAATTCCAGTAAGATCTGAGGCATGGACAGCTTAGAGGCCCCTATGTTGTTGATTTATCAAAAAAATGTCCTACAATGTAAACTCCTATGTCATTGATTTTTTAAAGTATCAGTTATTTGTTACAAGAGAAGTCCCCTATCTTACAATTTTATGTGGCTTTCACAAAACTGACAGCTTCCCGGCAGACTGACAGCTTCCCACTCAAATGCTCTCCCCCTGCCCTCGCCGCCCTCCTCCTCTCTCACCTCGTCTCTTGTATGATGTATCAGTATCAGTCTGCGGCAAATTTTACTTTAATCTGTTGCCAGATTGAAAAGGGGATCAATCTGACCGTAGGACCATCTCTTGTTAGAGTGAAATTTGGACAATGGCCATGCAAGAGGAAAGCATTTGAGTGGTGTAAATTTAAATAGGTGGGTGATGCAGAATTACTTTTAGAGTATGAATTTGAAGTTGCTGAAGCCTATTTGGAGTTGATTGACCATTGCAAGAAGACCCACAAGTGGCCAATTAAGAATTGAATTGGAGTTGGTGTCCAAACAGTCCATTTTTTAAGCCTAAAACTGAATTTCAGGGACTGTTTTGGAGAAATAAAGACAGGGTCTTATTTTCAATTTCCAAAAAATTCTGCACATAAAAAAGAGCAGAACGCTCTGCATTTTATGGCTTTAGTTTGTTGGGCCAAACTGAACCCAACCCATTGAAGGTTGGCACCGAAAGTGCTGCCCAATAGTCCCCTCTCTAATTGTGAAGTTCTTGTGATCAAAGCATGGGCCATGTGGGCTCCATAAGCAATCTAGTAAAAGGAGTCCAGAATGACTAGAATTTGGAATTTTATCAAATTTATTTATTATCTTTAGTAATTATTGATTGGTTTTATTAGGAAACAATGATTAAATATTCCTATTTGTATTAGGATTAACATATAGTAGAATTATAATGGTTTTATGGTGTTTTTGAGAGCTTTATCTGCATAGGTCAACAGTTTGAACGATGCTACAGTAATGGTTCTTACAATTTAATAAAACCAGTGCTTTTATGGTTTTTTCCCCCGCTTTCTCGTGTCTGGATGGTAGAAGATGGAGAAGGCTTTGAGGTGAGTATTTGGGCTGTTTATGCATCGTCCATTGGTTAGTGTAAATTCTGGGATTTTTGCTATTCACTGCAATCAGTTCTAGTTGCTGGATATTTTCTTGGGTTGATTGAATTGGGCCCTAAACAGTGTGATTACATCAAATCGAGACTGCGTTAGTTCGTATCAAACCAGATTGGTCCTTTCGATCTAGTTTTTTGTGAATCCATCTCTCCCGTCGTGCTTTCCCGAAGAGCACGTGGTCGTATGCTAGAAGATGAGAGTGCCGCGGGTCATGAACCAGATCCAAGAGAGATTGAGATTCAGAATTTAACTGATCTAACGCCTGGAGCGTCTGGATTGTCTGATTCATTGTGTGGATTTTAACGATGAATCAAATGCCGAGGAATTTATCAATCTGTTCCAGTTGTTTTCCAGTGTGAAGATGATGGCATATGCTAGTCATGAAGACATTGATTGGGGTCTGAATATTAAACTGGAAATTGTCAAGTATAATACTGTTGAAAAACTGAATGAGTTCTACGATAGCTTAACACGGTAGAAAAAGTGTTTACCTAGAAAGATTTGGCTGATCACATGAAAGTGAAGTTGGTGGCCAATAAACTTTGTAGAAAGACTGATGCATGGTGGGTATGGCTTCAAAAGTTCCTCCAATGCATGGGAAAATCGCCGATCACTTCACGGGGTATCTTCTTCTCCCCCCCACCCCCATACAGATAGTTTCCTTTTTAATGCAATTGCAATGTCTCCTACAAAAGGGTCGTTCCATAGATGACTACATGAAGGAGTTTCAGTATTTGTTTAGCTGTAATGATGTTATGGAAGATGAGGATCAGGTAGTGAGATGATATGTAGGCGGGTTACAGCCATCCCTACAGAAGGCGATGTTTGTCCACCCTTGTTACACTTTGACAGAAACCATTCAGCACACGACCTCCATTGAAAAATCGCATGCAATTGAGATTCCCTGGTCTAGAACATCAATTCCACAATCTTCTAAAGATGAGGGTCTATCAAAGAAATATGGGCAGCAATTTAAAGAAGACAATGCAAGTGGTCCATTGAATCAACCAACTCAGATGGGTTGATGAGCTCCTAATGCAGATGACAAGGGGAAAAGGCAAAGTGACCATCCATTGTTTTAAATGCAACAAGCTTGGTCACATATCTTCAGATTATAGAAAAAGGGAGATCCACATTGGACAAATATGAGAAGAGTCAGACACACCGTCTTATGTAGCAGATGATGACCAACCTGAATTTGATGATTCTGGAGCCTATGGCGATACTAGTTATGGTGATGGGGGTAGGTCATTGATGATTCATATGACATTGTTCTCCCCGAAGACACCTATAGGAGACGATTGGCTCTGCACTAGCATCTTCCACACCACATCAAAGATGATAACTGCCACTTGATCATAGATGGGGGAAGTTGTGAGAATGTGGTCTTGCGGGAAGTCGTTGAAAAGCTCAAGCTTTAGATAGAAAACATCCAACAACATATAAGCTTTCATGGTTCAAGCGGGCAATAAGGTGCCGCTAACTCGCAAAGCATTAGTTTCTTTTTCTATTGATGGTAGATACCGTGAAGATGTGTGGTGTGATGTAGTCCCTATGGATGTTTCTCATATATTAATCGCCCATCTTGGATTTGTTGTGAGACAAAGGTTTTTTAGTGTTTACAAGAGAGTCCTAGTGACTGGTTGTGTCATTTAGATAAATATCAGGTGGGTTTTTAAAATTTCTGAAAAATTATATATATAAATAGGTTCAAAAGGGTTGCCTGGGTAAAGGGGAGATATAAGTGTCTTCCGTGCAGTAGGTTGTTGCTTGGCAACCTGTGAAGCATCAGTATCAAATACAACAACCTGTAAAACAGCATTGTCAGATGAGAATATTCTTTTCATAAGTGTTTCTCAATGCTTTTTCTTATTCTCAATGGCTGATATCAGCACATATAGTAAAGTGCTGGTTGTAAGGGGATGATTACATAACCCTTATGTGAGTTATGACCAGTCACTGAAGCGTTCTTATTTCAGGTTTTATTGAAGTTTTTCTTTTTTCTTATGAAGTGGTGGGAGTGTTCGTCTTTGAAGTGTTGTGGATGAGTATTTATCGTTGTGGTTGTAAGTGGAATCAAGTGATTGGGTAGTCATCTTTGATTGAGTAGGATGAGTTAGTTTGATTGATAAATAAAAGAGGTTTATTATTATTATTATTTGGTTATTTGAGGTTGCCAATTAAAATGTAGGATTCATCATGGAACCTAGGAAAGGGGGAATGGGTATTTATTATAAAAGCGTTCTTATTTCAGGTTTTATTGAAGTATTTCATTTTTCTTATGAAGTAGTGGTGAAATAGTGGTCGTCTTTGAAGTATCATGGATGAGTATTTATCGTTGTGGTTGTGAGTGGAATCAAGTGATTGGGTAGTCATCTTTGATTGAGTAGGATGAGTTAGTTTGATTGATAAAGAAAAGAGGTTTATTAATATTATTATTATTATTATTAGAGGAGTTTATGGGAAAAGTCCCGGAATTTGGCATTCCTCTCTAAGGTTCCCCGCAAATTGTGCAGCACAAACGGGGTCCATCAGGACCTCTTTTTTTTTTTTTTTTAAATGCTGAAGGGAGCGACGCTAATGTCGCTCGTGTCTGATAGGAGAAACGCTAGCGTCGCTCTACACGATTTTCTTAAAACATAGAACTCTTTTGTTTCTTCTTCCTCTTATTTTTTCCTCTTCTCCCACCTATATTTGTATCTTCCCCACTCCATTTTCTCCCAATCATCTTGGGAAAACAATATCCTAGGCTTTATAAAAAGATTGCTACTGACCGACATACAGTTTCTTTCTTTCGTCCTTTCATATTCTCAAGATTTATCTTGGAAAGTGAAAGAGACGGGAAAGAAACAAATGGCAGACATAACATGGAAGATTCTGATAACAATCTTATGCTCGTACATTATCATGTAGAGCTTACCCTCAACTCATGAACCCATCCATGAGAAAATGAAAGAGAGAGAAAGGTCTTTCCAGGGCAAGAAAACTTGTATTCATAGCTTTCGCTGCTATTCCGCCAATATGAATAGTGGAAAACCTGTATTTGCAGCTTTTCCGCCGATATGAACAATGAAAACTTGTATTCTAGCTTTTCCACCTTCCACATGGAAAGCCTGTATTCACAGCTTTTCCACCTTCCGCTGTATGTACAGTGGAAAACTTGTATTCGCAGCTTTTTCCACCGATGTGTACATAACCCAAATATGTTACCCAAGAGATTTTGGGATATTTGGACAGAAAGGTGAGGTGATAATCATCCTCTCCCTACACTTGAGGATGATGGAAGTATTATGGGTGGTGGGTTGGGTGAGAAATGGAGTACGGGATATGGAGAAATAGGAAGGAGAATAGGAAGAGGAAGAGGTGAGGAGTGACGCTATCGTCGCTAAGAAAAAAACTAAGTGGCGGGAAGACCGAGTTAGTGCTGCACAATCTGCGGGGACCCTTTGCGAGGAATTGCCAAATTTCGGGATTTTCTCCATAAAATCCTCTTATAATTATTTGGTTATTTAAGGTTGCCAATTATAATGTGGGATTCATCAGGGAACCTAGGAAAGGGGGAATGAATACAATAATCACCTTGTTGTTGAGGAATGTAAATCCTAATTTCTCAAATATCCATGACTCTCTTTAATGAGATTTCAGTATTTCATCAAAAGTTAGAAGTGTCGGTGTTGTTTCATGATCCAATGCCGGTGTGGCTACACATGCAGGACTATTTATCATCTCCTTGCCATAGTTCCAGTGTGTATACATGATGTCTATGGTTTCTCCTAGGTCTACTTGGATAATTGATTCGAGGGCAATGAATTCTATGACAAGCGGTCAGAACTTGGGTCCTACAGGTCTTATGTTCATGAAATTTTTGTATTTTAGGAAGAGGTACGGCAGGGACATTGGCATACTTGATTTCATCATAGTCAGTCCAGAAATTAAGAAATCCAGAATAAAGCAATCTCAAATTTCAATTGATATTGACGTGCAGAGTTTCTCTTATGATATATTTTCTTCAAATATGCCCACATGTCATTTGCTGTCTTGTAGGGTTTCAGATTTAAAATGAGATGAGGTTCCACTGTTCCAAGGATCCAAGATTTGATTTTGGCATCCTTGGTTGTCCAAGAGAAAAATTGTTTCTCATCCTCCGTTGGTTTAGGATCAGATCCATTAATATGCCCCAACATCTCTTTCCCCTCGAGACAAAGTTCAAATTGGAAAGCCCAGGATGGGTAATTTTTCCCATTAAAACGAATGATTGGAATCTCAGATTTTTCCATAACTGATAGTACTCACAATAAGACAGACAGTAAATCCAAAAAATGAAGAAGCACAATCAATATTCCAAATGCAACTGTGTTCCATTTTGTAGAGGAAACACAACTAAGATAGCAGCAAGCATACACAAATCCAACGAGAATTTCTTGTGCAGAGGGGTCCGTAAAAACTGTGAACGAATCACAGTAATAGAAAAAAAAAGGTCTGGCGACCCTGTTTCTAAGAACCAATAAGTGAAGTGGGGCCCATGTGATGATCGGATGAGAGATCAAATCAGTGAATAATCTGGAATTCCCCCTTTTCTTTCAGGCAGTTCAAGTTTCATCCCAATTGGCATCCACAATTTAGTGACCATTTGATGAAAATAGTGCACCAACCAAAAGAAAAAAAAAAAAAAAAAAAACCCAAATCAATCAGATGGCGACATGGCGTACCTCTGATGAGCCAAAAATTCTGAAAAAAATGTCTAAATCCCCAGGAGAAATAGTCGACCAAGATGGGATGGTTCTTTGATGCTGCTATGATGATCGAACGTGGGCCACGGGAGACCTGCTACCAGGTACTGACAATACAGTTATCTAGCAATGCACAAACAGTCGAAATCAGATTGGTCAATGACTGTTATGCAACCTAGAATCGACTTAGTGGTCGAAGTGAGATACCATGAGTAAAGAGGTCGATCGGGAGAGACTGAAAACTCTCTCTTTTAGCTCTGATACCACGACATTCTCATGATCAGATAAAGAAATACAAGAAGAAACTTATGGAATTGGTGTCCTTCCTTGAGGATCAACCATTGTATTTATAGAATTGAGAGACCCAATTTGGGCTACAATCAATAAAATCTCCTGTTTTCGTATGTTATGATGTACATTATTCGGCGGTCTAACCAGCCTATTTTAGTATACACTGAAGTTGGGCTTTTACAGATCGGTTATTGGATCATGGGCTTTATACGTATTGGTCATTAAAAGTTCATCCCTAATTTTATGTACCTTTATTCAATGAAGTTGAACTAATGTGAGATTAAGAAAGACAACAAAATAGTTTGAAAATGATTCTTTCCCTGTTGGTTTGTGAAAACCTTTAACAAGTTCTTTGTTTTTTTTTTTTTTTTTGCTAGATGGGTGAGTGGTACGCACTTTTTGAGAGAACCTACCTGCCCAGGGATTGATGCCTGGGCAGTAGTGTGAGATGAAACCCCCTTTGCCACTGGGGTGTCTCATGTTTCTCAAAAACCGTTAACAAGTTGATCGTTTCTTCAACGATGTTTTTCTTTTTCTTTTTTTCATTTTTCTTTCTCTTTTTTGTTTTAAGTGTGTAACAAAAGTTTCTTAACTAAAGAGAGAAAGTAGGCTCACCCCAAAGGTTGTCAACAACAAAGCCATAATCTAGAAGGGCTTAACATCATCATACCAAACTCCTTGTCAAGGTTGAGAAAAAGAGATTCCTGCAAACTATTTAGTGGTTAGTGGTACCCAAGAGATGTCTAATGATTGCACCCAGTGGTTTACTCCATGCTCAAAAGAAGCCATGCTTTGAAATTTTTACTTATTTCTCTTCATACAAAGAGACTGAAGAACGTCTACCACCATACAATTCGATAAAATAACCCTGCTTAGAGAAATTTAACCAAAATTCCGGGTTCCCATGTGGACTTCCATGAAATGAGGCTCTCTTTAGAAATATGATACCTTATGTATCACACTTTCTGTTCAAATATTATTTTTATAAGGACTGTACAATTATGCTTCAACTCAATTTTCCATGCCCATGATTCAAGTTTTGCAAATTCTACTGAATTGTTAAGAATGTTTCTTGGGTATGGCATTAATTGTTGCTAGTTTTACTTGGAAAAATATTCTACTGCATGCAGACTGAATTCTGTAAGTCTTTTTTTATTTTGACTGTATTTTTTCTTCAAACTATAGATATGAAGTGCAGGGATATGACAGTGAAGTCAATTTGTGGTTTACTGAAGCAGTTGGTCGTCCTTGTACCCTGATTAGATGTTTTGGTTCCAAGAATGATTATTGCACTAACAAGACTGGCAGATTAGGGATGTGTCGAGACGTTCAGAGCAAATTAAATTTTGTCAATGAAGCTCAGTTGTTACTTATATCTGAAGAGAGCATATCAGACCTTAACAGAAGGATAATCTCAAGTATGTTATTTTGTATAATATCCTCAGTTGAATGAATTTGCATAATATCCTTGGGTCTTGGTTATGCACAACTGGAGTCCATGATTCAGTGATCTAGACAGAACCATGAAGGGTCTATAACTTCAAAATCTGCACTATTGAAGAATACGTATGCTTTGATTGACAGATGCAAATAGATGATAAATATAAGCATGGGACAGAGGTCCATATTCATTGTATAAATGATCAAATTCTGATTGTTTTTTTTGGTGATGGTGTGCCTGTTGATGCAGGCTCTAGGGTTGGGGCTTGCGGGAAAGGGCCGAACGCCTATCCATACTCCGTAGACACTTCAAACGTCTCCGCAAAGACAATAACGAGGACGCGCCTCAATGGGAACACCCAAATTCAATTAATCTAACTCTCAGAGAAATTCTTCTCTACAATGCCATATAAATAGTAAAACATATAGTGGGTCCTAAGAAGTCTAATTAAACTAGGAAATTAAGATAGATTGGAAAACTAATCCTAATTACAATTCTTTAAATAAAATTTGAAACTAATGACTAGAATTAGTAAATAAAAATCCTAAATCTACTTGGGCCATACACGTGTGGCTTGAGGTCCATCTGCATCATTCTCCCTGGCTTGGAAAGAACTCGACCTTGAGTTTGGCAAAAGTTCATCTAGGTCGAAGATCAATCGGATGAACTTCCGATCCGTTGGATAATCTTAAGCTTCTGTGTAGAGTTTTCATGTAGAACTGCTTTTGATGGCCGGATTTTGAGTGTATGTGTGATCGCACCATCGGGTATTTCATGTATAAGATTTGCACCATCAAATCACAGCCTCTGAATGTCCACTGTTCATCTCCAAAGATGAAAGTCGATGTGAGGGACTTCCATTGATAGATATTCTTGTGAAAGCACTGGAACAAGTGATTTGTTCCCCAGTTCAATGGTTGGACCTTTATCTGACATTTCCTCCAAATTGGGTTTTGCAGTGAAATTTCCAGCAGATTGATCTTCTTTTGTATTTTCATCTTCAATTTGAATGACTTCAGATTTCAATTCAGATTTCTCTTGAAATTTCGAAATATTTTCCTTGATGCCAGTTTTTATTGATGGACACGTCTTGATGATCCGTGAGAGCCTATCATTGAGATCATTTTGAGCCAAATTTTCTTGGAGTTGAGATTTTAGCAACTAAGAACCTTTGTCAATCTCTTGTCCAGCACATCGGTAATTACTCCCTTTGGGATAATTTTCTAAATTGTTAAGTCTGATTTCGATCCTTGCAATAGTTTCTTGGATTTGATTGACTGCAAATTTGATTTGATTGACAGATGTGGATAATTGAGAAACTGCACCAGTTAATTTCTCCATGAATGAAGATGAAGACTTCACTTCAATATGCTTTTTTGGAGGCATTTTTTTTAATGCAAACTAAATACTGACTAACATGATATGTAGATCTGTAATCTGTTGTCCACGAACACGATGGCGAAAACGGATCTAAAATCCGACTTTGAATCGTGCCGCAATCGCAAAGTGAAATTTCTATCCTCTGATTTGGCAAATTCAGTCATTGATTGAATTTGATTGAGATCTGCCAAGGTTAAACTGATGACGACAACCCTTCAATGCACATATATATATATATATATATATATATTTTAACCGGCTGTTGGGTCGAACTGACCCGGATCTAGAACCAGGCCCAACAGTTTGTAAAAAACTAATTAGTTCTTTTGACACGTCACTGTGCAATGGACATGTGCAATGGAACAATGACAGAAAACCCTTTCCTTCTCTCTTTAATGTATTCAACAGAAAGAAACAGAAAACGATGTTGGCTTCACAGGAGGCATTGACGTGCAGCGCCAGCAATGGTGCTGTCAGTCAGGGCAATGATGGTGTTGGCTCGGTGCAGTTGGTGCGGTGACTGTTTTGTGATGATCTGCAGTCTGCGATGGTGCTAGGCTTTTTCTTTCTTTCCATTTTTCTGTGTTTTTTTTTGGCTCGTTTCTTCCATATGCAGAACTGTCGCTGCTGCTTTTTTTTTAATGGGCTTTAGAATTTTGGATGGGGCTGGGATGGGTGTATGGATTACTGGCACTGGGGAGGTGGTGGCTGGGATTTGGTGTTGTGGTAGATTTGGGAGTGTGGGATTGAAAGGGTTTGACAGAGGGATGGAATGGTACTCCGGTGGTTGTATTGTGATGGGATTTGGGATGGACAGGAAGGATGGTGTTGGATGGTGATTGATGATGGTTTGGTTGAATGATAGGGATGATGGATTGATGGCGGAAAAAATGCATTGGAATGGGGATGGATGAGAGATAGAGATGGTAATCACGTCGCTCGATCGCGATGATTGTTTGGCTCTAATACCAACTGATGCAGGCCGTAGGGTAAGGGCTTGCGGGAAAGCGCCTATCTGCAGACACTTCAAACGTCTCCGCAAAGACAATAACGAGGAGTCGAGGACACGCCTCAATGGGAACACCCAAATTCAATTAATCTAACTCTCTGAGAAATTCTTCTCTACAATGTTGTATAAATAGGAAAACATAACTTGGGGCTTAAAAAATCTAATTAAACTAGGAAACTAAATAAGATTGGAAACCTAATCCTAATTACAGTTCTTTAAATAAATTTAGAAACTAATGACTAGAACTAGTAAATAAAAACCCAAAATCTACTTGGGCCATACACATGTGGCCTAGGGTCCATCTGCATCACTTGTGGATGGGCCCATCAACTATCTGTATCCCAGAGCTCAGGGAGTTAGAGAAGAGAAGAAGAGAGAAAACATAGAGAACTAGAGGGATTTACAGAGAAACGGAGAAATGGTTGTATCACTTTGGTGGGTTGGGGGGACGGGGAACTCTTCTTTAAATATTTTTCTCATACATCTTACAATGCAAAAAATACCCCTGGTAAATTATATCAATTTAGATAAGGTCCTTAAAAGTTACTGAATTACAAATAAGTCCCTAACTCTTAACATGCTTGTGTCTGTATGTTAACTATGCCCAGCCTGGACAATGCATCATTTAATTACTTTCTGCTAACTGCTTTTGTAAGAAAATTTACAAGTTCATTAACTATGCTGATCAACTATACTAGTATATGCCAGCACCACATGCCTCTTCAATTCTTTCCCAAATAAAGTTAGAATTAACTCCCACATGCTTTGTCTTCTCATGATATACTGGGTTTTTGGCTAATTTACTGGTTTACTGAAACTGCCAAATCTTGCTTGAGGTGCCTACTTTAGTCCATATAAAGATTCTTGAGTCAACAAACTTTACCTACTTCTCCTTTTACCATAAAGCCTGGGGGAGATCCAGATATACTTGTAAATCTTCATGAACAATTGCTTTTTTCACATCCATCGGATAATTGTTACATCCATCATAACAAATGCTTTACCATTTTTTCTTTGGAGATAACACTTATAACCTTTTTGGGGCTAGGATACCTTACAAACGAGCACTTTGTTGCCTTTGGGTTTAATTTGTCTTGTTGCTTCTTGGGGATGTGAACAGAGCTTGTACACTTGAATTCTTTTGGTTGTACTTGAAATAGAGGAATGTTTGGACACATCCCTTCCACCACTCCTTTTCCTCCCAACAATCTTGATGGCTTCCAATTTATTAAGAAGGCTGTTGTCAATATCCCATTTGACTAGAATGATTTAGGAACATTTACTTCGATTAGAAGGGCTGTCATAACATTTACTAAGTGCATATTCTTTTATTCAACAACTCCATTCTAGTCTGGTGTATACGCACAACAAGTTTGTGATTGAATTTTATTCTCAGTTAAAACTGGAACTCTTTGGATCTATATTTTCCACCGTTATTTGACCGAAGAGCCTTATTTTTTTTCAAACATGGTCTCTGCCATCTAATGATATGTTTTGAACATATGTACTATCACATCTTTTGAATTCATGAGATGTACCCATGTGCATCGGTAAAAGTAACAAAGTAACGGTGACTATAAAGAGAAGGGGAGCATACCAAACACTGGAATGTATAAAATAAAAAGGTCCACTATTCTTTTTTTTTTTTTTTATGTTAATTGGATAAAGATTTCTACAACTTCTAGAAAATTGGCACATGTCACAATTTAAGAACTTAACATTGTTATTTATATCTACAAAGGTACTCCCGATGTCACGCCTCCAACCCGGGCCCCCATTATGGGCCCGAATCCTGAGGTGCGACTTGCATGGGGATTCGAGTCATCCTAACTCATGTGCGTAGTTAGCCCCTATGCGTGAGTTCCCACAGGATTCCACGTGTGAGGTGTCATGAAATCCATCACAATTCAAAACTTTTCGCTGAAGCTTGTGTAACTCATTTTTTTCATGAATAACATAATAAAGGAATGGCAATCGTAACAATCCATAACATAATTGAATAGAATGATTGAGAATAGACATATTCAAAAGATAGAATTAAAGTCACGGTTAAAGTGCAAAAAACGTCAAAGTTTAATTACAATACAGAGGAGTTTTAACGTCTCATAGGTCAACAAAAGCCAAACATCAAGTCTAACAAAAAGGAAGTATAATCCACAAGTGACGGCTCTCGCCCAACTAGATGTAAAGACAACATCGTCAAGTTGCCTCGCCAAGTGTAACACCATTAGATTACACAGTCTAGCAAGTAAACAAATATAATAAGCATAAATGTGCAACATCAAATGAGAATTACATATAACATAAAGAATCAGATATGACAATGTCTAACATGTGTCCTAACAAATTGGAAAAACCACCAATGCTATGTTCTCCCAGCATTGGTTGCAACCACGTGACCATGGTGAGAGCAAAAACAGAGTTGGTACCGCAAGGATTTTAGATATGGCAATCAGACAGATATCCTATGTGGCACCGGAGCACAGGCCAAGACAAGTACTAAACTGCAACTAGTTTAACAAATAAATCTAAATCCACACTCAGCTGGGTCTGATTGCGATAGGATCAAAGCTGAGTGGTGCTGATACGAAATTTAACATAACCAAGTCCGATAACATATAGATGATGCGCAGCACATAACGAACATTCCAACAGCGACTCAGCATATCATGTACAGGAAGAGTAATACCATATCCTGGATAACTTGCATAATCAGAGTAAACATAGATAAACGATGATTCCTAATTTCTTAAACCACCCTAAGATGCTTAGGTCCAATTACATAAACATGTATCATAGAACATAAGTCATTGACATAATGAATATAGGAAGCATGTACAAGCCATGCAAATTAACAGAACTTGATACAATTGCATATGCATAAGATTGGTGACAAGTCAAGAAGTAAGTTACAATCTGCCTGTTGGTATCACTATCCAACTATGTAGAACCTTAAAGTCTCCAATGTCCTCAGGCTACCTTAACCTTGGCGTTACTTAATGTATTGGACACCTAAAGCCTTAGGTCACAACACCTTTGGTTTAGTACTGTCTTACGCCGATTTCTGGGCATCCCCGTAGGTGTATGTCAGGTCAAACATCACCTACATTGGTCTTACAATCCATTAGGCATTGGTCAGGGTCCATTGGTTCCAAGCTAGGGTCCCAAACCTGGTCCAAAGTTACCTAAAAATCTCGGTTTTACGGTTACCTCGCAGTTAGCCGTGAACCACTTACGGCTAGCCGTGGTGTTACAGACCTGAGAATCAACTCTCAGATTGGGGTTCACAATTACTGCAATGTTAGCTCCTGGTTAGTCATAGGGTGACCTATGGTTTTGCTCATGATTAGCCATAGAACAAATGGCCTAAAATGCACAACTCTGTCTTAGGAACTATGGGACTCAATGGCTAGCCCCTGGTGACCTTACGGTTACCTTGTAGTTGGCCGTAGTACAAAAGTTCTCAAAATTACCTTTCTGGAAAAGTAACCGTTGTGTTTATCCGCAACGCTCATATGGCTAGCCGAAAGGATCAGAAACTCTGAAGTCTGGACTTGAAATGATTTGTTTCAGGTGGAGTTGTTCTCCATTACACCTGAGCATTCAAATACATATTATTTGAGCATCATAAGGGCTGCATCTAGTACACGCAACCACATTTGCAATGACATATAGAGATTACATATTCCATTCATTAAGACCTACTAAAATCATACATTTAGCTTGTAAATGGGTATCTAACATGGATAGCAACAAGAATCAACCAAATAACGCTTGCATGCATGATATTATTGTAATAATGTGTAATGAGAGAAGGAAGAAGGAGACGAAAGTTGGAGAGAAACTGATGCCTCAATGGGAGGATCATCTGTCAATTTATAATCTCATTATACCCTAATCAAGGGCTCTAAACATGCTAATAATACAATCAGAATAGTAAACAATATCTCCTAGTCTATACATGGAAGTAATATGAGACAAATTAGCATAAACTTGATCCCACACGTGGGACTATATACAGGCTGTATATGGCCTTGATGAGCTGGGCCTAAACCTTGTTTTACAGGGCCCATTATCTTCTACAATTATAAGTTCTCACTTACCTTAAAATGGTGCTTAACACAAATCCACTGAAATCCAAGTGAATCTCTACTCAACCAAGCTCAAAAAATGGAAAACCCCCTAATCTCTACCCTACAAAACCTCCTACAATTTTGAATAAGAGAAAAGGGTTTGCATAGGCTTGCATGCAACAAATCTAAGCTCCCTTAGCTGATCCTAAGTAGGAGGAAGTGTTTAGGAAAGAAAATCTTACCAATGTTGCTTGGAATGAAATTCTCTACCCAACCAACCCCAAGGTCACCCTATATTCTGAAATTACAAATGACCCCTCACTTTCTCTTGAAGTTGTGAAAACATCCTTCTAGCTACCTAACTTGTTCCAAAACCCCTCTAAACTACAAAACCACTTAAGTAACATTTAAACCAACTTCATTAGTATCTAATCACAATTAATTAGCTACTAAACACAATTAAGAAGGGTCAGGGGCTTACACTAAAGACTATTGATTGAACTTAACATGTTTTTTATATCTAAAAAGGTAATCCTTCTATCTATTGGTGGATGTCCAAGATGTAGATGCCATGGCCAAACTTTATCCTCATTAATAGTTACAGGCTGCAATTTTTTGGATTGCTCACTCTTTCGCTCCAAAATATAAAGACCATTGTTCTCCCAGCCACCATCAATCGTCTGTCCTGTCCTCAAATCTTGAAAGACACAATGAGAGGGAAAGAACATGATGCAACAATTAAGGGTTTTAGTTAAAGAAATAACCAATACAAGATTAAACGAAATTGTGGGATATGTAAAATAGACGATAAAGACAAATCAGGTAGAACATTGAGGGATCCTTTTTGAGCTACTTGTGTGAAGGTACCATCAACAATTTTAACACTCCCACGAGAGGTTAGAGTGTTAAGACTGAAGTTGAGAACTCATATACCTTTCAAATGATTTGAGGCACCTGAATCAATGATCCAGGTGGATGTAGATGGGGAAGAGGCCAATGCAGTTAGGTTATGGAAGAATCCATACCAATTGTAGATGCTTGAGTTTACATTTCCAAAGCAGTCATTCTTCCATGAAGAATCATATGTTCATCGTTCCACTTTTATGGCTGTCTTTATCAATATTCTTACTCTTGTTCACTTGGGATACTGATTTTTTCCGACTCAGCTGTTGTTACAGTTCGAAATCCGGTTTCTCCCAACTAGATCCCAGCATGTCTTACAGGTATGCCTATACCTCCCACTGTGTGTGTACTGTGTAGTAAAGTTTAATCACAGTCAACACTTGACTGGTGCGTCCACCACCTGTTCAGCCACGACTTCTACAGCCATCATTCCCTGTATTCGTACTAGGGTTTGTTGTTTATTGACTTCTACAGCCATCATTCCCTGTATTCGTACTAGGGTTTGTTGTTTATTCACACTTGGGTATTTTTGCATTATTACTGGCAATAGTAGACCGATCAAAGATTACATTATTCTTTATTGGCATGACTTTTCTTCAGCTTTCTTCCACCTTGAAGTAGTGCACAATGCAAACACTGTCCCAATAGGGGGTTGGGGATCTTGACCTGTTACTGAAGCACGAATAGCTTCATATTCTGGGTTTACACCAACCAAATGTTCAAATATATGCTGACCTTCTTGTAGCTAAGCCAGTTTCCTTGCACAGCAAGGTCCAACATTCATATCCAGCTTCAACTCATGCCATAGGGTTCCAGCAAAAAAGAAGGAACATAACCTCATGCCATAGGGTTCTAAATTTTGCATAGTTGAATCCAATAGGTACTGCTTCCTGTTTGGATCATCATTTTCCTTTTCTGGATTCTAGAATCTTGAGTGTTATTTCTCTTCTGAGCATAGGCTACCTCAATAGAAGTTCCTTTATTGTACCACAATAGTTAAAACTTATTGTAATGCTTGCCTTCGTTGAATTTAGGATCTTGTTCATGATTAACATAATTTTAGAGACCCAGTCTTAATATCTTGAATCCTATTTCTGTGGCTCCTTAATACATCCATGGATAGAATCAAGTCTTTATGACCCCCAAGTAGCCATTTTGGCAGAGTAGCCCAGTTTTTATAGTTATTGTCATCAAACAGAGCCGGGGTAATCCTAGTAATTGGATTTACAATGCTGGGTAATTGTTGAGAAGAAGTTACAGAAATTTCTCCCTCTGGCTTCAACTTAATGGCTTACTCTAAAGAGAATTATCTCTTGATGAAGGAGAAAAGGCAGTCCCTTGTGTCACCACCACACACTCCAAATCAGCACCCTTGGGCTTCTAATTTGGGTAAAATCACAATCCCAAATTAGAATATATAGGTCTACTTTTATACACAACTCCTAGACAAAAGAGAGACTATTTTCTCAACCCATTTTGCAGCAAGTTAGCAATTGATTACCAATAATACAAAACATTAACATGAAATAGGGGCTTACTATCTGTTTCGTATGATCCACACATGAAATCTAACTAGGGTTTCTAGTACAATTGCCGAGGTGCTGGTTCCTGTAGTCCATTACAACCTCTTATCATTCATTACACAGATAAATGAAGAAAGTAGTTTTTGTGGAAAAACTGGATGCTCGATTATCCATCCTTCCTCCTTTTTATATTCACTAAATGCCTTAATCAAGGCTGTAATGAAGATAATTACAATCTGTACAGTTGAAATATCTATCTAAAAGGGGAAACAAAATACTCTTACAACACATCCTATTTGACTAAATCAAACCCCCGTGGGTTCTTATGGTATTATGGGTCAAGACCCATTTAAAATACAATTGGGCATGGGCCTAATATAGGTTCTTGTGTTAACACACGATTTCCAATGCGATCATCAAATAAGGAGATCGGAAGGAATTCACTGGAATACTTTAAACAGAAATCCCCGGAGAATGAACTCCGGGTGGGTATCCCCCCTCAAATTGATGCTGGTCAACCAGCAACTATTTGCAAACCAAGAAGTCATGAAGTGGCAAAGGAAGACTTTTGGTGAAGATATCTGCAAACTGTTGGTCAATGGAGACATGTGGAAGACTTATGACGTGTTCATATTCATACCGAATGAAATGACAATCAACTTCAATATGCTTGGTGCAGTCATGAAAAATGGGATTTTCAGTGAGGCGAGTAGCATTGGTATTATCTGCATGAAGAGGAGTAGCTATGGTCCGAGGAAAACCAGTCTCCAGGAGGAAACCACGCAATCAAATAATCTCCGAACAAGATAAAGACATAGTGCAGTACTCAGATTCCGTGGATGATTTTGAAGCCTTAACTTGTTTTTCGCACTTCCAAGATATTAATGCTTCACCCAAGTAGACGCACCAACCTATCGTGGATCTACAAGTGTTCAGACACGCTGCCCAGTCTGCATTAGATTAAACGATAAGAGTAAGGTTTGCCAACTGGAAAAAATAAGGCGCATGTTGGAGGTCCAAGAATATATCGAATAATGCGTTTGACAGTGGCCAAATGCTGATGCGTTGGTGCTGTCATGAATTGGCTATCCACATTAACCGCATAAGAGGTATCTGGTCTAGTTATTGTTGAGTAGGCAAGGCTCTCAAGTCCCAACTAAGCTCCTATAAACAGTGGGATTAGTGAGAAGATCACCCTCATCTTTTCTAAGTTTGGCATTTACTTCTAAAGGTGTGTCCATAGGAGTGGAGTCTTGAAGACCAGCTAGGGTAATAAGATCGGTGACATACTTACGTTGATGAAGAAAAATCCCTTTCTTAGTTTGTTGAACTTCCAGGCCTAAGAAATACGTCGGAAACAAATCTGTCATATGAAACGCATCCTGAAGTGAAGTTTGAAGTTTGCGTATCATGTTATTGTGAGTACCGGTGATAATGATATCATCCACGTACACTAGAAATATGGTAGTGGTTTGAGCTATAATGTGTGTGAACATGGAGGGGTCATACGGTCTTTGCATAAAGACCAGTTGAAGTAAAGTAGTTTGAAACTTCTCAAACCAAGCCCTGGGTGCTTGTTTAAGACCATATAACGAGCATCGTAGCCGAGCAACGTCAGTTTTAGAGGTAGAGGTGTAGCCTTGAGGAAGGCGCATGTAGACCTCCTCCTTAAGATCCCCATGAAGGAAAGCATTCTTTACATCCATTTGATAAAGAGGCCACGATTGAGATGCAAAAGGCAAGAACCATACAAACAGATGTCATCTTGGCTACAGGAGCTAGTCTCCTCATAATTAATGCCATACACTTTTCAATTGCCAAGTGCCACTGATCGAGCCTTATAGTGTGCCAAAGAACCATCAAGATTCAACTTGATAGAATATACCCACTAACACCCAATGGGTTTAACAGAATTAGGACAGGGTACAACATCCCAGGTGTGGCTCTCCTTGAGTGCATCAAGTTCTTCCTGCAAAGCTTGTCGCCAACAATCATATTGCACTGCTTGTGAATAAAAATTAGGAATATGAACATAAGAGAAAGAGGTAAGCAAGGAGGTGTGGGTTAAACCAAACCGATCAGGAGGTCACGAAATTCGAGTTGATCTGCGAAGAGGCACAGTTCGACTTGGATTAGGCACGAAAGTGGGATCAAGTGCAGAAGAGGTAGTAGTGTCAGATGGCTCTAGTATAGTGTCTCTTTGCAATTTATGTCTCTCATACACAATATTAGCTTTAAATCGTAGATCATTATAAAAAAAATTAGGAACAAATGAAATGAATGGAGAATCAACATTGTCATGCCCCCAAGATTAGGTTGGCCCCAATCCGATCCCAAGGGTGTGAAAATCGAGGCCAATTAAAATGTTTCCCACTTAATACATTTGAGGCCTCAATTTCGGGTGATTCGAACTCCGCGGTGAGGTTATGTATGTTGATCAATCACCATAATCAAATTACGGAAGCAATAGCACACATAATCTGTGCAAATGGTCAAAACATAATCCAACGGAAGTAGTACAAAAGTGCATAAGTTCAAATAAGTTTACAATGTCTTAAAATTAAGGCCCAGCACAACCAGGCCATCAAAATGAAGTGTCGTAGGACCAAATATAATGATCCCAAGATATGTATGGCTCTCTAATGCTGGCTTGACGACTCAGACTACATCGTTGGTGCTCCACTCAATATATCCGTCATCCAGTAGAACGCCTCACCCTCCTGCTCGATGGGGTATCGGTATCTAAGCACCAAATGTAGCACCATCAATAAAATGGCAAGTAAATAGATATGAGTAACAATGTAATATGTGCCACCCAAAGCCACTATGTTATAAGGGACATAAATAATGGATAAATGAAACATAACTAACAAACAAAATAATCAGAGCATCATATGCTATCAAAATGAATGCACCTAGGCCAGGCCGGTAAACCCAAACAAGTTGGTCAAACAAAAGCAACCCATGCTTACCTGGTATGGTGGCGTACGTCCACCCGTGATCTATAGATGGTAAATACAAACCTTACATACACACAACCCACACATACGCGCACACACCTGAACTCACATATGTACACACCCAACTCACACATACGTGCACACACCCGAACTCACACATACGCGCACGCCCAACTCACACATACGTACACGCACCCAACTCACACAAGATGCATGGATAACCTCGCATTGGGAGTTCCCCCACCAAATCGTTGGTTGAGTCACAAAGGGGGACTGTCACAGGTGTACGTTAGCGGTATGGGGAGGTCCTAGCTAACCACAACTTATCCATGATATATGGATAAACGGTCAAAGGGAGTAGTAGTATAGTATTAACCATCATAGGGTTAAGGTCATCCTCCTTCCATAGGGTCCATATCGTCCATCATGATGGTTACGCGAAATCCGGAATGCCGTTAGTATTCATTTGGTGCTTCTAAAGTTGTTGGCACCCCGATGGCCCACTATGCCATCCACATAACCCAATATGGGTCCCACATGTGCTATTTCATAACCCACAAGGAGATGCTAAACCTATGCACCCCTAGCTAACGGTCCAATTCATATTCATAGGCCAAGTGGGCTACGGTCCTAGTTTCAAGGGTGAAGAGTTCCATTTTCCAAAATTCAAAAATTCTAGGAAGTGTGTGTACTTGATTGACCGAACACAGGTTCTGGTCCCTGTAACAGAGGGACTTCTCGCTTGACCGAGATTCCTGCTTGGTTGACCTAGTGGTCATAGACACGGCCCCATTAAGGTCGACTAAGGTGTTTGAGGGCCATCTTTCCCCCATTCCCAAGGGGTTCTTCTCCACTATCTAGGGGAAGATTGGGGTGCCTAATTCATCCAATTTAATCATCATTGTTTCCCATTAACAAATCCACCATTAATGCATTCAAATCCACATCTACCAACCCTAATGTCATAAATGAGCATAAAAGAAATGTTGCACATGTTTGAAGTGTTAAAACCAACCATTAGTGTTAATAATCAGTGACACCAAAAGCTCGAGCTGTTAGTGAACAACAGAACAATTTATATCAACACCCCCTCTCGAACGGGGAGTCGCTCAAATTTGAAACCAATAGCCAAACGGAACAAACAGACCAGGCATACGGATAGGGGTAACATGCCTCCCAGGCTATGATGCACGGATACGTCATGGATACGGCGAGGACACGCCATAGACAAATACACATGAAAAGTGAAGTATCGGATACAATACGTTGCCCATTTTGAAGTATCTGTGCATCTTACCTCCTAGGGGTTTTGAACTCGTGACGTCTAGCTTTGATACCATGTTAATAATCAATAACACCAAAAGCTCGAGCTGTTAGTGAATGGTATAAGAATTTTTATCAACAACAAACACTTCCGACTTAGAACGTAAAAAACAAATCCACGTAACATGACTGTAATCATCAATAAATGTAACAAAATATTTAAAATGAGAATGTGATACTATGGTTGCTATATAGCAGACATCACTGTGAACAAGCTTAAAACATGTTAAAGAATCATCTATGGGAAAAGGGATAGTTTTACTATTGCCCATTTTACAACTATCGCAATAAAAAAAAAAGTCTTTTAAAGAGGTTTTATTGTCATTAAACAAAGGAGAATTTAACAAGAACATGTATGTTATATAATTGGGATGCCCTAATCTTTTGTGCGACAATTGGCATTTATTTGAACTAGAAGCACAAAGTAAAACAGATGCAGATTTATTTCTATCCTGTGTAGACAGTTGTAGTGGTAAGAGACGGCCACACTTAGGTCCCTTCGCTAGTTACTTCCCTGACGCTTGATCCTGCACAACACAACCAGAACGAGAAAATGAAACAGAACAGTCATTATCAACTAGTTGGCCAACAGACAATAGATTTGTAGATTATTGTGGAGATAGAAGCACATGATGTAGAGGTAAGGAATCAGGGATATTACCAATAGAAGTTATTGGAATACTACCCCCATCAGCTGTATTGATTCGGAGGTTTCCATCATATGTTCTAGGCGAGTTAAATTTGAGGAAGAATATGTCATATCATTGGAAGCCCCTGAGTCAAGAT
The DNA here is from genome assembly GCA_038049695.1 of Cinnamomum chago. Taxonomy (NCBI): domain Eukaryota; kingdom Viridiplantae; phylum Streptophyta; class Magnoliopsida; order Laurales; family Lauraceae; genus Cinnamomum; species Cinnamomum chago. The sequence goes on from CP142457.1 coordinate 29,968,951, forward strand.
ACCAGGTGCAGGTTGAGTGCTTGGTTTCACCCGAAAGACCAAGAGCAGAAAATGCATTTACTATCATCTGTTGTACCATTTCTGAAGTCATAGAAGTTGAGGACGAAGCAAGTGGTGCAGGTGTAGGTGTCTTGGCAACACAACTTAATGCAGAAGAGGACTCATCCATGGTTGCAAGGTTGGCTTACGCCTCCAACATTTGGGAAGAACACGGCCCTTGCATTTGTAATTAGTACAAAACTTTTGGTTGTATTGAGTATAAACATGGCCATATTTTTGGCAGCATAGCATTGAACCTTACGCATATCCCGGCCCTGCTGTTTATCTTTAGCAATGGAGGCTACATCTATAGGACCCCAGGAGCAGTCTGCACAAGAGCTGCTTGTGTTGCCAAGCGATGTTCTTGTAAAATTTCACTCAAGCATGATTCTATGGAAGGTGAAGGCACTCGGCTCATCAGATTAAACCGGACATTTTCAAACTCCAGTCGTAATTTCATTAAGGATTGATCCCTCTGACTAATTGCATGGATATCTTGTACCACAGTTAAGGAGTCTCCATATAGGCTAGAATAAATAATCTCGGTATAGTCAGTCCACAGACGAACAAACTGAGAATAATAATCCTGGATGGACAGACTCCCTTGAGCATATTTTGAGAGTTCATGTTCTAATTGGAATCTGCGTGCAGAGTTTCCCTGTTCATAATTTTTTTGCAAGCAATTCCACATGTCTTTTGCAGTCTTATAAGGGCAAAGATTCAGAATAATTGAGGGTTGACAGATCCTAGAATCCAACTCATGATCTGAGCATCTTTTGTCTCCCATTTGGCCAGAGCTTTTTGGCTATCTTTGGGTTTAGTATCAGACCGTTCAACATGACCCCACAATTCTTTACCTTTAAGGTAAATCTGTAATCGGAATGCCCACAATGTGTAATTCTGCCCATTAAATTTAATAAGAGAAATCTCACTCTTATCCATTATGAATTTCAGAGAGTTCTGAATAGAACCAGTCAAACCAAAACACGCACATGTTGTGTAAAAATTCCTCAAATCCATGATGCACACTGAACAAATTTCAAGCCAAAATCAACAGATAGATGGCAAAGGGTATCCTGTGCAGAAGAAAAAAGATTTTTTTTTTAAACAGAACACAAAAGATCCTAAAAATCAGGCTAGGCGAACAATATGATAGCCAGCAGAATGCTGTTTAGTCACTGATGTGGTACTCGAATCTAGATCCAGCTCTAAGGATAGTAGATTATATTAAGGCACCTTGGTACATAATTTGACTCAAATCAGACCGCTAAACACGGAGATCCATAGCAATAATCAAAACAGTCTCTAAAATGTAAAAACTGACGACAGAGAATAAAACTCTAAAACTGACCTTGAAGTTCTCCAAAAATTCTGAATAAATTTCCAGAATGCTTAGAAGAAATGGGTGACCTTGGATGGAGTGTTTCTTGAAGATGACGTGATGATCAGTGGTGGGCCACTGTTGATGAAGATCCTTGGATGGAACCAGATTCCTGGAGAGAGATCCCTGATCTGTTTGCTGCACGAAAGAGAGGAATTTGATGGAGATCCTTGGCTGGAACCAAATTCCTGGAAACAGATCCCTGATCTGTTTGCTGCACGAGAGAGAAGAATTTCTCCCTGATCGAGTCCTTGAGGTTTAAAAAACGAACAACCAGTATCCTTTATCTCTGATCGAGTCCTTTAGCTTTAAAAAACGAACAACTAGTAGCCTTTACAAGAGAGGCTCTGGTACCGTATCATTCATTAAGCAGATAAATGAAGAAAGTAGTTTCTGTGGAAAATCTGGATGCTCGATGGTCCGTCCATCCTTCTTTTTATATTCACTAAATGCCTTAATCAAGGCTGTAATGAATATAGTTACAGTTGAAACATCTATCTAAAAGGGGAAAGAAAATATTCTTACAACACATCCTATTTGACTAAATCAACCCCACATGGGGACTTCTGGTATTATGGGTCAAGACCCATTTAAAATACAATTGGGCCTGGGCCTAATGCAGGTGCTTGTGTTAACACCTCTTTGAAAGATCAAACGATCACTTTTGATTAATTCAAGGGACCTAATTGAAAATTACAGAATACAACCCACTGATTGATGAAAACTGTTCTGGGAATTGGTCAACACCTGGGTTTGAATTGAAAACCCCATGATTCCCAAAAAACAATTACTTAAATATCTCTTTTAGACCCCAGAAGCCTGATTCTCCCTTCTGTAGTTGACAATTGTAGAAAATAATGTGGAAAGAACACAAAGAAGTTTGCTTCTCAATCTTGGGTCAGCAGTCACAAAATCTCTTGAAATCTTCGTTCTTCCTTCAATTGGGTCCAGTAATCTTCTTCAAGGACCAGTCTGTAGTTTTTAGATTGCTCTGATACCAAGTAAGAATTCTAGATTTATATAAGTCTAGAGTTTTGTTTAAACTAGTTAGAAAAAGCTTAGAAGAGAAGACGAGAAAAAAAATATAGAGAGAGAAAGAGACAAATCACTCTCTTTATACTTTACTAAAGTTAGAGAGAGGAAAAAATTGACATAAGAGTCATAATCCTCTCTATCGAGGAAAATTAGTGCATGTTTTCCATTTCCACAAGGAAATTGTGTCACACCGAATGATGGAAAAGGGGTTGCATGGAAAAGTAGAACAGATTTCCTCTTTACCGCAGATTCCTCTTGCAGCACAAATGTGAAGAAGGTAATAAGGATAACATGTGACAACTTACTTTTGAGAAAAAAGATAAATTAGTCTGCTCTGACTGTGGAAAGGCAAGGCATACCAATGAGACGGGTTTGTAACTCGTTGCCCATCCAAAAAAATTCTAGAATCTATAAAAGGAACAGCAGGATGGAAAACCCACGATACAGTTAGCCAAAGTAAAAAAATCTTTGACTGATTTGGGAAAAGTTGTTCATACGCTCAAGAAAGAGCTAGAAGACCTTCGTAGTTGATCTTCTTACAATGAGGAATCATCATCTTCTGCCAAACTCCAGTCAGTGCAGTCAGGCATACATGCTTCTGCCAATTCTCTTCCTCTTCATTGCCTTGGATAATTGACTCAGACGCCACTGAACACATGACCGGTATGAAATATATATGGTCTGCTTTAAATTTAGCAAGAATTACTGATGGATCACACTTTCCCATTGATTGACGGGGTATTCTTCCTTCAACTCCTGTTGTTACATTGCGTTCTACTTGGCCAAAATGTTTCACTTGAGGGCCATTCAGGAAACAGCATGCCTTAAGTCATTGACAACTACCATGATGGCCCTCCCGGTGGATGATCCATGCCTCAATTGAATTCTAGAATCAAAAGATCCTAGATTCTGCTTCTCTATCTTTAAAACGTCAACCAAATGGTTAGGAGCTAGGAATGGTGTATCGGATTGAGCTAGGAATGGTGTATCGGATTTTTGTAAATGCACTAGGTGATGCGAAAGATACCTCATCTCTTTCTAATTTTCTATTTTCCCCACCCCCCTATAAATGCACTAGGTGGTGCGAAAGATACCTCATCTGTTTCTAATCCCATACAACCCCCCCACCCGTCCCCCCCCCCCGGCCCCCCCAAAAAAAAAAAAGGTAAATACATTAGCGCCTCCCTTAACACAGGATGAAAAACAACGCCTTAACATGTATTTCCCCCACCCCCCTATAAATGCACTAGGTGGTGCGAAAGATACCTCATCTGTTTCTAATCCCATCCCATCCCCCCCCCTCCCCGAAAAAAAAATAAAGGTAAATACATTAGCGCCTCCCTTAACACATGATGAAAAACAACACCCCAACATGCAGATATCTCGAGATATACTGCACCTCCTCAACTAAATCAGCCAATCTCCATGGGTGAGAACATTTTCCTGAGCTCCACTAAATGGTCAAAAAAGAGTCGCCTTCAATGATACGTTCCAACTTACGCAACTCATGACGACCAACCAACATAGCATTGACTTTAGAATCATTACCACCAAAGGAATCAGCTGGCCTAGAAAAATTCCTTACAGCAATACCATTCCACTCTCTTATGACACATCCAATCCTTCCTCTTCTAATGGCTTGAACATACTTTCATCAAAATCTAATTTGAGAGAACCCAGAAGAGCATGCTCCCACAAAGCACTAATCAAAGGTTAGAAACATATCCCCCTTGAAAATGAAATGAGCTGCCCAAGATCTATTTAAATCTTCCAAAGCCACCCCTATTAACTTCTTTCTTGAACAAACCTACTCTGACACGGACCAAATAATAGACACAACAATGTCCTCCACAGATTTTCTTTTGTATCTGAAAACACGATTATTCCTTTCCTACCAAAATGTCGAAAGAACAGCAAACAACTCATTCCAAAGAATTCTCCCGCAAACATATTCAATACCCATGCACCATTGATAAAAATAAAAACCAACCACTCTCCAAGGCATTGACCCATTGCATATCAAACAAATTAAGAATTCCTTACCAAACTCTGAGCAAAAATGCAATGAAAAAAACAAATGACGAATTGATTCCTCCTTTAAACACATTGGGCAATCATTAACTATAATATGCTTTCGGCTCCTTAGCTTGTCTATAGTGAGGATTTTTTGCGACCGCACCACCCAACTAAAGGTTGGCACTCAAGGTGGAATAGTGGAGTCCCAAAACCTTTTCCACCCTTACATAGAATCGGAGGAGTCGATTCGGACATTATAAAAAGATTTTACAAAGAAATTAACTTTAACCTTAGGCTTTCAAACTCCAGCATCACTTCTTTCACGAGTGACATAAACATTATCAAAAGAACCAATCATGCGAGTGAAATCAGCAGCTTCTCCTGTCATATCTCGATAAAAATGAAAATCCCATACAACTCGACCACCAGTAATAAGATTGCCTGCAACAAAAGCTTGTTTTCTTTTTTCTAACAAATAAAGATTAGGAAAACGATTAAGAAACATAGACTGCCCACACCACTCGTCATGACAAAAGCGAACCTGACTGCCATATGTGACAAAACTATGATAGCAGAACTTGAAAGATTGAAGATACTCAAATTGTATTATTGTGTTCTCCTTTGGAGATCGTATGTCAATATATAGTTATTACAATGCCTTAATCAAGGCTCCAATTTAAGAAACTAACTAATTACAATCAATTTCTATTCTAAGTTAGGAAACCAAAACCTTAATAGAATATGTACAGCTGAATAATATATTGACCAAATCAACCCACGTATGATATGTGTTGGACTGGATCTTGTTATGGGCCTTGGGCTTGTTTAACACCCCCCCTCAAATTGATGCGGGAGAATCAACAAGCATCAATTTGCCAGCCAAGAACTGATGGCGAGGTCATGGAAGACCTTTGGTGAGAATATCAGCAATTTGAAGTTCAGTGGAGACATGCGGAAGGCTGATGACATCGCGTTTAAGCTCATCTCGTATGAAATGACAATCAACCTCGATGTGTTTAGTGCGTTCATGAAAAATCGGATTTTCAGTGATCCGAATTGCACTGGTATTATCTGCATAGAGGGGGGTAGCTCCTTTTGCTGGAAAACCAATGTTAGAGAGCAGACCTCGGAGCCAAAGAATTTCGGAGCAGGCAGCAGACATGGCTCGATACTCAGCCTCGGTAGAGGATTTGGAAACTTTTTCATGTTTCTTGCATTTCCAGGAAATCAGACTATCACCCAAAAGCATACACCATCCTGTCGTTGATCTACGAGTATCTGGACAACCAGCCCAATCAGCATCGGAATACTACGCTTTGAGAGATAGAGGATTGTTGGATGGAAAAAACAACCCCCGAGTCGGTGTGCGAATAAGGTACCGAATGATGCGGCGACCAGCAGCCAAATGAAAATGACGAGGAGCAGTCATGAACTGACTCATTAGGTTGACCGCCGCAAAGGAGATATCCGGACGGGTGATCGTGAGGTAGATCAAGCTACCCACTAACTGGCGATATGCGGTAGGATCTGGAAGAAGGTCACCCTCCTCTTTACTGAGCTTGACATTTAGTTCGATCGGCGTATCGATTGGAGCGGAAGAAGTAAGGCCAGCCAAATCAATAAGATCAACCGTGTATTTGTGCTGATTGAGAACGATACCCTTAGGCGATTGATGAACTTCAAGACCAAGGAAATAATGTAAGGGGCCTAGATCCTTCATTTGAAATGTCTGATGAAGAGAAGCTTGGAGTGCCTTAATCATTTGTGCATTTGGACCAGTAATGACAATGTCATCCATGTAGACTAGGAGCACAGTAATCCCGGACGGAGCATGATGTAAGAACATGGAAGGATCATACTGGCTAGGATGAAAATCCAAACGGAGAAGAGCAGCTTGAAATTTCTCAAACCATGCGCGAGGAGCTTGCTTCAGACCATAGAGAGAACGACGAAGCTTAGCAACCATACCCTTCCCAAAGGAGGACCCTGGAGGTAGACGCATATAAACATCTTCTTTGAGATCACCATGAAGAAGCGCATTTTTTACATCCATTTGATAGAGAGGCCAGGACTGAGATGCAGCAACAACAAGGATGATGCGTACGGTGGTCATCTTGGCGACGGGAGCAAAGGTCTCATCATAATCAATGCCATATTCCTGCCGATTTCCGAGAGCAACAAGGCGCGCCTTATACCGATCTAGAGTGCCATTTGATTTTAACTTGAGAGAAGATCCACTTGCAGCCAATAGGTTTGACACCCACAGGAGGGGACAATATCGCATGTATGATTTTTCTCTAAAGCAGCCAATTCATCTTGCATAGCCTTGTTCCAACATGTATCCTGCATAGCCTGAGAATAGGATTGGGGAATGGAAGAAGAGGACAAAGTGGCCATTAAGGAAGTATGGGAGAACCCATAGCGGTCGGGTGGGACCGAAATGCGAGTGGAGCGACGCAATGAAGGAGGGCCAGATGGACCAAGTGCCGGAGGTGGACCGGATGCTGGAGGAAGATCAGGAGGGGGATCCCTGGGAGGCGCTTCTCTGTTCTTTCTGTTATACACAAAGTCTGGATTAAAACGAACAACCGAGGTGTGGTCAGAAAAACCAGGTAAAGACACCAAGGAGGAGGAGGTAGGAGGATCAAGGTGTTTTTGAAAAAAATACTCTTTTTCAAAGAAAACGACATTTCTAGAGGTCCTGAAGCGACGAATGTGAGGATCATAGCAAAGGAACCCTTTCTGGAAGGGCGCATAACCTAAAAACACACACTTAGCTGATTGTGCGGTAAGTTTGGTTCTCTCAGAAGAAGGTAAGTGCACAAAGCAAGTGGAGCCAAAAACATGAAGATCATCATATGATGGAGATGTCTGGTACAAGCGGTAATGTGGGCTCTGATTTTCAATAGAGGGTGATGGCATACGATTTATAAGATGAGCTGCTGTAGCCAGTGCCTCAACCCAAAAACAGGAAGGAACTGATGATTCAAGAAGGAGGGAACGAGTGACATCAAGGAGATGTCTGTTTTTCCTTTCAGCGACTCCATTCTACTGTGGAGTATAATGACAAGTTTTCTGAGAAATAATGCCTTTGCTTTGTAAAAACTTTTGAAAATCCGAGGACACATATTCCCCACCCGAATCAGATCGCAAGACTTTGATGCAGGTGGAAAATTGATTCTCAACATAAGCTAATGTTTTTTTTAAAAACATTGAAGACATCAGATTTGGAATGCAGAAAGTAAACCCATGTGAACCGACTGAAATCATCGATAAAAGTCACAAAGTATTTATAGTGAGCATGAGAAAGAGCGGGAGCAATTCCTCATACATCTATGAACCAAATCAAAACACCGAGTGCTGTGCGAAGTGGAAAGAGGAAAAGGAAGAGTTTTGCTCTTGCCCATTTTACAAGTAGCACAATCAAAAGGCACACAAGAAGATAAGCCAAGAGATTTATTTAATAAACCAGAATTTAACATAAGGGACAAAGCCTTGGAATTAGGGTGTCCGAGTCTTTTATGCCACAATTTGCAGTTATCTCTAATGGAAAAACAAAACACATCATTGTCAAATTTATTCCTAGAAGTCTTAGAAAAATCCAGCGGAAACAAGCGTCCACACTTAGGCCCCCTCGCGATCTCCTTCCCGGACATCTGGTCCTGCACAACACAACCAGAAGAAGAAAAAGAGATGTTACAATTACTTTCAACGAGCTGCCCGACTGACAAAAGGTTGGAAGTTAAATTTGGACACAAACATTTTTCAATGGAATGGGACCAGGGATGTCACCGACATCAGTAATGGGAACATGGTCCCGTTAGCAGTTTGCATTTGAAGATGGCCATTGTATCTTTGCACATTTGAGAGTGGGGCACGGGAAGACGTCATATGATTAGACGCCCCGGAATCAAGGAACCAAGTAGAAGATGGAGGGGATGTACCTGAGAGGCCAAAAGCAGAGAGGGCATTGACAATCATCTGTTGGACCAATTTAGGAGTGAGAGAGGATGAGGGCTCAGGCTGCGAGGGTGCCGATGGAGGAACAAGCATAACCGAAGAAGCAACATACGCATGCGGAGTCTGATACTACGGAGTCTGAGACTGTGGTGATGGACGTTGTGGGCGGCGGCGACATTCAGAGATGATATGTCCCGACTTTTTACAGTAACTGCAGACCCTTTTGTTTGCATTGTGTTGCAATATGTCCAAATTTTTGACAACGGTAACATTGCGTTTTGCTCAAGTCTCGAGGTGGAGGCTGAGAAGTCCTATTGGCAGAGAATGCGACGGAATAAGTCTCGGTCTTTGATTGAGCTATATGAGCCGAGGTCGCAATGCGTTGTTCTTCTCGTAGGAGTTCATTCAGACAGACATCCAACGAAGGTAATGGCGTTCGATTCATTAGGGCAGATCGGACAGTCTCGTAATCATTCCGCAATTTCATCAAAAACTGATCCCTTTCACTAGAGGCCTGAAGATCTTGAATTACTGTCAACACATCGTCAGCCACATCCGCATACTTAATACTATCGTATTCCGACCACAGTGTACAGAAACCTGAATAGTAGTCTTGTACCGACAAGGTCCCTTGTGCATATTCAGCAATCGCACATTCAAGATGAAATTGACGCGCATAGTTATCTTGATGGTATACTTTCTTCAAATACCCCCACATGGCTTTAGAGGTTGAATAAGGCTTGAGATTCATTATCAGATGAGGCTCGACAGATCCCAGAATCCAGGATTTGATTTTGGCATCTTTAGTATGCCAAGAAGAGATCTTCTTCTCATCCTCAGTAGGTTTAGGGTCAGTCCCATACACAAATCCCCACAATTCCTTAGCTTCTAGGTATATTTGAAATTGAAAGGACCAAGCAGGGTAATTCTTTCCAGTGAAACGGATCAAGGTAACTTCAGATTTTTCCATCTCAACTTGATATTGGCAAAAAAAAATTGGTCAAGACAACAGCAAAGAGAACAGCAGCAACCAGGAAGGTGTACGTGAGCCCCACCAATTGATCTTCTCACAGATCTGAGGATGGAGATGAACTCTAATAGAAATATAGAAACAGCAGCAGCAAAATCAAGTGACTCACGTAGCCACAACACACAACAGCACACAACAGGGACAAAAAACTCCAGACGACCCTGTCGTCAGTGGAAGAATTTCCACGTGGTCCCCAGATGGTGATCAATGGTCAGATCAAGGACTGGGGATGGAAGGTTAGACTATTTTCGCAACTATTGGAAGAAGTCTCACTCAAAACGGACCAAAATCCACAATTCTGGACGACTGAGATGAAATCTGATAGAAAAAACTGAAATACCAAAAAATATGGTAGATGGCCTACCTCCGATGATAAAAAATTGCTGAAAAAATGTCCAAGAATTCTAGGATGAGTGGTTGACCAAGATGGGAGGCTCTGTTGATGCTCCAGTACTGATCAGAGGTGGGCCCCTGATGAGTTGCTCCAAGTTGCTGACGTGAATGGTTCCCAGAACCTAAATCTGTTCTCTGATTTCTCTGCTGAGTCAAACAACCGTCCACAAGGCTCTGAATCAACTGTCGATCAAGATAGGATGATGTCTGTGATGAACTTGGGCTGATTTGTGGTGGGCCACAGTGATCAGACTTCAAGATGTTGATGAAAAACTATGTTTAACATGCACGAACAGTCAAGGACAGGATGTCAATGACTGTTATCACCAAGATTCGACAAACAAGTCGAAGAAGAAGACTAGAAGAGGAAAGATTTATCAGAAAGCTCTGATACCATGACAAAACTATGATAGCAGAACTTGAAAGATTGAAGATACTCAAATTGTATTATTGTGTTCTCCTTTGGAGATCGTATGTCAATATATAGTTATTACAATGCCTTAATCAAGGCTCCAATTTAAGAAACTAACTAATTACAATCAATTTCTATTCTAAGTTAGGAAACCAAAACCTTAATAGAATATATACAGCTGAATAATATATTGACCAAATCAACCCACGTATGATATGTGTTGGACTGGATCCTGTTATGGGCCTTGGGCCTGTTTAACAATATGCACCCTAAAACGAATCCATAGAACATAATCATCCTTCATAGAGAGAATTGACTTCCAAAATCCAGAAGTTTTAAACTGGCTTGGCACGCACCACCCAGCATTACCCAACTTATATTTAGAAATTAGAATCCGTCTCCACAACACCTAACCCAACTCCCCCACCCTCGAAAGCCACTTCCTCTATAACACTTTGTTTACTTTGTCAACAGAAGGGATCCCCAACCCTCCTTGATCAATACGCTTGCACACCACTATAGTACTTTACTTTTAAATCAAGTATACCATTATTTTGTGTTTTTATCCTCTTTCCTTTTCTTGTAGCATGACTCTAAACTGAAAACCTCAAGGTTGCAACGATGACCACCTTCTACTGCCCCATGGGCTCCGGTCAAGTCTATACGACTAAATCAAATGATTTATTATAAAAGTAACTTATAACTGGAATTAAGTACATCTATGTAAATTCTTGAGTTTTCCTGATTTTCTATGATTTTTTCAGACTTTGTATTAGCAGTATATCATTTTTGTTTTATGATGCTGTGATGCGTTATTCTATGGAATTATTTGACACAGTAAAATGATATTCTGAACACTGCATACATGTGTTTATATGGCTATCCTATTTATATGTGTGTAGATTTTATGATGTATCGATTTTACAAGTTTTCTTATATGTCACCTACTAACCTAAAATAGAGAGATTTACCAAACTTTTCCTGTTTGGTAGATATGAAAAGCGGTCATGATCCTCAACTGCCAATTCATTTTGGTCCAATGAGATTTCGTCCAAATCTCATTGTTACAGGAGGTCAACCATACGCAGAAGACAACTGGAGAGGCCTTAATATTGGGAAGGAGCATTTTACTGTAAGCTTCCTGGAGCTGTCTTTTACACTCATTTGGTAATGACAAGTTGGACTCCTAGCACTGTTCTAGTAATAAAAACTTCTCAACAAATCTGGACTCTAACCAATCACTCAGCTATCAATTTCCATCACATTAATTGCATCACCAAATGGAAGAACTTGTAGAAATAGAACACTAAAAAAAATATTTGGTTTTGGGGCAGGAGAGAAGATCCGAGGAGAGATTTATGATAATCAAGTTTCCTTAAAAAGAATTTTCACTATAGAGCCCTCCAGTGCTCTACATGGAAACGTGTTTTTTCATGAGGCAGCTATATGCCTATCTCCCACAACAAAGAGCACTCAGAACCCACACTGAAATTGTACCCACACTTAAATTGTTACCCACACTTAAATTGTTCATGTTGTTAGGAAGTCCAGTAATGAGCTGGAGGTCCTGGCTTCGAACTATTTGGGGCCTTACCCAATACATAGTGCTAATGGGTGGTGTTGTGTATCTGGGGTTTTACCAGTGATCAACCGTAAGGGGGGTTGGCAGGTTCCTCATCATTAAAAAAAAATGAACATTCAGAACTGGAAGGGGACAGGTTTTCCATTAGCTCAAGCATTTAGCAATGTGTCTTTCAAACAAGTTATGTTTTCTAATGTAGATTTGACATCTCTGGCTATGGTGATCAGTGGAATTATAGGATCTTCAGGCCAAGGGGATATGCAGCATCTTCAGTCCTTTGTAACACCCACCTTGGTAGTCATTGGCCCAAAGTTCTGAATGGGAATTCTATATCACAAATAAACAACTTGTCAAGAAATATCAAGACAACAGTTCACATACAACAAACAGGAATTTTTGGGCATTGCCTGTCCAAAGATGGTCCCAATAGATAATTTGTCTGGATTGTAGGAATTGGCTTTACATTTACAATCTCATGAATGTACAATGCGTATCTTCAGATCAAGGATCATGAATTTCCACTCTGAGACAATAGAAAAGACCTAATTACTTTGGGGTCTTTCCTTCAAACTTTTTATTCTTACATCAGCTGATAAATAAATTTTCAAATTTGATTGTCCAGTTATAACCTATGATTAATAGGTGTCTCAACATTTCAAGATTACCAAACTAATCCACCTTCATAGGTTTATTGCTGATAGTTAACGTTTTGCAGTCACTAGGTGGATGCAACCGTTGTCAGTTGATCAATCTTGACCCTACGACTGGACAAGTACTAAAGTCAAAAGAACCACTGGCAACATTAGCATCATACAGGCGAAGACAGGTCAGTTATTATTTTTTTCCTTGATACAGAATCAGAATAATTAATGAAATCTGTTAAAAAAAAATCCACTTCCGTCTGAATGGAATGGCCTGTCAAAACAAGAGCCCACTTTACTGTCAGATAGTACTAACTAGAAAGGAAGAAGAAGAAAAAAAGCACACACACATCACAATGAACAGATCCTGTTTTCATCAGTTTTAACATGATTAGGGATCCACATCTGTTTCTAGAAGATACCATCAAACTATTGGGTAATGCTTCTATTATAGAATCCTTTTCTTGTGGTGCTAAATCTAGTGGACATGAATAAAACAATGGTTAGTAGCAATAATTCATGCATTTGATCCACAAACTTAAAAGTAGAAAATAGAAATGGGAGATCCAACGGGCCACATGTTACCCGCCATCGAACCAAAGCGAGCCCTTGGACTATGAGCAAACTTTCTTAATCATATGCTCTCTATACAGTTATCCATACATACGTGCATACATTCATAAATACATACATATACACAGATATATGGGACATCCTAACTTGCGAACCCAGTCGCTTGGTCATGCGAACTTTAAATCCCAGCCGTTTGGGTCACTGTTCATAGAACGCAAGAGAGGCGAGGGCTTCAACCTAATTAAAGAGTCAAATATCTCTTCCCCGCCACGTTTCCTAATGTTGAAAAGGCAAATTTCTCTCTTGCAAAAAGCAAATGCCATATAACCTATCTCCTTCAAAGGGAAAGTCTATTTTTCTCTGTTTGGGTTAGCAGATGTGCGTAATCTGCCATGGCAGATGCATCAAATCACCATCAATTGGATTGCCAAAGTTTCGAGACAATCTGGCATGACAACGTCAGTCGTGGCCAGAGATCTTTCTCACTCCGGCCTCAAAATCTTGCCTGTCGACCATCTCTTTTGCATCTAGGGTTTTCATTTGGTATCATTCTATAAATGGTTTTGGTGCAGATTACAACCTATTTTGCCTCGGAGCCGTTTAATCCCATTTTATATCCTTGCCATCCTTCTCATCTTTTCCTACTTTTCTTAGATTCTTCTGATCAAACCCTCTCTTGTTCCTTATCTTCATTCAAGCATTTCAGCCACTTTCAGGTCTTGATCCCACCAAAAGATTTCAATCTGAGATGCTGATTACACTGAGATTTTGGTGCTTGATGTTCGTTTTAAAAATGGGCATTGGTCGCAGGCATCCCATGTGTCTCTATATTTCTCATATATATATATATATATTTATAGGCAAATGATCATGTACATACCACCTAGTGGGTTCCAACTTATGACCCATCCGAATTGACCACACACCCCCTGATAGTCATTGTTCCCATGGGTTTGCACGGATCTGAATGGATTAGACAATTGGATTGAGGGTAAATTTTTTTTTTTATTTTTATATATAAAGCAGTTAAACTTGTGGGCTATGGATGAAGCGGTTAAAGGCATTAGATTGACTTCAAACTTGATATCTAGGATGGTCCTCACCCGCATCTTTCGATCCTCCCCCATCGCATGATTTGTGGAGTCCCAAGTGTGCCCCAACAACTGGTATGCATTGTAACAGGATTATTTCTCCTACACACAGATGTATATTCTAGTACACATTGAAGCTATGGGACCCCACGTGTGGATGGGACCCATGCGGGTGGGTTCTCTTCATCTAGTTGGGGCTGTACAAAATATGGGCCTCACCTGATCTTCTTAACAAGTTTCACTCCTTAAAAAAATTGATCTGTTGACCCAACAATGCAAGCCTCTGGATGCATGTAAAAACAATGGATTGGTGACTAGCGCGTGTTTTGTGGGTGGGGGGTGGGGGGGGGGGGGGGGGGGGGGGGGGGTTCACATGGGTGATCAGGTAGGCCCCACTCTAAGGTGTGTAAAGTACGAGGTTCTCTCTCTCTCTATCTATCTATATGTGTGTAGGGGGTTTTTTAGGAGAAAATGCCCCTCCTAGTTGGGCCAACTAGGATGCATGATGATCATGGAGGTCCATTGGATGGAAAGATCCAGATGCGGTCTAAGTATATGCCAAATCTTACGTCCATAAGATCATCCTAGCCTTTTGATCCATGGCCCTAAAATTTAATGGTTTATAGGCATCATTTTTTTATGATTTCAATTCAATGGTGAGGAAAAGTTTTATGACTGTCAAACTTGGACTTATGACTATTCATGGGGGCTAGTGTGTGTGAAAAGACTAAATTGACTCAACATGGTGTGTGTGAAAAGACTAGATTGACTCAACATGGGCCCCATGAAAAAAAAAGGCGGAAAAAAGGGGCGCTTTTTAGAATTTCCCACACACACATATGGCGGGTGCCCTTCGCTTTTTTTCTTCTTCTGCCACGAGCTAAGCTGGTCGCCTATCATTTATCAGGACCTGACGACGGACAAATCGTCAATTGGTTCAGGTCGATTCGCTTGACCCCGCTTGATTGGGGGGCGCAAATCCCATGGCAACTAAGACAATGAAAAGTCATATATATATATATAAAAGACCCACTGCTGTTAACGTGTGGCACACACCTTGCCATGGGGACCCACTGTTTGTCCATCTAAATGGACCACAAACAGGGACACCCCCCCCCCCCCCCCCCCCCCCCCTAAATGCACCAGATCCATGGGGTTAACACCCATTCAAATGGACTGGGCCCAAAGATCGACTACACACTCATCAGAATGGACAACTAAGCTTTTTAAACTTGTGTGGCCCAGATGAAGATGAGAGGGTGACCAAATTGACCCCAAACTTGGTAGGTAGATAGGCCAAACCCAGATCTTTAATTCCCCTAAGGTCCCAGCCCCAGGTGGGGCCTCACAATGAGCTGCGCACTGTGATACATGCACACCTCGTGCACCCCTATATGTGTGTGGTCATCCACTCATCTTCATCCGGGCCGCACAAGTTTAAACAGCTTAGTAGTCCATTCTGATGAGTATATATATAGTCTAGTTGTGGGCCCAGTCCATTTGAATGGGTGTTAACCCCATGGATCTGGTGCAATTCAGGGGGACTCCTGTTTGTGGTCCATTTAGATGGACCAACAGTGGGTCCCAATGGCTAAGTGTGCACCATGCATTCACAACGGTGGGTCCCTATATATATCCTATTGTTTTGTGTAGACTAGACCTGGACAGAATTGACCCTCCCTCAAATAACAATCCAACGGTCTAGTCCATTCATTGGGTGCCATTCCAGGGTCCGGGCCTTTAAGGATTGTTGACTATTGCGGTGGGGGGTTGGTTCCCATGTGGGAACAGTTCAAATGGATCATAAGGTGGGTCTGCTAGAAGTTCTCTCCATAATATGATAAGAAGAGTTCTCTTGGGAAGATTTGCCATACGATTATTCATATCAAATACTCTAGGGAAAAAGATTGCACCCACACAGTTGTTAAAACTTTCTGGACAAGAATCCTATGATTCATATCAAATCCTAGGGAAAAACATTTGTATATATTGAAGAACTTCTATTTGCAAGTAAATCTTAATAATTAGGTGTGAATTCTACGTTTCCTTGTATTAAATCCCATGTTTCAAATGATTCGTCTAAACTGGAGTTACAGCAGTTGAAGGATTATTTTGTTATTTTTTTACTCCCTTTTTCAATTTTTTAGCATGCAATTTGGGGCGTTTGACTAAAGAAATGGGTTTTATCCTACTTTCTTTTCTTATTATCACTTTTTAAACTTCGAGAACCATTTCTTAATCATGTAAGTTAGATGATTTAGATTTTTTTTATTAGATTTAAAGAGAAAAAAAAATAATACTACAAATAGGGAAAACATTGACCTGCGTTCTGCGTTCCAGCAAATCCAGACCTCATACATGAAATTCAGATGGTGGGTCCCACTTTGGGCGGTTTGGATGTGCAGTGTGCATGCTCAAGTGCACAGGTGATTATTTTCCCTAAACAGAACCCTACTAATGGTGATAGCTTAAACATACTGAACTATTCACAGTTATCATGATATAGTTGTATGATACTTTGAAATATGTCAATGATGTTTTCCATATGATTCTATCATAGTCTTGTTAGTCACTATGGGTCTATTCCATATGTCAATTGAAGTTGGAAGATACACTATAAATAGCCGCTATTTTTCCTACTTTTCAATTTTTGATATTCATTTTAAAAAGAAAAAAAAAATCCTAAGATTCAAAATGTGATTCGCGATTGAATGCAATTTGATTCGTCGAATAATTTGAGATACAATTTCAATTTCTTGCAACATCAAAGATGTGCATGTGCATGTGTGTGTGGTGGTGCTGGTGGGTTGGTGGGTGTGAGATGTTTGCACGTGCGCGCATCTGCGGATGTGGCTTTGTGTGCATGTGTCCCTCTGTAGCCGCCAACAGGACATCCTACCTTGAATGTGATGGCCCACAGTCCATGAGAATTGGATGATCCAAGTTTTTTGTTAGGATAACTTAGAGGAGAAATGGTTGTAAGGGAAAAACTCAAGCAAAGCTGTTATGACTATCCAATGTCATTTCCTTTTCAGAAGTCATCTGGATAAAAGGCTAGAATTGCGCTTGCAGTTCTTGTGGATCCATGGTAACATCTACGTATGCATGCTTAGACCAGAATGGATTGACTTATATAAACAAGTGCCAATCTCTCTTCTTCTTCTTCTTCTTCTTTTCTTAAATGCTCTTTAAGTTAGCATGATAATAAGAATTATATCAAAATAATACTTTATAGTTTATAGGTAGTGTACATGTCTGACATACTGCCGAAATTGCACATAGTTCTAAAAAAATGTTATTCAAAAGAATCAGAACGTTGGGTAATGTGTTCTGTTTGGAAGCAGGGGAAGATTTTATTTGGAATTCTGTTGAAATATGAGAGGAGCATAACAGAGATGGGAGGGGAAGGCAAGATTGCAGAACCAAGGCTTCAAGTTGGCCAGAGAATTGACCCAGACTTCAGTTAGATTCAAACAGTAACGAGGAAAGAAAATGAAAACAACCAATCCGGAACAGTTCCCTCACTGTCTATCCAAAGGATCAGATTGCATGCCACAGGCATACCAACAAGAACGTTACATATAAAAAGATTTTTGAGGGAGAAAGATCATATGTTCATATTCGAAAAAGCTTACCTAGTTTCCCTAACGTATTGTCAAATGTCAAAATAGTAGATTATATTTCAAGAAAGATTTTGCCAGTGTATCCCCAACACAGTAGTTTGTTGTTCTATTCAAAAATTCAAACTGTGTGTGGATATTAGTTACATTTGTTGATAGTACAGTAGAAGGAATTGTACATTGAAGTTTGGAATGTATGATATGATGTTTTTATTTTATTTTATTTATTTTTATTTTATTTTTACACCCCAGCTGAGGAGCTGGGGAGTGGGGACCCATGGGAGAGCCCTCTGGTGAGATAAGGGCTCTGAGATGAGGAGGGAGGTGGCTTGCCTGGGGTTGACTCGGTGCTTTTGTTGATATCTGGAAATGTTGTGAGGGATTGACTTCCTGTTTTCGTTGCTAGCTGTACACAATTTCTGATAGTTTCACCTGTGATGAAACTATGATCTGGATAGTCACTCCATTTATTTCATTTCTATATTGTCCGGACCTGTTCCAGGAGAGTGGGTTTGTGACCTTTTTTGACCCATTTAAATTTAGGGTCTAGGTGATTCGTGATTCTGCTGAATTGGACTTTGATTGGGTTAGTGTCGATGTAGTTCTAGACCCATTGGCATGGACCCTAACCTGAATCGAAATACCTATGTAAAAAAATGCATATAATATAGTATGTGTAGACACTAATATATTTTATTCCTATTCTGTATATATATTATGTACTTAACATAATTTGTACGTATGAAATGAAAGTTTTATTATGAGAATCGTACCCTCTAGTTTTGTGAGAACCAATTTGTGCCCTCAAATGGGCCTTAACTAATTTGCCAACAATTGCTATTGCTCTTTTTGTATTCCTCGTGCATGTGTGTGCATGCAATGTGTAATTATTGATTGAGCGTGCGTTTGCACTGTCCATCTTAGGGGCTCCAAATTCGCATCTTTCATGATGTAATTATTGATTTTCTGGTCCATCCCATATGTCATTGCGTTGGCACTCACCTAATTTGAAATGCCTTCTGATTTTTTTTTTCATATATTTGCACTCGCAATCTTTAGGGCTTTGAACTCATTATTATGTTGATTTTCGAGCATCTATTTTCGATGCGTAAACTACCATCTCATTCTCCTTATCACTTTTATACCAGCATGAGTCCCTTTACATATGGAGAATTCTACAAAATGGCCCTTCCAAGAAGGTGGCGTTTCTGCCCTTATCATCTGGTATCAAGCATCCATCCATCCCACCTCCTTTTATTTACTCACATTCTCTTGAGAATGTGTAGGGAGAGACAGAATAGGATTAAATAAATCATGTAAAATGATATCAAGTATAAAATAGGTGATCCAAATTTGAAAAACAAAAGGAGCTTCCTTTCTTTGGACGTGCATATGATATATCTTGGAATTAGATGTGCATTATTTCCAATTTGATACCAAAAATAACCGTTATATAGATTCCATCACAAAATAAAAGGGACCCATTGAGTAGCAAAAGATAGGAAAGCATTGAACAACCGTTAGGACTCTGTTCGCATTGAATTAGTTGTTCAAAGGAGAAAAACTAGGAAATGATTAGTTGCCAATCTATAAGAGAAAATAAGCATTTATTGTAGAGGAATTTACGGGTAAAAGCCTCATAGGACCCCATACCACTGATGAGGTCCTAGAGTCATCATATAGATGCGAGGGGTTCTTTTGGTGCGCTTTTGTCTTCTTCTTTTAATTTATTTTTTTATTTATTTAGCGATATGGTCGATATCGACCATATCACGAAAAGAAAAAAAAAAGACGTCCGCCCTCCCCTCCTCTCTCTCCCTTTGAGTCATATTAGACAAATCGAATTCTTAGTTTTCCATCTTCTCCCTTTCTCTCCTCTACCCATTTGGATTAATTGAATCTCTCCCCCTCTCTCATTTTCTTCTCCCCTCCCTCCCTTTCTCTCAATGGCATTTCATCGAACATGTCATCTTCGACCTTCTCTTTCCCTCGCTGTGTCTGCACAGATGAAGAAACTCAAATCCTTTGGACATTCAACAACATCCTCCAATGCCGGAAATGCAGTGGCTTCTTCATCTCCCTCACCTACTTCTCTCTGTCTCTCGAGCTCTTCTACTTCATCTTTTGCTCCTTCTTCTTTCCCTTTCGATGGATCTTCTTTCAGTTAGGCGCCTTCATCTTCCTCTGTGGCCTCACTCACTACCTCAGCGATTTTGCCTATGCACCTCACTCCTTTCCTCTCATGCTCTCTCTCACAATCATGGCCCCATACACTGCATCTAGAGTAGCACTAGCAACCAAAAATGAAAAACCCAGTTTCTATTTGGGTTTTGCAAATCGAGAGCAACCACCCTAGAATAGTCGATTTCAACCATATCGCTAAATGATAAAATAAAAAAGAAAAAAGGAAAAAAAGAAGAGATAAAAAAGCATACGGTGATTTTGGGACCTCGTCCGTGGTGTAGGGTCCTATAGGGCTTTTACCCGTAAATTTCTCATTATTGTATTAACTTTCTTTCTAGAAGATAGTACAGTAGAAGACTGTTGGCAATTTTATTCTTCTAGACAATGGATTTTTTTTTTTTTTTTTATAAAATACACGGGCGTTTTGTAGCACCCATCTGTAAAAATTGTAAACGTATAAATTTGATAGTTATTCATTGGGAACAAAACTTGTGCTCATTATTGAAAGAACATGTACAGTTAACTGTCTTACGGACTAGAGAGTTTGGTTCTTGGTGTAACGATCGAGGCTCGATTTGGACCACGACGTGCAACCGTTTCGATATAGATTTTTTTTTTCTTTTCTTTTGAAAGATAAGGTGATATCTTTCTATTCTCATTGAAATAAATTAGAATATAGAAAAAAAACAAAAAAAGGATAACCAAACTAATTATCCTTCAATGGGCATATCCCATTAGGAAACCCACATCCTGGGCCAGGAAAATGAAGAACAAAGCTCAGTCAGGCATAAACACCCAGCCTTCATACAATTGGATCAGTTTTTTATCAGAGATTAATTCGGGAAGATTAATTCTTTTGTTTTCATCCAAGAGCACAAAGTAGAAAGTGCAGCTGTTCCGTTTGAACTGCGTGAAACAGGCCATCCAATCTAACTTTTAAACCATTAATCGCTTAAAGATTGCAACAACAAATTAAAAAGATAAATCACCCCCTCTTTGTTTTTATTTATCTTCTACTCTCTCTCTCTCTCTCTCTCTCTCTCTCTCTCTATATATATATATATATATATATATATATATATATATATATATAGCTGAGTCTCTCTACATTGGCAATGGCAGTAACAGACACAGTTGTATGGGCAGGGGCAGACCAGCGTGTTCCTATGCGGGTGCAGACGATTGGAAAAATTCCTTTAATAATACCTTAAGATTTTTATTTTCTTATTTAACTTCTTAACTTGACCTTGCCCGTACCACCCAAATGAAAATCCGACGTCCGCCATTGTATATGGTCCTTTGGGTCGAATACACCTTGTCCATCCTCGATGTTACTCCTGCAGTACTCTTGGCAGCGTGCAGGCAGGCATTCCGGCCGACTCACCACCCATCGATGACATATATTATTAATCTCATCTGCTGCCATGCACACATATCAGAGACATATGGTGAGGATCTTCACCACAAATATAACATGTACATTTCCATGAGAATATAACAGAAACATGTTAATCACATCAAATATTCTCTTTGTTTTAGATTTTCATCAAGATATATCACCAAGATTTATCCAAAACAAATTAATTTTTATTGAAATATGTTTTTTTATGTTTTATTTTATTTTTTAATCTGTTAATTAATTAATTTTGTGGACGTTTAGATTGGATGAGTTTGAGATAATAATGAACAAATGATTATCAGCTGAATTCGATGATATCAATTCAGCCACAAATACAAGTGAAACTTGTGAATCCTTACAGCAGTCACACGTTGATGCATGTCAATCATGAGTTAATTAGGATGGGATTGAAAGCACTTAATATTGATTAGGACCACGTAAAAATTGGGCACCATCCAATATCTGCTACCATCTATTCAAGGACCAAAAGTCTTTCAAGGTTATATGAACCACTAAACTTTTCAGGTCTCTGATAGAGGATTATGATCATCAGATTTTACTGATATCCATCAAGTATCAGACTTATTATAACATTCCTTAAACCTTTCGATTATCATGAATAACGGTGTCGCCTTCAAACCAGTAGCTGATCCATATGGATTTTAAAAAATACATAGTTTTACTGTGATTTCGCCAAAAAAAAAAGAAAAGAAGTAATACTGTAACTACAAAAATTTAGTCCAACCCAAATTAATGGGATGAAGCTAAAATGATGAAGATGGTGACTATGATTACTAAATTTTATAATAATTTTCTCTGTGAAAGGTCTTTCAGATGTCAGGTGAAAAGCATTGGACCATGACCCTAAACATTTTTTGGTTCTAGAATCTAGACTTGGACCAGATAGGTTTTTTTCCTGATAAGGGTGTACCGGATATGTGGCGAGGGTTCAATGATCAAAAGACCGAATGATGAGCGGTGAATTAAATATCAAAGAGACAAGTTACCATGGTAAAATCACATTTAAGAAAAGGAGGATAGTGGGTACCCCCATGGACATTGCAAAAGAGCAGCAGCTAGCAAAATGGCATAGGGAACAACAGCAAAGGACTTGGTCATCTTAGTTGAGTGAAAGATTGTTATGGAAAGTGAAAGCTACAGAAGAAAGTTGGGTCTACTTATAGACCCAAACGAAGGCTAAATTCATGAATGGAGTTGCCTTTATTGCTATATATAGGTCCATTTTTTGCACAAAAGAAATCCCATGGATTAACGTAGTCGTCTTTTTTAATGGTGGTGGGCATGTGGAAACCAGGGGTGAAAAAGAATAATTTCCAGAAACTAGGGGTGCAAGTGGAGTGGGCCTGCGTTTGATCAACTACAGCCCGAGCCCAAACCCTGCCAATATGGCTCTGGGTAAGCCCGATCTTGAGCGAAGCCCAACTTGGTAGTTGATGTATGTTTTTCTGCGCATTCTCCGTTCTTTTGAGGGAAATAATGGTCCAAGAGGGAAATGAAGCCCAGGGAAACCTCACCTGGAAGGAGGGGATTGGGAGAATGGGATGGGACGTGTACAGGATTGCTCATGGGCCAGGCTAGATGGAGCCGGACCTGAGACCAACCCACATATGGGCTATGTTTTCGAGCATCCTAGGTCTGAGATTTTTTGTTTTAATTATTTATTTAATATCTATATAAATTTATTTATTAGCTAATTAAATAGTCTTCTGTGTTAAATTATCAATAGAATAGAATTGGTGGGATTTTGAACCTAGAAAGGACCTATTTGTAATTTGAGAGGAGGCTAGGGGTTATTTGTAAATAATGGATTTTCGTGTTTTTGAGTATGCTGGTTAGAAGATATTATTCTGAGCAATTTTGTTCTTCCACTGTGATGATTCGGTGTGTCATTTATTAAAAAAAATGATGCATTCTATGCATGTGGACTAGTTCGTAATTTTTAAAATCTCGGCCAAAATTTAAGGGAGTTGCTATTTGCACATCCAAAGTTGCTCGGTGCACATCCAAAGTTTTGAAGACCAACATACCCATCTGTGAAATGACGAAAATGGACACCAACACTACTTTGGGGGCTCTTGGACTTACTTTGTACACATCCCAGTAAAAAATTCTCACAGTCTTCTTCTTCCTCTCCTTATACTGTCTTGCTCAACTCTCCTTCTCCTCCTCCATTAGACCTTGGGCACATAGTAAGCATTCATTTCAAGCATCAAGGGTGAAGGATGAATTCGTTTTAGATTACTATAGCCTTGGGCACACATCTCATTCTCTCTTCATCTCCATACATACACTCTTCAAGAGGTTCTCATTCGTCACTCTTAATCAATGGACAAGCAAATCATCGTTTCACATTGCTATAGCAATGCCAAGGTACGCAATGACTTCCTTTTTTGGTTCTTTATTCAAGCTTAGAGGACATGCTGCGAGTGCGTCTTTCCGACCTATTCGAACACGTAGGGCCAAACAGTTAGAT
Source organism: Cinnamomum chago (assembly GCA_038049695.1). Lineage (NCBI taxonomy): Eukaryota > Viridiplantae > Streptophyta > Magnoliopsida > Laurales > Lauraceae > Cinnamomum > Cinnamomum chago. The sequence continues at coordinate 29,992,801 of CP142457.1, forward strand.
AAATGTTCGGCCATTTTGTTCGGCCCTAAATGGCCGAACACTTAGAGTATTGTTGGACCCATTATGATCGAACATTTAGCTTATTGTTCGGACAATCAGGGCCGAATAGTTCAATGTTCATTACTCTGATTAATTCATAATTGTTGTAGGGTGATGTGTCCACTCAGTACAACAAGGTTAAATTAGAGTGTTTGGTGGGCTACAGTAGTGAATTTATCACAAAAGAGGAAATAGATTTACTTTAATGGTTTGTAATGTTTATGTTGCTACTTGTGAACCCGCTAATGGATCTTTTTGCATATCCAAATATTCAATAGTCGAGCAAATTTAATCAATTGAGCTTGTGACATCAACAGAAGAAGTGGTTTTATTATTGTGCCAACAACACCGACGAACAAGACTTTCTCCACATGCTTTGCATATCTACAGCATGAACGCGAAGACAATTACATATGAGCATTGGGTATGCTGCGGAATGTGAATGGTGAGGGTGCTCTTCCAGCTGTTGTTCTTACAGACAGAGAGGTGGCCTTGATGAATGCCATATCTACTGTATTTCCTAGTGCTACTCATCTTTTTATGCAAGTTGCATATTAATAAAAATGTCCTTGCGAAATGCAATAATTTGTTTGAGACAAAAGAAAAGTGGGATAGGTTTAATGCATTTTGGAATATGTTGATCGCTACAGGCGATTGTATGGAGGCGAGTGGAGGATTAAGGAGCTTAGCGACATCCATTCATACATGGAGGACTGCCCCCCTAATGATATGTGGATGACGTGCTGGATATGGGACATTTGATATCTTCGCGATATAATGTTGTCCTATACTACTTGTCCAATGAGCAATGCTTGACCTTCCTACCTCTCAGATCATTACCGGATCCTATGCTGCCTCGGAGGGAGATTGCCATTGGTTTTGTCAATAGAAATCACTTTGTTCAGGTGAACAATATGCAATGTCATTAAGGTTTTGTCCATGTTTTGGGAATTGTTGTTATAATAATGATTATTGCCTCTCCATTTCAGGTCCACTTGCTATGAATTTGCTACCTAAATTATTATAGAAATGTGGTATGGAATTTTTTTTTATTATGTTCGGCCCTGGCGGACCGAACTACTTGCATACTATTCAGTTAGTACCTATCGAACATAATACATACTTTTCGGATTTCACCTACCGAACAGAATGCATGTCGTTCGGTGGGTTACGTCCGAGCGACAAACATATGGTTCAGTCCTGAAAATCCAAACAGTTGCAAAAAAACCAAAAAAAAAAAAAAATGAGAGATGTATGGATCCCTTAAACATCTTAACCTTTCAAGAATGCATTGAAACTGAACATCTAATTAAATGAGAGATGATAAATGGACAGAAGAATTACCGATTGTGCGAAGGAGACAAGCTCTTGATCCTCGACAAGGTTGGAAACCGAGAATGGGAGGGAAGGAGAAAAAGAAGAAGAAGAAGAAGAAGAAGAAGGAGAATGAGGGAAGGCTTGTGCTTCAAACCGTCGGTTTTCCTCTTCTCTCGTTGGTCTTGGATGAGGGAAGAAAGGAAGGAAGGGCCAGATGAGGGATGTGCACCAAATAAATCTGTTGGACAAAATGGAAAGAGGAAGAAGTGCACAGAGCAAAACTCGATGGCTGAAGGATGTGTACAAATCAGAGATCTGCACTGAGCAACTTTGGTTGTACAAATAGTAGCTCCCAAAACTTAAATGTCCAAAGAATTCTCAAATTTCCTTCATTTCTCTATTTTTCCTCCACCGTTCTCAGTTATTCCAGCCTCTCTAGCTCCTTTCTCTCTTCCTCACTTGCTTCAACTCAATGCATCAAGTTCATCACCTTCTTCCTCATCATTCCATCAACTTCTTCGCCTTGTCTCTGTGTGTGCGTCTAGCATAGGAAGTGGTCGAGGCAGGATTTTCTTCCAGGAGGGGCAAGCAATAGTTGACTAACAATAGGAAGAATAAATGTTAATCGATAACATTTTTAAATTTGTTGCTTCTAAATTCTAACTTATCATTTAAAAATAAATTTATTAATTTTTTTTGGTAGAGTCTTATACTTACATCTAAAAAAATCATAGATTTGACAATACCCCAATATTCTAAAAATATAATTGTCCAAAACTTTGAGGACAATTAAAATATTTAAATAATGGGACTACCATAATGAATACAAACTGCTCAAAATAATCCTTTATTGCTTGTTAGGAGTGAGAGTTGAATCTCACTCTAATCAAAGTAGTCTATGTTGGATTGATCAAGCCTAAATAAATCCACCCAGAATTAATTAATAAAAATCTGTTAATTGGTTACTTGTGATCATTTGATGGGCCACAATAACTATGGTTGACATGGATAGTTTAAAATCCATTCATTAGTCACTTGTGGTTATTTGATAGGCTTCTATACTTGTGGCAGACATAGATGGCCGTGAGCACACCATTAATAGTCATTAACCAATGCTATCAAAAGGTAAACAGTCAACTATTCATGATGCTTAGAATACGTGTTCTCTTAAGTGGACTTTTTTCAAAATTTATTCTAATAGAATTTGGTCCCACGATAAGATTGAGCACATTATATTTTTAAATGTAAATACAGTGGGACCCACTTCTATTTCAACCCAAAGGATAGCCAATAAGGTAAAACTCAATTAGTTTAAAAAAAAAAAATTATCTCAAAGTGTTTGTGAGGGAAACCACTCCTTTCAAGAGAAAAACTCTCCTAAAAACTTCGAGATGATTTGCTAGCTATTTTGGAAGCAAGCAAAGGACAAAAGTAGCCTCAAGGTTTTTATTTTTAAATTCTCTTGTTTTGTAAAGGAACAGGATAATGAGGAGGGGCAAAATTATAAAATGACAAAAAGATCTCCAAACTTTGCTCATATTTTCTAACCAAACAAAGAAATCGAGGAGGGGAAATTGCCCATCCTCAGCCACTGAGCATGGGATTTGACATTGGGTTGTGAGGAACTCTGAGAGTATTGGCTAGAGCTTAACTTAAGGAAAGTAAATAAGTATACTAACCATCTCATGATTCAAAGAATTTCACGATTTTTAGTTCATTCACGTTAGACACTATTTTCAAACTTAAAATTGTGATTTCTTATGTATAACTTGTAGAAAGAGTTTTTAAATGATTAGATGGTGTTTTAAGTGTACAAAGAGTAGTTAATGTTGTTACTCTAGTATATGAATTGCTGCCTATATGAATTTTGATTAAAAAAATCATAGTATTTCGAATTTGAGTTATAGGTTTCTAATGCTTACAGCTAGTCGTAAGTCACCCACGGCTAACCGTAAGCCCACTGCGAAATGTACTATGGTTGCAAAGAGGGAATCGGGATTTTAGTACATTTTGTACTACAACAAACCATAGAAACTCTTGCGGTTAACCTTAGGCTCATCGTTGAGCATTTTCACAATGGAATTTTGTAACGAACCTGTAAGTCAGATTCTAGACCTGGAACCTTACAACTAATCGTGCCACAGCTACAACTAACCGTAATTCCAAAATAAGCTAACGTGAATGTACATTGGTTAGAACTTCAAAAATCATGCTCCCTAGTATATTTTATACTACGGTAATCTCACGACTAAACATAGGTCATCCCACGGCTAACCATAGAATGATCGAACCCCAAGTGTAGGGTTGTCTTCAATGTAATAATCTCAGTGAGTCCAAGATCAATCCACAGAGACGAAACTCAATGTCGCCTTTGACCTAATCCTAATTAAACTTTAAACTTAGCCTAGACAAAATATATACATCAAATTGGGTTCTTGAATAAAATTAATTACAATGATTACACCCCAATTAAAATAAATTTCTAGTCTAAAAATCCTAAACTACAAAGAATGTTGCCACCACACTAAAAAAAAAATCAGAAAACCAATTCAAAATAATTGAAGAAATAAAAATGGGTTCTTGAATAAAATTGGGTTCTTGAATAAAATTAATTACAATGATTACACCCCAAAATAAATTTCTAGTCTAAAAATCCTAAACTACAAAGAATGTTGCAACCACACTAAAAAAAAAAATCAGAAAACCAATTCAAAATAATTGAAGAAATAAAAATGGGTTCTTGAATAAAATCAATTACAATGATTACACCCCAATTAAAATAAATTTCTAGTCTAAAAATCCTAAACTACAAAGAATGTTGCAACCACACTAAAAAAAAATCAGAAAACCAATTCAAAATAATTGAAGAAATAAAAATGGAAAACCGCAATCTAAGGAGTCAGATCCACTTGCCTCTACTAACTAGAAATGTCACATCCCAGTCCCGAATCACCCTGGCCTAGGGTAATCCCCGGAGTGAGACACACGTACTCCCGTGATGTTGTACCTGTCTCGAGCCAAATACAACACACGAAGGAGAGAAAAATAACTTTTCACACGTGAGTCTAGCTCACTAGAACATATCCATAACATTTGATTGATAACGGAAGCTGTAATTCATATACATGAAGGTATCATTTCCCATTCAGTCCAATTAACATTCAAGTTTATACAAAAGAATTATACAAGTATATACATAATTACAAAAGAGGGTGTATAAAAGATACCTAAACAACACTACCAAAAATATAATAAAAAGAATAACTACACACTAAGTGTGGCCCACACAAAAAGGGGCTGACCACACATTATTGCAGCTCTCAAAAGTACATCCACACGCTCTGAGGGTAGAAGAATCTATGCTGGCCTTTGTTCCGGCCACTCCTCTAATCCGAGAGGTACCTCTTGGGTAACCTCCTCTCCCTCCTTGGCCTCTTCAAGATCGGGAGCTGCACTTGCAACTGTGACACCAAGAGCACTATCTCAATGCAACGATCTAGTAAGTATAGGCAATAATAAGGAAATACATAATGTGCTAAATTGAATTAAAAGACGATTAAATCAACAGATGTCAATAGTAAGTAATCACTGAGCAATTTGAGCTAAAATCGAATAACTTATGCTTGTGAATCAAGGTAAAATGAAAAACATACTAATTGGCTACTACATTGAGCTAATCCTCTCAAAAGAGAGCGAATCTAGTTGGGATGTCACCAGCGGCCCAGCCAAAGGCTAGCTGGCTACCCGGTTCTGGAGTTCCGGTGCTCCAGATGACTTACTGCAGTAGTCTAGAATAACTAAACCAAGTTCAACCCCGTTGGGTATCATAGGGTCGAAGCTAAGTAATACTGACTCAATCGAATCAAATAAAAAAATCGGATTTGAGTAAGTCTATATTCAGTTATTCATAATCGAATCAAATGGAAATCACACCTATTCAAATACTTACTCAGTCCACATTTTCAACGAATACTGAAGCGGTTACGCAATAATTAAGCCACAAATTTGAATTGGGACAATCAAACCACAATGAATACTAACAAAGAATCAACATACTAATTAGGATTTGATGTCAATAACGAAATTGAACTTCAATATGAAATGCAATAATGTTAAATGAAATCAAGGTATTTCTTACTAGCCAACCCTAAACTATTAATTATGGTCTCTCACCGTCCATGACAAGGTAGATTCAGAAAGTCAACGTACTACTATCTTGCTGAGTATCACATATTAAGAGAAAGGCGTTAAATTTCCAAAGCAACCCTCATAGCATAATGCTAGACCAATGAATGCCCAACGAACCAATTAATACGGTTATTGGTTTCATTTTGAGGTCATAAGGGTCTCAAGGATCCTAAATCCTATGGAAAGAAGTGTATGCACCATAATTTCCTATTGGAGGTGATTAGGGTGGGTTATTATAGGTTAAGGGTGGCAATTCACCCTAAAATTAGGCCAAAAGAAACCCAATCTACAGCTTCAGGGTCGATCGAGCAGACCCTTGTTCGCTCGAGCGGACCCCATTCAGAAGGTTGTTCCCGCGCTTGAGCGGTGGATTCAGAAGGGTGGTCGCTCGAGAGGACCCCATCCAGAGAGGTGATTGCTCGCGCGACCCTTTTTGATCGCTTAAATGTGTGCCCAAGAGGGAGCTTCGCTCGAGCGAATGCTCCAGAATTCCTGAAGTCAGAATTCTTAAGTTTTCTTCCTCCCATCCATTTTCCAACTCCCTTCCACCACAAGAACCTTCACAATGGAGCCTTCTTGTTAGGTATTTTGTTTTTGCAATTTGGTGGATGCATTTGCATATTGGCATCATTTGAATTCACACACATGCATTGATTTAAAATATCTTGAAATCTAGTGTTATACATGCATTGGTTTTTAGATTTGGAAAAGTTTGTGGTTTATGCATGTTTTGGTCATAAACTTGGATGCATTGGTTTTAGAACCCAAAACTCTTTTGAAAACCAAATTCCTTGTGCATTAGATTTGGAAAATCTTCTTGTGAATTTAGGTTTGAGCTTTGCATACATTCAGCACCTTTAGAATCAGTTTTGTATGCAATTTGTTTTAGAAAAGAGTTTTAGAAAATCAAGCTAGCCTATGAGTTTTAAATCTTTCAAAATGTTTTAGGCCTTTTATGTTCCATGTTTTAAAACCCTTAGAATGATTTAAAACATGTTTTAAAGCTTGATTATATGGCCCAAATAATTCCTCAAAGAAAAACTTTGATTTTGCAAAAAATTGGTTTTTGGGGCCACTGCAGTGTCGCCGGTCGACCGGCGCAGAGGTCCCGGTCGACCGGGAACACTGCAAGGCAGAAAGTTGCCCTGGCGCCCCAACGGTCAGAAATTTGACCGTTGTGTGGTCCCGGTCGGCCGAGACCTCTTTGCCGGTCGACCGAGAACTAGCCGTTGGCAACTTTTTGGCTATAAAGTCCATTCATTTCCAACCTTTTTCAAGGCTTGACACATGAACTTTTGAGAGCATTTTGGAGCCAAAGAAAGGGGAAGAAGTTGGAAAGGCTAGAGGGCTATTTGGAAATCAATCTCATGAGTTTTTAAAAGGTACATCTTCTAAGTTATTTTGATTTCCATTCAAATGAAATTCATGCATGTTCAAATCCTTTGTATTTTCATTTATGCATGATTTCAAGCCCTTAAAGAGTTGTTTTGCAAACTCAATATCTTTCTTGGTAAATTAGATTAGTTTGCACACACTCTTATCCTAATCACATATGTTCTTAGACTTTAACTTTCACTCAACTTGTTTATCTTAATTCTTCAAAGTTGTTTGAATCTTTTATGTGATTAGTTTTCTCTTCAATCATCATTTTATAAACCTTGATTTTAAAATGCATCATGCATTCATTTAAAAGCTTCATTGTTAAAATTGATTGAAGAAACTCATACATACACTTTGTGCACACACTTTAGTTTATTTTAGTGTATGTTTGTAATTGGAATTTCATTTTCCTATTAGCCTATTTAAGAGGCAAATTCCATTGTGCTTAAATTGTAATCTCTTAGAGTGATCTTTTGTAAAGACACCTTCTTAGAGAAATCCTCATTTGTAAAGGTTATTGCTTAGCCTTTGAAAAGCAACTTGTAAGGTTATTGCTTAGCCTAAGAAAAGCATATTGTAAGGTTATTGCTTAGCCTAAGAAAAGCATATTGTAAGGTTATTGCTTAGCCTAAGAAAAGCATATTGTAAGGTTATTGCTAAGCCTATAAAAGCACATTGAGAGGTTGTTGTTTAGCCTAGAAAAACAACTTTGTAAGGGTTATTGCTTAGCCTAGTAAAAAGCATAATTAGTGGAATCCGGTGGGGTGTTGGAGACACAAGCCGGTAGTGGATGTAGGCATTAAGGCCGAACCACTATAAATATTGTGTTGTGGTGATTGCTTGTGTGGTGATTGTTTATTAGCTTCCGCATATTGATTGTTTAATCATCACATGTGACTAGTTTATTTTAAAGAAGTTAAAATTGGTGTAAATTGGTCATAGTTGTAGCTCACCCTATTCACCCCCCCCCCCTCTAGGGTTAGGATCCATAGCGGACTTTCACTTCTTGCTCCCATTCACAACATATAACTCCCCCATTTCCATTCATCAATTTAAAATCATAAACCATACAACCCATTCATTCATCAAGAAATTAGAATCATTGAGAAAAAAGCTCATTCGAATCAAATGAAAATAAAAAACATGTAAGTCCAAATTTATTCTTATACTTGCCTCAAAATAGAGCTTTCCAATTCTTTCTAGCTCAAAGACTCAAGAAACCCCAATACCAAACCCTAATGCCAAATACACAAGGAAAATGAAATTAACATGCATGTATGCATAACCATGAGTCTCTTGACTCTATTTCGATTCAAAGAAACTAACCAAAAGGAGCTTGAAGCCTACCTCTATCAAGGATTTCGGATTTGGAGAATGTAGGAGGAGTTGGAGGGGTTCTTTGTCAACAAGGAAGAGAGGGAGATGAAGAGGAACCCTCTCTTAACTCCCAAGTGCACATGCCAAAGCCTCTTGATGATTGAGAAAGAGAGAAAGAGAAATTAAGTAGAAGAGAAGGAGGAGAAGATTAAAGATAAAGGAAGATGAAAAGGAGATGGATAGGGAAGGTAAGGTTGCTATTTAAGGGATAATGATGTCTCTTTTTGCGAGGAGATCCACTAAAGTTGTGTATTTCCAATTTGAGTCGAAAGATGGCCCGGTCACTTAATGGATGGTTGGTCAAATGAAGTAGGGTCTAATATGAAAATCGACGTGCTAGACAAGGTACATGCGATGACGCCAGGATGACATGCAATTGATGCAAAATGAGAAAATCGATAATTACGAAAAAGCCCTTAAATCTACCCAACCGAGTCAAATCAGTTCCAACTCACCTATCCAAAGCTCAAGACTCAACTAGCTCAACTTATAAGGATTAATTAACACAAATAACTATAGTTAGTAACTAAGCATAATTAATTAAGCTAAATCACACTTAATTAGCTCTAATCAGGGTTAAATTGGGTTGGGGTGTAACAAGAAATACGTATGCCTTGGATCTTCTCTTCCATCAGGATGAGCAAAGATTCAATTTCAAAAAGTGCTATTATCGAATATTAAACCTATCTAGGCTCCAACTTGTGTATTTATATCATTAGAGGTCTTTAAGCATTCCATATATCACAAAGAAAATAAGAATCAAAGAAACAAACGAACAATTAGAAAAATAGCACATTAATTCAATCATGTCCATCCATGGAGAGTACAAGCTTCACCTTCTTCCTTAGATTACACATAAAATCAGCCTGTCATTACATTCATCTTCTCCTTCTTTTTAAAAATAAGGTCTTTTTAGCACTTGTAAAAAGAAAAGAAAAAAGAGAAAGAATGGAGTGGCGGGAGTTGGAGAGAGAGTGTGGATGGCAGCCCCCTCCCCCCACATTGCCCCACCTGCACATTGCAAACTTGGTCTCCTACTTTTTGATGGGTTTAGAAAAGTTAGCTACCTAGCTTTAGGGTCAAAATTTGGGAAGGTTTAGGAAAGTTTTTTTTTTTTTTTTTTTTTTTTTTTTTTTCCGAGGGTCGGGGTTGGGGGGGCGGCGGGGGGGGGGGGGGGGGTTTAAATACTCTTGGTAATCTTTTTGTTGTGTAAGAACTTTTAGTTTTTGCCCCACCCCTTGCTTCTTTGAAAATTTCTACCTTGGCCCCATCTCAATTTAGAATTGTCTTCTAAGAGAGAGTTTTGCAAATTTTCAACAGATGTGGGCCTCATTTGGGGCGGCTTGCAATAGCTGATGAGTCCCTCCTTGGATGTCCCAAGGTGCTTTGAGTCTCCTTCTCTATTTTCTTCCTTCTATTTTGTAACACCCGACCCCTAATTTTCGTGATTACTGTATTTTTAGTTGTGGGTTAGTTCTCTAAGTGAGATTTGAGTGTAATCAAGTTGGTTTGTAGATTAGAATAGTTTTTCCATAGCTTTGGGGAATTTTGAGAGCCGTCGAACCCAGTTTGACAGCCTAGGGACGCCTTGAGTTACACTTGTGTTAGACCCCAACCCAGGTTAGCCCGATTAGTGCGTACTTAGTGAGTACTTAGTCTTAAGTGGGTTTAGTGACCGTTGATTTAGAATATAATTAGTTCTAGTCCTGGACATTGTCGCGACCCTGGAACGGATCCCCGGGCCCGCGACGCGTCGATTGTTAGAGATAGTGTTTATGTTTATCGTCTTCCCACAGGTTCCCGCGGAGAGGATTCCCAAAGACACGCGGAATCTGACTCACACGATCAAATATGCGGAAGCGTGTAGCAAAACACATCAAGATGAGCACCAATACAATATTTAGGTGCTATAACAAGTAATAGCAAGGCATAGTATCAAAGAAAGAAGTTAACATGGCATTCCCATTAATATTCAAGTTATGAGACTAAATAAAAAGTACTTTAAATTTGGTTACAACCCATAAGAGGCCAACAGAGGCCAATACACTTATCAAAATAATCAAAATGAACCCCCAACAAATGATGACGAGACTCAAGAACCCGCCCGACGTCTAGATGACATCGTCGGGCTGCCACTCTCTCACAGGGGTTGGCTCACAAGCCTCCTCCTGACGCTCCTCCTCAGAGGTAACGTCTCCTACACCTGGGCACTAACAAACAAGGGTCAAACACGACGGTTTGGCAGATAATCAATTTAGGAGCAAGCATGAAACAATGACGTTTAAGAAAACATATAAGCAAATCCTTGATTTGAAATACTATACTGACTGAGATACTTTTGCAGAAATGTTTAACTAAGCTGAGATACCAACACAAACTAGCATGAGTACATAATATATCATGAATAGTTATCATCCACAAAGAGCCCATCCTTTCTCTATCATTTATATAATGAAAAGAGCAAGCACGCACGACAAGCACGATATACATAATATAAGCACGACACGATTTCCCACAAAGACGGGAATTCCGGCCGCGGAACCGGACACGCACGATTTGTAATAAATACACGACCAGTCTGCAGACAGTCCACATGTTTAAGGACTCCCGGACAGTGGATCAAACTGAAAGGGCAGTCCAAGCTCAGTGGTGTTACTTAATTCATGAATGCAGAAAACACGCGAAACACTATCAAAACATGTCGAGATAAAAAGGGGGAAATCACTTATCAAACACGATGAACACGACTAGCAAGGGCATAATTAATATGCATAACACGCTTAGGAAGTGATCCCCTTTTTCTTGAAACACATCTTCAAAATGAGCTTGTACTTAAACTTCAAAACGAGTACACGATGATATTCATTATATCGAAACCAAAGTATGAATACAAAGCTTATCAAGCTCATGCAAGGACCCTTGGTTGATTGTTGTGCAGCCGAAGCCCAGATGTTGGAATTAAAACAGAATTGGTGCCCCAGAAGTTCAAGGACATCTCGGGTTTCGAGTGCATAATATCAGGCTAAAGGCCACTTAACATGTTCTAGTTTTCATTTTGGCAAAAACTCTTCAAAACAGGAAATCTGTCAATTTCGGTCACCTCGCGGTCAGGTGTCGGCTAGCCGAACTGAGGTCTAGCGGCTAGCCGCCAGCTGACCGTTGGAAATCCAGGTCCAACGCAGCCCTCTGGAAAAGGAACCGTACTTGCTGTGGTTAGCTTACGGTTAGCCGAACTGAGACTTGGCGGTTAGCCGTAAGCTGACCGTAGGGCTGATCGCGGGAAATCCAGTTTGAAATGTAGCTCTCGGGAAAAGGAACCGACAACGCGCGGTTGGCCAGCGGTTAGCTGACATGGGGTATGGCGGCTAGCCGCTTGCTGACCAACAAGCTGACCGTAAACCACTGTCGAAATGTCAGCTTCTGGAAAGGGAACCGCCGAGCTCGGTCAGCTCGCGGTTAACCGAAATGAGAATTTCGGCTAGCCGCCAGCCGACCGACGGCTGACCGAACTGCACGGGAAAAGCAGTCCAGTTCAGATTTTTCACATTTTCTTCTTCCCTTCTTCTTGTTTCTCATTCCACTTGCACTCCCTGAGCCTACATGCTCTCCAAGGGGCAAAACACATATTTTTCCCAAACTCAAATATTCAATCCAAGGAAAACATGATCATGAAGCTTATAAACATATTTATATGCAAATCTCTAAACAACAATGAAGCTTAAAATGCACATGCACAAAGGTCCTATAGAGATTACTTGCCTTGCCCAAATGCTAACAATCCTCTCCAAGCACTTCACTCAAAAGCTAAGCCAACACTACAAGAAAACCCAAGAGAAAACCACACAACTTACTCAAAAATGGAACCAAAGAACCCATTTTAACAAAAGAGTTTGCAAACATGAAAAACATGATCTTAAGGAACCAAAATAACTCCGTGAAAGACATGAGTGGAAGCTCTTACCTAGAGAGGGTCAAACAAGAGAGGAGGAAGAAATGTAGAGCTTGTTCCACAAGAAGCTCCAAGAAACTTGTATCAATGGAAAGCTTGCAAGGAGATGAAGAAGATGGTATTCTTAGAATTTCCTTTGGAGATCTCTAGCTATGTTATGCAAGATGAGGAAAATGGAAGGGGAAAAAGGGATTTTCAACCCTAGGTTAAGAAAGTTGCAGAGATTTGGTAAAGTGAATGAAAAGAGAGGGAGATGGGGCTTAAGTGAAGACAATGGGCCCCAATTAACATGAACCTTGAAATGACCAAAACACGATCTTGTGGACCTCGGATGACTTCGACGAAGAAGGATAAAACGATCCTCGAAATATCTAGTTTCCAAAAAGTTTATTCTTGACATGATTTTAAGATCTTGAAAATTGTGTCCAAATTTGTGTAAGAAAGACAATTTTACCCTCTTTGGGCCAAAACATGGGTTTTTGGGCTTCAAACATGAATGAGCTTAAAACGAAAGTTGTAACACATAGAAAAATCATTCAAATGAAATCAAAATCACAATCACACGGAAACCGATACGATCCTCCCAAGCTTACACCGGCACTCAGGCCTTCCTAAGTGTGTCTGACTAGTACTACACGTTCTCGAAAATCCCCGAAGCTATGTCCAAGACTAAAACTCATTACTTCTAACCCAACGATCACTAAGCCCACTTCTGACTAAACACATACTAATCGGACACTAATCGCATTGGTCTGGGTCAGGGTGTAACATCCTCCACCCCTTAGAATATTTGGTCCACCAAATAAATCAAACAATTACCTATGGTAAAAGTTGTGGATACTTCCTCTGCACTTGCTCTCTCAATTCCCAGGTGGCTTCCTTTGGCTCGTGATTTTCCTAAAGTACCTTGACCTAATGAATGGTCCGGTTTCTCAATTCCTGCTCCTTGGTGTCAACGATCTTGATCGGTCTTTCCACATACGAGGCATCTTCCCGAATCTCCAAAGGCTCATGCTGTAGAATGTGTGCAGGACTAGAGACATATTTCTTGAGCATAGAAACATGAAATACATTGTGTACCCCGGAGAGTTCTGGCGGTAACGCAAGCCTATAAGCAACATCTCCAATCTTGTTCAGGATCTCATACGGACTAATAAATCTTCTAGATAATTTGCCCTTCTGTCCGAATCTCAAAGTCCCTCTAACTGGTGAGATCTTCAAAAACACCTTGTCACCCACTTGAAACTGCAATTCTCTTCGGCGCGTATCTGCATAACTCTTCTGCCTACTCCGTGCGATCTTCAATCGTTCTTGAATCAACTTGACCTTGTCACTTGTCTCTCCAACTATTGTCGGCCCATGAAAACTACGTTCACCGACTTCTTCCCAGCAAACTGGAGTTCTGCATCTTCTACCATAAAGTACCTCAAAAGGTGCCATACCAATGCTCGAGTGGTAACTATTGTTATAAGCAAATTCACAAAGAGCTAAGCACTCATCCCATTGAATCTTGAAATCCAATACACATACTAATCGCACACTAATCGCATTGGTCTGGGTCGGGGTCTAACAGACATAGTTTTGGAAATTTTGAGAGCTTTTAATGTTAGTAAGACACACTTAGGATGGCCTGAGTGTATGTGCAAGAGTGGGAGGATCGTGTGGATTTTCGTTTTGATTGTGATTTTGACTTCATTTGGATGATTTTATTATTCCTTATAACTTTTGTTTTCAGCTCGTTTGTGTTTGAAGCCCAAAAACTCAAGTATTGGCCCAAAAGGGGTAAAATTGACTTTTCACACCCAAATCTGGACACAAATTTTGAAATCTCAAAACCATGTCGAAATTATACTTTTAGGAAACTAGATTTTTCGAGGATCATTTTACCCTTCTTCGTCGATTTCATTCGGGGCCCGCAAGACCATGTTTTAGCCCTTACAAGTTTCAGTGCATTGTGGGGCCCACTTTCCACTTAACTTAAAACCTTTTCTCCCTCCCCTTCGTTCAGTTCATTTTTGCAACTGTTTCAAAAGAAAAACCAGACCTGGGAGAGAAATCCTCTTTTCTCTCCATCTTTCCCCTCTTGCATGCCCTAGCTAGAGATCTCCAACTGGAAATCTAAGACCATCACCTTCTTCCTCTTCTTTCAAGCTTTCCAAAACTGTAATTTTCTTGAAGTTTCAGCTGGGCAACCCTTTCATTTTCTTCCTTGCTTCTTGTTGGAACACCTCTAGATAAGTGCTTCAACCAATCTTTTCAATAGAGCCTTTTTAACTCCTAATGAGTTTGTTTTTCTAACATGCAACTCCCATTTCGAAATGGGTTCTTGTTTTCAAATTTGGATGAGCTTTGAATGGATTTTCATGCGGTTTTTGTAGCTTCTTGGTTCAACTCTTAAATAGGATTTGCTTGAGGAAGAGTTTGTTGTTAGGAATTTTGTAGATTGCAATTTGATGGATGCATTATCATTCTAGCATCATTTGATTTACACACTTGCATTGGTTTAAGAAAACTTGAAATCTTGTTTTATACATGCATAGTTTTTAAGTTTTGGAAAAGTATTTGTTTTATGCATGTTTTGGTTCTAATCTTGGATGCATTGGTTTTAGAACCCAAAACTCTTTTGAAAACTTAATTCCTTGTGCATTATATTTGGAAAATCATCTTGTGAATTTAGGTTTGAGTTTTGCATACATTCATCTCAAAAAGAATCATTTGTGTATGCAATTTCATTTGAAAAGAGTTTTCAAGAAATCAAGCAAACCTTTGTTTTAAAAGTTTTGAAACTTTTTAGGCTTTTTATGTCATGTTTTAAAAACCTTTAGAATCTTTAAAACATGTTTTCCAAGCTTGATTTAGTGGCCAAAAAGTTCCCCCAAGCAAAACTGTGAAAAATGCATTTTTTGGGAATTTTGGTGCTGCGGGGTTAACCATGGGGTTAACCGGGGTGGTCAACCCGCAGTGTAGCCGGTTAACCGGCCATGTTAGCCCGGTTAACCGGCCACAGTGCAGGATGACCCAAAACACAACGGCTCTTTTTATGACCGTTGTGCTTGGCCGGTTAACCTGCCTGTTATGGCCGGTCAACCGGCTAAACTAGCCGTTGGGGCTGTTTTGGCTATAAAAAGGAGTTCTTTCCCTTTCCAAATGTTGGGATTTTTAAGCCCCTCCTTGAGAGGTATTGAGGCATATCAAAAGGGAAAAGAACCAAGGGATGAAGGGGAAGATTAGGAAAGCTAAAGCTTGGATTAATGAAGTTAAACCACCAAGTAGGCTCTTCCTTTCTTAATCATATGTTTTCATGCTTTGTTTTATTTTTGGTAAATCATTTCTAGCATGATAAACTATGTTTGTGTTGTGTCCTTAACATATGTTATGTTTTGAGTTGATTTATTATTTTGGACACAACACCATATGATTCAATTCAAGTAGTACTTAACTTTGGTAAATCTAAGTAGATCATGTTAATGTAAAAACCTTTGAAGTCATATGTAACATGATCCATATACTTGGTTGAATCTTTGGTTGTTGTTTTCCATCATAAGAACATCTCTCTCAAAACTATCTTATATTTTGGATTCAACTTCTTTACAAATCATATGTTTTCATGTTTTGCTTTATCATTGGTAAATCTTAGTAACATGTTAATCTATGATTTGTTGTATCCTTAGCATATTCTATATTTTGAATAGATCTATTGTTTTGGATACATCACCATTGATTCATCAAAGTAGTACTTTATCTTTGGTAAATCTAAGTAGATCATGTTAATGAAATATGTAACATGATTCATATACTTTGTTGAATCTTTGGGTGTTGTTTTTCCATCATAAGAAAATCTCTCTCAAATGTATCTTATGTTTTGGATCCAACATCATTACAAATCATATGTGTATTATTGTTTTAAAGTATCACAACTTGCCTTACTTTGATTGGTAAATCATTTTCAAGTTGTCCTTATAATTACATATGATTTGTCCCTCTCTTCAATCAAATCTATTTTTATGTTTTGAGCTTCTTTGATGATTTGATTGACATCCCTATGCATCACATGTTTAGAGCTAATCCATTTCATACAACTTGTGTAACTTTGATATCATTAACAAGTTGTTACTTTTAACATGTGATTGCATCATATCCTCAATCATAAATGTTTTATGATCTTAAACTTTCAAAAGCCTTAGGCATACATTTATGAGCTTTCATTTTCAAAATGATTGAGGACCACACACACACACACACTTCATATGTTTTCATCTTTGCATTCATAGTGTGAGTGTGTATTAGAATTTCACTTCCATATCCGCCTATTTAAGAGGCAATGTAATGAGCTTAATAGAATCTCCATCAAGTGTATTAAAGACACTAATTTAGTGAGATAACCAACCTTGTGGTTGAAGAGGTTATTGCTTAGCCTATAAAAGCATAATGTATAGGTTGATGTTAAGCCTTGAAAAACATCATTGTAAGGTTATTGCTTAGCCTTGGAAAGCATATTGTAAAGGTTATTGCTTAGCCTATTGAAAAGCATAAATAGTGGAAATCCGGTGGGGTGTTGGATCACAAGCCGGTAGTGTATGTAGGCATTGAGGCCGAACCACTATAAATACTTGTGTGATGGTGCTTGCTTTGTGATGATTCTTTTGTTAAGCTTCCGCATATTGTTTGATAATCATCACTTGTGACTAGTTTGTTTTAAAGAAGTTAAAATTGATTAAAATTGGTCATAATTGAAGCTCACCCTATTCACCCCCCCTCTAGGGTTCGGATCCCCATGGACTTACAAGTGGTATCAGAGAAGGTTACTCCATTTTAGGGCTTAACAACCCGGAGTTGATCCTTGCTAGATTTGAACCCTAGTGTTGTGTTTTAATGCATATCGTTATGATGATTTCCACTATGTTTGAAAATGTTTTTTCCCTAGCCTCATTGCACCACTCTAAGACTTTTCTAAGTTATATCTTCTAGAGTTGGTGAGTCCTCAAAAGTGATCTCTCAAGGACACATTTTCAAGACCTTAGGTGTATTTTCAAAGGTAGACTATTTGAGTAACCTTAAGGCCTTGATACCCCTAGACCAACCTATGCTTTTTAGTTATATCTTTTTGTTGGTCATGTTACATTTGCATTTTGTTTCTTTATAGTCACATCTTTTAAAATGCAATGTTTCTTTGTGATCATTTGATTTTGTCTTCATGAACTTTTATAGTCATATCTCATGGTTTTCAAAATCCCTTGATTGCAATTTTTTCATGATGGATTTGCATGTTGTTCATTTAGTAATATCTCTTGTTGTGCATATCTATTCATGATCAATTGATTGTGATTACAAATGCTTTCATAGCTAGTTTTTCATAATCAATTGATGTAGGCAAATCATTTGATGTTTGTCTTAGTTAGATCCTTTTTGGAAATCAAATGACTTGAAGCAACCTTAGTTTTCCATTGATTTACAAGTTATATCTTTTGATATGGAAAATTTGTAAGTGTCTATTGTTTTTACAAATTGAAATCTTTACAATAGTACACTTCTTGTTTTTCAAAATCACTTGCTCTTAATTCTATAAATGATTCTTTGTTGGAATTTCATACATTGAAGTGATTTGAAAAACTTTGGAAAATGTTCTAAGCTTTATTAGTTATATTAATAGAAGCATTTTCCTTGAAGTTATTTCCTTGTGCTTAATTATGATTATATCTTTTGGAAGGAAATAATTTTTACAAACAATTTGCATCTTTGCTCATTTAGTTACATTCTTTATGCAAATTGATTTTGTTGTCTTATATTGCATGGTTGGATATGATTTCATTGATTTGCATGTTTGTGCCTTATCTTGGTAGGTTTTCATTAATGCAAATTAATGAGTGTTTATGTGCTTTATAGTAAAATCTTGTATTTGAACTTTTTATGTACATATGTGATTTTATGTGCTAAGTTCATTTGGTATAAACCTCATATCTTTTTCCATTGCATTGTAAGCTTAGTGCATTTGCTAAGAGTGGAGATGTTACATGATAGATTGATCATTTTAACCTCATACCTTCTTGTGCTTAAATAGTAATATTCTTTTTGATGAATGGTATGAGTTAGATCTTGAGTGTTGATTAATCCTCTCTATGCAAATGTCAAATTGTTCTATGTATGGTTGTGATATTTATTATATTTGTTGAAACCATACTAGAACTTAAATCCATCCTCTATGCTTTCTAGTCATATTTTTATTGGATGGTTATGATGTTGATTCATGTATATTCTCTAAGTGATATCATCCTTAGACATGTTTCAACTTCATAATAGTGATCTTGATCATATGAAACTCTTTGAAATCCATTCCTCATATTTCTATGTGTTTGATGGATAACTTAGATGTTAAATTCATATGATTTAGTCACTGTATAAATTGCATGCATTTCAAAGTCATATCCTTGTGCATTGCAATTTATTTTGTTCATCACTATGCTCAATAGTTATATCTTCAAAAGTGATGAATATGCATTTATGATGCTTGATGGAATTTTGTCACATTCTTGTTCTTCATCATGCTATCAAATTCAATTGGATTCAATTGGTATAATGTTTGATTGATTTGATTTCTTGTGTATGTGATAGAACTTGTGTGCATTGGATTGAACTTGGTAAGTAATATGATTGTTCCATGTCACACACCATTAGCATCATAATGCTCATGATTGCCACCTCCTTTGTTCTTAAAGGTATATCTCATGACCACCATGTTTATGTGTTCATAATATTGGTTGGTTATTAGTTGAGGTTGGCTTCATGTTTGAATTTCATTTCACTCAATTTGCACTTTAATAAGTCATATTTATTGATTGAATGAAATGATTTTCAAAATCTTACATAGCATATGATTTTCATAAGTAATATTGATTGATGCTATGTTTGAGTAAACCCCATATCATGGATAGCTCTAATTTGGATTTCTCTTAATAGTTATACTTTTAAATCCATTTTAGAGTGATTGATTTATTAAGTCATATCCTTAAATCTCAATTGGTACTCTTTGTTTTTCCAATTGATATCCATGATTGCTTTTCCCTTTGACCTAGCTCTCTTTTGGTAATTTGATCATATTGAGCTTTATAGTTAAATGAATCTAATTCTTTCCTTGAAGTTAACCCTCACTTGGTTAAACCATCTTCTTCTTGCACCTAATAGTTAAATCTTTGTCAAAAGTTTGACAAAAGGAGATAATGGATTGAGGGGGAGTGTAAACCTTCATAGGAAGTATTAGTTGTGATCAAATTGACCCTTGGATTGCCTTTGAGCCCTTAGAGACTACTACCTCACATGATAGCCTGTTATGTATTTCATTTTCGATTTCATTTGTTAACAGGTGCTACTAAAGGTATTTTCTTTGTTTCATGTGTGTAGGTACCTTTGCAATTTAATGGCAAAGGGGGAGAAATTATGCAAGTTCTCAAAAGGGTGAAGAGAATGTCCAAGCTTCTTAAGGGGAGAGTTGTGTATGATCTTCTACAAAGGGAGAGAATGCATACCTTGCCAAAGGGAGAAAGAGGCATGGTCAAAGGGGGAGAGCTAATAGAAGAAAGAAAGCTTGGAAGCTAACGAAGATGCTTGGATAAAGAAAGAAAGAAGAAAGAAAGCTTGAATGTTGATCAAGCTCCAAGCATCAAGAAGATTGAAGAAAAAAGCCAAAGAGCCCAAGCTAAGAGAAGGAGCATCCAAGAAGATTTCAAGACTTGTCCAGCTGAGGGGGAGCTGAAGACTAAGTGTGTTTATTCAGTGGTGAGTGTGTTTGCCATCAAATTGCAAAGGGGGAGATTGTTAGGAATTTTGTAGATTGCAATTTAATGGATGCATTATCATTCTAGCATCATTTGATTTACACACTTGCATTGGTTTAAGAAAACTTGAAATCTTGTTTTATACATGCATAGTTTTTAAGTTTTGGAAAAGTATTTGTTTTATGCATATTTTGGTTCTAATCTTGGATGCATTGGTTTTAGAACCCAAAACTCTTTTGAAAACCTAATTCCTTGTGCATTATATTTGGAAAATCATCTTGTGAATTTAGGTTTGAGTTTTGCATACATTCATCTCAAAAAGAATCATTTGTGTATGCAATTTCATTTGAAAAGAGTTTTCAAGAAATCAAGCAAGCCTTTGTTTTAAAAGTTTTGAAACTTTTTAGGCTTTTTATGTCATTTTTTAAAAACCTTTAGAATCTTTAAAACATGTTTTCCAAGCTTGATTTAGTGGCCAAAAAGTCCCCCCAAGCAAAACTGTGAAAAATGCATTTTTTGGGAATTTTGGTGCTGCGGGGTTAACCATGGGGTTAACCGGGGTGGTCAACCCGCAGTGTAGCCGGTTAACCGGCCATGTTAGCCCGGTTAACCGGCCACAGTGCAGGATGACCCAAAACACAACGGCTCTTTTTATGACCATTGTGCTTGGCCGGTTAACCTGCCTGTTATGGCCGGTCAACCGGCTAAACTAGCCTTTGGGGCTGTTTTGGCTATAAAAAGGAGTTCTTTCCCTTTCCAAATGTTGGGATTTTTAAGCCCCTCCTTGAGAGGTATTGAGGCATATCAAAAGGGAAAAGAACCAAGGGATGAAGGGGAAGATTAGGAAAGCTAAAGCTTGGATTAATGAAGTTAAACCACCAAGTAGGCTCTTCCTTTCTTAATCATATGTTTTCATGCTTTGTTTTATTTTTGGTAAATTATTTCTAGCATGATAAACTATGTTTGTGTTGTGTCCTTAACATATGTTATGTTTTGAGTTGATTTATTATTTTGGACACAACACCATATGATTCAATTCAAGTAGTACTTAACTTTGGTAAATCTAAGTAGATCATGTTAATGTAAAAACCTTTGAAATCATATGTAACATGATCCATATACTTGGTTGAATCTTTGGTTGTTGTTTTCCATCATAAGAACATCTCTCTCAAAACTATCTTATGTTTTGGATTCAACTTCTTTACAAATCATATGTTTTCATGTTTTGCTTTATCATTGGTAAATCTTAGTAACATGTTAATCTATGATTTGTTGTATCCTTAGCATATTCTATATTTTGAATAGATCTATTGTTTTGGATACATCACCATTGATTCATCAAAGTAGTACTTTATCTTTGGTAAATCTAAGTAGATCATATTAATGAAATATGTAACATGATTCATATACTTTGTTGAATCTTTAGGTGTTGTTTTTCCATCATAAGAAAATCTCTCTCAAATGTATCTTATGTTTTGGATCCAACATCATTACAAATCATATGTGTATTATTGTTTTAAAGTATCACAACTTGCCTTACTTTGATTGGTAAATCATTTTCAAATTGTCCTTATAATTACATATGATTTGTCCCTCTCTTCAATCAAATCTATTTTTATGTTTTGAGCTTCTTTGATGATTTGATTGACATCCCTATGCATCACATGTTTAGAGCTAATCCATTTCATACAACTTGTGTAACTTTGATATCATTAACAAGTTGTTACTTTTAACATGTGATTGCATCATATCCTCAATCATAAATGTTTTATGATCTTAAACTTTCAAAAGCCTTAGGCATACATTTATGAGCTTTCATTTTCAAAATGATTGAGGACCACACACACACACACTTCATATGTTTTCATCTTTGCATTCATAGTGTGAGTGTGTATTAGAATTTCACTTCCATATCCGCCTATTTAAGAGGCAATGTAATGAGCTTAATAGAATCTCCATCAAGTGTATTAAAGACACTAATTTAGTGAGATAACCAACCTTGTGGTTGAAGAGGTTATTGCTTAGCCTATAAAAGCATAATGTATAGGTTGATGTTAAGCCTTGAAAAACATCATTGTAAGGTTATTGCTTATCCTTGGAAAGCATATTGTAAAGGTTATTGCTTAGCCTATTGAAAAGCATAAATAGTGGAAATCCGGTGGGGTGTTGGATCACAAGCCGGTAGTGGATGTAGGCATTGAGGCCGAACCACTATAAATACTTGTGTGATGGTGCTTGCTTTGTGATGATTCTTTTGTTAAGCTTCCGCATATTGTTTGATAATCATCACTTGTGACTAGTTTGTTTTAAAGAAGTTAAAATTGATTAAAATTGGTCATAATTGAAGCTCACCCTATTCACCCCCCCTCTAGGGTTCGGATCCCCATGGACTTACATTTGTTAGCATTTGGGCAAAGGCAAGTAATCTTTATAGAAAATGTGAATGCATGTTGATTTGGATTTCATCTTTTCTCTAAATATTCTTTTAACTATGTTTTGATCTTTCATTCAACATGTTATAGACTCATTAAGTGGATTTCATTTATCTTCATGCAAGTATGTTAATCATTCTCCAAGCCTCTGAAATTCTGTTTTTGAATTCTAAGCATGTGTTTTATCTAGAAATCTGATTTGAGTTTTTATGGAGAATGGAGGAAATGTCTTGTTTAGATTGTGGATTGAATGATGTTAAATGTATGGAATGGACCCTTGGAGAGCATGAAGGCTCAAGGAAGTGCATGTGATCAGTTGTGAGAAGAAGGGAGGAAACATTGTGGAAAAATCTGACTTGAAATGCACTGTCCGTGCAGCGTCGGTCATCTGTCGGCTAACCGAAATTCCCACTTTGGTCGACCGATAGACAACCAAACTCAGTTCGGCTCCATTTCCCGAGACCTGCATTTCGTCAGGAAAGATTTCGGTCAGTTGTCGGCTAACCGAAATTTTGACTTCGGTCGATCGACAGCCAACCGAAATCAGTTTGGTTCCATTTCCTGAGAGCTGAGATTTCCTGGATAAATCTGTCTGTCAACTAGTCGGTCCGCTGTCGGCTAGCCGACATACCCCGCCTCGGTCAACCGACATGTGACCGAGAGGTAATCGAAATTTCAATATGAACTGTTTTAGAAGGATTTCTACAGGAATGAAAACTTGAATATGTTATGGGGCTTTTAGCCTGACATTGTGCAATTGAAATACAAAATGAAATCTAACTTCGGGGGCACCAATCCGTTTTATTTTCAGACATTCGGGTTTCAATTACACAAGGGTCAATGAATGGTCCTTACATATGCCTGATAGACTTTGCTTTCGAACTTTAGTTTTGATGCAACAAGTATCATCGTGTACTCGTTTTAAAGTTAAGTATAAACTCGTTTGAAAATTGTTTCAAGGATAAAAAGGGGATCACTTCTTAAGCGTGTCAGGCATATATATACTTATACCTCTTGCTAGCCGTGTCTTGTTTAGTTCTGATAAGTGCTTTCCCCCTTCAAGCTTGATTTGGTTTAAGACGTGTTTCGCCGTGTTTTGTGCATTCATGAATTTAAGTGAACACCACTGAGCTTGGACTGCCCTTTCAGTTTGATCCACTGTTTGGGGGTCTTTAAACATGTGGACTATCTGCAGATTGGTCGTGTATTTTATTATACATCGTGCGTGTCCGGTTCCGCGGCCGAATCCCCGTAATGTGGGAATTGTGTCATGTTTATATTATGTATATCGTGCTTGTCGTGCGTGCTTGCTCTTTTCATTATATAAATGATAGAGAAAGGATGAGCTCTTTGTGGATTTACTATTCATGATATATAAGTATTCATGCTAGCTTGTTTTGTATCTTAGTTTTGTCCTTATTTTTGAAATGTATTTTAGTCATGCAATTGTTTCAAATGCAACAAATATTTTAGTATGTTTTCTTTAAACATGTACTTGTTCATGCTCATGCCTAAATTGATTACATGCCAAACCGTCATGTTTGACTCTTGCTATTGTGGTGCCCAGGTGCAGGTGATGTTCCCTTTGAGGAGGAGCGTCAGGAGGAGGCTTTTGAGCCACCCCCAGCTTGTGAGTGGTAGCCCGATGACGTCAACTAGACGTCGGATGGAGTCTTGAGATTCGTTTCACATGTTTTGGATTGTTGTTGAACTTTTAGTTTTGTATTGGCCTTTGTTTGTTGGAAATAGGTGGGCCATTCAGATAGGTTTCAAAAGATTTTGAACCACTTAATGCAAGGATCAACTATCTAGAAGGTAACTAACCCAATCCAAGATGTAATCCCTCAAACTCATAAATCATGTACAACAAAATAACCTATCTAGAGGATAGAAACAATACCTAAACATACAGCCACGAAATCTACAACATACAAAGATGTAGATTATACCTTTGGAGCTTAGTAGTGCTCTAATGGAGAAGTTGATCTCTTTGTTTGATGATGAACACCTTCACTAATCAAATCAGAATCTCCAACACCTTTTGATCTTCCACGCTATGACCCGTATCAGATTCTGTTTTCTCAAGAAGATGGTGGAATATCCAAGAGAAAACCCTAAAGGAAACTAGAAGAGGGAAAGAGAGATGGGCGTGTGCAACTCTTACACTAAGGGTCTTGGGCATGAAATCTAAGATAGAATTATGCATTGGGACGTCCAAGGCCTCCTCTCCTCTTTTTTAGCACTTAAGCAACTTCCTCTTACTAATTGAAATAGAAGTCTTACTTCCATAATAATTAGTTGCTTACTAAATCACAATTAGAAGTCTCACTTCAAATATGATTAGTAACTTTCTCCTTTCTAATTAAAATAGAAGTCTCACTTCCATTAATAATTAGTAACTTACTATTACCACTATTAGAAGTTTCACTTCAAATAGAAATAGTAACTTTCCAATATCTTGGGCTAGTGTGGGGACCATTAGGGATTCCATAGAAAGCTGGCTCCAACTGGGACACGCGACCCTACATCTCATGTACAATCCGGGCCCACAGTTAATTGCAAATAATTCCACTATATAAATGCAATTGAACTCCAGTCTTAAGAATATATTACAATGAAGACCCTACACTTCCCAATTACCACAAGTAGGTCCCCCCATCTATATCCATGGATCAATTGGACCTGTCCACCAAATTAGATCCATATCTTATTATCCTTGAGCCCTAATTAATTATAGTGATCATTTGGTACTGATCCAATTAACTCTTAATTGGAATGAGTGCGCACTTACTAATGATAAATCCATTAATTGGCACAACGGGATATTAAAGATAGATTCCATCTTGACTATTGAATGTTCCCACAGCTCTACTACCACGTACCCAAATCACCGAGGTGTTGACCTACAATTGGCCTCACTCATTGGTGACTCAAAGCAAATGAATAGATATAAACTTGAGTTCATTAATGTCTCAGGATTATGAGCTCATTGCTAGGGAATTATGAGAGCAGACCTTAAAGTAAAGACAATGTACATAAGGTGTTTCTCATGGTCCTTCAATACATCCAATGTACTGAAAGTCCGGGGAATCGAACCCTAGAGGGGGGGTGTCGCGACCCCGGAACGGATCCCCGGGCCCGCGACGTTGGGTGAGTTGCACTGTCTACTGTTTTCCCACAGGTTCCCGCGGTGAGGATTCCCAAAGACACGCGGAATCTGACTCACACGATCAAGTATGCGGAAGCGTGTAGCAAAACACAACAAGATGAGCATCAATAAAATATTTAAGTGCCATGACAAATAGTAACAAGACACAGTATCAAAGAAAGAAGCTAACATGGCATTCCCATTAATATTCAAGTTAGGAGACTAATTCAAAAGTGAGTTAAGTTTGGTTACAATTCCATAGGAAGCCAACAGAGGCTAATACACATCTCAAAATATAATAACAGAAACCCCAACAAAAGATGACGAGATTTAAGAACCCGCCCGACGTCTAAATGACATCGTCGGGCTGCCACTCTCTCACAGGGGTTGGCTCACAAGCCTCCTCCTGACGCTCCTCCTCAAAGGTAACGTCTCCTGCACCTGGGCACCAACAAACAAGGGTCAAACACGACGGTTTGGCAGGTAATCAATTTAGGAGCAAGCATGAACAATAATGTTTAGGAAAACATATAAACAATACTTGATTTAAAAATACTATCATGACTAAGGTACATTTGTAGAAATAAGTAGCTGAGCTGAGATAATAAAACAAACTAGCATGAGTACATAATATATCATGAACAGTTACAAACCACAAAGAGCCCATCCTTTCTCTATCATTTATATAATGAAAAGAGCAAGCACGCACGACAAGCACAATATACATAATCTAAGTACGACACGATTTCCCACAAAGACGAGAATTCCGGCCGTGGAACCGGACACGCATGATGTGTAATAAATACACGACCAGTCTGCAGACAGTCCACATGTTTTAAGACCCCCAGACAGTGGATCAAACTGAAAGGGCAGTCTAAGCTCAGTGGTGTTTACTTAATTCATGAATGCACAAAACACGTGAAACACGGTCTAAACACGTCGAGATAAAAAGGGGGAAATCACTTATCAAAACACGATGAACACGACTAACAAGGGCATAATTAATATGCATAACACGCTTAGGAAGTGATCCCCTCTTTCTTGAAACACGTCTTCAAAACTAGCTTGTACTTAACTTCAAAACAAGTACATGATGATATTCGTCATATCAAAAACCAAAGTACGAATACAAAGCCTATCAAGTTCATGCAAGGACCTTGGGTTGATCGTTGTGCAGCCGAAGCCCAGATGTTGGAATTAAAACAGAATTGGTGCCCTAGAAGTTCAAGGACATCTAGGGTTTCGAGTGCATAATATCAAGCTAAAGGCCACTTAACATGTTCTAGTTTTCATTCTTGCAAAAATCTCTTCAAAACAGGAAATCTGTCAAATTCAGTCACCTCGCGGTCAGGTGTCGGCTAGCCGAACGAAGGCCTGGCGGCTAGCCGCCAGCTGACCGACGAGCTGACCGCTGGAAATCCAGGTCCAACACAGCCCTCTGGAAAAGGAACCGAACTGATTGCGGTTAGCTTGCGGTTAGCCGAACTGAGACTGGT
Organism: Cinnamomum chago; assembly: GCA_038049695.1. Classification (NCBI taxonomy): domain Eukaryota; kingdom Viridiplantae; phylum Streptophyta; class Magnoliopsida; order Laurales; family Lauraceae; genus Cinnamomum; species Cinnamomum chago. The sequence goes on from CP142457.1 coordinate 30,019,896, forward strand.
CGGTTAGCAGCAAGCTGACCGTAGGGCTGACCACTGGAACCCAGTCCGAAATGTAGCTCTCGGGAAAAGGAACCGACAACGCGCGGTTGGCCAGCGGTTAACCGAGATGGGGTATGGCGGTTAGCCGCTAGCTGACCGACAAGCTGACCGTAACTCCCTGTCTAAATGTCAGCTTTTGGAAAGGGAACCGCCGAGCTCGGTCAGCTCGCGGTTAACCGAAATGGGGATTTCGGTTAGCCGCCAGCCGACCGACGGCTGACCGAACTGCACGGGAAAAGCAGTCCAGTTCAGATTTTCCACATTTTCTTCTTCCCTTCTTCTTGTTTCTCATTCCACTTGCACTCCCTGAGTCTACATGCTCTCGAAGGGGTAAAACACATATTTTTCCAAATCTTAAACATTCAATCCGAAGAGAACATGATCATGAAGCTTGTAAACATATTCATATGCAAAATTTTCAAAACAACAATGTAGCTTAAAATACACATGCACAATGGTCCTATCGAGATTACTTGCCTTGCCCAAATGCTAAATAATCCTTCTCAATCACTTCTCTCAAGCTAATCCAACACTATAAGAAAACCCAAGAGAAACCACACAACTTACTCAAAAATGGAACCAAGGAATCCATTTTAACAAAAGGGTTTGCAAACATGAAAAACATGATCTTGAGGAACCAAAATAACTCCATGAAAGATATGAGTGAAAGCTCTTACCTAGAGAAGGTCAAACAAGAGAAATGAAGACAAATGGAGGGCTTTCCCAACCTTAGTTTTCAAGAAGAAGATATCAATAGGAAGCTTGAGATGAGGGGAAGAAAATGGTAGCCTTGGAATCTTCTTTGGAGTCTCCTAGCTAGCTCATGCAAGGTGAAGAAGATGGAAGAGAAAAGGGGTTTTTTTTTTCAACCCTAGGTCAAGAGAGTTGCAGAGATTGGTAAAGTGAATGAAAAGAGAGGGAGATGGGGCTTAAGTGATGCGAATGGGCCCCAAATGACTGAACTTGAAGTGATCAAAACACGAATTTGGGAGCCTCGGATGACTTCGACGAAGAAGGATAAAACGATCGTCGAAATATCTAGTTTCCAAAAAGTATATTTTTGACATAGTTTTGAGATCTCGAAAATTGTGTCCAGATTTGTGCATAAAAGACAATTTTCCCCTCTTTGGGCCAAAACATGGGTTTTTGGGCTTCAAACATGAATGGGCTTAACACGAAAGTTGTAACACATAGAAAAATCATTCAAATGAAACCAAGATCACAATCACACGGAAATCGATACGATCTTCCCAAGCTCACACGTGCACTCAGTCCTTCCTGAGTGTGTCTGACTAATATTAAACGTCCTCAAAATTCCCAAAGCTATGTCCAAGACTAAACTAATCATTTCTAACCCAACCACAACTAACCCACTTAGGACTAAACACATACTAATCGCACCCTAATTGAAAAGATCTGGATCGGGGTCTAACAGGGGGTGAATAGGGTGAGCTTCAATTATGACCAATTTTAACCAATTTTAACTTCTTTAAATTAAACTAGTCATAAGTGATGATTATCAAACAAAATGCGGAAGCTTAATAAAAAAAATCACCACAAAGCAAGCACCATCACACAAGGATTTATAGTGGTTCGGCCTCAATGCCTACATCCACTACCGGCTTGTGATCCAACACCCCACCGGATTTCTACTATTTATGCTTTTCAATAGGCTAAGCAATAACCTTTACAATATGCTTTCAAGGCTAAGCAATAACCTCTACAATGATGTTTTTCAAGGCTTAACATCAACCTATACATTATGCTTTTCTTAGGCTAAGCAATAACCTCTTCAACCAATGGTTGGTTATCTCTCTAAGTAGTGTCTAAAATACACTTGATGGAGATACAATTTAGCTCATTACAATGCCTCTTAATTAGGCGGATATGAAAGTGAAAAACCAACTCACACAAACACTAAATGAATGCAAAGATGAATGCTCAAAGTGTATGTATGATGTCCTCAATTATTTTTAAAATGAAAGCTCATAAATGTATGCCTAAGGCTTTTGAAAGTTTTAGCTCATAAAAACATTTATGATTGAGGAAAGAATGCAAGTCACATGTTAAAAATAACTTGTAAAAGATATATATTTGTATCCTAAACAAGTTGTGAAATTCTAAGTAAAAAACATGTGATGCATAGGGATGTCAATCAAATTAACAATATAGCTCAAAACATAAAAATAAATTTGATTGAAATTAGGGGACAAATCATATGTAATTATAAAATCAACTTGAAAATGATATACCTATCAAAGCAATGCAAGTTGTGAAACTTTAAAACAAAAGTACATATGATTTGTAAAGATGTTGAATCCAAAACATAAGATATATTTGAAAGTGATTTTCTTATGATGAAAAACAACAACCAAAGATTCAACCAAGTATAGGAATCATGTTACAAATAATTTCAAACATTCTTCCATTAACATGATTTACTTAGATATACCAATTTAAGTACTACTTGGATTGAATCAAGGTGATGCATCCAAAACAATAAATCAATTCAAAACATAAACATGTTAAGGACACAACAACACATAGTTTATCATGCTAGAAAAGATTTACCAATAATAAAGCAAAGTATGACAACATATGGTTAAGGAAAGTAAAGCTTACTTAGAGATTTAACTTCATTAATCCAAGCTTTAGCTTTCCTAATGACCCCTTTCATCCCTTAGCTCATTCCCCTTTGATTTGCCTCAAAACCTCTCAAGGAAGGCCTAAAAATCCCTAACTTTGGCAAAGGAATGAACTTCATTTTATACCCAAAAAATGCCCAACGGCTAGTCCCCGATCGACCTGGTACAGGCCCGGGTCGACCGGGTACACACAACGGCTATAAAAATGGCCGTTTGAAAAAATGCTTTTAGCGGGGACTAGTGACCGCTTGTAAAAGTGGTTTTGGCTGCCGGTATAAGTCTTGTTTTCCCAAAAATGTGGTTTTTAAAGTAATTTTGGTTGGGAATTTTTGGGCCATTAAATCAAGCGTGAAAACATGTTTTAAATCATTCTAAAGGTTTTAAAACATGAAACATAAAAAGCCAAAAATGATTTGAAGGATTTAAAACATAGGCTTGCTTGATTTCTAAAACTTCTTTTCAAAAACAAATGCATCCAAGATTAAAAACAAAACATACATAAATCAATATTTCTTCAAGACTTAAAACCAATGCATGTATAAAACAAGATTTCAAGATTTTCTAAATCAATGTATTTGTGTGTAAATCAAATGATGCTAGAATGATAATGTATCCATCAAATTGCAATCTACAAAATCCCTAACATGTACCAGCACCATGATCCAAAATCTTACATTCCGATGATCGAGACAAATCACACTATCTGATAGTGATCAAGTGCTGAACCTTGTCAGATGAGATGCCCAATCTCATCACTGGTTGTGAAGATATTTAAGTATAAGATTTGCAATACATGTCTCTTGTATGTGGATCTCATCTATACACATGTATTACATCTAGTATACTTGTGGACTCCGGTTCATCTCATGAACCATTATGTCATTCGTATTATTTATGTGCAAACAAGTAATAAAACACCATTCATCTCATGAAAGGAAATCAATAATATATATTGATAAATAAAGAAATTAATCACTTTATTACATCATATACTGGTATTGAGACCATAAAACTAACAATCTCCCACTTGGGCTCAATGCCAGTCAGGGTTGCATCTCATGCAGATCCCATCTACTTACTGTCCAAAGACTTTGGTAGTCAAAGGCTTAGTAAAGGGATCTCCCAGATTGTCTGCAGAGTCTATCTGGGTGATAGCAGTATCACTTCTCTGCACAATCTCTCTGACCATTTGTTATAACCTCTGTACATACTTTTTGCTCCTGGGTTCCTTGGACTTATCGACTGCCCTGCTGTTATCACAGTAAACTGTGAGCGGTTGTCTTACCAAAAGTACCACTCCAAGTTCCATAAGGAATCTTTTGAGCCAATCTGCTTCTTTGGCTGCTTCTCAAGCAGTTATAGCATAAACACATACCCAGAAGTTGATTTCTTGGAATCCTTATCTGACTGGAAGTCAGTATCTATGTAGCTGACTCATTACTGCCGTAAATCAACACGTGATATTTAGTCATTCTCAAGGATTTGAGAACACATTTTACAGCAGTCCAATGGTTAGGACCTGGGTTAGACTGATATCTGCTGACTAAGCCCAATGCATGACAGATATCCGGTCTAGTACATAGCATAACATACATGAGGCTACCAACACCCGAAGCGTATGGTATTGACCTCATCTGCTCTTTTTCCTCAGGTGTCTTGGGACACTAATCCTTCGAAAGGTGCACTCCATGCCTGAAAGGTGTAATCCCTTCTTGGAGTCTTGCATAGCAAACAGTACCAGCACCTTATCTATGTATGCATATTGGGATAAGCCAATTATCCTATTTATCTTGTCTCAATGGAGTTTGATCCCTAGGATGTGGCTGGCTTCTCCCAAGTCCTTCATATCAAAAGTCTTAGCCAACTAAAACATTTTACTATTGACAACATCCATATACCACTCTCTAGGAGAAGGATGTCGTCGACCAGAAAAATTACCATGCCTCCTTTACTTTTCATGTACACTCATGACTCATCCGGATTTTGACAAAAATCAACTGACTTGATTGCTTAGTCAAAACGAATGTTCTAGGTTTGGGATGCCTGCTTTAGTCCATAAATGGACATCTGCATCTTGCAAACTCTTTGCTCTTGGTTGTTTAGCTATAAAACTGTCTGGCTGCATCATATAGATGTCTTCGTCAAGATGGTTGCTCAGAAACGCCATCTTGACATCCATTTGCCTAATCTCGTAATTGAGATGAGCCGCAATGGATAAGAGTATCCGGATGGACTTGAGCATGGCTACCGGCAATAAGGTTTCCTTATAATCAATATCTTCTTTCTGAATATATCTTTTCGCAACAAGCTTGACCTTAAAGGTTTCAACTCTTCCATCTGTCCTCTCTTTCTCTTGTAGACTCACTTGCACCCAATATGTTTAATATTGGCAGGCAAGTTCACAAGTGTACGGACCTAATTGGAGTACATAGACTCCAACTCAACTTTCATAGTATCTAACCAACGTCCCGAATCTATGTCATTAATTGATTCATCATAGTTACATGGATCTTGTTCCAGTTCTTCCGGGGTTGCCTCGTAAGACTCTTCCAAGAACCAGAACCTATCAGGGGTCCTGAAAATGCTCCCACTACGACAAGGCACTGCTGTAATTACTGGGTTAGGTATGGGTGAATTTTCTTCAAGTTCGGTCATATTTGGATTTGGAATTGATCTCTTTCTGAATTTCTTCCAAGATAACCTTTTCTAAAGATTTCCGGTCCATCATATAATCTTTCTCCAGAAAAACCGCATTGGTGCTCACCAGCACTTTTTGCCCTCTGGGATTATAGAATAACCAGCCTTTAGTTCCTTTAGGATATCCTACAAACGTGCATACTTCAGACTTCGTTTCCAACTTATCCGTCTTAACCTTTAGCGCGTGTGCCGGACAACCCCATATGTGTAAATGTTGTAGACTAGGCTTTCGCCCAGACCACAACTCCCGGGGAGTCTTAGGTACAAACTTAGATGGTACGAGGTTTAGTATGTACATCGCAGTATCCAAGGCGTATCCCCAAAAGGATATAGGTAATCCTGAGAAACTCAGCATAGACCTGATCATATCTAAAAGATTCTGGTTCCTTCTTTCCGCTACTCCATTCTGTTGAGGCATACCCGGAGCAAACAACTAGGATATAATCCCTTTTCTGATAAGTGTCCCATAAAATCACCAGAGAGATATTCCCCTCCTCAATCTGATCGAAGAGTCTCGATACTTTTACCTAATTGCTTTTCCACTACCGCTCGAAACTCTTTGAACTTTTCAAAAGCCTCGGACTTGCGGTGCATTAGGTATATGTATCCATATCTTGAATAATCATCTGTGAAACTGATGAAGTACTCATATCCTCCTCTGGCCCTGACATTAATGGGTCCACACACATCAGTATGCACTAATTCCAATAAATCTTTGGCCCTATTGCACTTTGATGAAAAGGGCCTTTTGGTCATTTTACCTTCTAGATAGGACTCGCAGACATGCATTGGTTCTACCACCAATGAAGGCAAGATACCATCTTTCACTAGCCTGTCAATCCTATTTAGGTTTATATGACCTAGCCTCAAATGCCAAAGTTTTGTTGGATTAGATGAAGGTGATTTCCTCTTTAATGATGGTTTATTAATTTTTTCAGTATCATGTATCTCATACATTGTGGGAGTTAACAAATAAAGTCTATTGGTTACCTTGCCAGAACGTATAAAAGTACCATTCCTCTTTACGACAACTTCAGTACCAAAAGTAACTGAATAACTTTTATTCACTAAACCAGAAACTGAAATTAAATTCCGCCGTAAAGACGCTACATATAATGTGTCTGACAAAACCAATTTATTATTTGGAAAACATAAAGTAATAACTCCCACTGAAACAGCCTCTGCCTTAGAGCCAGATCCTAGGTTGACAATAATTTCTCCGTCACTGAGCCTCCTGATTTCCCTGAACCCCTGCAACGAATTACATATGTGATTTAGTTGCCTCGGAGTCCACACATCAAGATTCTGAAGTACCAGTTGCAAAATTAATTCAGAAACAAGTGACTCAATCATACCTGAGATCTTCTTCTTAGACAGAAAATCTGGACAATTCCTTTTCCAATGTCCTGTCATACCACAATGGAAACACTTTCCTTTCGTCCCCGACCCTTTAGCTTTGCCAACACCACCATTAGGACCATTCTCCACCTTAGGACCATTCAGAACTGATTTCTTCTTGCCTTTCCGCCCTTTGCCTTTCGGTTTGGACTTGGCGAATGACTTTTTATATCATCAGGGCAGTTGGCTTCTTCTTCATAATCCCTTCAATCACCACCAGCTGGCTAGAAAGCTCAGCTAGAGTCAAATTCATCTTATTCATATTATAATTGACCTTCAAATTGTTGAATGACTTGGTAGTGACTCAAGGATTATGTCAATCTGTGATTCTACATCAATCGCAGCCCCCAGTACATCTAACTCATTCAATGAGTCCATCATTTTCAGCATGTGGTCATGTACTGGTGTGTCTTCAGCCATCTTGGTGCTTATAAGCACCCTCATCGCAGCCCTGCCCTGTTCCGCAAACATCTCCTTTAAGTTTGATATAATATCTAAAAGACCAAGACCGAATCCTAGAGGGGGGGGGGGTGAATAGGATGAGCTCTAAAAACCTAGACCAATTTTAATTCTTTTAACTTCTAAGACAATTAAGTTAAGATGAAGATTAATTATCTTGTGAAAGATAGGAATCTCGAAAATAAGCATACACCAACTACAATCTTCAATCAACCAAAAGTAAATCATCCATGAAAAGAAGTCAAAAAAATCAATCACCATGACAAGCACATTTATAGTGGTTCGGCCAAATTGCCTACATCCACTCCCGGTACAACTACCGGTATTAACTAACTCCAATTAAGGTTTAGGATCACCTCAAACCTTACAACCACCACTATGCTTTTCAAGGCTAAGCATAAACCTTTACAACATATGCTTTTCAAGGCTAAGCATAAACCTTAACAACTAGAACTTTTCTCTTAGAAAATATGCCTATGAATGCATGGATTAAGAGAACTATATGAGTGCAAAAGAGTGCCTCTTAATAGGCTAAATAGAAAATGAAAACCTCAACTTCTAGAGACATGCATATGAATGACAAAGTTTATGAAAAATGCATTTACTAGAAATTACTCTTTCTCTTTTGAAAAGATACAATCTTGAATGATGCAAAGATGATAATCAATGTTTGAGAAAGAGTGGATTGTCTAACACATGAGTTTAACAATGTGAACTAACTTGTTTTCAAAGAAGACAAACTAAAGTCTAACAAGTTGATGTTGAAACTAGAAAACATGTTCATGTGTAACAAAGACAATATGTTGTATTCATAAAGCATATGAGATTTCTAAAGTACTAAGCAAGTTATGAAGGACAACATTTTAATAGAAAAGCATCTTGTTGATCATGCATTAAAGGAGATCAAAGATTTGAAAAAAAACATGATTTTAAAAAGACTAGGATTAAAGAAAGTACACCCATTTGAAGATCAAAGGTTGAATCAAGGGAATGGCTTCATAATCCTTTCAAAGATGCTCTTGAGAAGTTGCTAACCCTTGGCCTCAAAAGTCCCTCTAATGTCAGCAACTTTTTCCAAACAAAAAGCCACTTTTTATAAAGAAAAAGTTCCCAACAGCTAGTCCCCGGTCGACCTGGAAACAGGGCCCGATCGACCGGGTACACACAACGGCTAGAAAAAGATCCGTTGGAGAGGCTACTGCTCAAAATTCCCTGATGACCTGCAGTGTGCCCGGTCGACTGGCCACACTGGCAGATCAACCTGAAGAGTGCCCAGAAATCTGAAAATTTAGAAAATTGTAACTTTGGAGGGCACCTTTCCAGGGGACTTTGAGGCACATATCCAAGCATGAATTCATGACACAAAAAAAAAAGATGAAAACTGAATTTCTAAAGCCATGAAAACTCAAAATCAAAATAATGATTTTAAAGATAGAAACTTTGGAAAGCTTGGATGATTTTTTAAAATAAAAACTCCATGATCTAAAGAGATAAACCTGAATTGAAAATCAAGCATATGATGAGATAAAAACAAAGATTAAGAAAGAGAAATATGCATGAAGATCCTTAGACAAAGACCATGAATGAATGAGAGGACAAGTGTATGAAAATGAATGCATCCTATCAAATTGCAACAAAACAAAAACTCTAACAATCTCCCCCTTTGCAATTTGATGGCAACTCTTGAAGCTTGAACTCTCTCTCAATCTCCTTTGAATCTTGAACAACAACTTCTTTGGATGATTAAGGAGCTTTGGATATTTGGGAGCATTTGGATATTTTGGAGCTTTGGATTTTCCATGCAAGTGCGACGACAAGACGACAAACCTAGAAGCTAAACAAAATATGCACTCTAGGCAAAGCTACTCCCCCTCAACAATAGCAACCCTTGAATCTTCTCCCCCTCACTTGGTGAACACTTTGAGGAACACTTGATAATTCTCTCCCCCTTTGACATCTATGCAAAGGAGCCTGCCCATCAAAGATAAAACAACCTCGTTAGTAGCACCTGTTTATAAGAGATATAAAAATAAAATGTGGTAACAGGTGATTAGCCAACAAGAATTTAGTATTCTGGGCAAGGGCCAATGCCCAATTGATGTCTCAAATTTATGAAACGATCATTTCCAAGGGGTTTAGTAAATAGGTCAGCCAATTGGGTATCTGTAGGAACAAACATTAACTCAATAGTGCCTTGGTCAGCATGATCACGCAAGAAATGATAGCGAATGTCAATGTGCTTAGTGCGAGAGTGCTGAACATGATTCTTAGAAATATTAATAGCACTAGAGTTGTCACACATGATAGGCATGCATTGTTGTAGAACATTATAATCTAACAAAGTTTGTTTCATCCACAACAGTCGGGCACAACAGCTAGCTGCAGCAATATATTCACCTTCTGCAGTAGACAAGGATACAGAATTTTGCTTTTTGCTATCCCAGGCTACTAAACAGTTCCCTAAGAAATAGCAGCAGCCACTAGTGCGTATCCTATCATCTATTGTGTTAGGGATTTTGTATTTGCAATTTGATGGATGCATTTGCACTTTAGCATCATTTGAATTCTCACACTTGCATTGTTTTAGAAAACCTTGAAATCTAGTTTTATACATGCATAGCTTTTAAGATTTGGAAAAGCTTTTGTTTTATGCATGTTTTCGTTTTAAACTTGGATGCATTAGTTTTGAAACCCAAACTCTTTTGAAAACCTATTTCCTTGTACATTACATTTGGAAAATCATCTTGTGAATTTAGGTTTGAGCCTTGCATACATTCTTCACAAAAAGAATCATTTTTGTATGCATTTTCATTTGAAAAGAGTTTTGTCAAATCAAGCTAGCCTTTGGTTTTAATCTTTTGAATCATTTTAGGCTTTGGGTGTTTCATGTTTTTAAACATCTTAGAATGTCTTAAAACATGTTATTTAAGTTTGATTTAGTGGCCCAAAGATCCCTCAAAGAAACACTTTGAAATGGAAAAAAGTTGGATTTTTGGCCCCAGGGACTCGCCCGGCAGTGTCGCCGGTCGACCGAGACCTGTGTCTCGGTCGACCGAGGACACTGTAGGGCGACTGTGCAGTTTCTGAACTGCAAGCTGCCAACGGTCATTTTTATGACCGTTGTGCTTTCTCGGTCGACCGAGACCCCTTTGCCGGTCGACCGAGGACTAGCCGTTGGCAACTTTTTGGCTATAAAGTCCATTCATTTCCAACCTTTTTCAAGGCTTGACACATGAACTTTTGAGAGCATTTTGGAGCCAAAGAAAGGGGAAGAAGTTGGAAAGGCTAGAGGGCCATTTGGAAATCAAATACATGAGTTCTTAAAAAGGTACACTTTACTTGTATTTTGATTTTCATTAAAATGAAATCCATGCATGCTTAAATCTTTGTTTTTCACTTATGCATGATTTCAAGAGTTGTTTTGCAAACTCATTATCTTCATTGGTATATTAGAATGGTTTGCAATCACTCTCACCTAAATCACATGTGTTCTTAGACTTTTATATTCATACAACATGTTTTAGATCATTTCTTCAAGTTGTGTGAATCTTTCATGTGATTAGTATTTTTCTCTTCAATCATCATTTTATTAGCTTTGATTTTAAAATGCATCATGCATTCATTTAAGAGCTTCATTGTTAAAATAGATTGAAGTAGAGCATTCATACACTTGTGCACACACTTTAACTTAATTGAGTGTATGTTTGTTATTTGTATTAAACTTTCATATTAGCCTAGTCAAGAGGCAATTTCATATGAGCTTAAATTGTAATCTCTTAGAGTGATCTTTTGTAAAGACACTTTCTTAGAGAAAGCTTTATTTGTAAAGGTTATTGCTTAGCCTAAGAAAAGCATTGTATAAGGTTATTGCTTAGCCTAAGAAAAGCATATTGTAAGGTTATTGCTTAGCCTAAGAAAAGCATCTTGTAAGGTTGTTGTTTAGCCTTTGAAAAGCAACATTGTAGAGGTTATTGCTTAGCCTTTGAAAAAGCATAAATAGTGGAAATCCGGTGGGGTGATTGGATCACAAGCCGGTAGTGGACGTAGGCATTGAGGCCGAACCACTATAAACCTTGGTGTTGTGGTGCTTGCTTGTGTGGTGATTGTTTATTAGCTTCCGCATATTGATTGTTTTTTCATCACATGTGACTAGTTTATATTAAGAAGTTAAAATTGGTTAAAATTGGTCATAGTTGTAGCTCACCCTATTCACCCCCCCTCTAGGGTTAGGATCCTCGTGGACTTTCAATTGGTATCAGAGCCTCGTGCTCTATCCCTTAGGATCAAGTGTTTGGAACTCTTGATTAGGTGTAAAAACCTAGAGTTAAAACCCTAGAGTAGTACTTATTTGAAAATCATTAGAATGGACTCCATTATGCTAAACTTTGTAGATTCTTCTAGACCCCTCATTCTTCCTTCTATTGGAGATTCAAACCCTCACTTAAATGAATATCAATTTGACTCAAAAGAGGAAGAAAATGAGTATGATGAAGATGATCTTCAACAAGCCTATAATGAATTATATACATTATCTTCAAAGCTTGATAAGAGAAATAAAAGTCTAAAAGAAGAATCAAATAGACTAAACAAAGAGCTAGACTCTTCAAAAGATGAACTTAGAGAGAAAGAAGAAGTAATAAAATGTCTAGACTCTAAGTTCATGATCTCTTTAAATAACCTATCCAACATTCAAGATGAACTAAAAGAATTAAAGATGGGTTATGAAAATGTCAATAAGGAAAATCTAAAACTAAGAGATCAATTACAAAGGCAAGGTAAAGACTCTAACAATCTTGAATCTAAATTGACTATCTCTAAGGAAAATTTATCTAATGCTCAAGATGAATTAAATGAGATTAAGATAAATTGTGATGAGCTTAAAAATGAAAATTTGAACCTAAGAGATACAATTAAAAGACAAGATGAAAACATTAACTATTTAAAATCCAAGTTGACAATTTCCAATGAAAATTTGTCTAATGCTCAAAGTAATTTTAAAACTTTAGAACTTGGATCTAATGTTGTTAATGAACTAAAACATGAATTAAAACTTGCCAATGAAGAGATAAGCAAACATAAGGATATTGAAAATGAACTTTCTAAAGTTAAACATGAAAATTCAATCCTTATAATCAAAGTCACTCAACTTGAAAACTATAAACAAAAGTATGAGTGCAAGTTTACCCAAAGTGAAGATAGACTTGAAAAATTATTTAAATTGGGTAAACCTCATGGAGATAGGACGGGTATTGGATTTAATAGGAATATGTCTTATGACCCTAAATTCACCAACACATTTGTGAAAGGTGAGTCCTCTTTCTCTAGCACTCTTTGTCACTTGCCTAAAACAAAATGTGATTATTGTGGCAATGAAGGACACTTTAGGTTTGAGTGCAAACTAAGAAGAAGCAATGTGTCTAATCCCATCTTTGAACCAAAGAAAGTAAAATCATACTTGAAGGGTAAGACACTAAAAACCAAGGAAGACTCCATAAAGCTTAAACAAGTTAAACCAATTAACAAGGAGTCTCCCAAGATAGATTCTAAAAAGCTTAAACAAGTTAAACCAAGCTTGAAAGAATCTAAGAACAAAAAGCTTCTCAACCTACCTCCCTTATATGAACCCATGAAAGAACTTTTGAAGAAAGTTGCTAAGTTAAATCTAAAATTCAAAAGTCAAGTAAAGGGAGAAAGTAAGAAGAAAAGAAAAGTGAAACAATCCCCAAAGAAACAAACTCACCAACATCAAAAGACTAATCACCATTCTAAGCCAAATTTAGTAAAATCTAAATATCATGGTGATAAGTTCAAATTGAAAATTTATCAAGTTAAATCTCCTTTAGTTGGTGAGAATTCCAAACAAGACCTCAAAGTTCAACCCTCTCAAGACCTTAGGTGGATTCCTAAAGTTATTTACCTAAACAAACCTTAGGGCCTTGAAACCTCATTGACCAACCTATTCTTTATAGTTAAATCACTTTGTTGGTCATGTTGCTTTGCATTTTGTTCTTTCTTAGTTACAATCTATTAAAATGCATTGTTTCTTTATGATCAATTGATTTTGTTTTCATGCACCATTCTAAGTTACACTTCATGGTTTTCAAAATCTTTTGATTATAATTTCATCATGTTTGATTTGCTTTTTGCACTCATATGTCTTGCATTGCATTTCATTACATGATTAATTGATTGTGTTTTTAAAAGCTTTCATAGCTAATTTATTCATGATCAATTGTTGTTGAATCATTTGTGTATATGTCATAGTAAGATTATTTGAACAAATGATTTGAATCAATTCAAGTTTTCCATGGATTTCTAAGTTATACTTTTATATGGAGAACATTGTTTTGAAAAATCAACTTGTATGTATTTCAATTAAGTTATATCTTTTAAAATACAATGTTGAAAATTGATCTTCAAAATCATTCTCTTATGCTCATTGTTGGACTTTGTTTTTCAAAATGATTTGAAGATTGTTTGAATGGAAATGCCTATAACATCATTAGTTATATTCATCAAAGCATGTTCCATGTTCTCATTTCCTTTTCTTTTGGTTTCATTATCTTAGAATTGGAAATGTATGTTGTTTGCATCCTTGCTTATTTATTTACATTCTTTTTATATGCAAATGACTTTTGGTTCCATGTATGGTTGTGATCTTAGTAACATTTGTAGAAACCATACTAGAACCCAAATCCATCCTCTATGCCTTATAGTCATTTCTTTTTGGATGGTTATGATGTTGATTCATGTAGATTCTCTTGATGTCACCCTTATACATGTTTCAACTTCATAGTAGTGTTCTTAATCATATGAAACTCTTTGAAACCCATTTCTCATATTTCTATATGTTTGATGGATATCTTAGATGTTGAATTCATATGATTTTGACACTTTGGAAATTGCATGCATTTCCAAGTCATATCTTTAAAAGTGATGAATATGCATTTATGATGCTTGATGGAATTTTTGTCACATTCTTGCTCTTTATCATGTTGTCAAATTCAATTGGTTTCATTTGGTATAATTTATGATTGATTTGATTTCTTGTGATTGTGATAAACCATGTGTACATTGGATTGAACTTGGTAGTTATATATTTGTTCCATGTCACACACCATTAGCATCATAATGTTCATGATTGCCTCCTCCCTTGCTCACATAGGTAAATCTCATGACCACCATGTTTATGTGTTCATAATATTGGTTGGTTAATTGTTGAGGTAGGCTTCATGTTTGAATTTCATTTCACTCATCTTGCTCTTTAATAGTCATATTTATTGATTGAATGAAATGAGTTCAAAACCTTACATAGCATATGATTTTCATAAGTTATATTGATTGATGCTATGTTTGAGTAAACCCCATTGCATCATGGATAGCTCTAATTTGGATTTCTCATAATAGTTATACTTTTAAATCCATTTTAGAGTGATTGAGTTTATAGTCACATCCTTTAATCTCAATTGATATGTTTATTTCAATTGGTATCCATGATCGTTAATGACCTTGCTCTCTTTTGGTAATTTGATCATATGAGCTTTATAGTTAAATGAATCTAATCCTTTCCTTGAAGTTGACCCTCACTTGGTTAAACCATCTACTTCTTGCATTTAATAGTTATATCTTGTCAAAGTTTGACAAAAGAAGAGAATGGATTGAGGGGGAGTGTAAACCTTCATAGGAAGTATTAGTTTTGATAAAATTTACCCTTGGATTGCCTTTGAGCCCTTAGAGATAACTTACATACATGATAGCCTGTTATGAATTTCATTTTCGATTTCATTTGTTAACAGGTGCTACTAAAGGTATTCTTCTTGTCTCATGTGTGTAGGTACCTTTGCAATTTAATGTCAAAGGGGGAGAGAGAGTTCAAGTGTGACTCAAAGATCTCCTACTCTTCAAAGGGGGAGAGAGTTCGAGAGTTCAAGTACTCGAAGATCTCCTATCCATCAAAGGGGGAGAAAGAACTCAAGTTCTCAAAGGGTGAAGAGAATGTCCAAGCTTCCTAAGGAGAGTTGTGTATGATCTTCTACAAAGGGAGAGAATGCATACCTTGCCAAAGGGAGAGAGAGGCATGGTCAAAGGGGGAGAGCAAATAGAAGAAAGAAAGCTTGGAGCTAAAGGAGATGCTTGGATAAAGAAAGAAAGAAGCAAGAAAGCTTGAAGAATGATCAAGCTCCAAGCATCAAGAAGATTGAAGAAAAGAGCTCAAGAGCCCAAGCTAAGAGAAGAAGCATCCAAGAAGATTTCAAGACTTGTCCAGCTGAGGGGGAGCTGAAGACCTTGGTGTGTAATTTCAATGATGAGTAAGTTGCCATCAAATTGCAAAGGGGGAGATTGTTAGGGATTTTGTATTTGCAATTTGATGGATGCATTTGCACTTTAGCATCATTTGAATTCTCACACTTGCATTGTTTTAGAAAACCTTGAAATCTAGTTTTATACATGCATAGCTTTTAAGATTTGGAAAAGCTTTTGTTTTATGCATGTTTTCGTTTTAAACTTGGATGCATTAGTTTTGAAACCCAAACTCTTTTGAAAACCTATTTCCTTGTACATTACATTTGGAAAATCATCTTGTGAATTTAGGTTTGAGCCTTGCATACATTCTTCACAAAAAGAATCATTTTTGTATGCATTTTCATTTGAAAAGAGTTTTGTCAAATCAAGCTAGCCTTTGGTTTTAATCTTTTGAATCATTTTAGGCTTTGGGTGTTTCATGTTTTTAAACATCTTAGAATGTCTTAAAACATGTTATTTAAGCTTGATTTAGTGGCCCAAAGATCCCTCAAAGAAATACTTTGAAATGGAAAAAAGTTGGATTTTTGGCCCCAGGGACTCGCCCGGCAGTGTCGCCGGTCGACCGAGACCTGTGTCTCGGTCGACCGAGGACACTGTAGGGCGACTGTGCAGTCTCTGAACTGCAAGCTGCCAACGGTCATTTTTATGACCGTTGTGCTTTCTCGGTCGACCGAGACCCCTTTGCCGGTCGACCGAGGACTAGCCGTTGGCAACTTTTTGGCTATAAAGTCCATTCATTTCCAACCTTTTTCAAGGCTTGACACATGAACTTTTGAGAGCATTTTGGAGCCAAAGAAAGGGGAAGAAGTTGGAAAGGCTAGAGGGCCATTTGGAAATCAAACACATGAGTTCTTAAAAAGGTACACTTTACTTGTATTTTGATTTTCATTAAAATGAAATCCATGCATGCTTAAATCTTTGTTTTTCACTTATGCATGATTTCAAGAGTTGTTTTGCAAACTCATTATCTTCATTGGTATATTAGAATGGTTTGCAATCACTCTCACCTAAATCACATGTGTTCTTAGACTTTTATATTCATACAACATGTTTTAGATCATTTCTTCAAGTTGTGTGAATCTTTCATGTGATTAGTATTTTTCTCTTCAATCATCATTTTATTAGCTTTGATTTTAAAATGCATCATGCATTCATTTAAGAGCTTCATTGTTAAAATAGATTGAAGTAGAGCATTCATACACTTGTGCACACACTTTAACTTAATTGAGTGTATGTTTGTTATTTGTATTAAACTTTCATATTAGCCTAGTCAAGAGGCAATTTCATATGAGCTTAAATTGTAATCTCTTAGAGTGATCTTTTGTAAAGACACTTTCTTAGAGAAAGCTTTATTTGTAAAGGTTATTGCTTAGCCTAAGAAAAGCATTGTATAAGGTTATTGCTTAGCCTAAGAAAAGCATATTGTAAGGTTATTGCTTAGCCTAAGAAAAGCATCTTGTAAGGTTGTTGTTTAGCCTTTGAAAAGCAACATTGTAGAGGTTATTGCTTAGCCTTTGAAAAAGCATAAATAGTGGAAATCCGGTGGGGTGATTGGATCACAAGCCGGTAGTGGACGTAGGCATTGAGGCCGAACCACTATAAACCTTGGTGTTGTGGTGCTTGCTTGTGTGGTGATTGTTTATTAGCTTCTGCATATTGATTGTTTTTTCATCACATGTGACTAGTTTATATTAAGAAGTTAAAATTGGTTAAAATTGGTCATAGTTGTAGCTCACCCTATTCACCCCCCCTCTAGGGTTAGGATCCTCGTGGACTTTCATATTGATCCTGCCCAATCTGCATCACTATATCCAATTAATTGCAGAGTTGAGTCATGAGGATACCGGATACCATAGTGAGAAGTCCCATTAATATATTTTATGATACGTTTAATAGCTTTAATGTGAGACTCTCGGGGGTCAGATTGATACCTAGCACATATTCCAACGCTAAACGAGATATCAGGGAGGCTAGCAGTGAGATAGAGAAGGCTTCCTATCATGCTCCTATAAAGTTTCTGGTCAGCTTTCTTACCCTGAAGGTCACTAGATATTTTAGTAGTGGAGCCCATGGGATTGCAACTAGTCTTAGATTCTCCTAAGCCAGACTTTTTCACTATTTCTAAAGCAAACTTGGATTGACTAAGGAAGATACCATGATCAGTCTGACTAACTTGTAATCCTAGAAAGAATTGCAGGGGACCGACCAGACTCATCTCAAAAGTGGAGCTCATCAATTCTGAAAATCCTTGTGCTAGTTTCTCTGAAGTAGATCCAAATACTATATCATCAACATAGATTTGTGCTACAAGAATGTTTTGATCAATCTTCTTGATAAACAGAGTCTTATCAACTTTCCTACATTCAAAATCATTTTCAATCAGATGATTTGTAAGCTTTTCATACCAAGCCCGAGGTGCTTGTTTTAATCCATAGAGAGCTTTCTTGAGCTTATAAACATACTCAGGATGATGAGGGTCTTCAAAGCCTTTAGGTTGAGTAACATAAACATCTTCTTCAATTTCTCCATTCAAGAAGGCACTTTTGACATCCATCTGAAATAGTTTGATTCTCATGCTACTAGCATAACTCAATAGAATTCTTATGGACTCCAAACGGGCTACAGGAGCAAAAGTTTCTTCAAAATCAATTCCTTCTATTTGAGCATATCCTTTTGCTACTAGTCTAGCTTTGTTTCTCACAACATTTCCAGATTCATCTGACTTGTTCTTGAAAATCCATTTAGTGCCTATGGGATTTTTCTCTACAGGCAATGGGACAAGATCCCAAACATCATTTTTCTTAGATTGATTCAATTCTTCTTGCATAGCTTCCATCCATTCAGATTTTGATTCAGCTTCAGAAAAATTCTTAGGCTCGATTTGAGAGACAAAGGAGTAATGAGCACATAGGTTTTGAACTTGTCTCCGGGTCATAACCCCACTGCTGATATCTCCAATAACATTATCCAAAGTGTGATTTTTCATTAATTTTGTTGGAACAATGGCTTTGGAAGGAATGCTCTCATTACTATCTTTTGGATTAGATTGATCAATATCCATTTCAATTTCATCATTGTCTTGAAGAATTCTTCCAACTTGATTTGCGTCATCAATGACAACATGAGCTGACTCCATTATAGTCATGGTTCTATGATTAAAAACTCTGTATGCTTTGCTCCTTTCAGAATAGCCTAGGAAAATTCCTTCATCAGATTTAGGCTCAAATTTTTCTAACTGCTCCCTATCTCTTAGAATGTAACATTTGCTTCCAAACACTTTCAAATACCCCAAATTAGGTTTTCTTTCAAAATAAAGTTCGTAAGGGGTTTTGTTGGTATTCTTAGTGAGATAGACGCTGTTGATGAGATAACAGGCAGTATTCACAGCTTCAGCCCATAGATTACGAGAGAGATTCTTTTCATTAAGCATGGTCCTAGCCATTTCTTGAATAACTCTATTTCTCCTTTCAGCTACTCCATTTTGTTGAGGAGTTTTAGGAGCTGAGTATTGATGATTAATTCCATGACTCTCGCAAAATTTAGCGAATTTTTCATTTTCAAATTCTCCCCCATGATCACTTCTGATCTTTCGAATTTTACAGTCCCTTTCTACTTGAATCTTATTACAAATCCTTATGATATTGTCCACAGCATCCGATTTGGCATGAAGAAAGGCAACCCATCCAAAACGAGAATAATCATCGACCATAACCAGGATAAATTTCTTTCCTCCAATACTTTGCACTGGTGCAGGTCCAATTAAGTCCATGTGGATTAATTCAAGAGGACGAGAAGACGATATATCCTTTAAACCTTTAAAGCTCTTCTTGATTTGTTTTCCCAGTTGACAAGCCTTACAGAGTTCAGATTTTTCATCACTTAACTTGGGAATCCCTTTCACAATTTCATTCTTTGATAAGGTTTTCATCAATTTGAAATTTATGTGACCCATCCTTTGGTGCCATAAGTAATTCTCTTGATCTTTAGTTATCAAGCACCTAGATTCATTCTCATCACATTCTTTTATAATGTAAATGTTTCCTTTTGTTCTTGATCCAGTAAGAATAACTTGATGGGTTTTATCATTTACCACTTTGCAAGATTGACTATCAAATACTACCTTGTTTCCTTTGTCACATAATTGGCTAATGCTAAGAAGATTATGTTTCAATCCTTCCACAAGGAATACATCATTTAAAGTTGGTATTTGATCTCCTTTCACACTTCCCTTGCCAATGATTTGAGCTTTACTATTGTCTCCAAACGAAACATTTCCTCCATCATATTCCACTATAGAGCTGAATCTAGATCGGTCTCCTGTCATGTGTTTAGAACAACCACTATCTAAGAACCAAGTAGGGTTTTCCTTTGCTTTTAAAGCAGTTTGAACTAGGAGACTCTCAAAGTTTGTTCCTTTTACCATCCAAGTGGATAAAGGGGATTTATAAGGAATGGTCTTGGGGACAAATTTGAAAGGTATTCTAGAAGGATTTTTGAGAGACAACCTAATTTTGTATGGGCAATTAGGGACCAAATGTTCACTACGATTGCAAAAATGACAAGTCCATCTAGGTGTATAATTTCTCTCAACTATAGGTTTGTGGGGACTCATAGTAGATGCTTGAAAACTATTCTTCATGACACTAGGGGAACCTTCAAAACCTATTCCTTTCTTGTCACCATAAATTTTATGCATGCCCAACATTTGATAAAATTTGTCATTTCCCAAGGTGAATTTGTCAACAATGAATTTTCCTTTATTAAGTTTTATTTGGAGAGAGTTTGTTTCAAGTTGACTAGATTCAAGCTTGGATTGTAAGTTATGGACTTGATTTTGAGCATGAGCTAAATCTTCATTAAGAATGGTGATTTTATGTTCTAAATTGCTTTTCTCATTGATTGTTAATTTCAGTTCATCTTTTATGATACTTAATTCATTTCCAAGCTTTTTGGAATCTTCTTTTAAAGTTTTGTTTTTCTTAATTAAGATTTCCCAATTTTCATATAGCTCATCATAAGCTTGTTGAATTCCATTATCCTCATCTTCTTCATTAGTTTCTTCTTGCCCTAATGTGTCATCTATTAATGTATTATGCTCATTTGGATCTTCAATAGAAGAAAGTAGAAGCCAATTAGGGTAATTTTCATCTTCATCATTAGAGGATTCATTTTTGTCACACTCTTCATCTTCCTCATCCCAAGTTATGTTTAAAGCCTTTTTTCCTTTCTTATCTCCTTTTTCAAATTCTTTAGGGGTGGAGCAATTTTGAGCAATGTGTCCAAATCCCTTGCAATTGTAACATTGCACATCTTTTTTAATTAGAGATCCTTTGGGATTTCTTTGGAATCTAGGAATTTTGCTTTCATTAAAATTTCTAATGTTCTTGTTGTTACTAAAGAACTTTTTAAATTTCTTAACAAATAAAGCATTGTCCTCATCACTATCAACATCACTTTCATTTTCTTTAGAATGAGAGGAAAAAGCTACTCCTTTCTTTTTATCTTGAACTTCAAAGTCTAATTCATATGTAAGGAGATTTCCTCTTAGTTCTTCAATTTTGATTTTATCAACATCCTTGCTTTCTGTTATGGCAACAATTTTAGGTTTGAATCTTTTTGGGAGAGATCTTAAAATTTTTCTAACAGCTTTAGATTCATCCATCTTTTCTCCTAGACCTATAAGAGAATTGACAATTTCCATGAACTTAGAATAGAATTCATCAAATGTTTCTTCTTCAAGCATCTTAATGTCTTCTAATTTAGAGGTCAACATTTGAATTTTGGCTATCTTGACCTGATCCGTGCCTTCATGGGTGGTCTCTAGGGTATCCCAAATTTCCTTAGCAGTGTTGCAATTAACTACTCTGTTAAATTCTTCTTGAGATAGAGCACAATATAGAGAATTTTTTGCTTTAGCATTTAAGTTTGCTCTATCCTTTTCTCCTTGAGTCCAAATATTTTTGGGTTTGATTTTTATGGATATAACATTCCCCTCAGAGTCTTTTTCTGCGGTAGTGGGAGGATGATAGCCATCTTCAATGATGTTCCACACATCTAAGTTTTGGGACTCTAAGAACACTTGCATTCTAATTTTCCAATAGCGATAGTGTGTTCCATTAAACAAGGGAGGTCTATTGGTAGCATTTCCTTCACCCAATTGAGATTGGATGGTGGTAACAAAAGAGAAACACTCACTAGGATTCTAACTCTAGGTGATTAAACCAAAACAAGAGAAACCTTGCTCTGATACTAATTGAAAGACCAAGACCGAATCCTAGAGGGGGGGGGGGGGTGAATAGGATGAGCTCTAAAAACCTAGACAAATTTTAATTCTTTTAACTTCTAAGACAATTAAGTTAAGATGAAGATTAATTATCTTGTGAAAGATAGAAATCTCTAAAATAAGCATACACCAACTACAATCTTCAATCAACCAAAAGTAAATCATCCATGAAAAGAAGTAAAAAAATCAATCACCATGACAAGCACATTTATAGTGGTTCGGCCAAATTGCCTACATCCACTCCCGGTATTCACTAACTCCAATTAAGGTTTAGGATCACCTCAAACCTTACAACCACCACTATGCTTTTCAAGGCTAAGCATAAACCTTTACAACATATGCTTTTCAAGGCTAAGCATAAATGTTAGACCCCGACCCAGACCAAGTCGATTAGTGTGCGATTAGTATGCATTTAGTCCTAAGTGAGTTTAGTTGTTGTTGGGTTAGAAGTAATTAGTTTTAGTCTTGGACATAGCTTTGGGAATTTTGAGGACGTTTAGTATGAATTAGACACACTCAGGAAGGCCTGAGTGCACGTGTAAGTTTGGGAAGATCGTATTGATTTCCGTGTGATTGTGATTTTGATTTCCTTTGAATGATGTTTTGACGTGTTACAATCTTTGTTTTAAGCCCAGTTGTATTTGAAGCCCAAAAACCCATGTTTTGGCCCAAAGAGGGTAAAATTGTCTTTCTTGCACAAATCTGGACACAATTTTTGAGATCTCAAAACCATGTCAAAAATATACTTTTTGGAAACTAGATATTTCGAAGATCGTTTTATCCTTCTTCGTCGAAGTCGTCCGAGACTCACAAGATCTTGTTTTGACCACTTCAAGATTCAGCTAGATGGGACCCATTTTCCCCACTTAAGCCTCTTCTCCCTCTCATTCCTTTCATTTCCCCCAAAATCTCTGCAATCTCTTAAGCTAGGGCAAGGAAACCCTTTTCCCTTCCAGCTTCATTCTCTTGCATGCCCCAGCTATAGATCTCCAAAGAAGATTCAAAGACCATCATCTTTCTCCTCTCCTTACAAGCTTTCTATCAATACAAGTTTCTTTGAGCTTCTTGGGGAACAAGCTCTTCATCTCCTTCATCTCTTCTTGTTTGGCCATTGTTAGGTAAGAGATTCAATCCTTGTTTTTCATGAAGTCTTTTGGTTCTTTAAAGATCATGTTTTTCAAGTATTCAAACCCTTTTTGTTAAAATGGGTTCTTTGTTCCATTTTGTTGAGTTTTGTGTGGTTTTTCTCTTGGGTTCTTGTAGTGTGAGAATAGCTTGAGGAAGAGTTTGAATAGGAGTATTAGCTTTGGTCAAGGCAAGTAATCTTTATAGGTTCAATGTGCATGTGTTTTGATTCCATTATTATTTTAGAAATTGTGCATTTGATTTATTTAAAAGCTTCATTATCATGTTTTATTGAATTTGGATGTGTGAAATTGTGGTAAATGAACCCTTGGTGAGCAAGAAGGCTCAAGGGAATGTATGTGATTGATGGATGAGAAGAAGGAGAGAAATGTAGTGGAAGTTGTGCAAGAGGAAGGAAATTTCTGCACTCAGCGAACACAAGCAGCAGCTTGTTCGCTCGAGCGACCCCTGGGTTCGCTCGAGCGACCAAGCCTCTGCTTGGTCCGAACGCAGACAGAGAGCTGTCCGTTCGAGCGCACCTTATATTCGCTCGAGCTACCTTCTCGCTCGAGCGAAGTGTCAACGCCTTATCAGGTCCGCTCGAGCGAAGTGTCATAACCTTGAAAAGTTCGCTCGAGCGAACCTGCCAGATTCAGGAAGAAGAATTTACTTTGTTTCTGTATTTTTCTCAAAGGTTGAAAACTAGACTATGTTAAGGGTTTTGACTTGACATTGTGTAATTGGAACTTCGAAATGTAACCTAACTCCGGGGACACCAATTCTTGTATATTCTAACATTTGGGGTCCCAATTATACAAAGGTCAATCAGTAACCTTAACACATGCTTGTCAGATTTCGTGTTTGAACTCCGTTTTGAGTACGTTAAGTACCATCGCGTACTCGTTTTAGATTTCAAGTATAAGCTTGTTTTGAAGGTTTGTTTCAAGAAAAAAAGGGGATCATTTCCTAAGCGTGTTATGCATATTTATTATGCCCCTTGCTAGTCGTGTTCGTCGTGTTTTGATAAGTGACTTCCCCCTTTTTATCTCGACAAGTTTTGATAATATCTCGCGTGTTTTGTGCATTCATGAATTAAGTAAACACCACTGAGCTTAGACTGCCCTTTTAGTTTGATCCACTGTCTGGGGGTCTTTAAACATGCGGACTGTCTGCAGACTGGTCGTGTATTTATTACACATCATGCGTGTCCGGTTCCGCGGCCGAAATTCCCGTCTTTGTGGGAAATCGTGTCGTGCTTATATTATGTATATCGTGCTTGTCGTGCGTGCTTGCTCTTTTCATTATATAAATGATAGAGAAAGGATGGGCTCTTTGTGGATTGTAACTGTTCATGATATATTATGTATTCATGCTAGTTTGTTTCGGTATCCCAGCTTTGTTCGCATTCTTGAAAAGGTACCTCAGTTTTGATAGTATTTCATATAAAAGATTTGCTTACATGTTTTCTCTAAAAGTTATTGTTCATGTTCATGCCTAAATTGATTACCTGCCAAACCGTCGTGTTTGACCCTTGTTTGTTGGTGCCCAGGTGCGGGAGACGTTACCTTTGAGGAGGAGCGTCAAGAGGAGGCTTGTGAGCCAACCCCTATGAGAGAGTGGCAGCCCGATGATGTCATCTAGATGTCGGGCGGATTCTTGAGTTCGCAACATTTTGTCTTGGGGTTTCTTTTGTTATTTGAAGAAGTGCATTGGCTCTGTTGGCCTCTTAGGGAATTGTAACAAAAACTTAATTTACTTTCGTGTTAGTCTTACAACTTGAACTATGTTGGGAATGCCATTTTAACTTCTTCTTTGATACTATGTCTTGTATATTATTGTGATAGCACTTAAATATTTTATTGGTGCTTATCTTGGTGTGTTTTGCTACACGCTTCCACATACTTGATCGTGTGAGTCAGATTCCGCGTGTCTTAGGGAATCCTCACCGCGGGAACCTGTGGGAAAGTATCATCTACTGCGTCGCGGGCCCGGGATCCGTTCAGGGGTTGCGACAATAAACCTTAACAACTAGAACTTTTCTCTTAGAAAATATGCCTATGAATGCATGGATTAAGAGAACTATATGAGTGCAAAAGAGTGCCTCTTAATAGGCTAAATAGAAAATGAAAACCTCAACTTCTAGAGACATGCATATGAATGACAAAGTTTATGAAAAATGCATTTACTAGAAATTACTCTTTCTCTTTTGAAAAGATACAATCTTGAATGATGCAAAGATGATAATCAATGTTTGAGAAAGAGTGGATTGTCTAACACATGAGTTTAACAATGTGAACTAACTTGTTTTCAAAGAAGACAAACTAAAGTCTAACAAGTTGATGTTGAAACTAGAAAACATGTTCATGTGTAACAAAGACAATATGTTGTATTCATAAAGCATATGAGATTTCTAAAGTACTAAGCAAGTTATGAAGGACAACATTTTAATAGAAAAGCATCTTGTTGATCATGCATTAAAGGAGATCAAAGATTTGAAACAAAACATGATTTTAAAAAGACCAGGATTAAAGAAAGCACACCCATTTGAAGATCAAAGGTTGAATCAAGGGAATGGCTTTATAATCCTTTCAAAGATGCTCTTGAGAAGTTGCTAACCCTTGGCCTCAAAAGTCCCTCTAATGTCAACAACTTTTTCCAAAAAAGTTCCCAACGGCTAGTCCCCGGTCGACCTGGAAACAGGGCCCGATCGACCGGGTACACACAACGGCTAGAAAAAGATCCGTTGAAGAGGCTACTGTTCAAAATTCCCTGATGACCTGCAGTGTGCCCGGTCGACCGGGTACCTTGGCCCGGTCAACCGGCCACACTGGCAGATCAACCTGAAGAGTGCCCAGAAATCTGAAAATTTAGAAAATTGCAACTTTGGAGGGCACCTTTCCAGGGGACTTTGAGGCACATATCCAAGCATGAATTCATGACACAAAAAAAAAGATAAAAACTGAATTTCTAAAGCCATGAAAACTCCAAATCAAAATAATGATTTTAAAGATAGAAACTTTGGAAAGCTTGGATGATTTTTGAAAACAAAAACTCCATGATCTAAAGAGATAAACCTGAATTGAAAATCATGCATATGATGAGATAAAAACAAAGATTAAGAAAGAGAAATATGCATGAAGATCCTTAGACAAAGACCATGAATGAATGAGAGGACAAGGTTATGAAAATGAATACATCCTATCAAATTGCAACAAAACAAAAACTCTAACAATATCATATGCAGTCTTATAGGATTGATGTTGGTGTTGCAAGACACCAGACATGGATGTCTGTATGTAACATCTGGCCATCTCATTGTCTTTGGCCCACTTGGTGTAAAGTTGTTAGACCCCGACCCAGACCAAGTCGATTAGTGTGCGATTAGTATGTGTTTAGTAATAAGTGGGTTTAGTTAGCGTTGGGTTAGAAGTAATGAGTTTTAGTCTTGGACATAGCTTTGGGAATTTTGAGAACGTTTAATATTAGTCAGACACACTCATGAAGGCCTGAGTGCATGTGCAAGCTTGGGAGGATCGTATCGGTTTCCGTGTGATTGTGATTTTGATTTCATTTGAACAATT
Source organism: Cinnamomum chago (assembly GCA_038049695.1). NCBI lineage: Eukaryota > Viridiplantae > Streptophyta > Magnoliopsida > Laurales > Lauraceae > Cinnamomum > Cinnamomum chago. The sequence goes on from CP142457.1 coordinate 30,046,427, forward strand.
TTTCTATGTGTTACAACTTTCGTCTTAAGCCCATTCATGTTTGAAGCCTAAAAACCCATGTTTTGGCCCAAGAGAGTAAAATTGTCTTTCTTACACAAATCTGGACACAATTTTCGAGATCTCAAAATCATGTCAAAAATATACTTTTTGGAAACTAGATATTTCAACGATCGTTTTATCCTTTTTCGTCGAAGTCGTCCGAGGCCCACAAGATCGTGTTTTGGTCATTTCAAGGTTCATGTTAATTGGGGCCCATTGTCTTCACTTAAGCCCCATCTCCCTCTCTTTTCATTCACTTTACCAAATCTCTGCAACTTTCTTAACCTAGGGTTGAAAATCCCTTTTTCCCCTTCCATTTTCCTCATCTTGCATGCTTTAGCTAGAGAGCTCCATAAAGGATTCCAAGACCATCATCTTCTTCATCTCCTTGCAAGCTTTCTATTGGTACAAATTTCTTGGAGCTCCTTGTGGATCAAACCCTACATTTTCTCCCTCCTCTCTTGTTTGACCATCTCTAGGTAAGATCTTCAAACCATGCTTTTCATAAAGTCTTTTAGTTCCTTAAAGATCTTGTTTTCCATGTTTCAAACCCTTTTGTTAAAATGGGTTCTTTGTTTCCATTTTGAGTGAGTTTTGTGTGGTTTTCTTGGGTTTTTGTAGTTCTTTGGATTAGCTTGAGTGAAGTGCTTGAGGAGGATTGTTAGCATTGGTCAAGGCAAGTAATCTCTATTGGACCTTTGTGCATGTGTTTTGTAAGCTTCATTGTTGTTTTAGAAAGTTGCATATGAATATGTTTACAAGCTTCATGATCATGTTTTCTTTGGGTTAAATGTTTAAGATTGGGAAAAATATGTGTTTTGTCCCTTGGAGAGCATGTGGGCTCAGGGAGTGCAAGTGGAATGAGAAACAAGAAGAAGAGAAGAAGAAAATGTGAAAAATCTGAACTGGACTGCTTTTCCCGTGCAGTTCGGTCAGCGGTTGGTCGGCTGGCGGCTAACCGAAATCCCCATTACAGTTAACTGCGAGCTGACCGATCTCGGCGGTTCCCTTTCCAGAAGCTGACATTTCGATAGTGATTTACGGTCAGCTTGACGGTCAGCAAGCGGCTAACCGCCATACCCCATGTCGGCTAACCGCTGGCCAACCGCGTGTTGTCGGTTCCTTTTCCCGAGAGCTACATTTCAAACTGGATTTCCCGCGGTCAGCCCTACGGTCAGCTTACGGCTAACCGCCAAGTCTCAGTTCGGCTAACCGCAGTCAGTTCGGTTCCTTTTCAAGAGGGCTGTGTTGGACCTGGATTTCCAGCGGTCAGTTGGCGGCTAGCCGCCAGACCTCAGTTCGGTTAGCCGACACCTAACCGCGAGGTGACCGAATTTGACAGATTTCCTGTTTTGAAGAGTTTTTGCAAGAATGAAAACTAGAACATGTTATGTGGCCTTTAGCCTGATATTATGCACTCGAAACCCGAGATGTCCTTGAACTTCTGGGACACCATTTCTTTACTAATTCCAACATCTGGGCTTCGGCTGCACAACGATCAACCAAAGGTCCTTGCATGAGCTTGATAGGTTTTGTATTCGTACTTTTGTTTCGATATAATGGATATCATCGTATACTCGTTTTGAAGATGTGTTTCAAGAAAAAGGGGATCACTTCCTAAGCGTGTTATGCATATTAATTATGCCCTTGCTAGTCGTGTTCATCGTGTTTGATAAGTGATTTCCCCCTTTTTATCTCGACATGTTTTGATAGTGTTTCGCGTGTTTTGTGCATTCATGAATTAAGTAACACCACTGAGCTTGGACTGCCCTTTCAGTTTGATCCACTGTCCGGGGGTCCTTAAACATGTGGACTGTCTGCAGACTGGTCATGTATTTATTACACATCGTGCATGTCCGGTTCCGCAGCCGGAATTCCCGTCTTTGTGGGAAATCGTGTCGTGCTTATATTATGTATATCGTGCTTGTCGTGCGTGCTTGCTTTTTTCATTATATAAATGATAGAGAAAGGATGGGCTCTTTGTGGATAATAATTATTCATGATATATTATGTACTCATGCTAGTTTGTGTTAGTATCTCAGCTCAGTTAAACATTTCTGCAAAAGTATCTCAGTCAGTATAGTATTTCAAATCAAGGATTTGCTTATATGTTTTCTTAAACGTTATTGTTTCATGCTTGCACCTAAATTGATTACCTGCCAAACCGTCGTGTTTGACCCTTGTTTGTTGGTGCCCAGGTGCGGGAGATGTTGCCTTTGAGGAGGAGCGTCAGGAGGAGGCTTGTGAGCCAACCCCTGTGAGAGAATGGCAGCCCGACGATGTCATTTAGACGTCGGGTGGGTCCTTGAGTCTCGTCATCTTTTGTTGGGGTTTCTTTTGATTATTTTGGAAGATTGTATTGGCCTCTGTTGGCCTCTTATGGATTGTATCTAAAACTTGACTTACTTTTGTGTTAGTCTCATAACTTGAATTCTAATGGGAATGCCATGTTAGCTTCTTTCTTTGATACTATGCCTTGTGATTATTTGTTAGGGCACTTAAATATTTTGTGGGTGCTCATCTTGATGTGTTTTGCTACACGCTTCCGCATATTTGATCGTGTGAGTCAGATTCCACGTGTCTTTTGGAATCCTCACCGTGGGAACCTGTGGGAAAACAATAAACATAAACTATCTTTAATTTCGACACACGTCGCGGGCCCGGGGGATCCGTTCCAGGGTTGCGACAAAAGTTCCTTTTCTTCCTATGATGCTTTCGGCACTGGCTCATCAAGGGGGGGGGGGGTTTGGTAAGGACATATTTGTATCCTGAAGTTGTCAGGACTATATCCAGGTTCCGTTTCCAGTCTACATAGTTGGATCCCACCAACTTATTCTGGTTGAGGATGGTCGCAAGTGGATTGAAAGTACTTGAATTCAGGCTTGAAATACTGTAGCATATAACCATACATTCAATTAATGAATTTAAATGACATTAGGGTTTAGTATTCTACCGAATTTATATGGAATCCTCATAACCACTAAATTCAGAATACATCGGAATCCCAATCCCCGGGGTATGCCTCCTTGGGGAGTGGAAATACCACCTAGATTGGTGCAGATCAAGGTTGGTCAAAATTGGGATTAAGACTAACCATGCATGATCCCCATCATTCATTATTATCTAGGTATCTCATACCAAATAGTGAAGACTCCTGATTAGCTTCAGTTTCTAAAATACATGAGGCAAATCCTTGGAGATACTACATCATTATTTTAGTTAAGTGTGACCCACCAACTAGCATTGTAAGACAACCGTTGCGGGCAGCTCCTCCTTGGGGAGTGGGCCCCCACCCCGTCTCACCAACACTATCCGAAGGAGATCCATATCTAGTACCCGGAGAAATAAAAGCCCTCTGTGGGGAACGGCCATTCTCAAGATGGCGTGAGGCTAATACTTTCCTTATAATGGACCTATGGTGGAAAACCATGAGGATTTCTCAATTTAAATGCCCCGCTCCCACTTAATATTTTATAATTGAGGATTTCCTTCTAAGGTATTAGGGCCCACATATATATATATATATATATATATATATATATATATATATATATGAACATCAAATCATCTCATGATATGATCAAACATTGGTTCCAAGTCAAGTTATTTTCAGGAAAGTCCAGTTTCTTAAATTAGTGTCGCCAATGTGTCCATATCATGGGTCATCAACACTAATTAGAACCCTTTCCAAACATTAATTTGATTTGACCAATTTTAGTAACTTGCTATGTTTGGATCAGATTTGGAAATATTCTAACTTAAGCGTTCATCCATAAATAGAAAGTGCTAAAATTAGAAACTAGTCCTCTCAACCCGTACAATGATTTATTCAAGCTGCATACATGATCAGGAACTTTAAACTGCACTCTACCTACGTTGGAAGTTCCTTTCTCTTCCTCATAGAACTGCTTGTATCCGATGGCCTGATCTTCCTCATCAAGAGACTCCATCTCTTTAGTCATAGTTGCTGCCTGTTGACTATTTTTCAGCCCTTCTATTAATTTATGCGTATGCAACCATATATCATCACGGTCACTGTTTGATGTCGACGGGTACGCTGTCATATCCTCGAAACTATATATAACCGGCGGTTTTCTTTCTCTTTGCTGTATACTCGTTTGTGGCATCCGTGGCTCTGTCCGCTGCATTTGCTGCACAGTCTGACTATCCCCCTGTATCCCGGGAGGAGCTGCAAGCACTCTCCTTCCTCATTAAGATGTTGGACTCCACCTGAACGGTGTCACTACTGCTACCTACTTTTGTATTCTCCACATGCTTTCTCTCTTTGAGTAAAGCATCTTCATGAAATGTAACATCCCTACTGATGATAAATTTATGTGAATCCTGATCGGTACACCACAACTTGTATCATTTCACCTCAAAAGCATATCTCACCAATATGTACTTCACAACCCTTGGTTCTAACTTATCGGTTTTCACGTGAGCATAAGCCGGACAACAGAAGATCCTCAAGTTAGAATAATCAGCTGGATTACCCGACCACATTTCTTCCGGTGTTTTGCAACCAATCTTTGTGTGTGGAGACCTATTTATTAATCAGCCTGCAGCATTTACTGCCTCAGCCTAAAAGTCCTTAGACAATGCTGCAGTAAACAAAATACAATGAGCTCTTTCTAAGATCATTCTATTCATCCTCTTTGCAACTCCATTACGTTGCGGAGTTTTTATAGTGGTGTAATGCCAAACTATGCTATGATCAGTGCAATAGTTCTCTAACTTTGTCGATCTGTACTCCTTACCATTACCTGTCCTCAACTTCTTCACCTTCCTGCCGTTTGTTTCTCAACCATTTCCTTCCATCGTTTGAATGTAATAAAGGTCTGATCCTTCGTCTTCAAAGTATAAACCCAGACTTTCCTTGAATAATCATCAATAAAAGTCAGTATAAACCGGGACCCGCCCTTGGAGTAAACCTTAGAAGGCCCTCATACATATGAATGAACATAATCAAGGATACCTTTCGTGCGATGAATACCTGTCTTGAAACTGACTTTTCGATGCTTTCCGAAGATGCATCTCTCATAGAAACCCAACTTGCATGTCTTTGTGCCACATAGCAAATTCTGATTGCTCAGTATTGTCAATCCATTCTCACTCATGTGACTCAGGCGCAAGTGCCATAAGCGCATTGAGACATATTCATGGTCATCTGAGGAAGACACTGCATCTCCACCTGTAACTGTATTTCTGGACAAAACATACAAGTTTTCAACTCTATTGCCTCTTATAAAAACTAGAGCACCATTCACAACCTTCATAACTCCACCTTCAGCTGAGAACTTACAACTGTCGGAGCCCAATGCACCAAGAGAAACAAGATAACACAGAGATTAACACAGAGATTTACGTGGTTCAGCTTTTGGCCTACGTCCACCGGGAAGACAGGAGAAATCACTATGCAATCAGAAGAGGAGTACATCATAGAGACTTTGAGTCTCTATTTATAATATCAGCCCCAAAATCCTGTTACACCAAAACACTACTTGTGATCATAGGGGACCTACAATAATAGATCTACTTCTAATCTCAATAGAACATGGACTATGCAGGGGCCCGGTTTACCAGATTTATTACTTCTACTGAGCCATACAACCTAACAGTTTATTAGGAGATTGATTCATTTTTATTTTCTTCTCAATTCTTTTCTTATTTCCTCCCTTGTTTTGACTTTTGAATTTTAAATCTAACTTTGCAACTTTCTTCAAAAGTTCTTTCATGTGTTGATTTAAGGGAGGTAGGTTAAGAAGCTTTTTGTTAATAGATTCTTTTACGTTTGGTTCAACTTGTTTAATATTCTTGGAGTCTTTCTTGGTTTTTAGTGTTTGACCCTTCGTAGGATTTGATTTTACTTTCTTAGGCTCATAGATGGGTTTAGAGACATGATTTTTTCTTAATTTGCACTCAAACCTAAAATTCCCTTCAATACCACAATAATGACATTTAGTCTTGGGCAAGGAAGAATGAGTACTAGAGAATGATGGCTCACATTTCACAAATGTGTTGGTGAAGTTAGGGCCATGTGAAGTATACCAATCAAATCCAAGACCCGTCCTATCTCTTTGAGACTTACCCAATCTGAATAATTTTTTAAATTTCTTTTCAATTTGGGTAAATTTGTACTCATACTTTTGTTTGTAGCTTTCAAGTTGAGTGGCTTAGTTTTTAAGGGTTGAATTTTAATTTTTAATTTTTATGAGTTCATTTTCAATTCCCTTAAAGTTCTTTAATTCTTCATAGGCAAGTTTTAATTCAAATTTAAGTTCACTAACAACATTAGATCCAAGTTCTAGAATTTTTATTTTACTTTGAGCATTAGACAAGTTTCCTTAGAAATAGTCAACTTGGATTCTAGGTTGTTAATATCTTTGTCTTGCCTTTTTAATTGATCTCTTAGATTAGAATTTTCCTTATTAAGTTCATCACAACCTATCTTTAATTCATTTAGTTCATCTTGAGCATTAGATAGGTTATGCAAAGAGATCATAAACTTGGAGTCTAGACAATGTATTACTTCTTTCTTTTCTCTAAGTTCATCATTTGAAGAGATTAATTCTTTGTTTAGCTTTTTAAATTCTTCTTTTAATCTTTTATTTTTCTTAACAAGCTCTATCGATAATGTATACAATTCATTATAAGCTTATTGAATATCATCTTCATTTTCTTCTTGTTTTAATTGCAATTTAGATTCATAAATTTCAATGTTTGAAACTCCAGTTGTAGGAAGGAAGGGTCTAGAAGAATTATCTACACAAGAATTTATATAGTCTAATATAGTGGAATCCATTCTAATGATTTTCATGGAAACACAACACTAGGTTTCTAACTCTTGGTTTTATACCTAATCAAGAGTTCCAAAACACTTGATCCTAATTTAAAGCACCTAGGTTCTAATACCAATTGAAAGTCTTATTCTGATAGGATTTCAAATTGGGAAACCTAGACTAAGGATCAACTCTGGGTTGTTAATCCCTATAATAGAGTAACCCGCTCTGATACCAATTGAAAGTCTGGGATTCGAACCCTAGAGGTGGGTGAATAGGGTGAGCTTTGAATTAGTAACCAATTATGCCAAATTTTAAACTTCTTTATATTAATTAGTCACAAGTGATGATTATGAAACTAAGATGCGAGAGCTAACAAAAACAATCACCACAAAGCATACACCATAACACAAAGATGTATAGTGGTTCGGCCTCAATGCCTACATCCACTACCGGCTTGTGATCCTACACCCTATGAGATTTTCATTATCTATGCTTTTGAATAGGCTAAGTAATAATCTTTACAATTTGCTTTCTAAGGCTAAGCAATAACCTCTTGGGTTTTAAATGTTCACACATAACCTTTACACTTATGCTTTTCTAAGGCTAAACAATAACCTATAACCATGAGTTTTTTTTTCTCTCGGAAGTGTCTACAAAACACTAGGAGAGATTACAATTAAAGCTCAAATACAATGCCTTTTAATTAGCGAATATGAAAGTGTAAATCTAACTCAACACTTACACTATATGAATGCAAAAAATGAATGCTCTATGTGTATGTATGAAAACTTCAATCAAGTTTAAAAATGAAAGCTCAATAAATGTAAGCATAAAGCTTTTGAAAATTTTAAAGCACAAATATTTTGATTGAAGTGAAAATTCAAATCACATGTAATTCAAATGAACAACCTGTAAAGATATGACTTATCAAGTTATGCAAGTTGTATGAAATTTAAAAACAACTAAAAAATGTGATTTGTAAACTTGTTGTTTCCAAAAAAAACCTAATTTAACTATATGCTTCAAGGTATGGAAACAACAAGAAACTCAACCAAGTAGTAGAGTTATGATATGAGACAAATCAAGGTTTTAAACAAGGGATGAAACCATTATGATATGAAAGTTAAAACTAACTTGGTTTGAATTTAAATGAAGAATTCAAAATTACAAATCAATTCAAAGTTAAAATACATTAATGAATTCAACAAATCATATTTATCATGCTTAAATTGATTTGCCAATAATTTAAACAAAGCATGTAACATATGATGTGGAAAAGAAAAACTTGCTTAGAGATTTAACTCAATGAATCCAAGCTTTAGCTTTCCAAATGACCCACTAGCCTTTCTTAGCTCATCCTTCTTCCTTAGGCTTCAATATCCCTCAAAAGATTCAAAAGTGTTGGCTCAAAACCCAAGGAATGGCTCAAATTTATAGCAAAACGTGGACCAACGACTCTCTAGGTGGCTAGCAGACTTAACAGGGCGGCTAACCAACCTCCAACGGTCACTATCTAATGGTCACTAACTTTTACAAGCGGCTAGCCAACTTCCATAACTCGGCTTGCTTACTGCCGACCTCCTACGGACCTACTATCGACCTCCTGCCGACCAACTGCTGACCTACGAGTAGATTTTTTGAAATGAAAATGAATTCCTAAGTAGGATTCTTAGGTCAAGGAAGTCATGCTTGGTTTCATGTTTAAATAAATCACAAAAATATTTTCCAAAACATGAACTTATCAATGCCTAAAATGATTTTGAAATTCTAAGATCGTAGGCATGCGTGATAAAAATAATTTTTCAATTACTTGTGCATTCGAGTTTAAAAATCTAAAACATGTGTCGCGACCCCGGACTGGGCCCGAAGGACTGATCCGGAATCGGGACACTAATAATAATGATGTACCACAACAATATAATGATACCATACATTTATTTAATTTCCCACAGGTGTCCGCGGTGAGGATATCACAACCATAAATGAATATTTCTTTTAAGTGCGGAAGCATGTAGCAAATCAAGTATTCAAATTATGCCTAGTCATGAAGACAATATCATAAGTATGAAATATTGTATCAGAATGAGCAATGATCATTAGCATGTTTCCCAAAAGTAAGTTAAAGTTTAGACAAAAGATTATTCAGTTACATTCCCCAAAAATAGAGGTCAACAAAGCCCAATAGAAACAAAAAAATAACCCAAAAGAATGGTTAAATAGTTTTCCCAAAATGTCACGTCTCTCGTAGCAACCCGATGTCTACATGACATCGTCAGCACGCCACTCAACTAGGGGTTGCAGTTCACCTACCGCCTCCTCCGGCTCCTCCTCAAGGTAACCGGCAACGGGACTTGAGTACCAAAGAAAATGGATCAGACACGACGGTCTGGCAAGAGAGTGAAAAGGTACAACAACATATAATAAAAGAAATATCTTGAAAAGCATAGAAATCTGTTTAAGCAAGAACTCTCATAAAGGAGATAAATCATTTGCTAGAAAACAAATAAACAAGATAAAACATGTAAGGTATCCAAGGAATCGGGAACTAACAAGACGACAATCACATAAAGCTAAGTCCTCTATCACCAAAGTGACAAAATTATAACGGGATGTTGGTCTCAGTCACACAAGGTGAGGAGATTCAACGAAAAGCAGATATACAATATAAATATACGGGACGGGACCACGGTAATAAACCGGGCATCGGGATCCAAACTGCAGCTGGCGGGACGGGAGGGGGATCTCCAAGTCAGTGGATCAAACCGACAAGGTTATCCAAGCTTAGTGATGCCGACTCATAGGTCAATTACCAAATCAAGACATGAACAAGTAAATCAAGTGCAAGTAAATAAATGAACGGGGCAAGAATGATCAAAGACATAACTTTCATTTCATGTCGGGCAATGCATTTCGGGACAAGTAAATGTTACTAGTGTAACTATCATGCTTTCGGGAAAACAAATCAGGCAATGTAAATCTCGGAAATGAGGAATATGATGAACTATTACAATTTCGGGTAAAATATTGGTTTCGAGATTTATTTAAGGTGAATAGGGGTCCCGTATGTTGATTATAATCATGACTTGGTACTCATTGAGTTTGAAGACATTCCGGGCACCTTATGCACTTTACGATTTTAAAACTTTAAAATGAGCTTAAAGATGTTACTAGATGGTACGATTTAAAAATCGAAACTATACACGGTCCATCCTAAGTATGATGTTAATCCTGAAGCATCGTACAACGTACTCAGTCATCGAAAGGAATAGGATTCGCGATACCCAAGGAAATAGACTTCACGTATAGATATAAGGAGGATATCGCATTGTCCCATACCGTTCAAGATTGAAATGGATTGGATTCCGATGCAACCGAACCAACCGTGAAGAGTGTTTGCTCAAGACATCCTCACATATAGTCCAATGAGTCCAAGAAGGGTAGCCAAAGTCCCACCTAAACCCATCCAAAAATCGGGTAAAAATTCCTCCCAGTAGGGATTTCCCAGTTGGCCCGGTCGACCTGGCCTCTGTGTGCCCGGTCGACCGGGAGTTGTAAGTGAAATATGTGCACAGTGATTTGGTCAGGCTCCCTGTGTCGCCGGTCGACCGGGTACACTGCGGAACAGCACTTGCAGTGAGCTGGGTCCTCCTCTTTTTCCCTCCTTTCAACACTTAAACAACCACTACAAGACTAGAGATAAGAAAACTATAAATCCATGTTTCCAATGCATTAAATGAACTAGCAAGATATATTATGAGCATTTATTTCAACAATGTAAATCAATAAAAGCATGAGAAATTCCTTAAAGTTTCACCAAATCATTTAAAACTCAAAACACCTAATCATTCACTTGCCTCAAGTCCAAGCTAGCAAAAACCAAGCCTTTAATCACCTCTTAAGCTCAAATCCAAGCTACAAGAAAAAACCCCCAAAACAAACCCTAAAATAGGTCAAATAAAGAATGAAAAGGATAGAACTTCCAATAATGAAAATGAAGCTTCCCTAGGGCTAGAAGAACACAAATCTAGAAGATGGAAAAGATTGCTTACTTCGATGACCTTCAAATGGAGAGAGTTAGCTCAAAGGAGATCTTGAAATGAGAGGTTTCCTTCACAAATGGTATCAATATGTAGCCTTCAAGATGAGGAAGAGAATGGTGAGTTCCATTTCTTGATTGATGCAAGTTTGGTGTGGATTGGAGATGGAGAGAGCAAGAAGAAGAAGAGAAAAGCAAAAGAAACCCTAGGTTGCTGGTTTGTGCTGGAAAAATGAAGAATGGAATGAAAGGGAGAGTGGGCTTCCCTTTGTTAACAAATGGGGTTGGGTCCCACTACTAAAGAAGCTTGTTTGACTGAAATCATGTCTTTTGGGATCTCGGATGAATTCGACGAAGAAGGAAGAAATGATCGCCGAAATATCTAGTTTCTAAAAAGTATATGTTTCGCGGGTTTCGGGGATATCAAGTTTTGGGTACAGGTTTAGTGTAAAAAGACTGTTTTGCCCCTCGAGGCTAGTAAATCGGGTTTCGGGGCCTCGAATGAAAACGGGATCAACATGAAAGTTGTAGGGATCACTAAGATAAATGAAACGAGATAAGAATGCAATTCAAAACAATTCCAGAAAATCCCCTAAGTAAAAGCAAAGTCATAAGGGGAACCCCCAAAGGGCCCCACTAGTTACCAAAGCACTCGAAATTGCCCAAAATTAGAACAAAAGCTATTCCAAACCCAACTTAGCCAAAAACACTAATCAAGCTTAGCACTAACACATGACTTAATTAGCACTAATCGGGTTCACTCCGGTCGGGGTCTTACAACCTGCATGTAACATAAGTTCTAAGAGTTTTAAAACAATGCATGTGAAAATCAAGATTTCAAGTGTTTTAAAATCAATGCTCATGTAAAAATTCAAATGATGCTAAAATGAACATGCATCCATCAAATCGAAACACACAAAATTCCTAACACGTACAAGAGGTATCCCCCTGATGTTAATTCATCTTTTGATATTTTGATCTTTTGGACTTGTGATATTCTATTATGTATATCTTTTGTTTCAGGGCTTACGTTTTTGGGATAGCTCTGATGTGTATATAAACTTTATGTGTCTTTGTATATTGAAACTTTAATATATATATATATATCTAATAAGAATGAAATACGTACTTTACTTTGGTATCTATAGAGGAAATGATGTATGTGATTATATGACACGTCTCGCGGTTGTTTTACTAAATGAGGTTCAAGCGCATAATCCTCAAAGCGGGCTTCGATCTTTGGGCATAAAGGGAAATTTTTTTAAATAGCCCTAAGTTTCACACCCCGGATCCCGTTTAACCACTAATTGGGTCGGTGCCATTATATTAACCCTAATCCCAAACTGCAAAAGGTGTCTACATACAATGAAAAATGTGGAGGCAAAAACTATAAAAGGAGGCTACCATGGGAGGCTAAAAAAATCAATTTTTTCCACTAGCCAAGGACATCCCATCTCTCTATTCCTCTCTTCTCCACTCCTCTTCCCTCCATTATTTTCTAATTTTATTTTTTTAAAGGTATTTTGGAGCCTTATTCTAGAAACTAAGATTTTTTTAATAGAGAGATTTCTGAGAGACCATTGTAAAAGGAGATGCTATCAATGAAATTACTTATGAAGTTCTTTTCAATGGCTAGTTAGATATTTGGATTGGAGGACACATATGAAGCTAAGTAGATCTTTGATTTAATCTGTGAATTTTTTGTTTCTTTCTTCTCTTTTTTAAATGAATGCTCTATTAGAATAATCGATTTGTCTTCATGCCTTATGCATCCTTTGTTTTGATTTCTAATGGAAATAGCATGCTTAGGGATAAGATCCCTTGATAGTTTATGCTTAATTTGATAAGTCATGCTTATGATTTTTCATTCTTTTATGAGGTAAAGGTGGTCTTGGGATGTGATCTTATTCTTTTTATTAAAAATCTTTTTTGCAAAAGACAGATTCTCCGTATCAGAAACATTAATTTGTTATTGATTTGAGTTATTTTGAGATAGAGTAGAATAATTGTATGAATGGATTAATTATCTTGTTTAGTGGATTCTGGATGCTCTAATGTATTTTATATATTGAATTTTCTGTAGCTTTAGTTAGTTTGTATTTATGACTTTTTCTAGTTTTTCTTGGATCTCAATTATTTTTTTTATTAATCTTTGATTTAAAAATGGTTCAGATTTTTAGTTTTAACTTAAAGATGCTCCATGTGGGATCGACCTGTATTTGCCATTGTCTCATGCAAATAGCTATGCACATACAATTATTTTATTAGATTGATTTAATTCACATCAGTAGGAATAGAGTTTGCGTTGTTTATGTCATCAATGGAAAGGTAATAGAATATAAACTGTAAGACCCAGACCGTAATTAATTTAAAATAGTGCTAATTAGTTTTATTTAAAAGTTAATTAAGGTAGTTTATGCATTAGAATCCTAGTATATCTAGTTTGATTGAGATTAGACTAACTTCCGGCTTTGAAAGAGTAGTTTTGTGATTTGATCATTGTTAATAATATTTTGAGGATTTCGGAGATATGTTAATTTTAGGCTCATTACTATAAGGACCCCGACCTTAATTAAGTGGATTATTGCTAATTATTAGGATTAAGGTTAGATAGTTAGGTCTAATAGCCTAAGACATCAGATTTAGTGGGAAGGTTAGCTTCTATGGGTTTCGGAGTAATCTGGATACGTTGTGAGTAGTAAGGGGTGCTTTGTAATTTAGGAAAAATGGGAGGGGTTAGATACAATTTTAGAAAATTAGCATGATTGGGTGCATTGGGTAGTTCTCTTGATGCTTGACATTTCATATGTTGGACTCGTCGTGATCCGGCGACCCGAAACCCACTTATGAGCCAATTTTCAAATAGCCCAAAGCCCTTACTCGTAATTAATATAAACTCTCTCCACAAAGCGCCTATGCCCTATTTTGTAATTAGCACAAAATTTCTCTACAAACCCATACCTCATTCCCCTTCACTCCATTTCATCTCCTTTTCTGTGCACTCTCTCTACTCCTCCCATCATCCCTCTTTCAAGCTCAAGGTTCCAAGTGTTTCAAGCTCTTCCAAGGCTTTCTACAAATTCCAAGATTTCCATCATCAAACTCTCCAGCTCTCCATGTCCCATTTCTACTTTCTAGGTAAGCTATCTCTCCCCAATCTTCATATAGTTGCTTCCATTCATGTTAGGATCATGCATTCATGTTTTACATGTATTTTCCTTCTTCTTTTACATGTAGGAGGTAATTTGTAGCTTGGATTGGTGAGAGGCGGTGTGAAGTGCAAGGATTTGGAAACCCTTGCACCAAGAAGAGGGATTTTTTGCAAATCCATTTAAGGCAAGTGAATAAATGGTTGCAACTTTATATTTATGCTTTAGTTTGGTGATTTCATGCTTTCATTCATGTAGCTACCCTCATTTAAGCTCACTGGTATGATTATGGATGGTAGGTGGGGATTTATGAGGTGTTAGTGGTGAAGGAATTAATGGGCGTTAAATTCGTAGAAAGATGTGTGGAATAGGAACCTTGGACTGCCTGAGGTGGTTGAAACCCCTCTGATGTAGGGGAAAAGTCCCCTTGAAAACACATCCCGAACCTCTACTGGTTCATTTTTCTAAAACACCGCGGTTGACCATAGAGGAGCCACGGTCGACTGTTAGGCTCCAGATGGTTAGCCGTGAAATGCTCTATGGTTAGCTCTTTGCTAACTGTGGAAGGCCATGATTAAGCAGGATTGTGGAAGGCCATGACTAACCACGAGACCTCTCTGTCTCATGGTTACTGTAGATCGTAAGACAGATGCCTAACAGACCCTATTTCTTGGTGAGCTCATAGTTAGTTGTGGAACTCACTGCAAACCTCCATGGTCAATCGTACTCACATTCCCAGTATTTTAAATTTTGGAAATTTGGGACCCTTACCCCTATATTCATGATCCCTAGCCTAGATAATTAATGAATAGAAGTTAGACCGCTAGTAAGCGAGACACTTACCCTAACATTCATCCCAAACTCCACTTTATAAAATGCCCAACCCCTCCCATCATTTTTCTTATTCTTTCTTACTGTTTCCAGCTTCAATTCCAAGCTACCAAGAGTTTCATCTGATTATGGTTTGCATCTTCCTCCTCTCTTCACCAAATTGAAGTTCCAATCTATGAGTGCCTAAATATTATGGACTTAGTTAAGTAGATATTAAGCTTTCGATATTGCTGTAAAACTTCTTTGGGAAAGATTAACCGCCTGAGACCTGAAAGGGAAGGAAGGAGAGAAAGATCAGAGGCTTTGGCTGCCGTTATCCGGAGGCACTCCGATGCCAAAGTTAGTGCAGTCACTAGACAAAGGATGAGTGAGTGGAAAAGAGAGTTTAGAGTATGGACGTATCTGATAGTCTGCCTTTTGTGGATTTACCTCATGCATATATATAGGGAGAGGTCTCTTCCTTGGTGGAGGCAGGTGGAAGCGTTGTCCCATTGCCCCATACTATGCTTCCTTAGTGGAGGTAGGTGGAGGCACTGTCCCATGAATGTGGACATGATGGTCTGATAAGGACAACCTCTTATCATAATCTGACACCCATCTTATTTGTCAGTCATTCTGCAACGCAACCGTAGCGTTATGGAGTACAATTATGGCCTTGTACTCATCTTAGTTGGCCGTGCCGAATTGAAGATGATGCCGAGACCAGACATGGTTGCATTCTGGCATCGTTGCTTGTGTGCATCATGCCGAGACCTGTCGCGACCCAGGAACGAACCCCAGCCCGTGACGGTGTTTATTTTCCCACAAGTTCCCGCGATGAGGATTCCCGAGACACGCGGAATCTGACTCACACATTCAAGTATGTGGAAGCGTGTAGCAAATCACATCAAGACCAAGATATCAGAAAAGAAATTATAACATAACATTCCCATCATAATTCAAGTTCTGAAAATTAAGCAAAAGTAGTAAGTTTGTTACATCCCAAAATAAGAGGCCAACAAAGGCCAATACAATTCCAAAAGTTAACAGTAACCTAAGACATGTGAAAACGAATCTCAAGACATCGCCCGCCGTCTAGTTGACGTCGTCGGGCTGCCACTCACGAATTGGGGGTGGCTCAATAGCCTCCTCCTGACAATCCTCCTCAAAGGCAGCGTCGCCTGGGCACCAAAATAAACAAGTATCAAACACGATGGTTTGGCAGGCAATCAATTTAGGCATGAGTATGGTGCAATAATTATTTTAAAGAGAACACATAAAAACAATTCACTGAACTTGAAGTAATTTCATGACTGAACCACTTTTTAAGAATATGCAAAACAAACTAACATGAGTACTTATAATATATCATGAATAGTAAATCCATAAGGAGCTCATCCTTTCTTTATCATATAAAATGAAAAGAGCAAGCACGCACGACAAGCACAATAAGCACGATAAACGAAACATGATTCCCACATATACGGGGATTCTGGCTGCGGAACCGGACACGCACGATGTGTAATAAAATATACGACCAATCTGCAGATAATCTACATGTTTAAGGACCCCCAGACAGTGGA
Organism: Cinnamomum chago; assembly: GCA_038049695.1. Lineage (NCBI taxonomy): Eukaryota > Viridiplantae > Streptophyta > Magnoliopsida > Laurales > Lauraceae > Cinnamomum > Cinnamomum chago. The sequence goes on from CP142457.1 coordinate 30,062,829, forward strand.
TCAAACTGAAAGGGCAGTCCAAGCTCAGTGGTGTTCACTTAAATACATGAATGCACAAAACACGCGAAACACTGTCTAAACATGTTGAGATAAAGGGGGAAAATCACTTATCAAAACATGAAAAACACGACTAGCAAAAGGCATAATTAATATGCATAGCACGCTTATGAAATGACCCCCATTTTATTTTTGGAACAAATCTTCAAACGAGCTTACTTATACTTGAAATTCAAATCGAATACATGAGAACATTTATTGTATCAAAATTGGAGTACGAAACCACGGTCTATCAAGCACACTTAAGGACCTTTGGTTGATCCTTGTGTAATTGAAACCCAAATGTTGGACTTTAAATGAGAATTGGTGCCCCTGAAGTTAAAAGACATTTCAGGTTTTCAAGTGCACAATATCAGGCTAAAGGTCCCTTAACATGTTCTAGTTTTCATTCTCACGAAAATTCTTCAAACAGTCATTTTGTCAAATTTCGGTCAGCATTTCGGTCACCTGTCAGCTAGCCGAAATGGGGAGTAGCGGCTAGCCGCCAGCTGACGGACAAGCTGACCGCTGGAAACCCTAGTCCAGTCACAACTTCTGGAAAATGAACCACCACAATTCGGTTGGCTAGCGGTTAGCCGAAATGGGAATTTCGGTTAGCCGCCAGCTGACCGAAAAGGTGATCGAAATCCCTAGCCAAAATGCAGGCTTTTGGAAAAGGAATCGCCGATTTCTGTTGGCTCGCGGTTAGCCGAAATGGGAATTTCGGTTAGCTGCCAGCTGACCGATGGCTGACCGAAACTGCACGGGCAGTGCATTTCAAGTCCAAATTTTTACTTTTCTTCTCCCCTTCTTCTTACTTCTCACACAACCTGCACTTCCCTGAGCCTACATGCTCTCCAAGGGATTAAACACACATATCATAGGACAAATTAAGACATCACATTTTCATTCTTCAATCTAAAACAAAATCCTCAAAAATCCCAATCGAGACATGAATTTCTTATGAAATGAAGAGAATGAAAGAAAACAAATCAAATACACACAATGCTAACATTCATTCTAGATTGTTTACTTGCCTTGCCCAAGATGCCAAACCAAACCGCTCTTCAAGCACTCCTATTCAAGAGCTAAGCCAAACACTACAAAACCCCATGAAAACCATTCAAAACTTACTCAAACTTGAAAACAAGAAATCCATTATGAAATGGGTGTTACAACTTAGAAAAACAAGATCAGTAGGAGTTGAAAAGACTCCATTGAAGAGATGGGTTGGAGCTCTTACCTAGAATGGCCAAACAAGAAGAGATGAAGAAAGTGGAGAGCTTTCCCCACTAGAAACTCCAAGAAATTTGTATCAGTAGAAAGCTTGCAAGGAGAGGAAGAAGATGATGGTCTTGGAATTCTATTTAGAGATCTCTAGCTTGAGCATGCAAGAGGGGAAAAGTTAAGAGAAAAGAAGAGGCTTCTCACCCTAGGTCTTGAAAAGTTACAGGATTTGAGAAAAGTGAATGAGAAAGGAGAAGGAGAAGACTTAAGTGGTTGGGTTGTGGGCCCCATATGTTTGGAACTAGAGATTGCTAAAACATGATCTTGCGGACCCCGGATGAAGTCGACAAAGAAGGATAAAATGATCCTAAAAAAATCTAATTTCCAAAAAGTATAATTTTGACATGGTTTTGAGATTTTGAAATTTGTGTCCAGATTTGGGTATAAAAGACAATTCTTTTACTCTTTTGGGCTAAAACTAGGATTTCTAGGCTTCAAACATGAACGGGCCGAAAACGAAAGTTGTAACGAATAATAAAACTATTCAAGTGAAATAAAAATCATTATTAAAATGAAAATCAAAACGATCCTTCCAAGCTTTCACGTACACTCAGGCCTTCCTGAGCGTGTCTGATTAACACTAAACGTTCTCGTATTTCCTAAAGCTATGTCCAGGACTAAAACTAACTATTTCTAGCCCAAAGGTAACTAAACCCACTTAAGGCTAAACACACACTAATCGCCCACTAATCGAATTAGTCTGGATCGGGGTCTAACATCCTCCACCCCTTAGGATATTTGGTCTGCCAAATAAAATAAACATTTACCTCCGGTAAAAGCTGTTGATACTTCCTTTGCACTTGATCTCTCAATTCCCATGTGGCTTCCTCTGGCTCATGATTTTCCCAAAGTACCTTGTGTTAGAGATTTTGTATTTGCAATTTGATGGATGCATTTGCATATTGGCATCATTTGAATTCACACACATGCATTGATTTAAAATATCTTGAAATCTAGTTTTATACATGCATAGCTTTTAAGATTTGGAAAAGCTTTTGTTTTATGCATGGTTTGGTTTTAAACTTGGATGCATTGGTTTTGGAACCCAAAACTCTTTTGAAAACCTAATTCCTTGTGCATTACATTTGGAAAATCATGTTAGGTATTTAGGTTTGAACTTTGCATACATTCATCCCTTCATAATCTATATGTATGCATTGTTTTTGAAAAAGGAGTTTTTAGAAATCAAGCTAGCCTATGGTTTAAAGTTTCAAATCATTTTAGGCTTTGGATGTTTCATGTTTTTATACATCTTTGAATGATTTAAAACATGTGAAAAAGCTTGATTTTAATGGCCCAAAAGATCCCCAAAGAAAATCTTCAAAACCCCAAAAAATGGGAATTTCTGGGCAGGCCCGGTCAACCGGCCAGACTGCCGGTTAACCGGGTTTCTGAAGCTCAAACAGGCATTTTTATGACCGTTGTGCTTGGCCGGTCAACCGGCCTGTCATGGCCGGTCAACCGGGGATATAGCCGTTGGGCTGTTTTGGGGATATAAATGAGTTCTTTCCTTTGTCTTTGGTTGGAGATTTTTAAGCCTTCTTTGAGGAGCTTTGAGACAAGACAAAGGGGATGATTCAAGAGACATAAAAGGGGTCATTAAGTAAAGCTTAAGCTTGGATCAACTAAGTTAAATCTCCAAGTAAGTTTTACTTTTAATTAATCATTTGTTATGTGCTTTATTTGAATCTTTGGAAAATGATTTCAAGCATGATAACAATGATGTGTTGAATCCTTTCTTCCTTTCATCTTTGATATTCAAGATTGGATTCATCACTTTAGTTTCAACCCAAGTTTTGTTTTAAACTTTCTTAATCATGCTTAGCCCTAAATCTTTGATTTCTTTTATTGCATGATTACTTCACTTGGTTGAAACATCCCTTGTTGTTTTCATTCATTTAATCTTTAGTCAAATTAGTTTTGAAAACAACATTGCACATGCATCACTTGATTAGGCTTAAACTCTTTCTTACAACTTGTGATCTTTAGATTTTCACATCATTCACAAGTGTGCAATTGTTCAAGTGATTTGCATAGAACTTCAATCATATCTTTTTGTGCCTTAAACTTTCAAATTGCATTAAGCATAAATTGATTGAGCTTACTTTTAAACTTGATTGAAGTTTTCACACACACACTTCATAAGCATACATCTTTGCATTCATTGAGTGTTTGTGTGAGTTAGGATTTTCATTTTCATATCCGCCTATTTAGAGGCAATTTATTTGAGCTTAATTTGTAATCTCTTAGAGTGTTGTGTAAACACTATCTTTGAGAAATCTTGATTTGTAAAGGTTATTGCTTAGCCTAAAGAAAAGCATCTTGTAAGGTTATTGCTTAGCCTAAAGAAAAGCATCTTGTAAGGTTATTGCTTAGCCTAAGAAAAGCATTTTGTAAAGGTTATTGCTTAGCCTAGAAAAGCACATTGTAAGGTTGTTGTTGAGCCTAGAAAAACAACATTGTATAGGTTATTGCTTAGCCTTTGAAAAAGCATACATAGTGGAAATCCGGTGGGGTGTTGGATTCACAAGCCGGTAGTGGATGTAGGCATTGAGGCCGAACCACTATAAATATTGTGTTGTGGTGATTGCTTGTGTGGTGATTGTTTATTAGCTTCCGCATATTGATTGTTTAATCATCACATGTGACTAGTTTATTTTAAAGAAGTTAAAATTGGTTTAAATTGGTCATAGTTGTAGCACACCCTATTCACCCCCCCCCTCTAGGGTTAGGATCCCGAGGACTTTCACCTTGGCCCACTGAATAGTCCGATTTCTCAATTCTTGCTCTTTGGTGTCAATGATCTTGATCGGCATTTCCACATACGAGGCATCTTCTTGAATTTCCAAAGGCTTGTGCTGTAGTACATGCGAAGGACTAGAAACATATTTCTTGAGCATAGAAACATGAAATACATTGTGCACCTTGGAGAGTTCCGGCGGTAACGCAAGTCTATATGTAACATCTCCAATCTTGCTCAAAATCTCATACGGACTAATAAACCTTCTTGACAATTTACCTTTCTGTCCAAACCTTAGAGTTCCTCTAACTGGTGAAATTTTCAAGAACACTTTTTCAGCCACTTGAAACTGTAATTCTCTTCGACAAGTGTCTGCATAACTCTTCTGCCTACTTTGAGTGATCTTCAAACGTTCCTGAATCAGCTTGACCTTGTCACTTGTCTCTCTAACTATCATCGGTCCGTGAAAACTACGCACGCCGACTTCTTCCTAGCAAACCAGAGTTCTGCATCTTCTGCCATAGAGTTCCTCGAAAGGTGTCATACCAATGCTAGAGTGGTAGCTATTATTGTAAGCAAACTCACAAAGTGGTAAACACTCATCCCACTAATCCTTGAAATCCAATACACAAGCACGTAACATGTCTTCAAAAGTCTGTATCATCCTTTCTGACTTACCATATGTCTGAGGATGATATGCTGTGCTGAATTGGAGTTTGGTACCCATAGATTCATGTAGAGTTTTCCAAAAGTTTGAAACAAACCTGCTGTCTTTGTCTAAAGTGATGGAGACGGGCTGACCATGTTTACTAACGATCCCATCAACAAATGGTTTTGCAAGTGGTGCCATATGCATCATGTTCCCTGTCTTCATCGGAATGAAATGAGCAGACTTTGTCAGACGATCTACAATAATCCAAATTGAATTATTTCCCCTCTTGGTATTCGGCAAACCGGAGACGAAATCCATGGTGATGTGCTCCCATTTCCACTCCAGAATCTCCAACGATTGTAGTAAGTCTGGGGGTTTCTGATGTTCTACTTTAATCAACTGACAAGTCAAACAATGTGATATAAAAGCTGCTATCTCTCTCTTCATGTTGTCCACCAAAATCTATTCTTCAAATTGTGGTGCATCTTCGTGCTACCCGGATGCATGGAATATCTTGTACTGTGAGCTTCATTATGAAAGAAAATGCAATTCAGATCTGAACTCTTTTGAAACTAAGAGTTCTATGGCTGGAATTTTGAAATCAAATCAAATCTGATCTGGACTACTGAAACCAGCCATGTAAATCACACAAAAAGCACCATGAAATCATGATCAACATGTAGATAATCAAAGGATTAACAAGAGAACACATACCTGATGTTCTTAGGTTGAAAAACCTCTGAAATCTGAACTTTAAGATCAGATCTGTAGGCTGCAACTTTCAGCACACCTTGCTGGAATTTCTGCAGCAGGTTTCCCTTCTAGTCTTCTCCTCTATTCCTCTTTCTCCAAATCTGATTGGCTAGTGTTAGTGGGAACAAACTAGGCTTCCTTCTAATTGTTTTTCCTTGATCTGAAGTGTAGAGATCAGATTTGAATGTCTTCTTCTTCAAGAAGAAAAAGAGCAATCAGCAAGAGCTTCCTCTTGTGCAATGGACGTCCAAAAGAGGCTGGACGTTTTCTATTTGGCTGCTCCTCTTTTTTCTCTCCTTCTTTCTTTCTCTCTATGTGTTGCACGCCCAAGGGAGGGGAGAACCATGTATATATAAAGGAATTCCTATTGAAGAAGTTTCCTTATAGAACTAGGAAACTAAGAGGAGCTTTCCAAAACCAAACCAACTACTATAATGGACGTCCAACACTCCTAATTTTTAGTTTCCAAAGATAATTAGGAAACTTCAATCTTTAGGAGAACTTGCACAAAAGGAATCTCAGCCTTCCAAGTGATAGGACCTACTCAATCTTGGGACCCACACATTAGGGATCACATTGGCTAGCCCACACACACTATGGCTCATGCATCAATAATTTATCTAGAGTGGTAATTCATGTATGCCATCATGGGCCTATTTGAATTTACACTCAAAATTATTTATCCACATTATTAAACAATTTAAGAAACCTTGCCAATCTAGGAAAGTGGCTAGAGAAGGGACCAAAAGACATATTTGCCCTTGGCTTCCAAAATGACCAAAATGTCCATGCTAACCCCATAGCAACATTAGGATCATTTTAACCTTAACTCATTCCACTAGAGAGTTATGGTTGCACTCCAGGGACAAATATTAAATTGCATATAAAGCTCATCATAAACTGACGATAGTCTTTGACCTACCAAGTACAATGACCACAATGCCCCTCTATGTAACATCCATAATCAAGTAGGTTAACCAATGTACTATCTACCTTCTTGATTACATCTCATCCTTAGAACTTCATACCCTTGACTTAATCATCATCCGGATATCATTCTCTTGATCCAGGGAGCGACCCACAAGTTCAATATCCATATGGAACATCCATATACTAAGATCTTAGATTCTGATGATTAATCGGATAATTCTAAGGGGACGATCATTCCATCACACGATGGCATAGATTCCATATTGCATTTGCACGTCCCAACTAATCAAGCCCGAGCACCCAAAACGCAGAGCTGTTGACCCATGAACAGGATCTCACCCATAGTGAATTAAAGTACAAGAACTCGACTTCGCCAGTTCATCCACAAATGCTCAAGATTAAGAGCACTGGTCACTCAGTAGCAAGAGGTGAATTGATCTCTCTCTGTGATAGTACTATTTTAGAGATCACACCTACAAGTGGTCCTGTTCAATGCATGACACATGCACTAATGAGATAAATCCGGAAAACCCTCCCGTGACTTAGGTAAGTCACCCTGAATACAGGAGAGTATCTCATTATAACTTATACCAAGATGAAGTGCCCAACTCCATCTCTCAGTTATGAACAAGTTTATTGTTTCAAGTGTCCATGACTCAGACCTTACTGTGTGTAGCCACTACACACCTAAGTCATTTACTGGAAAACAATGGGCCTTACACAACCATACATATACACAAGTAATAAGAGAAAGATGTCATTCTATTAAATAACCAATAAATATCCAGTAACAGAGATGTGAGTGCAGTCAGTGGGCTTTAGGGCATACACCAATCCCAACACATTCAATATTTCATCCTTCAAGCCATCCACATTTGGCACACACAACCGGTCACGAAAATACAGTATTCCATTCACTATCTTGAAGTCTGGACGTTCTGTGATATGTTCTACTATCTTTGTCAAGTCTAGGTCTTGCAACTGACTTTCCTTGATCTTCGGAATGAAGGTAGGTTATGATACTGTCATATTAGCCAACATTGCACCCAGCTTCAGGGTTTGCACTTCCACACCCAATTCTTCAAACTGCTGTAAAACACCAATTCCTCTCAAACTGGCCATGATCACTAATTTTCTGCTCAATGCATCAGCTACAACATTCACTTTGCTGGGATGATACTTGATTAATCCTTGATATACTTCATCCACCGTCTCTGTCTCATATTTAAATCCTTCTGCGAAAACAAATATTGCATACTTCGGTGATCTGAATGGACTTCAAATTTCTCTCCATAGAGGTAGTGTCTCCACATCTTCAAAGCAAAAATAACTGCTGCCAATTCCATGTCATGAGTTGCATAGTTCTTCTCCTGGTGCTTTAGCTGTCTCGAGCCATAAGCAATCACTTTGCCATCTTGCATCAATACACAACCCAGTCCCACATTCGAAGCATCTGTATAAACAATAAATCCACCGCTGTCCGATGGTAATGTAAGGATTAGAGCTGTGGTTAATCTTCCCTTCAACTCTTGAAAACTTGTTTCACACTGTTTGGTCCAAACAAATGGGACATTCTTCCTAGTCAATTTCGTCAACTGATGGTACCCTGATCTCAGGTCTATCTTGGAAAAATGGGCTGCTCCTTGCAATTGATCAAGTAATTCGTCTATCCTTGGCAATGGATACTTGTTCTTGACGGTCACTGTCGCGACCCCGGACCGAGTTACCGAGGTCCTGATCCGGGATCGGGACTATTGTGATGATTGATGATCCACAGTAACATAATGCCATACATTTATTTAATTTCCCACAGGTGTCCGCGGTGAGGATATCACAACCATATATGAATATTTCTATTAAGTGCGGAAGCGTGTAACAAATCAAATATTCAATCCATCTCACATCATAAAGATAAATAACACAAGTATAGTACCGTATCAGAATGAGCAATTATCATTAGCATGTTACCCAAAAGTAAGTTAAAGTTTATACAAGATCATTTAATTACATCTCCCAAAAATAGAGGTCAACAAAGGCCAATATAAACAAAATATCAATCCAAAGAATGGTTAAACAGTTTCCCAAAATATAAAGTCTCTCATAGCAACCAAACGTCTAAATGACGTCATCAGCATGCCACTCAACTAACTGTTGCGGTTCTCCGACCGCCTCCTCGTGCTCCTCCTCGGGATAACCAACAACGGGACCTGAGTACCAAAAGTGGGTCAAACACGACGGTTTGGCAAATGGGTAAAATACAATGACAATACGATAGTAAATGAATGTACCTTCAAAAGCATTTAAACCTGTTTAAATAACAATTTATATAAAGAGATAAAATATTTACTCAAATCCAAGTATGCATTATAAAACATGTAGGATATCCAAGGAAACGGGAAACAAGTAAGATGGCAACCACACGAAGCTAAGTCCTCTATCACTAATGTGAAAGAGCAATAACTAGGCACTAATCTCAGTCACTCGAGGTGAGGAGAAACAATGGATCTTATAATTACATATACATATACATATACTATACATGACCGCGGTAGCGAGCCGGGCATCGGGAACCATAGTAGCAATCTGCGGCATCGGGACAAGACCACGGTAATAACCGGGTAGCGGGATCCAAACTGCAGCTGGCGGGACAAGAGGGGGATCTCCAAGTCGGTGGATCAGACCAACAGGGTTATCCAAGCTTAGTGGTGCCGACTCATAGGTCAAATAACAATCGAGACATATGCAAGTAAATCGAGTACAAATAAATAAATGGCCAGGACGGGGGTGCTCAAGGGCACACTGTCGTTTCATGTGGTGCAATGCACTTCAAGACAAGTAACTAATTCAAGTGTAATTCAATACTTTCAAGAAAACAAGGCCTGTAGTATAAATCTCGGGAACAATGAAATACTATAGACCTTTTGAAATCTCAGGACAAGTATCGAGGTTCAAGACTAGTTCAAGGTGAATAGGGATCCCGTATGTCAATATATATAAAACTTGGTACTCTTCGAGTTTGGGGACATTCCGGGCTCCTTATACACTTTGAATTTTCAAAACTTCGAATGCCATCTTCGTGATATGGTTTCTTTCTCGGATGGCCTCATACAATGCCTAGTGGATCTCCTTGACCGACAAAGCTCAGCACTCGAGCGAACCGGAGAGTTCGCTCGAGTGAGGAGCTCTCCGAAATGGTTGTCTGGGTAATTTCGGTTACCTTGCGGTCAGATGGCGGTTAGCCGCCGTTGGATTCGGCGGTTAGCCTGACAGAAAGACAGGTTACTAGAATTGTAACCGAAATGGTTTGGTTGGCTGGCGGTTAGCCGCCGATATGTCCGGCGGTTAGCTGTTAGCTAACCGTGAGGCTGACCGTATTTTTCAGGTGGAAATGTTGCTCTCTGGAAGAGTAACCGAATGGGTCGGTTGGCTAGCGGTTAGCCGCTGGCTAACCGTGAGGCTGACTGAGTTTTCAGGGGGAAATGTTGCTCTCTGGAAAAGTAACTGCTACTGTTCGGTTAGATGACAGTTAGCTGCCAGTCACCAGACTACTAGCCGCCAGGTGACCGTTGGCTGACCGCCAGGTGCGGGAAACACCCACTGTGTTCAGATTTGAGCCATTTTCCTCCTCAAAACCATTCTCCTCGCTTCCACTTAATCCTTGCCATAAAACTGAGCTAAAAGCTCCTCCAATGCACTATCTACATTTCTCAACAACTCCAATATGGGTTCATTCCATCACCTTCTCCATTAACATCAAATCCCATACAAATAAAGAAAGAAGGAAACCATTTCACCATAGAATACATTTAGGACAAAACAAGAGGAAATTAAATGCTATGCACCAATACACTTCTATGATATAAATGCACCATTAATACTCTATCATGAACATTTATTTCAAAACAAAGCAATAAATAGGCATGAGTGAAAAGTACCAAAATCATTGAAAGCTTATAAAAAATGAAATCATCCACTTGCCTTGGGTCTTCTAATGAGCAAATTAAACTCTTATCCTCTTCCAAGCCAAAGATTTAGGCTATGAACAAAATCCCCAAAACAAACAAACCCTAAAATGGGTCAAACAATGAATGAAGAAGATAGAACTCACAATAATGGAGATGAAGCTTCTCTAAGACTAGAAGAACACAAATCTAGAAGATGGGAAAGATTACTTACTTGTAAGGTCCTCTAATGGCAAGAGTAAGCTCAATGAAGGTCTTGGAATGGAGGGTTTTCTTCACAAATGGTATCAATAGGTAGCTATGGTGATGAAGAAGAGAATGATGACCTCCATTATGATGTTGGTGCAAGATTAGTAAGAGGTTGAGATGGAGAGAGCAAGAAGAAGAAGAAAAGTTGCTAACAAACCCTAGACTCTCTTCTTGCGCTGGAAAAAGAACAAATGAGGAAAATGGGTCTCCTTATATAAGCCAATGGAGATGGGTCCCACTACTTAAGACATTCAAAAGCTGAAATCTTGGCTTTTGGGGCTTCTAATGAATTCGAAGAAGAAGAGAAAAGTATTCGTCGAAATATCTAGTTTTCAAAAAGTATATGTTTTGTAAGTTTCGGGAATATCAAGTTTTGGGTACAGATTTAGTGCACCATGACTGTTTTGCCCTCAAGGCTATGAAATCGGGTTTCGAGATCTCGAACGGGAACGGGATCTACATAAAAGTTGTAGGGATTAACAATACAATTAAAACGGGATTAAAACTATGAATGTAAAATCTCCGATAAATCCCCAAACACATGCAAGGTCTAAAGAAGGAACCCCCAAAGGGCCCCACTAAGCACAAACAACCAAAATTCCCCAAAACTATATCAAAAGCTATTCCAAATCCGACTAAACCAAAATCACTAATCAAGCTTAGAACTAACACACGACTTAATCAATACTAATCGGGTTTCACTCGGGTCGGGGTCTTACAGTCACATGGTTCAATTTCCTATAGTCAATGCACATTTTCAAACTTCCATCTTTCTTTTTCACAAATAACACTGGTGCTCCCCAAGGTGAAACACTTGGCCTAATGAAGCCTTTGCTCAACAATTCCTGCAATTGAAGCTTTAGTTCACCCATTTATGCTGGAGCCATTCTGTATGGTACAATCGAGATCGGAGCTGTCCCTGGAAGGAGTTCAATTGTGAACTCAACTTCTCTGATTGGTGGTAATCCCGGGATTTCTTCTGGAAAAACATCCGGAAATTCACACACAATGGGGATATCCTCCACCCCTTGGGACCGTTTATCCTCCGTGATAAACGTAATAAATGCCTTACACCCGTTCTGAACCAATCTGCTTGCCTTCAACACTGAAATAAATCCTGCCAGAGTTTTCCTCTTGCTCCCCTAAAATATCAATTCTGCTTGTGCTCCTTGGAATATGAATGTTATGGTTTTACTAAAACAATCCATAGTGGCATGATATGCTTCTAACCAATCCATGCCTAAGATGACATCAAAATCATGCATGTCCAGAACAATGAGGTTGGCCGGTAAATTAACATCTCCTAACAAAACTGTACATCTAGGGTAATAGGTTCTACACACAACTTGTTTCCCTACTGGTGTGGTGACAATCAGAATATAATCCAATTCACTATGTGGTGCATCAATCATTTTAGTAAAAGTAGGAAATAAAAACGAATGTGTGGATCCACGATCAAATAAAATCTAAGCTTCTACCCCACAAACAAGAAGTTTACCTTCTACCACGTCTCCTGCAGCTTCAGCATCCGCACGGTTGAGGTAATATAAGCGTCCATGCATTTGTAGCCTATTCGGTGCTTGATTTTGTCTTCCTTGGGCATGTCTATTCTGTTGTGGAGGACAAGCATTCTGATTCTGTGTTTGTGGCCTGGCCTACTGCTATTGTTGCTGAGGTGGTCTTGCTTGATTCTGAATTGGTGCTTAATTCTGAGGAGCTACTTGTCTCTGCTGTTGGTTTCTATTGCCTTGGTTCTGGAGTTGTGGGCAATCCTTGATTGCATGGTTCATAGCCCCACATTTGAAACAGGCACCTGTGACCTTACGACATTCATGAGTTTCGTGGTTCTTGCCACAGTGACTACAACCTTGCTGCACTTGACTATGTTCCTGCTTCGGTTTTTTGTTATGATGTTGCTTCTGATTCTGCTGCTGATAGTGTTGCTTCCTGTCTTGGATGATCAGGTTGTTAATATCTTCAAACTTATATGCCCGTTTGACAGCCTCGTCATAGGTAGCTGGTGGGACTACTCCTATGGCATCCCTCATGATAATCGGGTTCAATCCTTCCAAGAACTTTGTTATCTTCTTCTGTTCAGTGTCAATCAACTCGGTGGCATATCTAGCCAATCTCTCAAACTTAGTGACACAGTCTAGAATAGTCATACTGCCTTACTTGAGCTGCTGGAACTCAATAGCTTTTTGTCTCTTGACGTGGGAGGGAATGTACTTATCCTGAAACTGTGTCTTGAATGCTGCCCATGCGTTTTCGTTAGCCACTGCCATAAATGGGTCCTTGACCGTTTGCCACCACTGATCTGCTAGCCCATAGAATAGTGAAGCTGTGAGGTGGACCTTCTGTCTCCCCATGCATGTAAATGTTAGTTTATGGTCTTAATACCATAGGTATATGATGTAATAAATTGATTACGTTCTTTATTTATCAATACAATTCATGTTTTTTTTCCTTTCATGAGATGAATGGTGTTTTATATATACTTGCACATAACTAATACAAATGACATAATGGTTCATGAGATGAACCGGAGTCCACAAGTATACTAGATGTAATACATGTGTATGGATGAGATCCACATACAGGAGATATGTATTACATATCTCATACTTAAATTATCTTCACAGCCAGTGATGAGATTGGACATCTCATCTGACAAGGTTACAGCATTTTGCTCACTATGAGATAGTGTGATTTATCTCGATCATCAGAATGTATGATTCTGGATCATGATGCTGGTACATTGGATGTATTGAAGGACCATGAGAAGCACCTTATATACACTGTCTTTATTTTAAGGTTTGCTCTCATAATTTCCTAGCAATAGGCTCATAATCCTGAGACATTAATGAACTCAAGTTTCTATCTATTCATATGCTTTGAGTCACCAATGAGTGAGGCCAATTGTAGGTCAACACCTCGGTGATTTGGGTACATGGTAGTAGAGCTGTGGGAACATTTAATGGTCAAGATGGAATCTATCTCTAATATCCCCTTGTGCCAATTAATGGATTTATCATTGGTAAGTGCGCACCCATTCAAATTAATAGTTAATTGGATCGGTACCAGATGATCACTATAATTAATTAGGGCTCAAGGATAATAAGATATGGATCTAATTTGGTGGACAGGTCCATTTGATCCATGGATATAGATGGAGGGGCCTACTTGTGGTACTGTGGAAGTTTAGGGTCTTCATTGTAATTTATTCCTAAGACTGGAGTGCAATTGCATTTATATAGTGGAGTTATTTGCAATTAACTGGGGGCCCGGATTGCACATGAGATGTGGGGTCGCGTGTCCCAGTTGGAGCCAGCTTTCTAAGGAATCCCTAGTGGTCCCCACGCTAGCCCAATATATTAGAAAGATACTAATTCTACTTAAACTCTAAAAGGAAGGTTACTATTTCTATTTGAAGTGAGACTTCTAATAGTGGTAATGGTAAGCTACTAATTAATAATGGAAGTAGGACTTCTATTTTAATTAGAAAGGAGAAAGTTACTAATAGTTGTGGAAGTAAGACTTCTATGGCAATTAGTAAGGGAGATGTTTACTAATTTGTAATGAGAGTTAAACTTCTATTTCAAATAGGAAAAGAGGAGTTGTGGAAGGCTATAAATAGAGGAATACTCCTCTCAAATTCGTGCATAATAATAAGAGCACTTTCAGCCCCCTTGTGCAAGAGTTGTACAAGTCCTCTTCTTCTCAAAGTTCCCCTTTCTTTCACCTTTGGTTCCTTAGAGTTATTAGTAGGGTTTTCTCTTGAGGATTCCACCATCTTCTTGAGAAAAGAGATCTAATACGGGACATAGCGTTGGAAGATCAAAAGGAGTTGAAGATTCTGATTTGGATTGTGAAGTTGTTCATCACCAAAGTAAAGAAATCAAATCCTCCATTAGAACACAACAAAGCTCCAAAGGTATATCTACATCCTTGTATGTTGTGTATTTCGTGGAAGCATGTTTATGTTCTGTTTTCTATCTTCTAGATAGTAGTTATTGCTGTACATGGCTATGAGGTTGAGGAAATTGCATCTTGGATTGGGTTTGTTGCATTCTAGACAATTGATCCCTGCATTAAGTGGGTCAAAAGTTTTTGAAACCTGTCTGGAAGGCCCACCTATATTCCAACAATTGGTATCAGAGCCTAACCTCATCTCTAATCATGTTAGACCAGCAAGTTTGCTCTGATCTTTGCATGAGATGTGAAGAAGATGAAGCAAGGGCTATGTAAGGATCAGTTTTGATGATTTTACTTGGTTTGATAGTAAATTCATGTTTGGATAGTCACAAAAGGGTTTAGTAATGATGGAAGGATCATAGGAAGCCATTAGGACACTTTGGAAGTGATTTGGAGATGAGTAGACACGAAACAGAAAACTCAACATGCAGAAATTCGTCAGGCAGGTCGACCACCCCCCCCCCCCCCCCCGTGGTAGGTCGACCTGCTGACCTACAGGCAGGTCGACCCACCCTTCTGTGCAGGATTATGCAAAATTTGTTTTTTTTCAAGTTTCGGGTCTATTTATTCTTCCTATTTTTTCAGCATTGTTTGGCAGCCTATTTTTGTGAGTTGTATGGTTGTATGAGATACTAACTTGCAGATGATCATGTCCTCTCCATATGGCCGACAAGTCTTTTGCTTTCTTTTATGGTGATTGGTTTATTTATGGCTAATTGTAAAGGGCGTCATGGTTTCCTTGGTTTCCCGTGAAAGGGCAAGGCATGATGAATTTCCCTATAGCCCTTTTAATTCCAGTTTTAGATTACCATGTAAGTCTCATATATGAGGCATAGGAATTTATGTAATTTTTCTAAATTTGTAAATTTTGGCGATGTCCGAGACGAAGAAGGAAAGCGATGTTGGACTCCTAATCAAAGAGTTTGAAGATTACCAAAAGAGTTCTGGAGTTTCCCAAAGAGTTTGAGGAATTCCAAATTTTTTGGAAAGTCTAGAAGTCCAAGAAGTCTATTCCGCTTGGGCCATGTGGAGGAGAGGACTAGTTTCTATTTTTTCTATTTCTATTTATGGATGCATGCTTAAATTAGAATAATTCCAGATCTGATCCAAACATAGCAAGTTACTAAAATTGGTCAAATCAAATTAATTTTTGGAAAGAGTTCTAATTAGTGTTGATGACCCATGAGATGGACACATTGGTAACACTAATTTAGAAACTAGACCTTCCTTAAAATAACTTGACTTGGAACCAATCTTACATCATATCATGAGATGATTTGATGTTCATATGTATATATGTGGGCCCTAATACCTTATAAAGAAATCCTCAATTCTAAAATATTAAGTGGGAGCGGGGCATTTATATTTAGAAATCCCCATGGTTTTCCACCATAGGTCCATTGTAAGGAAAGTATTAGCCTCGCGCCATCTAGAGTATGGTCGTTCCCCACGGAGGGTTTTTACTTGTCTGGGTACTAGATATGGATCTCCTATGGATAGTGTTGGTGAGACGGGGCGGGGGTCCACTCCCCAAGGAGGAGCTGCTCGCAACGGTTGTCATGCAATGCTAGTTGATGGGTCACACTTAACTAAAATAATGATGTAGTATCCCCAAGGATTTGCCTCATTTATTTTAGAAACCAAAGTTAATCGGGAGTCATTGATTATTTGGTATGAGATACCTAGATAATAGTGAATGAAGGGGATCATGGAAAGTTAGTCTTAATCCTAATTATGACCAACTTTGATCCGCACTAATCTAGGTGGTATTTGCACTCCCCAAGGAGGCATACCCCGGGGATTGGGATTCCGTTGTATTCTGAATTTAATGGTTATGAGAATTCCATATTAATTTGGTAGAATACTAAACCCTAATGTCATTTAAATTCATTAATTTAATGTATGGTTATGTGTTACAGTATTTCAAGCATGAATTCAAATACTTTAAATCCACTTGCGACCATCCTCAACCAGAATAAGTTGATGGAATCCGACTTTATAGACTGGAAAAGGACTCTGGATATTATCCTGACAACTTCAGGATGCAGATATGTCCTTACCATACCCCCCTTCCTGAGCCTGAGCCTCATGCACCTCAGTATGAAAAGGACCTTTACACCGAATGGACAAAAGACAATGAGATAGCCAGATGTTTTATACAGGCATCCATGTCTAGTGTTTTACAACACCAACATCAATCCTATAAGTCGGCATACGATATTATATCGAGCTTAAAGGAGATGTTTGTGGACCAGGTTAGACCTGCTAGGCAAGCTGCTATGAAGGTGCTGATAAACACTAAGATGACTGAGGGAACCCCAGTACAAAAACATTTGTTGAAGATGAGTCTTGCACTAAGTGAGTTAGATGCATTGGTGTTTCGATTGATAAAGAATCGCAGATCGACATGATCCTTCAGTCACTACCGGATTCTTTCAATCATTTCGAGATCAATTGTAATAAATTGGAAATGACCATAGCTAAGCTTTCTCGCCAGCTGGTAGTGACTGAGGAAATCATGAAGAAAGAGAAAAATTCCCTCATGACAGAAAAGTCATTTGCTAGGACCAAGCCGAAAGGCAAAGACAGAGATAGCAAGAAGAAATCAGTCATCAAGGGTCCTAAGGTGGAGAATGGTTCTACTTGTAGTATGGCCAAGGCTAAGGGTATGGGAGTAAAAGGAAAGTGTTTCCATTGTGGTAAGACAGGACATTGGAAAAGGAGTTGTCCAGAATATCTGTCTAAGAAGAAGACCTCAGGTATGATTGAGTCACTTATTTCTGAAGTTAGTTTTACAACTAGTACTTCAGAATCTTGGTGTATGGACTCCAGGGCAACTGATCACATATGTAATTCGTTGCAGGGGTTCAGGGACACCAGGAGGTTCAGTGACGGAGAAATCATTGACAAACTAGGATCTGGTGCTAAGGCAGAGGATGTTTCAGTGGGAGTTATTACATTATGTTTTTCAAATGTTAAATTGATTTTGTCAGACACGTTATATGTATCATCGTTACGGCGGAATTCAATTTCAGTTTTTAGTATGGTGAATAAGAGTTATTCTATTACTCTTGGTACTGAAATTGTCATAAAGAGATACGGTACTTTTATGTATTCTGACAAGGTAACCAATGGGCTTTATCTATTAACTCCTACAATGTATGATATACATGATACTGAAACAATTAATAGACCATCATTAAAGAGAAAGTCACCTTCATCTAATCCAACAAAACTTTGGCACTTGAGGCTAGGTCATATAAACCTAAATAGGATTGACAGGCTAGTGAAAGATGGTATCTTGCCTTCATTGGTTGTAGAACCAATGCCTGTCTGTGAGTCATGTCTGGAAGGCAAAATGACCAAAAGACCCTTTTCATCAAAGGGCAATAGGGCCAAAGATTTATTGAAATTAGTGCATACTGATGTGTGTGGACCCATTAATGTCAGGGCCAGAGGAGGATATGAATACTTCATCTGTTTCACAGATGATTATTCAAGATATGGATACATATACCTTATGCACCGCAAGTCCGAGGCTTTTGAAAAATTCAAAGAGTTTCGAGCGGAAGCGGAAAAGCAATTAGGTAAAAGTATCAAGACTCTTCGATCAGATCGAGGAGGGGAATATCTCTCTGGTGATTTTATGGGATACTTATCAGAAAATGGGATTCTGTCCCAGTTATCTGCTCCTGGTATGCCTCAACAGAATGGAGTAGCGGAAAGAAGGAACCAGACTCTTTTAGATATGATCAGGTCTATACTGAGTTTTTCAGGATTACCTATATCCTTTTAGGGATACGCCTTGGATACTGCGATGTACATACTAAACCTCGTACCATCTAAGTCTATACCTAAGACTGCCCAAGAGTTGTGGACCGGACGAAAGTCTAGTGTACAACATTTACACATTTGGGGTTGTCCGACACATGTGCTAAAGGTTAAGACGGATCAGTTGGAAGCGAAGTTGGAAGTATACACGTTTGTAGGATATCCTAAATGAACTAAAGGTTGGTTATTCTATAATCCCAGAGAGCAAAAGTGATGGTGAGCACTAATGCGGTTTTTCTGGAGGAAGATTATATGATAGACCGGAAAGTTTTAGAAAAAGGTGATCTTGGAAGAAATTCAAGAGCAAACAATTCCAAATCCTAGTATGACCGAACCTAAGGAAGAAGCGCCCTTGCCTAACCCAGTAATTACACTGATGCCTTGTCATAGTGGGAGTCAGGCCTCCTGACAGGTTCTCGTTCTTCGGAGAGTCTTACGAGGTAGTTCCGGAAGAACTGGAACAAGATCCCTGTAACTATGATGAAGCAATTAATGACATTAATTCGGGACATTGGCAAGATACTATGAAAGCTGATATGGAGTCTATGTACTCTAATCAGGTCTGGACACTTGTGGACTTGCCTGCCAATATCTAACTTATTGGGTGCAAGTGAGTCTACAAGAGAAACAGAGAACCAGATGGAAGAGTTGAGACCTTTAAAGGTCAGGCTTATTGCGAAAGGATATACTTAGAAAGAAGATATCGACTATGAGGAAACCTTCTCGCTGGTAGCCATGCTCGAGTCCATCAGGATACTCTTATCCATTGCGGCTCATCTCGATCATGAGATTTGGCAAATGGATGTCAAGATGGGTTTCTCAACGGCCATCTTGAGGAAGACATCTATATGATGCAGCCAGACGGTTTTATAGCTAAACAACCAAGAGCAAAGAGTTTGCAACATGCAGATGTCCATTTATGGACTGAAGCAGGCATCCTGAAGCAGGAACATTCGTTTTGACTAAGAAATCAAGTCAGTTGATTTTTGTCAAAAACCGGATGAGTCATGAGTGTACATAAAAAGTAAGGGAGGCAGGGTAATTTTTCTAGTCGACGACATCCTTCTCCTAGAGAGTGGTATATGGATGTTGTCAACAGTAAAAGGTTTAGTTGGCTAAGACTTTTGATATGAAGGACATGGGAGAAGCCAGTCGCATCCTAGGGATCAAACTCCATTGAGATCGGATAAATAGGATGATAGGCTTATCCCAATATGCATACATAGATAAGGTATTCGTACGGTTTGCTATGCAAGACTCCAAGAAGGGTATTACACCTTTCAGGCATGGAATGCACCTTTCCAAGAATCAGTGTCCCAAGACACCTGAGGAAAAGGAGCAGATGAGGTGGATACCATACGCTTCGGGTGTTGGTAGCCTCATGTATGCTATGCTATATACTATATCGGATATCGGTGATGCATTGGGCTTAGTCAGTAGATATCAGTCTAACCCAGGTCCTAACCATTGGACTGCTGTAAGATGTGTTATCAAATCTTTGAGAAGGACTAGAGATTACATATTGATTTATGGCAATAATGATTTGATTCCAGTCGGTTACACATATTCTGACTTCATGTCAGATAAGGATTCCAAGATATAAACTTCTGGGTATGTGTTTATGCTATAGCTGCTTGAGAAGCAACTAAAGAAGCAGATTGGCTCAAAAGATTCCTTATGGAACTTGGAGTGGTATTTTTGGCAAGACAGCCGCTCACAGTTTACTGTGATAACAGCAGGGCAGTCGATAAGTCCAAGGAACCCAGAAGCCAAAAACATGTACAGAGGTAGTTACACATGGTCGGAAAGATTGTGCAGAGAGGTGATACTGCTATCACCTAGATAAACTCTTCAGACAATCTGGGACATCCCTTTACTAAGCCTTTGACTACCAAAGTTTTTTGAGCAACATGTAGATGGGATGGGCATGAGAAGCAACCCTGATTGGCATTGAGGCCAAGTGGGAGATTGTTAGTTTATGGTCTCAATACCATAGGTATATGATGTAATAAATTGATTAAGTTCTTTATTTATCAATACAATTCATGTTTTTTTCCTTTCATGAGATGAATGGTGTTTTATATATACTTGCACATAACTAATACAAATGACATAATGGTTCATGAGATGAACCGGAGTCCACAAGTATACTAGATGTAATACATGTGTATGGATGAGATCCACATACAGGAGATATGTATTACATATCTTATACTTAAATTATCTTCACAACCAGTGATGAGATTGGACATCTCATCTGACAAGGTTGCAGCATTTTGATCACTATGAGATAGTGTGATTTATCTCGATCATCAGAATGTATGATTCTGGATCATGATGCTGGTACATTGGATGTATTGAAGGACCATGAGAAGCACCTTATATACACTGTCTTTATTTTAAGGTCTGCTCTCATAATTTCCTAGCAATAGGCTCATAATCTTGAGACATTAATGAACTCAAGTTTCTATTTATTCATATGCTTTGAGTCACCAATGAGTGAGGCCAATTGTAGGTCAACACCTCGGTGATTTGGGTACATGGTAGTAGAGCTGTGGGAACATTTAATGGTCAAGATGGAATCTATCTCTAATATCCCCTTGTGCCAATTAATGGATTTATCATTGGTAAGTGCGCACCCATTCAAATTAATAGTTAATTGGATCGGTACCAAATGATCACTATAATTAATTGGGGCTCAAGGATAATAAGATATGGATCTAATTTGGTGGACAGGTCCATTTGATCCATGGATATAGATGGAGGGGCCTACTTGTGGTACTGTGGAAGTTTAGGGTCTTCATTGTAATTTATTCCTAAGACTGGAGTGCAATTGCATTTATATAGTGGAGTTATTTGCAATTAACTGGGGGCCCGGATTGCACATGAGATGTGGAGTCGCGTGTCCCAGTTGGAGCCAGCTTTCTAAGGATTCCCTAGTGGTCCCCACGCTAGCCCAATATATTAGAAAGATACTAATTCTACTTAAACTCTAAAAGGAAGGTTACTATTTCTATTTGAAGTGAGACTTCTAATAGTGGTAATGGTAAGCTACTAATTAATAATGGAAGTAGGACTTCTATTTTAATTAGAAAGGAGAAAGTTACTAATAGTTGTGGAAGTAAGACTTCTATGGCAATTAGTAAGTGAGATGTTTACTAATTTGTAATGGGAGTTAAACTTCTATTTCAAATAGGAAAAGAGGAGTTGTGGAAGGCTATAAATAGAGGAATACTCCTCTCAAATTCGTGCATAATAATAAGAGCACTTTCAGCCCCCTTGTGCAAGAGTTGTACAAGTCCTCTTCTTCTCAAAGTTCCCCTCTCTTTCACCTTTGGTTCCTTAGAGTTATTAGTAGGGTTTTCTCTTGAGGATTCCACCATCTTCTTGAGAAAAGAGATCTAATACGGGACATAGCGTTGGAAGATTAAAAGGAGTTGAAGATTCTGATTTGGATTGTGAAGTTGTTCATCACCAAAGTAAAGAAATCAAATCCTCCATTAGAGCACAACAAAGCTCCAAAGGTATATCTACATCCTTGTATGTTGTGTATTTTGTGGAAGCATGTTTATGTTCTGTTTTCTATCTTCTAGATAGTAGTTGTTGCTGTACATGGCTATGAAATTGAGGAAATTGCATCCTGGATTGGGTTTGTTGCATTCTAGACAATTGATCCCTGCATAAAGTGGGTCAAAAGTTTTTGAAACCTGTCTGGAAGGCCCACCTATATTCCAACAATTGGTATCAGAGCCTAACCTCATCTCTAATCATGTTAGACCAGCAAGCTTGCTCTGATCTTTGCATGAGATGTGAAGAAGATGAAGCAAGGGCTATGTAAGGATCAGTTTTGATGATTTTACTTGGTTTGATAGTAAATTCATGTTTGGATAGTCACAAAAGGGTTTAATAATGATGGAAGGATCATAGGAAGCCATTGGGACACTTTGGAAGTGATTTGGAGAAGAGCAGACACAAAACAGAAAACTCAACATTCAGAAATTCGTCAGGCAGGTCGACCCCCCCCCCCCTCGTGGTAGGTCGACGTGCTGACCTGCAGCCAGGTCGACCCCCCCCCCCCCGGCAGGTTGACCCACCCTTCTGTGCAGAATTCTACAGAATTTGTCTTTTTTCAAGTTTCGGGTCTATTTATTCTTCCTATTTTTCCAGCATTGATGTTGTAAAACAAGGAGTTAGTACACAATAAACATGGTTTAAGGGTTCCTTAGGTCCTATACTAAACGAATCTATCAAACTCACGAATCCTCGCCACGTTCCTAGGATTTTCTAGTTTCTTTTAAGTGCCTGAAACAATTCCAGCTCTGATACCAGTCCTATCGCGACCTCGGAACGAACCCCGAGCCTGCGACGGTGTTTGTTTTCCCACAAGTTCCCGCGGTGAGGATTCCCTAGACATGCGGATCTGACTCACACGTTCAAGTATGCGGAAGCGTCTAGCAAATCACATCAAGATCAAGATATCAGAAAAGGAATTATAACATAACATTCCCATCATAATGTTAGGGATTTTGTGTATTGCAATTTGATGGATTCATTAACATTTTAGCATCATTTGAATTTTCACACATGCTTTGTTTTAGAAAAACTTGAAATCTTGATTTACACATGCATTGTTAGAAACATTGATTTATGCAGGTTTTGATTTTAAACTTGGATGCAATTTATTTTGAAAAGAAGTTTTACCAAATCAAGCTAGCCTATGTTTTAAATCTTTCAAATCATTTTAGGCTTTTTATGTGTCATGATTTTAACCCTCTTAGTTTGATTTAAATCATGATTCCAAGCTTAATTTAATGACCCAAAAGTTCCCACATGAAAATACTTTGAAATATGCAATTTTAGGGAATTTTGGTCCCAGGCCCGGGTCAACCCGCAGTGTGGCCGGTCGACCGGCCCAGGGGGCTCGGTCGACCGGGAAAAGAGTCGTTGTGCCTCTTTTTAAACGGTTAGATTTATGACCGTTGAAGGCCAGGTCGATCGGGGAAGAGGCAGGTCGACCGGGGAGACACATGAACTCAATTTTTTAGTATAAATACATGTTCATTCCTTTGGAAAAATAGTTGAAAAAGAGAGGAACCAAGAGCCACTCTTGAGGTGTTTTGTGACAAGAAAAAGGGGATGAACTAAGAGAGACCAAGGGGTCATTAGTGAAGCTAAATCTTGGATCAATGAAGTTAAATCTCTAAGTAAGCTTTGCTTTTCTTAATCATATGTTATATGCTTTGTTTAAATTATTGGTAAATGAATTTTAGCATTATAACTATGATGTGTTGAATCCATTTTTCTTTTAATCTTTGATCTAAGTTAGATTGGATTCTTCACTTTGATTTCAATCCAAGTTGTTTTAAAATCTTCCTTAATCATGCTTAGCCAAAATCTTTGTTTTCTTTTATAGCATGATTCTTTTACTTGGTTGAATCTTTATTTGTTGTTTTCATTCATTTGAACTTTAGTTAAATTTCTTTAGTTTTGAAAACAACATTGCACATGCATCACATGTTTAGAGCTAATTAATTCCATACAACTTGTGAGCCTTTGATTTTCATATCATTAACAAGTTTGTATCCATACATGTGATTTGCATTTCACTTCAATCAAAATCTTTTATGTGCCTTAAACTTTTAAATGCTTTGAGCATATATTGATAGATCTTACTTTTTAACTTGATTGAAGTTATCACACACACACACATCATGAGCATACACCATTGCATTCATTTAGTGTTTGTGTGAGTTAGTTTTTCTCTTTCAGATCCGCCTAATTAAGAGGCATTATAATTGGGCTTTAATTGTATCTCTTTGAGTGTTTGTGTAGACACTTCTTTAAGAGAAATCTTTTCTATTGTAAAGATTATTGCTTAGCCTAAGAAAAGCATACTGTAGAGGTTCTTGCTTAGCCTTGGAAAAGCAACTTGTAAAGGTTACTGCTTAGCCTAAGAAAAGCATACTGTAGAGGTTCTTGCTTAGCCTTGGAAAAGCATCTTGTAAAGGTTACTGCTTAGCCTAGAAAAGCACATTGAGAGGTTGTTGTTTAGCATAGAAAAACAACATTGTAAAGGTTATTGCTTTGCCTATTGAAAAGCATAGATAGTGGAAATCCGGTGGGGTGAATGGATCACAAGCCAGTAGTGGATGTAGGCATTGAGCCGAACCACTATAAATCATTGTGTGATGGTGAATGCATTGTGGTGATTCGTTTTAGCTTCCACATTTTGTTTGTTTATCATCACTTATGACTAGTTTATTTTTAAGAAGTTAAAATTTGTCATAATTGGTCACATATTGTAGCTAACCCAATTCACCCCTCTCCCCCCTCTAGGGTTAGGATCCCAGGACTTTCAATTGGTATCAGAGCCTCGTGCTCTATTTTAGGATCAAGTGTTTTTGAAACTCTTGATTAGGTGTAAATACCTAGAGTCAAAACCCTAGTGTTGTGCCTTCATGAAAATCATTAGAATGGATTCCACTTTGTTAGATTGTATAGATTCTTTTTGACCCCTCCTTTTTCCTTCTATTGGAGATTCAAACCTTCAAATTAATGAATCTCAATTTAATTTAAAAGAAGAAGAAATTGATGAAAATGAAGATGACCTTCAACAAGCCTATGAGGAATTATATACATTGTCCTTAAAGCTTGAAAAGAAAAATAAAAAATTAAGAGAAGAATCTAAAAATCTAAACAAAGAATTAGTTTCTTCAAAAGATGAACTTAGAGAAAAAGAAGAAGTAATACATTGTTTAGACTCTAAGTTTATGATATCTTTGAATAACCGTCATAATATTAAAGATGATCTAAATGACTTAAAAATTGAAAATGATGATCTTAATAAGGAAAATTCAAAACTAAGAGATCAATTACAAAGGCAAGACATAAACATTAACGACCTAGAATCCAAGTTGACCATTTCTAGGGAAAATTTATCTAATGCCAAGAATAAGATAAAAACTCTAGAACTTGGATCTAATGTTATTAATGTACTCAAGTTTGATTTAAAACTTGCCCATGAAGAACTAATCAACTATAAGGAAATTGAATATGAATTATCAAAAGTTAAAAATGAAAATTCAATCCTTATAAACAAAGTCACTCAACTTGAAAGCTACAAACAAAAGTATGAGTGCAAGTTTACCCAAGGTGAAGAGAGATTTGAAAAGTTATTTAAATTGGATAAATCTCAAAGAGATAGGACGGGTCTTGGATTTGATAGGAATATTTCACATGACCATAGCTTCACCAATACTTTTGTGAAAGGTGAGTCCTCATTCTCTAGTACTCATTCTTCCTTGCCCATGACTAAATGTAACTATTGTGGCATTAAAGGGTATTTTAGGTTTGAGTGCAAACTAAGAAGAAACCATATGTCTAAACCCATCTATGAACCCAGAATCAAAATCTATGAAGGGTAAGACACTAAAAATCAAGGAAGACTCCAAGAAGATTAAACAAGTTAAATCAATTAAAAAGGAGTCTCCTAACAAAGATTCTAAAAAGGTTAAACAAGTTAAACCAAGTATAAAAGAATCTATAAACAAAAAGCTTCTCAACCTATCTCCCTTAAATCAACACATAAAAGAACTTTTGAAGAAAGTAACTAAGTTAAATTTAAAATTCAAAAGTCAACTAAAGGGAGAAAATAAGAAGAAAACAAAAGTGAATCAATCCCCTAAGAAACAAACTCACCAACCTCAAAAGACTAATCACCAATCTAAGCTAAATTTAGTCAAATCTAAATATCATGGTGATAAGTCCAAATTGAAGATTTATCAAGTCAAATCTCCTATAGTTGGTGGGACTTCCAAACTAGACCTCAAAGATCAACCCTCTCAAGACCTTAGGTGGATTCCTAAAGTTAGATACTTAGACAAACCTTAAGGCCTTGAACCTCATTGACCAACCTATCCTTTATAGTTAAATCATATTGTTGGTCATTATTGCATTTGCATTTTGTTCCTTCTTAGTTACATTTCTTAAAATGCAAAGTTTATTTGTGATCAATTGATTTTGTCTTCATGCACCATTCTAGTTACATATCATGGTTTTTGTCGCGACCCCGGAACGGAACCCCGGGCCCGCGACGTGTTGATTGCGTTGCTGTGTTTTCCCACAGGTTCCCGCGGTGAGGATTCCCGAAACACGCGGAATCTGACTCACACGATCAAGTTTGTTGAAGCGTGTAGCAAATCACATCAGAATAAGCACCAATAAGTTTTTAAGTGCTATGACAATTAATAACAAGACATAGTATCAAAAGAAAGGAGTTAACATGGCATTTCCATCATAATTCAAGTTACGAGACTACACAAAGTAAGTTAAGTTTAGTTACATCTCATAAGAGGCCAACAGAGGCCAATACAATTCTCAAAATAATAAAAGAACCCCATCACAAAATTGACGAAACTTAAGAACCCGCCTGACGTCTAGTTGACATCGTCGGGCTGCCACTCTCTCACTGGGGGTGGCTCAAGAGCCTCCTCCTGACGCTCCTCCTCAAAGGCAACGTCTCCTGTACCTGGGCACTAACAAACAAGGATCAAACACAACGGTTTGACAGGTAATCAATTTAGGCATGAGCATACAAGTAGTAAGTGTTTCAGAAAACATATAAAGGCCTTTTGCTTAATTGTAAACAGTTACATGACTAAGGTACATTTCAAAATACGAGCAAAGCTAACATGAATACTTATAATATCATGAATAGTTACAATCCACAAAGAGCCAATCCTTTCTCTATCATATATAATGAAAAGAGCAAGCACGCACGACAAGCACGATATACATAATATAATCACGACACGATTCCCACATATACGGGGATTTTTGGCCGCGGAACCGGACACGCATGATGTGTAATAAATACACGACCAGTCTGCAGATAGTCCACATGTTTAAGGACCCCAAGACAGTGGATCAAACTGAAAGGGCAGTCCAAGCTCAGTGGTGTTCACTTAATTCATGAATGCACAAAACACGCGGAACACTATCAAAACATGTCGAGATGAAAAGGGGAAAGTCACTTATCAAAACACGACGAACACGACTAGCAAAAGGCATAATTAATATGCATAACACGCTTAGGAAGTGACCCCCTTTTTCTTGAAACACATCTTCAAATGAGCTTGTACTTAAACTTCAAAACGAGTACACGATGATATTCATTATAAAAAAAACCAAAGTACGAACACAAAGCCTATCAAGCACATGCAAGGACCTTTGGATGGTCTTTGTGTAACCGAAGCCCAGATGTTGGAATTACAAATAGAATTGGTGCCCCAGAAGTTCAAAGACATATCGGGTTTCGAGTACACAATATCAGGCTAGAGGTCACTTAACATGTTCTAGTTTTCATTCTTGCAAATACTCTTCAAAATAGGCAATTTGTCAATTTCGGCCACCTCGCGGTCAGGTGTCGACTAGCCAAACTAGGATCTGGCGGCTAGCCGCCACCTGACCGACAGGCTGACCGTTGGAAATCCAGGTCCAAACGCAGCTCTCTGGAAAAGGAGCCGAAATATTCGGTTGGCCAGCGGTTAGCCGAAATGGGGAATGACAGCTAGCCGCTAGCTAACCGTCAAGCTGACCGAAACCCACTGTCGAAGAGTCAGCTTCTGGAAAGGGAACCGCTGAGCTCGGTCAGCTCACGGTTAACCGAAATGGGGATTTCGGTTAGCCGCCAACTGACCCGCGGCTGACCGAAACTGCACGGGAAGTGCAGCTGAGTTCGGATTTTTCACATTTTCTTCTTCCCTTCTTCTTATTTCTCATTCCACCTACACTCCCTGAGCCTCCATGCTCTCCAAGGGTAAAGCACACATTTCAAAACACAAGTTGAGACATTCTATTCCCATTTTCCAATCAAAACAAAAACCCCCAAACTTTTCAATGAATGAGAAGAGTGCAAGGAAAACAAATGAAATGCACACATGCAAATATCCATCCTAGATTGGTTACTTGCCTTAGATCAAAGATGCCACAAACCTCTTCAAGCACTTCACTCAAGCAAATCCCAAGAACTACAAAACCCAAGAAAACCACACAAAACTCACTCAATCTTGAAAACAAGAAACCCATTTTAACAAAAGGGTTTGTAACATGAAAAACAAGATTTTAAGGAACTAGAAAGACTTCATGAAAGGTATGGGTTGAAACTCTTACCTAGAGAAGGTCAAACAAGAGAAAATGAAGACAATGGAGAGCTTGTTCACTTCTAACTTTCAAGAAAAGGACATCAAAAGAAAGCTTGAGATGAGAGGAAGGAGATGATGGTCTTGGAATTCTCTTTGAGGCCTTCTAGCTTGATCTTTCAAGAGGACAAAGTTGAAAGGAAAAGGCTTCTCCTCTTGGTTGCTCTAGGGTTTGGGTTGAGAGAATGAAAAGAGTGAAAGATAAGGAGAGTTGACTTAAAACACTTGCAAGTGGGGCCCAAATGGCCAAATCTTGTATCAATGAAAACATGTTCATGCGGGCCTCGGATGAATTGGACGAAGAAGGATAAAATGATCCTCGAAATATCTAGTTTCCAAAAAGTATATTTTTGGCATGGTTTTGAAATCTCGAAAATTGTGTCCAGATTTGTATATAAAAGACAATTTTACTTTCTTTGGGTCAAAACTTGGGTTTTGGGTTGAAAACAAAAGTTGTAACACATAGAAAAATCATTCAAATGAAATCAAAATCACAAATACACGGAAACCGATACGATCCTCCCAAGCTTACACGTGCACTCAGGCCTTCCTGAGTGTGTCTGACTAGTACTAAACGTTCTCAAAATTCCCAAAGCTATGTCCAAGACTAAAACTAATTATTTCTAACCCAACGACAACTAAACCCACTTAGGACTAAACACACACTAATCGCACACTAATCGAATTAGTCTGGGTCGGGGTCTAACATCCTCCACCCCTTAGGATATTTGGTCCACCAAATAAATCAAACAATTATCTCTGGTAAAAGCTGTGGATACTTCCTCTGTACTTGCTCTTTCAATTCCCATGTGGCTTCCTCTGGCTCGTGATTTTTCCAAAGTACCTTGACCCAATGAGTAGTCCGATTTCTCAATTCTTGTTCTTTGGTGTCAATGATCCTGATCGGCTTTTCCACATAGGAGGCATCTTCCCGAACCTCCAAAGGTTCGTGCTGTAGAATGTGTGAAGGACTAGAAACATATTTCTTGAGCATAGAAACATGAAATACATTGTGCACCCCGGAGAGTTCCTGCGGTAACACAAGTCTATAAGCGACATCTCCAATCTTGCTCAAAACTTCATACGGACCAATAAACCTTCTAGACAATTTGCCCTTCTGTCCGAACCTCAAAGTCCCTCTAACTGGCGAGATCTTCAAAAACACTTTGTCACCCACCTGAAACTGCAATTCTCTTCGACGAGTATCTGCATAACTCTTCTGCCTACTTCGGGCGATCTTCAAACGTTCCTAAATCAGCTTGACCTTGTCACTTGTCTCTCCAACTAACGTCGGTCCATGGAAACTACGCTCACCGACTTCTTCCCAGCAAACCGGAGTTCTGCATCTTCTACCATAAAGTGCCTCGAAAGGTGCCATACCGATGCTAGAGTGGTAACTATTGTTATAAGCAAATTCACAAAGCGTAAGCACTGATCCCACTGAACCTTGAGATTGGATTACAATTCTTGTGATTTATCTTGTTCATCACTATGCTCATTAGTTATGAATATCCTCTTATGATGCTTGATGGAATTTTGTGTTTGTCACATCCTTGCTCTTAATCATGTTTTCAAATTCAATTGGTTTCATTTGGTATATTTTTCAATTGATTTCATATCCAATTGGTGTCTTTTCTTGAGAATGTGATAAACCTTGTGTACATTGGATTGAACTTAATAGTAATATATTTTTGTTCCATGTCACATTCTATTAGCATCATAAATTTCATGTTTGCCACCTCTCTTGCTCATATAGGTAAATCTCATGGCCACCATGTTTATGTATTCATAATCTTGGTTGGTTATTAGTTGAGGTAATCTTCATGTTTGAATTTCATTTCACTCATCTTGCACATGATAGTCATATTTAATGATTGAATGAAATGATTTCAAAACTTACATATCATATGATTTTCATAGTTAAATTGATTGATGCTATGTTTAGTAAACCCCATTTCATAATGGATAGCTCTAATTTGGATTTATCTTAATAGTTATATTTTTTATAACTCCATTTTAGAGTGATTGAGTTAATATTCTTATCCTTAAATCTCAATTGGTATTCTTTGTTTTTCCAATTGGTATCCATGATTGCTTTTCTCATTGGCCTCGCTCTTTATTTTGGTAATTTGATCATTTTGAGCTCTTTAGTTAAATGTATCTAATCTTTCTCTTGAAGTTAACACTCAATTGGTAAAACCATCATCTTCTTGCACTACATAGTTAAATCTTTGTCAATATGTTGACAAAAGGAGAGAATGGATTGAGGGGGAGTGTAAACCTTCATAGGAAGTATTAGTTTTGATCAAATTGACCCTTGCATTGGCTTTGAACCCTTAGAGACTACTTCCATACATGATAACCTGTTATGTATTTCATTTTTTATTTCTTTTGTTAACAGGTGCTACTAAAATGTATTTTCCTTGTTTCATGTGTGTAGGTACCTTTGCAATTTAATGTCAAAGGGGGAGAGAGCATTCAAGTTCTCTACATGGAAAGAGAATGTCCAAACTTCCTAAGGGGAGATATTGTAGGATCTTCTACAGGGGGGGAGAATTCATATCTTGCCAAAGGGAGAGAATGCATGGACAAAGGGGGAGAGCTAATAGAAGAAAGAAAGCTTGGGAGCTAAAGAAGATGCTTGGCTAAAGAAAGAAAGAAGAAGAGAAAGCTTGAAGAATGATCAAGCTCCAAGCATCAAGAAGAATGAAGAAAAAGACCCAGAGCCCAAGCTAAGAGAAGGAGCATCCAAGAGATTTCAAAACTTGTCCAGCTTAAGGGGAGCTGAAGACTTAGTGTGTTAATTCAGTGTTGAGTAAGTTGCCATCAAATTGCAAAGGGGGAGATTGTTAGGGGTTTTTTGTATTGCAATTTGATGGATGCATTAACATTTTAGCATCATTTGAACGTTCACACATGCTTTGTTTTAGAAAAACTTGAAATCTGGATTTACACATGCATTGTTAGAAATATTGATTTATGCAAGTTTTGATTTTAAACTTGGATGCAATTTGTTTTGAAAAGAAGGTTTACCAAATCAAGCTAGCCTATGTTTTAAATCTTTCAAATCTTTTTAGGTTTTTTATGTGTCATGATTTTAAACCTCTTAGTTTGATTTAAATCATGATTCCAAGCTTGATTTAATGCCCCAAAGTTCCCACATGAAAATACTTTGAAATATGCAATTTTAGGGAATTTTGGCCCTAGGCCCGGGTCGACCGGGAAAAGAGCCGTTGTGCTTCTTTTCAAACGGTCAGATTTATGGCCGTTGAAGGCCAAGTCAACTGGGTAAAGGGCAGGTCGACCGGGGAGACGCATGAACTCAATTTTTGAGTATAAATACAAGTTCATTCCTTTGGAAAAGTAGTTGAAAAAGAGAGGAACCAAGAGTCACTCTTGAGGTGTTTTGTGACAAGAAAAAGGGGATGAACTAATAGAGACCAAGGGGTCATTAGTGAAGCTAAAGCTTGGATCAATGAAGTTAAATTCTAAGTAAGCTTTACTTTTCTTAATCATATGTTATATGCTTTGTTTAAATTATTGGTAAATGAATTTTAGCATTATAACTATGATGTATTGAATCCATTTTTCTTTTAATCTTTGATCTAAGTTAGATTGGATTCTTCACTTTGATTTCAATCCAAGTTGTTTTAAAATCTTCCTTAATCATGCTTAGCCAAAATCTTTGTTTTCTTTTATAGCATGATTCTTTTACTTGGTTGAATCTTTATTTGTTGTTTTCATTCATTTGAACTTTAGTTAAATTTGTTTAGCTTTGAAAACAATATTGCACATGCATCACATGTTTAGAGCTAATTAATTTCATACAACTTGTGAGCCTTTGATTTTCATATCATTAACAAGTTTGTATCCATACATGTGATTTGCATTTCACTTCAATCAAAATCTTTTATGTGCCTTAAACTTTTAAATGCTTTGAGCATATATTGATAGATCTTACTTTTTAACTTAATTGAAGTTATCACACACACACACACACATCATGAGCATACACCTTTGCATTCATTTAGTGTTTGTGTGAGTTAGTTTTTCACTTTCATATCCGCCTAATTAAGAGGCATTATAATTGAGCTTTAATTGTATCTCTTTGAGTGTTTGTGTAGACACTTCTTTAAGAGAAATCTTTTCTATTGTAAAGGTTATTGCTTAGCCTAAGAAAAGCATACTGTAGAGGTTCTTGCTTAGCCTTGGAAAAATATCTTGTAAAGGTTACTGCTTAGCCTAAAAAAGCACATTGAGAGGTTGTTGTTTAGCCTAGAAAAACAACATTGTAAATGTTATTGCTTAGCCTATTGAAAAGCATAGATAGTGGAAGTTCGGCGGGGTGATTGGATCACAAGCCGATAGTGGATGTAGGCATTGAGGTCGAACCACTATAAATCATTGTGTGATGGTGAATGCGTTGTGGTGATTCTTTTTAGCTTCTGCATTTTGTTTGTTTATCATCACTTGTGACTAGTTTATTTTTAAGAAGTTAAAATTTGTCATAATTGGTCACATATTGTAGCTCACCCTATTCACCCCCCCCCCCCCCCCTCTAGGGTTAGGATCCCAGGACTTTCACATAATTCAAGTTCTGAAAATTAAGCAAAAGTAGTAAGTTTGTTACATCCCAAAATAAGAGGCCAACAAAGGCCAATACAATTCCAAAAGTTCACAGTAACCTAAGACATGTGAAAACAAATCTCAAGACATCGCCCGCCATCTAGTTGACATCGTCGGGCTGCCACTCACGAATTGGGGGTGGCTCAACAGCCTCCTCCTGACACTCCTCCTCAAAGGCAGCGTCGCCTGCACCTGGGAACCAAAATAAACAAGTATCAAACACGACGGTTTGGCATGTAATCAATTTAGGCATGAGTATGGCGCAATAATTATTTTTAAGAGAACACATAAAAAAAATTCACTAAACTTGAAGTAATTTCATGACTGAAATACTTTTTAAGAATACACAAAACAAACTAACACGAGTACTTATAATATATCATGAATAGTACATCCATAAGGAGCTCATCCTTTCTCTATCATATAAAATGAAAAGAACAAGCATGCATGACAAGCACGATAAGCACGATAAACGAAACACGATTCCCACATATACGGGGATTCCGGCCCCGGAACCGGACACGCACGATGCGTAATAAAATACACGACCAATCTGCATATAGTCCACATGTTTAAGGACCCCCAGACAGTGGATCAAACTGAAAGGGCAGTCCAAGCTCAGTGGTGTTCACTTAAATTCATGAATGCACAAAACACGCGAAACACTGTCTAAACATGTTGAGATAAAGGGGAAAATCATTTATCAAAACACGACAAACACGACTAGCAAAAGGCATAATTAATATGCATAACATGCTTAGGAAATGAACCCCTTTTTATTTTTGGAACAAATCTTCAAACGAGCTTACATATACTTGAAATTCAAATCGAATACATGAGAACATTTATTGTATCAAAATTGGAGTACAAAACCACGGTCTACCAAGCACACTTAAGGACCTTTGGTTGATCCTTGTGTAATTGAAACCCAAATGTTGGACTTTAAATGAGAATCGGTGCCTCCGAAGTTAAAAGACATTTCAAGTTTTCAAGTGCAAAATATCAGGCTAAAGGTCCCTTAACATGTTCTAGTTTTCATTCTCACGAAAAATTCTCCAAAACAGGCATTTGGTCAAATTTCGGTCAGCATTTTAGTCACCTGTCGGCTAGCCAAAATGGGGAGTAGCGGCTAGCTGCCAGCTGACCAACAAGCTGACCGCTGGAAACCCTGGTCCAATCACAACTTCTGGAAAAGAAACTGCCACAATTCGGTTGTCTAGTGGTTAGCCAAAATGGGAATTTCGGTTAGTTGCCAGCTGACAGAAAAGGTGATCGAAATCCCCAGTCGAAATGCAGGCTTTTCGAAAAGGAACCGCCGATTTCGGTTGGCTCGCGGTTAGCCGAAATGGGAATTTTGGTTAGCCGCCAGCTGACCGACGGCTAACCGAAAATGCACGGGCAGTGCATTTTAAGTCCAATTTTTTGCTTTTCTTCTCCCCTTCTTCTTACTTCTCACACAACCTTCACTTCCCTGAGCCTACATGCTCTCCAAGGGATTAAACACACGTCATAGCAAAAATTAAGACATCACATTTTCATTCTTCAATCTAAAAGAAAATCCCCAAAAATTCCAATCGAGACATGAATTTCTTATGAAATGAAGAGAATGAAAGAAAACAAATCAAATACACACAATGCTCACTTTCTTTCTAGATTGTTTACTTGCCTTGCCCAAGATGCCAAACCAAACCTCTCTTCAAGCACTCCTATTCAAGAGCAAAGCCAAACACTACAAAACCCCATGAAAACCATTCAAAACTTACTCAAACTTGAAAACAAGAAATCCATTACAAAATGGGTGTTACAACTTAGAAAAACAAGATCATTAGGAGTTGAAAAGACTCCATTGAAGAGATGGGTTGGAGCTCTTACCTAGAGATGGCCAAACAAGAAGAGATGAAGAAAATGGAGAGCTTTCCCCACTAGAAACTCCAAGAAATTTGTATCAGTAGAATGCTTGCAAGGAGAGGAAGAAGATGATGGTCTTGGAATTCTATTTAGAGATCTCTAGCTTGAGCATGCAAGAGGGGTTTGTAACGCCCCACCCTTCACACATGCATGATATTGTCCGCTTTGGCCCACGGGCCGCACGGTTTTGCTTCTGATGGGCCTCAACCCATCAAAAGGCCTCATGCAAGGTAAGGGTGTAAGCTCTTACATATAACCTCATTCACTTTCCTCTCTATAGTCGATGTGGGACTCCGGGGCATCACATTCCACCCCCCTTAGGGCTGCACGTCCCTGTGCAGTAGCCTGCCAACCCTCTTGGCCCGCCCACATGGAGACCCGCCCACTTGCACCAGGCCATGGCAGGGAACCCACACTCGAACTAGTCGAGAGTCGGCTCTGATACCATTTGTAACGCCCCACCCTTCACACATGCATGATATTGTCCGCTTTGGCCCACGAGCCACACAGTTTTGCTTCTGATGGGCCTCAACCCATCAAAAGGCCTCATGCAAGGTAAGGGCGTAAGCTCTTACATATAACCCCATTCACTTTCCTCTCTATAGTCGATGTGGGACTCCGAGGCATCACATTAGAGAAAAGAAAAGGCTTCTCACCCTAGGTCTTGAAAAGTTGCAGGATTTGGGAAAAGTGAATGAGAAAGGAGAATGAGAAGACTTAAGTGGTTGGGTTGTGGGCCCCATATGTTTGGAACTAGAGATTGCTAAAACATGATCTTGCGGGCCCCGGATGAAGTCGACGAAGAAGGATAAAATGATCCTAAAAAGATCTAGTTTCCAAAAAGTATAATTTTGACATGGTTTTGAGATTTCGAAATTTGTATCCAGATTTGGGTATAAAAGACAATTTTTTTACCCTTTTGGGCCAAAACTAGGATTTCTGGGCTTCAAACACGAACGGGCCGAAAACGAAAGTTGTAACGAATAATAAAACTATTCAATTAAAATAAAAATAACAATTGAAATGAAAATAAAAAATGATCCTCCCAAGCTTTCACGTACACTCAAGCCTTCCTGAGTGTGTCTGATTAACACTAAACGTTCTCAAATTTCCGAAAGCTATGTCCAGGACTAAAACTAATTATTTCTAAACCAATGGTAACTAAACCCACTTAAGGCTAAAAGCACACTAATCGCACACTAATTGAATTAGTCTGGGTCGAGGTCTAACAAGACCGAGATGAGGCTAGCTGATACTTTTACCAAAACTAGCTCAAGCTTGGTGCTAGCTGGCATTATCGCCAAGCTGGATGTATCTTGTACTTCTGCCGAGCTTTGATACCGAGACCGTGATAAGCCAAGTCGGTACTGTTACCGAGATTAGCGTAATCTTGCTCTTAGAAGAACGCCCCACACAATTGCCCCCTAGCTCTTGACCTCGTAGAGTTCTCCAACTCTTTGAGGTCGGGAGCTAAGTAATATGAGTGAAGAGTCCTGGGGATTTAATTTTCATCCCATCTTGATGTCTGTTCCTCTGCCCAAGATAGTCGATAGCACGCTGCTGTCGCTTCGTTTGCCCGAGGTAATTAATAGGGTGTTTGAATCATTGCAGGAGATGAACTGGCGGTACTATGTGTCTCTATCTAGTTGGTCGCCCAATTAATTTGAAGCAACGTGTACAGCTCGCGAGGCGATGCTTCACAAGCATGCTTTTCGAAATTCGAAAGGGCGCCATATCTTCTTTATATAGTGGTGCCCCCCTTTCCTTCTTTCGCTTTTGCTTTGCATTTGTTTGGAAAGGTTTTCGCAGAGAGAGCTTCTTGCTGTTGAGCCTTTTCTAACCAAAGTCCGGCGTTTCTAGGATCTCTTCTTGCCGTCGTAAGTCTCCCCTTGCTTCTCCCTATTTCCATTTTTAGGTTTCTTTAGGCTTTGAATATTCATCATTGGAGTTAAATTCCTAACTCCTTAATTAGTTAATTAGAAAACACGCGCTCTGATTAACCCTAATTACTAAACAACCTAATACAAGCGCTTTAGATTTAATTTAGTAAAAGCATTAAAATCAGAGAGATCGATGAACCCAAATAACATAAGCACACGCGGTTGTATTTAATTTAGCAAAGTGTTCTTCCTAATATCTAACAATTACTGACGCAGTAAATTATTAAATATCAGTTGCTTCTCAAATTTGAGGGATCAAACAATTACGGATTTGATTTCTAATTTAGCTGTAGATTGCAACGAAAAATATACTAGTATGCATCCTAGCAATTAAACGAAACAATCATGATAACAAATTAAGCATAGAAGAACAACCCATATTCAAAGTATAAATTGAACAACGAAAA
Source organism: Cinnamomum chago (assembly GCA_038049695.1). Taxonomy (NCBI): domain Eukaryota; kingdom Viridiplantae; phylum Streptophyta; class Magnoliopsida; order Laurales; family Lauraceae; genus Cinnamomum; species Cinnamomum chago. Next base: position 30,100,324 of record CP142457.1, read on the forward strand.
TAAATTAGATCTCACAGTATTTATTCCGAGGCTTTAGTCTCCTTCAACCAATTAAAGAAAATTAGCCACGCAGGGCCATAAAAGAAACTTGCAAAATTAATAAAAGAAGAAAAATAATAATGAAGAAATAGAGAAAAAGAATTCGTCTGAGGAGAAGGTCCCGGCTTTGTATGTGGAGTGGGTTATTTATAGATGGCATGTATGGCAGAGAGAGGAGAGAAATAAGGTGAGGTGGCGTTGGAGTTGGAAAAGGAGAGAAAATAGGTAATTGGGCCCATGTGATGGAGAGAAAAGTAATGAGGTAGAGATAAAGTAGGAGAGTAGGAGAGGATGAGATGTGAAAGAGAGAATAGAAAAAGTTGGAGATGGAGTGCACCCGTGAGAGAATTTGAATTGATGTGGGATTGGAGATGGAATTTAATAAAATAATTAATTAAATTCTAACTTAGTCAAAATCTCCTTTTTGACCAAATCTTCTCATTCGGGCTTCTGTTGGACTCGACCCAAGAATTAAAGTTGCATTACTTTTCGTTCTGCACAATATGAGCCCAATATTGGATATGTTTCGACGAACTCCTGATTTCTTCAATTTTACCATAATGTCCTTCTGCTCGATTTTCTCTAAACTCGACCTGGCTCTGAATCAGTTCCGTCCATTTAGCATAAGATATGATCACCTTCTTTTGACATTCCACAATATCTTGAATCGTCTCCACCGGAGCTCGAATGAGAGAGTTATGCCCAACTTGCGAAGCGATGCGAAAATTCATCTAAAATTGCCCAATTAACTTCGTTTTGCATTTAGCCCTCCAATTGCATCCTAAATCAAAATATAAGAATAATGAGTGCAATTAGATATCAATTAGGTACAAAGAACTAAATATTAATGGCGAAAAATATAACATTTTTCGTTCTTATCAGCTTTCCTTCTTCCTCGCCTTGTCTAGGGTTTCTGGTAGCCTTTTTTCTTTTGATTCTCTGTCCTTTTATTTTCCAGTCTTTTCCCATTTAGATATAGGGATCTATAGGCATTGGTTAGATACTCCAGCGGCTCTAGTGGAGTTCAGGGCGATGTATAGGATCCTATATGATGTAGAGATTAGGCTTAATGACTCAGAGGACCCCTTTGATGGCCGGTCTTACTGGGACGGCTGGATGCCATTCCCGTTGGTGTCGATAGTTGGGGGCGGAGCTAGGTTTCCTCTGCACCCCCTCCTTAGGATATGCTTGAGTAAGTGGCGCCTCTGCCCCTGTCAACTGATGCCGAACAGTTTCAAGATCATTATGGGTGTAGCGGAGCTCAACAAAATCTTGGGTATCAGTCTTGGTGTCCATGACATCGAAGACTCTTATGACCTTTATAAGTCGGGGGTGGGGGGGGGGGGGGGGGGGGACCACACATACTATCTCTGGTTGAAGGCAAGATGAATGCCTTTTGTCCCGGAGTTAGAGGACTTGAATAAATACGCTAGAGATGATCGGTTGTTCGTCTCGGGCAACTGGGAGCGAGGTGAGGCCGAGATGGAGCTCGAGTGGATATACAGGGTCCCTCGTCCCCTCGGGGCTCCTCCAAGTAAATACCGAACACTTGAGCTTTTATATTATTCTTTCCTGCTTTTGCCGTTCTGACACTTCGTTTTTTTTTGTAGACATTCGTGAAAGACGACAAGAGGCGAACCAAGCAGGGTGGAAGAAGAATAACGCTTGGTTCGACGCCGTCTACCGCTACCGATGCCATAAGGGATGGGCTGCTTGGTCTTTACTCGGGTACGAACCAAGGTACCACTCCTTCATCAAAAGGAGAGAGGGCGAGTGATCGGGGAGTGGGGGAGCCGGTACTGGCCTTGACCTGTGCCGAACGCCAAGAGGCATCGGGTGTTGAAGTCACAGTCCCGCCTTCTGACTCGAGGGAAACCAAACTTGAGCGAGTCATTGAATCGTATACCTCTCCGAGCTCGGAAGAGAGAACAAAGGAAATGGCACCGAGACGTCCTCTTGCAGTCAAGGACCTGAGCGCACTGGTTTTCGGTGGCCGAGCTGCTTCGACAGCTCTGGGGCCTTCCACCTCCATGGTTGCTGACACTCCTGCCCCGACCTTGGAAGTTCGATAAGAGGGGCAGTGTCGGTAAGAGGAGGAAGAAACCCGGTGGGAGAAAAGGGCTAGGGTCGAGGGCCTGACTGAAGATGTTCCCGGTGACGCTGCGACACCTCAACTTCCCGGGCCGGCTGCATGAAGACCGAGCCTTATGATCGAGTCCGGGAGACCGTTAGCGGTGGAGGATATGATGTCGGGGAACGCTCTCGTGATTGTAGCTCTGGCTCATGCCTGTGCCCTGCCAAGGGATATGGCAAGGCATAGGGAGGCCGAGGATGTTTAGCTGGCGGTGTGGAATATGTAGTCATCCCTCTTGGTAAGTCAGTCTTTTACAAGTTCCTCCATTTCATCTCGGTCGTAGTATTCTGATGATCTATTTCCTCCGTAGATACTGCAAAGAACCTTAGTCCAGCTGGAGAGGTCTCAGCAGACCGGAGCCAGGATTGCGAGGGCGGAGGAGGAGAAGCGGGCCCTCCAAGCAACTTTGGAGGAGAGTAAGCGGAGGGAGGAGGAGCGGAAGTGACCATCCAAGTCATCATATCTGAGCTCGAAGTCGCGAAGGCTGAGGCCGAGGAACATAAAAAGTTAATTGCTGAGCTCAAGAAGCAGAAGGAGGAAGCCGATGCCAAATTCAGGCCAAGGCCGACTCTGCTTATGAGGAGGGGGCGGAAGCGGCTACACAATTGTATCAGGCTCAAGTCTTGGAAGTGAGCCAGAAGGTTTGGGAGCTCAGGTGGATGGGAGCTTTGAAAGAAGCTGGAATCCCTGAAGACCATCCCTCGTTCAAGAATCCTCTCAAATTCCAACACCTGGAACCGAAACCAAGTTGAGCTCCTTCTCCCGAAGTCCCTCCTGAGTCAGCCGAAGTTCCTCCTGAGTCAGCTGCGACCGAAGTCGAGACTGGGGACGTTGAGGCCGCTCTCTGAATTTTGATGTATTCCTTTTTTGCCTTTTTGGATAAGAATGTAATGGAAATTGTAACTTATACAACGATGAATACAATTCCTTTTTCCAATCTTGTCTTCAATCATCTAAGTTCCTTGAATGATGAAGTATTTGAGTTTGGTTCAGTAACCAGAACCACTAAGTAACCACTAAGCAGACGACTTCGGTTCCATAACCAGAAGCAAATTAACCTAATCGAACTCGGTTCAATAACCGAAATCCCTTTTATTCTTAAGTTCTGTAACTTAAGAAATTAGATTTAGATCTTAATACCAAATTTTTACTGTTACGCTTAGTTCACTAACCGAACCTGATAGATGCAAACTTGATTAAGTTCTTACGAGATATTCCAGGTTTTTCATGGTGATAGAATTTTTAGTTAGTTCTGTAACCGAACTTAATTCTTCGAGGTAGCTACCGAGTTCTTTAACTGGGTGCTCTGTATAGTTGGTTCCATAACCGAACTGCGATAGACGCTGAGTTCAGTAACCCAGCGTTTTGTATAGTTGGTTCCATAACCGAGCTGAAGCCACCGAGTTTTGTAACAAGGTGTTTTATATAGCTGGTTCCATAACCAAGCTGTAGCCACCGAGTTCTATAACAAGGTGTTTTATATAGCTGGTTCCATAACCGAGCTAGAATTGATGCCGAGTTTCGTAACTTGGCGTTGATTGAAAGCAGCGAAGCACATCCTTCCATAAGAATTCACTTTTATTGATTCCAAAAGTTGAATACAATTCAGAAATAGTACCTCTTGAGATGTGTAGTGTTCCATGGGCGTGGTAACTCTTTACCATCCATGTCCTCATGCATATAAGCTAATTTCCCGACCGTTGAGATCACTTTGAATGGCCCGTTCCAATTCGTTGTCAACTTGACTTCATTGGGATTCTTGTCCACTGGAAGCGTCTTCTTCAAGACCAGTTCTCCAACTGAGAACTTCCTCTCTTTGACTCTTTGATTGTATCATCTGGCTAACTGCTGCTGATAAGAAGTCAGGCGGATAGTTACCGCATCCCTTCGTTCCTTAGCCAGATCAAGCTCTGGGGCCAGGTTTACTTCGTTCTGACCTTGGTCGAAGAGTTCCAACCTCAGGGTTGGAAGACCGATTTCGAGGGGGATCGCAGCTTCCATTCCATAGGTGAGGGAGAAGGGCGTTACCGAAGTGGAACGCCTTGGAGTAGTTCTGTACGCCCAAAGGACGCTGGGAAGTTCTTCTACCCATCTCTCCTTGGCTCGATTGAGTCTTTTCTTGAGCCCATCGAGTACCACCTTGTTTGAGATTTTTGCCTGACCGTTGCTCTGTGGATATGCCAGAGTCGAGTAGTAGTTCCTGATGCAGAGCTATTGGTAGAAGTTTTTGAAGAAATTGGAGTCAAACTGCGTTCCGTTATCCGAGACTAGGGCTCGCGGTACTCCAAATCTTGTGATGATATTCTTCCATACGAAGTTTTTTGTATCGTGCTTAGTGATGGAAGATAATGCTTTTGCTTCTATCCATTTAGTGAAATAATCAGTAGCTACTATTAGCCACCTCTTATTCTCTGGAGCTCAGTGGAGCGATCCAACGATGTTGAGGCCTTATTGAGCGAAGGGCCATGGACTAGAGAGCTGGCTCAAGTCTTGCGCTGGTTGGTGGAGAGAATGTGAGAACTTTTGATATTTTTCACACTTCGTGGCATAGAGCCGAGCGTGTTTTTGCATGTATGGCCACCAGTAACCTTGGCTTATAGCTCAGTAAGCCAGCGACCGACTTCCGATGTGGCTTCCGCAGATCCCCTCATAGATTTCATAAAGGAAATCTTCGACTTTGCTCGGGTGAACGCACTAAAGGTAAGGGTCGGTGAAGGACTTTCTATAGAGTTTGCCATCTGGAGATAACCAAAACCGAGCTGCTTTCAGCCTGATTTTGTCAGCTTCATTCCTATCTTCAGGGAGTTGGTCGTTTCTCAAGTACGCTATGATTAGGTCCATCCAGCTTGAACCAAGATCAGCGCACAAAACTTGCCGAGGTGGCTGGAGTTCTATACTTGGTTTTTCTAGCGTTTCCACCTCAACAGTTCTTTTCTTCCCGGCCTCGACAACAGAGGCCAAGTTGGCAAGAGCGTCAGCATGGGAGTTAGATTCTCTGCCAACTTGTTTGACTTCGGCTTTATGGAATTAGGAGAGGAGTTGCTTTGCGTGAGCCAAGTAGGCTGCCATCCTTTCATCTCGGGCTTGGTAGTCTCCGCTTAGTTGGCTCGTCACCAGCTCAGAGTCGCTAAAGGCCACCAGTTGCCGTGCACCCAGGATTTTAGTGCTATTGAGTCTTGCGATCAGTGCTTCATACTCGGCTTCGTTACTGGATGCTTTGAAGTCAAGTGTCAAGGCCTGCTCGATGACAAGGCCTTCTAGAGATTGGAGAACATTGCCAGCTCCAGCTCTCTTGGAGGTTGAGGATCCGTCAACGAAGATCTTCCACGCTGAATTGAGGAACTACTTCCAAGATCGTTCTTGTTCTGCTTCGGTAGCCTCATCCTTATTGCCCCCTAGTTCGGTATCGAGCTATCTCGGTGCCAAACTAGGAGAGGTGAACTCCACAATGAACTCTGCTAGAATCTGGGTTTTGATTGCCGTTCTGGGTTGATATTGGATTCGTACTGGCCCAGTTCGACAACCCATCTTGAGATCATTCCAGAGAAGTCAGCCTTTCTGAAAAGGGACTTAAGCGGATGTTCTGTAACAATCACTATGGTGTATGTCTGGAAGTAGTGGGAGAGTTTGCGAGAAGCACCGACAAGTGTTAATGCAAGTTTCTCAAGCGGTAGATACCTGGTCTCGGCGTCAAGCAGGATCTTGCTCGTGTAGTATATAGGCTTCTGCTGCTTGCCTTTTTCTCTGACTAATACTGAGCTCACTGTATGATTCGAGATGGCCAGGTAGAGAAAAATCAATTCGCCCTGTTTTGGTGTGGACAACAGGGGTGGTGAAGACAAATAGGCTTTGAGTTCTTTAAGAGCTCTGTATCACTCCGGAGTCCACTGGAACCTTGAACTTTTCTTCAAAAGCTGGAAGAAAAGGCAACACTTGTCCAAAGCTCAGTTGATGAAACGGTTTAGCACGACTACCATTCCTGTGAGCCTTTGGACTTGTTTCGTCGAGGTCGGACTTTTAATTGCCTAGATCGCCGAGATTTGCTCTGGGTTGGCGTCGATTCCTTTTTCTGGTGACCAGGCTTCCCAGGAACTTACCGGAACCGACACCGAATGCGTATTTCGACGTGTTCAGTTTGAGCTGGAATTCTTTGAGAACGGCAAACGTTTGGCTCATGTCTACCAAATGGTCCTGTGACCTTTTAGACATGACAACCATGTCATCAATATAGACCTCCATTGTCTTTTTGAGTTGGGCCTGAAACATCTTCGTTATCAGCCTCTGGTAAGTTGCCACCGCATTTTTTAACCCAAATGGCATCACTTCATAGCAGTAGATGCCTGTAGGTGTTATGAATGCGATCTGCTCTTCGTCGGGCCCGTGCATCAAAATATGATGGTAACCTCGATAGGCATTGAGTAAACTCATCATGTCATGTCCGGCAGTGGCGTCGATCAACTGATCGATCTTTGGGAGTGCAAAGTTGTCCTTAGGACATGCTTTGTTAAGGTCGGTGAAGTCTACGCCGACCCTCCACTTCCCATTCTTCTTTTTTACTACCACTGTGTTGGCTAGCCATTCCGGGTAGTGCACTTCCCTGATAGCTTCGGCCTCCAGGAGCTTTTCGACCTCATTGATCATCGCTTCTGTATGTGGGATCCCCATTCTGCAAGCTTTCTATACTACAGGTTTGTGCTTGGGGTCCACGCTCAACTTGTGGCACATGATCTCGTGATCGATGCCTGGCATCTCGTATGACGTCCAGGCGAAAACATCCTTGTTCTACAATAAGAAGTTAAGCAGCTCAGACTTTTCATCTTCGGGGAGCTGGCTCCCAAGTAGGAAATATCTCTTAGGGTCGTCGGGATCAATTCTGTTCTCGGTCAGATCTTCAATGCTTTTCTGTTCTGCAGATCGACCGACATCCCTGAGCTCTGCTTCCAGTTCGGCCATATGTACCTATTGTGGTTTTGCTTCACCAGGCACTGTTTGGCCATCTACTGGTCTCCCCTCACTGTGACCACCTCAACTTGGTCGTTTACGTTCTCTAATGGGAACTTGAGTTTTTGGTGATGGGTGGAGGGCACCGCCTCCATATTGTGTAGCCAGGTCCGCCCCATGATTGCGTTATATGGGGATGGTGCATCCACCAACAGGAAGTCGTCTAACATGGATGCGCCTCCAATTTGGACTTCTAGGGAGACTTTCCCCTTAGGGCACACCGGTTTTAAGCTGAAGCCCACCAGGGGAGTGTGGGCTTCCTGCAAATCCTCCTCTTTTAGACCCAGCTTCAAAGTAGAGGATCTCCAACGAGCTCCCGGGATCCACAATAATTCGTTTCACCTTGAAGTTCTTCAACCTCAGGGTGAGAATTAGCGGGTCGTTGTGGGGGAGCTGGACCCCTTCTAGGTCCTCATCCGAGAACCAGATTTTGGGTCTCTTTTTCCGAGCTTTCTTAGCTGCAGGTCCTAGCTCGGATGTCATCACCTGTTTGCTATGTGAAGCCCTCCTAGCCTCGGCACGAGCCTGGCTACCCCCCTTTGGTGCGGGAGCCAGGTGAATGACGTTGATAATGCCTTCCAACTCGTCGCTATCCTAATCCTCATCAGGTTCGCGCTGATGAGCTCGGTTGACTCTATTACCCTTCTCTGATGAAATCTTTTAAGTGCCCATCCTTGACGAGCTTTTCAAGATGGGACTTGAGGGCCATGTAGTCCTTGGTTCTGTGCTCATTCTGTTTGTGATAGGTACATAATTTGCTCTGGTTTCGGGTGGAGGGATCACCCTTCATCGGTTGTGGCCATTTGAAGTAGGGCTGCGATTTGCTCTTGCTGAGGAGCTTATAAATGGGCTCCTTGAAGATCGTATTCACAACTTTGTAGGAGTGAACGACTGGCTTGGCTGGCTTGGACTTCCTGTTGGCCCCAGAAGTGGAGGCCGAGATAGTTGCCGAGTTTGTCGAAGCCTTCTTCTTATCTGGTTCCCTTTTGGAGAATTTCTTGTCCCCTCTGGAGGGTCAATCTTCCTGCCAGAGGCCGAAGCTTTCGTGAGCTCGGGCCTCGTCTTCTTCTTGTTCAATGAACTGGTTCACCCTGGCCTCAATGCTTTCATTGTGGTTACGAGGAACCGAACTAGGTCTTTTCAGAGATCATTACCTAGGAGTAAAGCTTGTTTGAAGCACATGATGGCCACCCCATCATTGGCGTCCTCAATCTAGCTGTAGACGGTCCAAAATCTTTTAACAAACTTAGTAATGTTTTCAGTCCGCCTCATTTTGATCGCCATGAGGTCGTCGTTTGTTTTCGGGATGACCCTGTGCGCCTGAAACTTTTCCACGAATAAGTTTCGGAGCTGCCGCCAGCTCGAAATCGATCCCTCTGGAAGTGCACAGAACCATCTAAAAGGGAGGTCGCCCAAACTGGAAGAGAAGACTCTGCAGTTTAGGCGTCCGACGTCGCCACATATTGACATTCGCTGGGTGAAGTGCCGAAGATGTGCTGTAGGGTCTGAGGCTCCGTCATAAAGGACTAGTCTTGGGACACTGAATTTATCAGGGAGGGAGAAGTCTTTTATCTCCCGAGAGAAGGGAGACGTGCCTTGATCCTCAGTATTATAGGCGTTTAGCCGGTCTCGAGTGAAGCCGACCATCTCCATATTGTGCTGGACCATCTGCTTGACTTGGCGGTCAAGCCATTCTCTCAGGTCTTCGTTATTCTTCGGTTTCTAGCGCGATCTTCTTGAGTCCTCGTGCAAATGAGTGCTGCTCGAGCCTTCTTCGTAATCTCAGTCTCTCCTCTTGTTGGTCAGGACTTGAGGCAAGTCCTGCTCGATCGAAGGAGCCCGATCTCGTCTGGGGGACGGAACCTTTGCTTTCTTCTTCTCCTTGAGCTGCCTTCTTAGCTGACGAATCAACTCATCTTGCTCTTGGATGACAAGGTTCTGAGCCCTGATATCTAGGAGGAAGGAGTTGTCGTTATCACCATCGTCAGCCTGATGACGGGACTGATCTTTGCCATCATCCTGGTGACGGGACTAATGAGATTTGGCTACTGATTCTGTGACAGGTCCCTCTACACTCACTGCTACAGATTTTCCATCGGATCTCCCTTTGCGAGGGACCTCTTAGGACGGCGGTGGTAATGCCTCTGGTGGTGGAAACACCGGTGGTAGCGGCACCAGGGGTGGTAGCGACGAGGCCTTTTGGGGCCTCGACATTCCTTCGCCATTTCTGGTCTTTGGAGGCATGGTCTCTGTAGATTTGGTTTGATCTCGTTACCACAGACGGCGCCAATTGTGAGTGCCTAAATATTACGGACTTAGTCAAGCCGATATTAAGTTTCTGATATTGCTGTAAAACTTCTTTGGAAAAGATTAACCGCCTGAGACCTGAAAGGGAAGGAAGGAGAGAAAGGTCGAAGGCCTTGGTTGCGTCAGCCGGAGACACTCTGATGCCTAAGTTAGTGCAGTCACTAGACGAATGATGAGTGAGTGGAAAAGAGAGTTTAGAGTATGGACGTATCTGATAGTCTGCCTTTTGTGGATTTACCTCATGCATATATATAGGGAGAGGTCTCTCCCTTGGTGGAGGTAGGTGGAAGCGCTGTCCCATTGCCCTATACTATGCTTCCTTAGTGGAGGTAGGCGGATGCACTGTTTCATCGAATCATGCACCGAATCCTCGTATTAATGTGGATGTGATCGTCTGATGAGGACAACCTCTTATCATAATCCGACGCCTACTTATCTGTCAGTACGTTCTGCAACGCCTCCGTAGCGTTATGGAGTACAATTATGGCTTTGTACTCATCTTAATTGGTCGTGCCGAGCTGAAGATGATGCCGAGACCAGACATGGATGCATTCTGGCACCGTTACCGAGGTGCATCGTGTCGAGACCGAGATGAGGCTAGCCGGTACTTTAACCGAAGCTAGCTCAAACTTGGTGCTAGCTAGCACTGTCACCGAGCTCAATGTATCTTGTACTTCTGCCGAGCTTGGATACCGAGACCGTGATAAGCCAAGTCGGTACTATTACCGAGATTAGCGTAATCCTGTTCTTAGGAGAATGCCCTACACACAATCCATAGAAACTGCTCGTCTCCCCAATTATTATCATGTCCTTTTCACTCCATTTCACGATTCATTCTTTAGATTTCATCTTCGTTAGGGTATATAGAGGTAAGCCGTTACGCCTATCTTCTAGATTTCTTCTAGATTACAGATTGGGACTCCATTTTAGCCATGGACCCCGGTTTTCAAGACCCGATTTGATCTCCTTTAAATGTGTACATATGAGGACCGTCCCATAGCAGTGCTTGTTGTGGCTCACCCTATGTTCCGGGCCCCACCCAATAAAAAAAAAAAAAAAAACTCTATTCGCAATTCTTTCTCTTTCTATATATCATTAATGAAGAAGAGGGTGCACCAAATTTGACACTTACCAACTGTTAATCTAATCCTATAACTTGAAATCCAGTAGGAAAAAATGTCTTTCTAAACCATTAAGTTTGAGGGTTATGGATTAAGGAGCCAGTTAGGATGATCCAAGAAGGTTGATAGTTTGCAAGACCCTATATAGATCTCCTTGAGATCTTTTATCTCCCACCTTTACATGGTTGGTACGGCCCCAACTGAGCCCCATGGCAAGCTCTCCCTGATGCTATGTCTGGACGATTTTCACCGAACTATAATTCTTCCTTTGCTTATTGTTTTTATATATTTTATGTATCCATGTATTTATCGGTAATGATTATCCTAATAAGGTTCCATGTCTGCCGGTTTGTCACGCCACCCAAAGAAAGAAGAAAACCTTTCAAAAAAAAATAATAAAGTTAATTTGAGAAAAATGTCCACAACTACTAATTGGAATATGTTTAGAAATCTCATCCTGCATTTCTTTGCCATATTGTACCATAAATTTTTAGTCGTTTTCTCTTTTTTGGATTGATAACATGAAAATCAAGTTTAATTGAGAGTATCCAACCGTGTGAATAGCACAATTATTGTGATGGTCTTCCATATAGGTGAGGTACAAGGATTGATGTTTCGAAAGCTTATGTTAAAAAATTGACTCTCTTCCACCAAGGCAATGTCCAACTGTCCAAGGATTTGACGGCTTTGAGAGCTTCATTGCTTCCACTCTGCCTTCATCAATCATATAATCTCCTCTGTTGACACAATAAATAACAATTTGAATCACCATACACAAAAGCAAGGACTGGCAACGTCCACCCTAACAATATGAACATGTCAAATCCTCTACGATGGATAGGGTTTCCTGGCAACTCAGGTGCACCTTCTAAAGTGCTATCCTCTTGTATGGGCTCACTTGAGATGCATCTTATTCGCAGAGGTTGGGTACATATGTTTGGGGTCCACAGAACCTCACCCATAATCTTCACAATCAATTTTAAACCCTGATAAAAAAAAATTGTTCGCATCTCTTATTTTGATTGACTTTAAAAGTGATTAATGGTTCAAGTAGCGTCAAATTAAAAATAACCACAATTCAAAAAGAGTAGATAAGTGTGACTAGCTTGGTCTTGTCAAAGGTGCATTCCAAGTTCAAGGGCAACAAGCAACTCAGGTGCACCTTCTAAAGTGCTATCCTCTTGTATGGGCTCACTTGGGATGCATCTTATTCGCAGAGGTTGGGTACATATGGTTGGGGTCCATAGAACCTCACCCATAATCTTCGCAATCAATTTTAAACCCTGATAATTTTTTTTGTTTGCATCTTTTATTTTGATTGACTTTAAAAGTGATTAATGGTTCAAGTAGCGTCAAATTAAAAATAACCACAATTCAAAAAGAGTAGGTAGTGTGACTAGCTTGGTCTTGTCAAAGGTGCATTCCAAGTTCAAGGGCAACAAAACTAAGTCATAGAAGGTTTCCACCAAAAAAAAGAAAAAGAAAAAAGAAAAAAAAAAGCAATTGAAGGTGCAAAAGCATTCAATTTTGATAATGCCACTATTACATCTTACTGCATTAATGAAGTTTTACTTAAAAAAAGGCATAGACCCTCTCTTTTCCAATTTATTTTCAAATGCTCCTTTCTCTTTTTCTCTCTATGTTCATATCAACCTTGAGCATCTTGAATAACCAATCCACATCAGCACGGCCACCAACACTCGCAGATGGAAGGTTCTGTCTTATTGCAATAAGCGAAGGAGCCTGCATGATTTTCACGGCAAAAGTATATGCAGCGTTTTGGAATACATTCTTCCCGAGTTGTGTACCTCTCATGGCAATCGCCGGCGTCAGCGCTGTCTGCCATGCATGTCAGACAACATCCCAAATGCTCTTTACAGTTAGTATACGAATTTATATGAATTTCTTAAACAAAGTTGTCTTCAAATGACAATGAAGTGGAGCTATATGCTGTATGAAAATTTCTTTTTACTTGATTTTTGCATCATTAATTTGTCGGACTAATTCCATGATAGTATGATGTGATGATGAAAAAGACTTCACACAAGGAACTGGAAATTTCTCTACATGTTGGATCATTCCAATTCAAAAGTTTCTCAACCAGATGGACCCTTAATAGGGACCACAACCATTATACATATAAATAAATAAATAAACATATACATATTACATGAGAAAATAGTATAAATATGATAATCCATACAAATCCTATTTTCTCATGAAGATATTTTAAGATATTCCTAAAAAAATTCATGGGTTGTATTTATAATATCATTTTTCCTTTAGTTGATATCTGTTTTACCTTTTTCCAACCCCATCAGAAGAGATGAGGTTGGAGTGATCAAGATCATGGATTCAAATATGGGTATTGAACTCTGTATATAGTTGGGTGAGATGATACATATTCACATCCGCATGACTAAACTTTTTACTCAAAAAGCTTAAATAATATGAAATACCTTTAGGGCATATTTATTTTCTCAGTATTTTGTTTGTAAGAATTAAAGTAATTTCCTCCTATAAGAGGGGCTAAAACTGAAGAAATAAAGGTCAATATATACAAATGACATAAAAAAAAGCCTCTCCTATAGGGGATGTTTACAGAACTGCCAAAATAGAAAATCAGATCCTAGGAAAGTGAGCCCCATTTCCCATGCAAAAGGAACAGCAGAACAAGATAGAAGTGGGTATTCAGGATAGGGCCCACCAGATGTGTGGTGCAGATTCAAGGATCACAAAAGCTTTGAAGCTTTGAAGAGCATCACAAAAGCCTTGAAGAGAAAGGATAAGTAAGTATTAGAGTAACAAACCGGCAAGGTAAAAGCATATTCAAGTTGAGAAGGACAAGTCCTTAAAAAAAAAAAAAAAAAAAGGACAAGTGAGTACCCTCATGGACATAGAAGAAGAGCAGCAGGAAAACCAAGTAAACGGCAGCAAAGAACTTCTTCATCTTTAGTTGAGAGGATGAAAGCTACAGAAGAAAGGTTGCTACTTATAGACTCAAACCAAGGCAAAATGCATGTACATAGTTCTCCCATTGCTGTTTATATGTTGCTATTTACACAAATGAAATCCAATAGATTTTCTTTTCTAGTAATATCCAACTAGCTACTTATAGACTCAAACCAAGGAAAATTGCATGTACATAGTTCTCCCATTGCTGTTTATATGTTGCTATTTACACAAATGAAATCCAGTAGATTTTTTTTTCTAGTAATATCCAACTAGCTACTTATAACTCAAACCAGGGCAAGATGCATGTACATAGTTCTCCCATTGCTGTTTATAGGTTGCTATTTACACAAATGAAATCCAATATATTCTCTTTTCTAGTAATATCCAACTAGCACAATGACCCGTGCTAAGCATGAGTATGTGGTATGGCCAAACCAATGCGTTCCTTCCCTATCTCAAACACTCATGTAACACAGGAAAAATTGGGTCACTTCGAGGGGACCCGGATCCTCCAATTAAACTCAATAGAGTTGGAATAAATTAGCTTACTTTTATTACTCCAATCACTTCATTAAATACATACTCATGTCTACTGTACTTACCCAAATAATAGGAACAAACACGTCAACATACTCAATAATAGCAAAAGAATAGGAATAGACTCAACAATAACGAAAGTAAGGGCCTACAACCCAAGAATAGGCCTACAGCATACTCTAACAACCTTGACTCATTCTACTTGGCTTGTGCATGTAACAACTCATTTCCCTTAAAGAACGGCCTTGTCCTCAAGGATGGAAACCTGGAAATTGATTCTTGATAAAATCAACATTCTCCCATGTTGCTTCGCCCAGGGAGAGGCCTTGCCAATGGACCAAGATTTCTGATTTCCCTTTCCATACACGATGATCTATGACAGCTCCAGGACTTGGAATCGCCTTTCCATTCGTTTCAAGCACTGAAGGTAGCTGAGACCAAATGATGATATTGGATCCAACCTTTTTCTTGAGTAAAGAGACGTGGAAGACTGGATGGATTCAAGCACCATCGGGTAAGTCCAGCTTGTAAGCGACGGCCCCAATGCGTTGCTAAATTTTGAACGGACCATAATATTTACGAGAGAGTTTCAAATTTTTTCTCATAGACACAGAAATTTGCCTATATGGATGTTACTTTAGGTAAATCCAATCACCAACTGAAAACTCCCTTTCAGTGTGCTTAGAGTCATAAATACGTTTCATCCTTGCCTGGGCCTCCTTGATATTCTCCTGTGACTCCTTGATCACTACATCCCTGTCAAGTAATTCTTGTTCGACTGCGGCCACCTTAGCGGTTCCGGGTATGTAAGTAAAAAGACTTGGAGGTGGACGCCCATGCACCACTTCAAATGGTGTCTTTTTAATGGTTGAATGCCAGCTTGTGTTATAACAAAACTCTGCCATGGTAGCCATTTGACCCAGTTTCTAGGTTGGGAACCTGTTCAGCAACGTAGATACATTTCAAGGGTCCGATTCACCACCTCACTTTGGCCGTCTGTTTGGGGATGGTATACGGAGTTGAAATTAAAGTCGGTGCCATTTAACTGGAATAGGTCCCGCCAAAACATGCTTGTAAAGGTTGGGTCGTGATTGCATACAATGGACCTAGGCATTCCATGTAATTGAAATATTTGATCAAAGAAAACTTGTGCAACTCACATGGCCATATATGGATCAGATGTTGCAATGAAGTGGGCATATCTCGATAACCGATCTACCACAACAAATATAGTAGATTTTCCTTTTGAAATTGGTAACCCATCAATAAGTCCATTGAGATGTCTTCCCATACCTGATTTGGTATAGGTAAGGGCTAAAGGAGGCCAGCAGAAGTGAGGTGTTCGGCCTTGTTTTGTTGGCAAACATCGCAATTTTGAATATACACCTTGATTTGCCCTTGCATACCCTTCCAAGAAAAGGTTGATCAGACTCGATACAAAGATTTTATGAATCCCTCATGTGTGGTATTATGAAATTGCCCGATTATATCAATGATGAGAGTGTTAGGAATTTTGTATTTGCAATTTGATGGATGCATTTTCACTTTAGCATCACTTGAATTTTCACACACTACAACAAAATACAGTTTTTCCAACGCGGTCACCGCATTTGGAAAAATCAGAATTGCGTCGGGACAGGCTTTACCGACGTAGTACAATGCGTTGGCACCACGTCGGCAACCTAATGCCTGGAAAACCATTCCCGACGTAATAATGTTTAGCGTCGGCTAAAAAGGGCCATTCACCGACGCAATGGTGTGTCGTCCCTAACGTCGGCAATTCCAACAGCGTCGGCAAAACATCGAACTTAGTGGTCAACCTCACTTCACTGCCAACGCTAAACAACGTCGGTTATACATTTGTCGACGCTAATACTAGCGTCGGAATACATCTTTGACGACGCATACACAACGCCGGTAATACATATCCTGACGTATTGAAGCATCGGGAAATGTCTTCAACGATGAA
Source organism: Cinnamomum chago (assembly GCA_038049695.1). Classification (NCBI taxonomy): domain Eukaryota; kingdom Viridiplantae; phylum Streptophyta; class Magnoliopsida; order Laurales; family Lauraceae; genus Cinnamomum; species Cinnamomum chago. The sequence goes on from CP142457.1 coordinate 30,116,387, forward strand.
GGAGAATTATTTTTAGAGACGCAGACAGTGCGTCGAGAAATAGATCTACCTAATTTCCGACGCATAATAACATCGGTTATACATTTGCCAACGTACATATTAGCGTCGGAATACATATTTAACGACGCATACACAATGTCGGTAATACATATCCCAACGTGTTGAAGCATCAGGTTATGTCTTTAACGATGCGGGAAAATTACTTTTGGCGACGCAGAGAGTGCGTCCGGAAATAGATTTACATCATTGCCGACGCATAATAACGTCGGTTATACATTTCCCAACACACATACTAGCGTCGGAATACATACTTGACGACACATACACAACGCCAGTCATACATATTCCGACATGTTGACGCATCGAGAAAAGTCTCTAACGCGAGCATGAAATTTACTTTTGGCGACGCAGAGAGTGCATTGGGAAAAAACTTTTCTTATCAATTAAGAAATAATTGAAAAAATTAGGAAAAAATCCTGTACAATATTTTCCTGTTCAAATCTACATTTTCAATATTGCACAAGCATAAGCATTGATAAACAACAAATAATCCCACATTCATCATGTACCAATAAAAAATAATGAGTCACCAATAAACTAAAACCAATCATAAAACTTGTCCATGCCACATAAAATGTAATATCCTACGTAAAAAAAAGTCAAATATCTCAATAAAGTAAATCTCAACTAAAATATAATCATCATCAAATATCCAAAGTACACCATGAAACACGACCAACAAGGAGCAAAATGAACTTGTTAGAGGGATGACCCATGCCAATTCATAAAACCATCAAATCCTTATCTTTCGAAGGAGCCCGAACCATCCATACCGACCCGGGAAAGCAGCAACTGAATCTGACTCTGCATTTGAACCTGCATAGCTGCCTGATCTTGCATTTGCTTCTGCAAGTCCGCATACTGTTGCCGCAACTCTTCTTGTGCTTTCAAAGAATCAGCCAGTTGTTGCCGTAGGGTGCTTATCTCAGAAGACATCAAGATACCAGTAGAAGATGATGATGGGCCCCTCGAGCGGTACCCTTGCCTCCTTGCGACCCTTTTCCCTAGCAAATTCTCGATCACTTGTTGCTCAGCCACTGGAGAGTTAATTTCAGGTTGCGACAGTGCATCTTCCATTCTTCACTGCATTATCAAAGCATTCAAATATGTCATGTAATTAATATATGTCAGGCAACTGATAACTAATAGAAGCACTGAACAAAATAAGGAAAGATTTCTAGAGATATGACCACTGTTCTTTGTTTTTCTTTTTTTAATTTTGGCAACAGAACAATGCAACTAAGCATTTGGACAATTTAAATGGTGTGGCTTCAATTCCTACATGATGCTAAAGAAGACCTGTAGATCTGATATATCACCAACATCTTAGTGCAATAAGATCCTTAAAAATGCTAATAGAAACATAGAATAATTTATTCTACTGACCTATGTAGTTTGAGTTTTAACAAACAAAAAAAAAAAGAAGAAGGATATAAACATGAATTAACTAAAATGACAATTCAATAGGCATTATATGAAACATTACAGAGGCTTAAAGACAATTGGATCAATGTCAAATTTGAATATGGGCATACTGTTAATCTGTCATATGAAATTGTGAAGCAGTTTCATAATAACATAATACTCTGCATCGGATTAGAAACTAAATAACAGATCAATTATGTCCTAGTTGGTTATTGGACACTATATTTATGAGGGATAAAAGATGAATGAGATCCGGGTTTTGTTCGCCCCCATCGTCATTCCGTTCTTCAGGAACTTTTCCCTTTAAAATATCGTCGTTCCGTTCATGTGTATCATGTAAACATTGCCCCAAAACCAGGATAGGATGTGAATATACTTTAACATGACTATCATATATGGGATAGGTCTCAAAGCTAAAAGAAACTGATAAAATGACAGTCATTCTGTGGTAAAACCTTATAAAAATACAAACTATGACATTCTACATAAGAATTACTTGATTTTATTCAATATGTCAACAAATGAAGAATCAATTTAATAACACAACTCATAAACACCATCACCAGCACCACAAAAAACATCTCCATTTGCAACCTACATTTTACAGCCAATATCTCCATACAAATAAAATTCATCCACTCCACCATCTCCATACAACTCTGGCCTTATTATAAGAACTACAAGCATTCAATTCATCCACTCCACCATCTCCATACAACTTTGGTCTAAAATTATAAGAACTACAAGCCTTCTCATAAATAGTCCTCATATGGAAAAGGACATTAATACTATGATATTAATATATAAGAATGTGTCTTACTAAAGATGAGAACTTATCTAGCAAAGCTTTAGTTGCAACTTGCAAGCATAGATCTCAAATTATTTAAGTTAATGGCATTATAGAAGTGTTAGACCCCGACCCAGACCAACTCGATTAGTGTGCGATTAGTATGTGTTTAGTCCTAAGTGGGTTTAGTTGTCGTTGGGTTAGCAGTAATTGGTTTAGCCTTGGACATAGCTTTGGGAATTCTGAGAACGTTTAGTGTTAGTCTGACACACTCAGGAAGGCCTGAGTGCACGTGTAAGCTTGGGAGGATCGTATCGGTTTCCGTGTGATTGTGATTTTGATTTCATTTGAATGATTTTTCTATGTGTTACAACTTTCATCTTAAGCCCATTCATGTTTGAAGCCCAAAAACCCATGTTTTGGCCCAAAGAGGGTAAAATTGTCTTTTATGCACACATCTGGACACAATTTACGAGATCTCAAAACCATGTCAAAAATATACTTTTTGGAAACTAGATATTTCGATGATCGTTTTATCCTTCTTCATCGAAGTCATCCGAGGTCAACAAGATCGTGTTTTGGTCATTTCAATGTTCATGTTAATTGGGGCCCATTGTCTTCACTTAAGCCCCATCTCCCTCTCTTTTCATTCACTTTACCAAATCTCTGCAACTTTCTTAACCTAGGGTTGAAAACCCCTCTTTCCTTTCCATCTTCCTCACCTTGCATGATCTAGTTAGAGATCTCCAAATAGAATTCCAAGACCATCATCTTCTTCCTCCCCTTGCAAGCTTTCTATTGGTACAAATTTCTTGGAGTTTCTTGTGGGACAAGCTCTTCATTTTCTCCCTCCTCTCTTGTTTGAGCTTCTCTAGGTAAGAGCTTCAACCCATGCTTTTCATAAAGTCTTTTTAGTTCCTTAAAGATCTTGTTTTTCATGTTACAAACCCTTTTGGTAAAATGGGTTTCTTGTTTTCAAGATTGAGTGAGTTTTGTGTGGTTTTCTTGGGTTTTTTGTAGTTCTTTGGATTGGCTTGAGTGAAGTCTTAGAGAGGAGTGTTTAGCAATTGGGCAAGGCAAGTAATCTCTATAGGACCATTGTGCATATGTATTTTAAGCTTCATTGTTGTTTTAGAAATCTTGCCTATAAATATGTTTATAAGCTTCATGATCATGTTTTCCTTTGATTGAATGTTTAAAATTGGGAAAAATGTGTGTTTTGTCCCTTGGAGAGCATGTAGGCTCAGGGAGTGCAAGTGGAAGGAGAAACAAGAAGAAGGGAAGAAGGAAATGTAAAAATTTCAACTGGACTGCATTTCCCGTGCAGTTCGGTCAGCCGTCGGTCGGCTGGCGGCTAGCCGAAATCCTCATTTCGGTTAACCGCGAGCTGACCGAGATCGGCGGTTCCCTTTCCAGAAGCTGACATTTTGACAGTGGGTCTCGGTCAGCTGGACGGTCAGCAAGAGGCTAGCCGCCATACCCCATGTCGGCTAACCGTTGGCCAACTGCGAGTGTCGGTTCCTTTTCCCGAGAGCTATATTTCAGACTGGATTTCAAGCGGTCAGCCCTGTTAGGGATTTTGTAGATTGCAATTTGATGGATGCATAATCATTCAAGCATCATTTGATTTACACACTTGCATTGTTTTAGATAAACTTGAAATCTTGTTTTATTCATGCATTGCTTTTAAGATTTGTAAAAGTATCAATTTATGCATGATTTGTTTTTAAAACTTGGATGCATTTGTTTTTGGAAAAAGTTTTAGAAATCAAGTTAGCCTATGTTTTGAGTTTTGAATCATTTTAGGCTTTGTGTGTTTCATGTTTTTAAACATCTTAGAATGATTTAAAACATGTATTCAAGCTTGGTTTAGTGGCCCAAAAATCCCCTCCAAGAGAAACCTTCAAATATGCAAAGAATTGGAAATTTTGTCCAAAGGGGGGTGGTCCGGCAGTGTCGCCGGTCGACCGGCGTAGAGGTCCCGGTCGACCGGGAACACTGCAGGCAGAAAGTGGCCTGAAGCTCCAACGGTCAGAAATTTGACCATTGTGCTTTCCCGGTCGACCGAGACCTGTTTGCAGGTCGACCGAGGACTAGCCGTTGGGCACTTTTTGCTATAAAAATGAGTTCTTTCTTTGTCAAAAGTTGGAGATTTTGAAGACTCTTTTGAGGAGCTTTGAGACAAGACAAAGGGGATGAACTAAGAGAGACCAAAGAGTCATTTGGTTAGCTAAAGCTTGGATTAATGAAGTTAAATCTCTAAGTAAGCTCTACCTCTCTTAATCATAGTTTACCTGCTTTGTTTAAGTTATTGGTAAATGTTTTTGAGCATGATGACTATGATGTGATGAATCCATTCTTCTCTCAATCTTTGATCTAATTAAGATTGGATTCTTCACTTTGTTTTCATCCAAGTAGTTTTTAATCTTTCTTAATCATGCTTAGTCTAAATCTTTGATTTCTTTTATATAGCATGATTCTTTTTCTTGGTTGAGACATTACTTGTTGTTTTCATTCATTTAAACATTAGTAAAATTATTTTGATTTTGAAAACAACATTGCACATGCATCACATGTTCTAAGTTAGTCATTTTCATACAACTTGTGAGTCTTTGATTTTCATGTCATTAACAAGTTGATTTTCATACATGTGATTTGCATTAGACTTCAATCAAATCTTTCATGAGCTTTAAACTTTGAAATGCTTTAAGCATATATTTGATTAAGCTTTCTTTTTAAACTTGATTGAAGTTATCACACACACACATCATGAGCATACACATTTGCATTCATTTAGTGTTTGTGTGAGTTTGTTATTCACTTTCATATCCGCCTATTTTAGAGGCAAATACATTGTGCTTAAATTGTATCTCTTAGAGTGATCTTTTGTGAAGACACTTTCTTAGAGAAATCTTTATTTGTAAAGGTTATTGCTTAACATTGAAAAGCATTTTGTAAAGGTTATTGCTTAGCCTAGAAAAGCACATTGAGAGGTTGTTGTTTAGCCTAGAAAAACAACATTGTAAGGGTTATTGCTTAGCCTAGTAAAAAGCATAAATAGTGGAAATCCGGTGGGGTGAATAGATCACAAGCCGGTAGTGGACGTAGGCATTGAGGCCGAACCACTATAAACCTTGGTGTTGTGGTGCTTGCTTTTGTGGTGATTGTTTATATTAGCTTCCGCATATTGTTTGATTAATCATCACATGTGACTAGTTTTTGTTAAGAAGTTAAAATTGATTTAAATTGGTCACAATTGTAGCTCACCCTATTCACCCCCCCCCCCCCCCCTCTAGGGTTAGGATCCAAGGACTTTCAAGCCCTACGGTCAGCTTACGGCTAACTGCCAAGTCCTAGTTCGGCTAACCGTAAGCTAACCGCAGTCAGTTCGGTTCCTTTTCCAGAGGGCTGTGTTAGACCTGGATTTCTAGCGGTCAGCCTGTCTGTCAGCTGGCGGCTAGCCGCCAGACCCTAGTTCGGCTAGCCGACACCTCACCGCGAGGTGACTGAAATTGACAAATTTCCTGTTTTGAAGAGTTTTTGCAAGAATGAAAAACTAGAACATGTTAAGTGGCCTTTAGCCTGATATTATGCACTCGAAATCGAGATGTCCTTGAACTTCTGGGGCACCAATTCTGTTTTAATTCCAACATCTGGGCTTCGGCTGCACAACGATCAACCAAAGGTCCTTGCATGAGCTTGATAGGCTTTGTATTCATACTTTGGTTTCGATATAAGGAATATCATCGTGTACTCGTTTTGAAGTTTAAGTACAAGCTCATTTTGAAGATGTGTTTCAAGAAAAAGGGGATCACTTCCTAAGCGTGTTATGCATATTAATTATGCCGTTGCTAGTCGTGTTCATCGTGTTTTGATAAGTGATTTCCCCCTTTTTATCTCGACATGTTTTGATAGTGTTTCGCGTGTTTTGTGCATTCATGAATTAAGTAACACCACTGAGCTTGGACTGCCCTTTTAGTTTGATCCACTGTCTGGGGGTCCTTAAACATGTGGACTGTCTGCAGACTGGTCGTGTATTTATTACACATCGTGCATGTCCGGTTCCGCGGCCGGAATTCCCGTCTTTGTGGGAAATCATGTCGTGATTATATTATGTATATCGTGCTTGTCGTGCGTGCTTGCTCTTTTCATTATATAAATGATGGAGAAAGGATGGGCTCTTTGTGGATTGTAACTATTCATGCTATTATAAGTACTCATGCTAGTTTGTTTTAGTATCCCAACTCAGTTAAACATTTCTGCAAATGTATCTCAGTCAGTATGGTATTTCAAATCAAGGATTTGCTTATATGTTTTTCTTTAACGTTATTGGTCCGTGCTTGTTCCTAAATTGATTACCTGCCAAACCGTTGTGTTTGACCCTTGTTTGTTGGTGCCCAGGTACAGGAGACGTTACCTTTGAGGAGGAGCGTCAGGAGGAGGCTTGTGAGCCAACCCCTGTGAGAGAGTGGCAGCCCGACGATGTCATCTAGACGTCGGGCGGGTTCTTGAGTCTCGTCATCATTTTGTTGGGGTTTCCTTTAACTATTTTTAGAGAAGTGTATTGGCCTCTGTTGACCTCTTATGGGTTGTAATTAAACTTAAATTACTTTTGAGTCAATTTTATAACTTGAACTATGTTGGGAATGCCATGTTAGCTTCTTTCTTTGATACTATGTCTTATTACTATTTGTCATGGCACTTAAATAGTCTATTGGTGCTCATTTTGATATGTTTTGCTACACGCTTCCGCATACTTGATCGTGTGAGTTAGATTCCGCGTGTCTTGGGAATCCTCACCGTGGGAACCTGTGGGAAAGTATATCTCCGAGGTACACTATCACAACGTCGCAGGCCCGGGGGTCCCGTTCCGGGGTCGCGACAAGAAGTCTCAATTTTGTTGCACAAGAAGAGACTGAGCACTCTAACCTTTGGGTTGTGAGCCGGTTAGGTTCATAACCATCACTTAATATTTATGTTAACAGGAGACCCTCTTTGTTTAAATAAAATCTTCAAATCGCCCTCATGCTGCTCCTCCTCCTCCTTTTATAATCAGCAAACCCTTTATTGTTTCAGAATGCTTATTAACCAACAAAAATAAGAAACATTCAATCATTGAACATTTTATAACAGTATAGCCAAAAACTAGATGCCCATTTTAACTTGTTAGCTACAGATAGTGAGTGAAATCACAGTTAAAGTCACAAATATACATTGACAGCCCTGGTTAAAGTCAGAAATAACAATAAAACATTTCCATTCATTCCCATTTGCACATTTGATGAAGCAAAAAATATAAAATGAAGCATGCCAAATACCCACTTATTTCGTACTTAACTCCTGCTAGACTTGTACAGCACAAGTATGGAACATGATGATAAATTTCACCATAATCATTGTTGTAGCATTATCCCATCAATCCGAAATTGAATTAAAAAGAAAATTAAAAAATTAGAAAAAGGAATTTTTTGATAGAATGCATGGAGGATTAATAGTTATTCAATATACCTGTTGGATCCTAGAATCCTATATTAAATGTGCTCCCATCCACTACCACATTTGTATTGAAATTGCCAGAGAATTAGAGTAACAAAATAATACCCACTACATAATGCTTTCTAGCCAAAGGAAATTAAAAACTAAACAATCCAGTAGAATACTATGATAGAAAAAAAATGACATAGATCTTTGAAACATCCAACAAAATACTGTAAAATTTACCAACTTAGATGCATTTAAAATACCCAAAAATATTAAGTTGTTTGAAATCTAATGCAAAATGAATTGTTATTGGATCAACTATGCATTAGAGCGGTCCCAAATGAGCCCCTTTCAGTTCCAACTTAAATTATTAAATCAAACAAAGATTTATGAAACATGGATCAACCTGTAGACTCTTTTCTAAACCTCTATTCCTCAAAATGATCTTAGGAATTCAACATAAAGTATACGAATTCAATATAAAGTATACATTTACCCGCCATGTGGTATATGCCTCGGTGGATACATATCTCTATAGCGACCATGGTCAACACATGTGAGGCCATTGGTGATTGGTGGGACACAATCCAAACCTTTTTTTTTTTTTATCAAACCACAAAACTACACCACAAATATGTATAATAGAAATTAAGACTTCATAGCTAATGCAATCACACATTAACCATGACAGTGCTCACTGACATTGACCATACTGGTTGCAGTTGTCCCTAAACCAACAAGTAATGAGTTAAATCACTCAAAAGAACTTGAAAACCCAAATTCAAATTTCCTCCAAAACTTGAATTTCATTACACCAATCACCAACCACTCCCTTACATTATACCAGTTGTAGCAGGAAAAAAAAATTTCAGGGCTCCACTTCATTAACAAAGATCATCATAACTACAGCACAACTAAAGACACATGGTGACGCGTAATTACAACCATCCAATCAAAAAAGAAATCAGACCTCTTCAGTGGGGCCCACTTTTCCACTCCTCTTGGGCAGCAACATGGTGTGGACATTGGGCAGGACCCCACCATTGACAATGATCACCATCGCCACTACTCTCTCTTATGGAACCTTCCCTACTCTACTCTTCCTCCCCAAAAAATCCTACAATTTCATTCACCCCTTCTGCTTGGAATCACATGGTGGATGTTCTGGATAGCACACCCACACCCAACAGTCCCGCCCAGGGATTGATACTGGGTGGGTTTCCCTACTCTCTGGCTTCAGGCCAACTTGGCATTTTTCTATAGTTCCTATTGTTGTTGTTGGTTCAAGTGTTCAAGGGTTCAAGTCAGAAACCCACCAATTCACGTAACTGTGTAAGATGATAAAATAAAAGAAAGTTCCCCACACAAGAGTCATACCACATTATTATAGCTTGGAGTTGATCTTTAATGCTTTACCCAACTGCCCCACCCATTTGGTTTGTCATAGACAAAAGGCCATGGATAAACAACATTTATCTTCTTCCACCACAACAAGAGGCATAAACAAGCAAATAAATGTCATTTACTTTTATCTTGCAAATGGGTAAGTAGTACCCGTCCACAGAACAATCCAATCACAACATGATAGGGTTTTAAAATATGAAACATATCTAAATCTTAGCGACCATACCCATCGCAGCCCTTCAAATGTAAAATTACTTAAACAAACACATAGCAAAGAATTAATAACAAGCACAGAACTAAGAAAATGATGGTTTGAGATATAATAAACAAAGGGGTAAAAAAAAATTATTATAACATTCCAGGGGAGTATCATCTACAATTAACTTACATCACTCAATCAACTCATCTCAACCTGTGGCACTTTAAATCATAAGAAACTGGCGTTGAATTGGAGGTGTGACAAAGGCCATTTCAGAAGAGCCACATCTGAAAAAACCCACAAAGATATTCAGAGATCAATGGAATTACATCGCCAAAAACAAGTAAATGTTTCAATGGAAAAAAAAAACCCAGAACTATGATATAAAGCAATAACAAATGTGAGCAATTGCAGAACCACTTTTCACAAATTAATATTTTTTTTAGAAAACAAAACAAAAATATGAATTTGTCATGACCCATCAAACTAAAAACAGGGGAACATGGAACAAAACAAGAAATAATCCATATGGGAAAATTGATTTTGCAGGAAAATTGTAATTCAACCTAAATGAAAACTTGGGTTTTATTTATTCTCTTTTAAAGAAACGAGGACTGTAACAATCAACCCATCATTGTTAAAACAGAGAACGTAAAAAGAAAAGAATCTAGAAATTTGGTTAGGAATCAAAATATCAATCTGCTCCTAGAAGGTGATATCTTGGAAGATACCCGGATGCATTTTTTTTTGTGTGTGTTGATATGTGAGAGAGAGAGAGAGAGTATTTATAGGGTGTCAAACTGCAAAGCCAACGACAATACCTCTACTGAATAAAATAAACTGAATAACATGCACATTCAATCAAATGTGCAATTCATGAAAATTAGGTTAAGGAGGGTACGAGTAAATCAAATGAGGTGGTAAAAACAATACCTCTAGGCGGCTGGAGGCTGGGGCGGTGGGGGAAGAGGGAGGAGACAAGGCCGGGTGGAAGCACTTCCGGTGGGGAAGGGGCCGCTGGCCGGCATAAAGAGAGATGGAGATAGAGATCATACCTTGGCATGCTGCATTTGTAAGAAAAAGAAGATTCAAAAGGAGGGTTTGGCTTGCTGCAGTAAAAAGAAATTCGGAAGAAGGGTTTATTTACCGCAGGAGAAAACGGGCATGAGTATTTTATAATTTGAGAAAATTTCATAACTTTGAGCGGGTGCTCCTATGGCCCACTGAAAATAAGTTTCGGCTCACCCTATATAATACTAGTAGCTAAAAATATATCTTTAATTAGCCTCAAAAGCATAGGCCGCCACATAAAGTTAGACGCTAAAAACTAAAAAAATTTCCACCAAAATTTAGGGCCATTAAAGTGGCATTTATACAAGTAGCCACTGCTATGGGCGCCACTAAAAGTTAATTAAAATTGACTTTTAGCAAGGGCGAGTTAGGATTTTTATAAGATTTTTAAGTGGTGCTTGTGGGCTCAAAATACATGCCTCAGGTGTTTTTTTCAAATTGGGTGGGGGCTTTCCTTATATATGACTCTGGCCCTCGATGAATAACCAGCATTAAAGATTTCCGACATTTATAAGGTATCGTTAAATCTAATTTTGATTAGAGATTATCTAATCATATGATTGAACACACAAAAAAAAGTTAATAAAATAACATTTTTTTAGCCATGTTTTATTGTTTGGTCGATCTTACAGTGGTTCCAACTCAACTCTAAACAAAAAATTGGGATTCCATATAAATAAATGCGCTTGATCATTTTGAACGACTCTGATTATCCATACATATATGGGAACGAGTGGGACCCATCCAAAAAAGTTCCCAGCATACTCCGCTAGAAGCTATTGTAGTTGCCCCCAGAATTATTAAAAAAAAAAAAACATGAAAAAGGCAGAGATTTGGGAATAAATCAAAGCGATTAAAACGGTGTGCTCATATTATTTTGGCAAAAAAGAATTTTACTAAATGGAGTTCTGTGGACGTAGACCTGTGCGTTGCCAGTAGGCAAAATAAATTGTCAACGCATTATTGCATCGCCATTAGGTTAATACGCGTTGGCAAAACTTTCACACTACTTTGGCGGAAATCTTTGTTGGAGCCAATGTATGTTTTCCACAACTTTTGCCAATGCGGTCTTACTTGTGTCGGTGAAAGTAGCAATTCTCTACAACTATTGCCAACGCAGTTAAAATATGTATCGGAAAAAAGACTTCTACCAACGCCAATTTTCATTGCGTCGGCAAATAGTGTCGAAAAAGTTTTTCCACAACTTTTGCCAACGCGGTCTTACTAGCGTCGATAAAAGTAGTAATTCTCTGTGACTTTTGCCAACGCAAATTTTCAAGGAAAGTTTGTCATAAATGGGGCTTTGCTGACACAATAATGCGTCAGCAATGGTACGAATAAAAACTTAGAGCTTTCCCAACACACATCTATGCGTCGCCAGTAGGTAAGATAATTGTCAATGCATTATTGCGTCGCCATTAGAAAAACACGCGTTGGCAAAACTTTCCCTCTCTTTTGGAGGGATTTTTTGTTGGCGCCAATGTGGTTCTCACAGCTTTTGCCAACGCAGTCTTACTTGCATCGGAAAAAGTAGCAATTTTTGTAACTTTTGCCAACGCAGTCCAAATATGCGTTGGAAATAAGACTTTTGCCAACGCAAATTTTCACTGCATCGGCAAATAGGGTCGGGAAAGGTGCAATTTGTTGTAGTGACACTTGCATTGTTTTAGAAAACCTTGAAATCTGGTTTTATACATGCATTGCTTTTAAGATTTGTAAAAGTATTGTTTTATGCATGTTTTGTTTCTAAACTTGGATGCATTGGTTTTAGAATCCAAACTCTTTTGAAAACCTAATTCTTTGTGCATTACTTTTGTGAAATCATATTGAGAATTTAGGTTTGTGCCTTGCATGCATTCATCACTTTTAGAATCATCTTTGTATGCATTTTCTTATGAAAAGAGTTTTTAGAAATCAAGCTAGCCTTTGGTTTTAAAGTTTCAAATCATTTTAGGCTTTTTGTGTTTCATGTTTTAAAACATCTTCATTTGATTTAAAACATGTTTCCAAGCTTGATTTAGTGGCCCAAAAATCCCCACAAAGAGAAACCTTCAAATATGCAAAAGTTGGGATTTTTTGACCCAGGGGGGTGGTCCGGCAGTGTCGCCGGTCGACCGGCCCAGAGGTCCCGGTCAACCGTGAACACTGCAGGCCATCTGGGCCCCTGGAGCCCCAACGGTCATATTTCCGACCGTTGTGTGATCCCGGTCGACCGAGACCTGTTTGCAGGTCGACCGAGGACTAGCCGTTGGACTGTTTTCTTGTATAAAGTCCATTCATTTCCAACCTTCTTTAAGGCTTGATACATGAACTTTTGAGACCATTTTGGAGCCAAAGAAAGGGGAAGAAGTTGGAAAGGCTAGAGGGCTATTTGGAAATCAAATGCTTGAGTTTTAAAAAGGTAGATCTTTACTTGTATTTTGATTTCCATTAAAATGAAATCCATGCATGCTTAAATCTTTGTATTTTCACTTATGCATGATTTCTAGAGTTGTTGTTGCAAACTCAATATCATCTTTGGTAAATTAGTTTGGTTTGCAAACTCTCTTATCCTAATCACATGTGTTCTTAGACTTTAACATTCATACAACATGTTTTAGTTCATTTCTTTAAGTTGTGTGAATCTTTCATGTGATTAGTTTTCTCTTCAATCATCATTTTATAAGCTTGGATTTTAAAATGCATCATGCATTCATTTAGGAGCTTCATTGTTGAATTTGTTTGAAGCAAAGCATTCATACACTTGTGCACACACTTTAGCTTGTTTTGGTGTATGTTTATAATTTGTATTACACTTTCACATTAGCCTATTTAGAGGCAATTTATATGTGCTTAATTTGTATCTCTTAGAGTGTTCTTTTGTGAAGACACCTTCTTAGAGAAATCTTTATTTGTAAAGGTTATTGCTTAGCCTAAGAAAAGCATTGTGTAAAGGTTATTGCTTAGCCTAAGAAAAGCATCTTGTAAAGGTTATTGCTTAGCCTAGAAAAGCACATTGAGAGGTTGTTGTTTAGCCTAGAAAAACAACATTGTAAGGGTTATTGCTTAGCCTAGTAAAAAGAATAAATAGTGGAAATCCGGTGGGGTGATTGGATCACAAGCCGGTAGTGGACGTAGGCATTGAGGCCGAACCACTATAAACCTTTGTGTTGTGGTGTATGCTTGTGGTGATTCATTTATTAGCTTCCGCATATTGTATGGTTAATCATCACATGTGACTAGTTTATGTTAAGAAGTTAAAATTGATTTATAATTGGTCATATTTGTAGCTCACCCTATTCACCCCCCCCCCCCTCTAGGGTTAGGATCCCAAGGACTTTCAGAGAGGAGAGTCCTCAGCCAAGTAAGCTCTATCTTTAAATATTAAAAGCCCATTTTGAAGTTTCCAAGGGCCCCTTCTTGGACCAATTGTAGTAGACGTTGGAGAGTTAGGTTTGTTTGGATCTCTTCTTTGATTACTTCTACCCAATTTGGTACAGGCCGAGAAATGGCTAAAAGATTTATGAAATTCACTGCCATATCTTCTCTCCGAGAAAGGGCGTCCGCTACAATATTTTCCTTGCCTCTCTTGCATTTGATGATGAAGTCGAACCCCATTAGCTTGTAGAGCCATCTTTGTTGTGAAAGTCCGTGATCCGAACCCTAGAGGGGGGTGAATAGGGCGAGCTTCAAATTAGTGACCAATTATGACCAATTTTAACTTCTTTAAAATAAACTAGTCACAAGTGGTGATTAAGTAAATAAATGCGGAAGCTTATAAAAACAATCACCACAAAGCATGCACCATCACACAAGGATTTATAGTGGTTCGGCCTCAATGCCTACATCCACTACCGGCTTGTGATCCAACACCCCACAGGATTTCAACTATTTATGCTTTTCAATAGGCTAAGCAATAACCTTTACATTATGCTTTTCATAAGTTAAGCAATAACCTCTACAACCAAAAGGTTGGTTATCTCTCTAAGTAGTGTCTAAAATACACTCGATGGAGATACAATTTATAGCTCATTACAATGCCTCTTAATTAGGCGGATATGAAAATGAAAATCTAATTCACACACACACACACACACACTATGAATGCAAAGATGAATGCACAATGTGTATCTATGATGTCCTCAATCAATTTTAAAATGAAAGCTCATAAATGTATGCCTAAGGCTTTTGAAAGTTTTAGCTCATAAAAACATTTATGATTGAGGAAAGAATGCTAATCACATGTTAAAAATAACTTGTAAAAGACATACATATGTATTCTAAACAAGTTGTGAAATTCTAAGAACAAAACATGTGATGCATAGGGATGTCAATCAAATTAACAATGTAGCTCAATATGTGTATGCTATAAGCATAGAACATAAAAATAGATTTGATTGAAGTTAGAGGACAAATCATATGTAATTATAAATTCAACTTGAAAATGATATACCTATCAATGCTAAACAAGTTGTGAAACTTTAAAACAAAAGTACATATGATTTGTGAAGTTGCTGAATCCAAAACATAAAATAGATTTGAAAGTGATTTTCTTATGATGAAAAACAACAACCAAAGATTCAACCAAGTATAAGAATCATGTTACATAAAATTTCAAAGATGTTTTCATTAACATGATTTACTTAGATATACCAATTTAAGTACTACTTTGATTGAATCAAGGTGATGCATCCAAAAAAATAAATCAATTCAAAACATATAGATGTTAAGGACACAACAAAACATAGTTTATCATGCTAGAAAAGATTTACTAATAATAAAGCAAAGCATGACAACATATGGTTAAGGAAAGTACAACTTACTTAGTGATTTAACTCAATGGAACCGAGCTTTAACTTTCCAAATGATCCCTTTCATCCCTTAGCTCATTCCCTTTTGATTGGCCTCAAAACATCTCAAGGAGGGCATAAAAATTGTTAACTTTTGGCAAAGGAATGAACTAGTATTTATAGCCAAAAAATGTCCAACGGCTCTTCCCCGGTTGACCTGGCCTTCAACGGCCATAAAACTGACCGTTTGAAAAGAAGCCCAACGGCTCTTTACCCGGTCGACCCGCAGTGGGCTCGGTCGACCGAGCACACTGCAGGTCGACCCGGGCCCAGGGACCAAATTCCCTTAAAATTCATATTTCAAAGTATTTCTTGAAGGGAACTTTTGGGTCACCGAATCAAGTTTGGAAACATGGTATAAATCAAACTAAGAGGATTAAAACCAAGAAAACATAAAAAGCCTAAATTGACTTGAAAGATTTAAAACTCATAGGCTTGCTTGATTCATAAAACTTCTTTTCAAATAAAAATGCATCCAAGTTAAAAATCAAAACATGCATAAATCAATATTTCTAACAATGCATGTGTAAATCAAGATTTCAAGTTTTTCTAAAACAATGCATGTGTGAAAATTCAAATGATGCTAGAATGATAATGCATCCATCAAATTGCAATACACAAAATTCCTAACATGTTGTGCAACGGTTGTAATCTTTTGGTCCCACAAATGCTTGAAGCTTTGATGATCCGTGTGTACCTCAAGCTGCCTCCCCAAAAGATAAGGCCGCCACTTCTATAGGGTGAGGACAAGAGCGAGCATCTCTTTCTCATATGTGGAAAGGAAAAGATGTTTTTCCTGTAGAGCACGGCTGAAAAAAGCAATTGGTCGCTCCTGCCTTAAAATAGCTCCAATACCCGGTCCTGATGCATCACACTCCACAATAAAAGGTCTTGAAAAATCTAGAAGGGCTGACATTGGGGCGTCAGTCATAGCCTCCTTGATTTTTTGAAATGTGTCTTCAGCCGGTGGACTCCATGAAAAGGAGTCTTTCTTGAGCATCTTTGTAAGCGGGCCAGCTATTTTACCGAAATCTTTAATAAATTTTCGGTAATAACCGGTTAACCCAAGGAAGCCACGTAATGCCTTTGCTGATTTAGGCTTTGGCCGGTCCACCAATGATGTTATCTTGTCAGGGTCCACAGCCACACCTGTATTGGACACAACGTGGCCCAGGTACTGAATTTCCCTTTAGCCAAATTGACATTTTTCCAGCTTGACAAATAATTGGAGAGATTTAAGAATAGAAAAAATAATATCCAAATGCCTTACATGCACATCCCAAGTATTTCTATAAATTAAAATATCATAAAAAAAAAGAATGAATTTTCTCAAATAATTTTGAAATATCTCATTCATGAGAGCTTGAAATGTTGATGGCGCGTTGGTGAGGCCAAATGGCATCGTCTTTTCAACATCATATGCATCCGGATTTTATGCTAGCCAAATCATAAATCTAGCTTTGAGAAAATTTGTGCTCCGTGCAATTCGTCCTAGAGTTCATCAATCATAAGAAATTTATCTTTAATTGTGATTTTATTGAGAGCCCTGTGATCAATACACATCCTCCACGACCCATCATGTTTCTTCACCAAGAGAATCAGAGACGAATATGGGCTGTTACTAGGGCGAATCACCCCAGTTGATAACATTTCGACGACTATCTTTTCAATTTTAGATTTCTGATAGTTGGGATACCTGTATGGCCTGACACAAACGGGCCCTTGTCCTGGAAGCAGTGGAATCTTTTGATCAAGCACACGTTGTGGCGGATGGCCCTTAGGTTCGATGAACACCTCCTTTTTCTTTGCTAAAAGTTGTTTCATTTGCACTGGACTTTTGAAGCTTGTTTGGTACATTTGTGGGGTCCCCAAAGAGAACATCTGCAACAAAAGTCCTCTCTTTTTTCTGGCTGTCTGGTCCATGTGTTCTGCACTAATTATTTTATTTTTAGGTATAGATAGGCCTTGCAGTGTTACCTCCCTATCCTTGACGTGAAACTTCATTTGTAATTTTGAGAAATCCCAGACAATGAGTCCTGATGTACAAAGCCACTGAGTTCCTAAGACCATATCATATCCTTCTAAAGGTAATAAATAGAAGTCAACAATGATAGGGATTCCTTGCAAATTAAGCTGGATGTTTATACATTTACCTGGGCTGATCAGTTTATCTCCAGACGCCACCACCACCTCAAACCTGTTCCTAAGTTGTGTCATTAATCCTGCTCTCTGTGCTACCCGTTCACTCACAAAATTGTGAGTACTGCCCGAATCCACAAGGACATACACATCTATATGTCCAAGACTGCCTTTAACTCATATGGTTTTAGGTGCACGTTGATTGACACTTAAATATGTAACACTTAACCGCAAGACTATGGTGTCGTCAAGTAGTAAAGGACTAAAGAGTCCGGATTATCGATCCCACGGAGAGATGATGGAACAAGCAATGAATCCAATTTAAGTAGAATTGAACTAAAATATAGCTAATATAGAAATTGAAGTGAACAATTAAACCTACTAAACTATGTGTGAAAAATGGAATTAAACTGGAATGTGGAACAAAACTAAAATAGTAACTAAACTACTCTAACTAACAATCTAAAATATGAAATTAATAAGATCTAACCAACTACACCAAACTAGTGGATGAATGGTGGTGGAAATGAAAGATTTAATGTGATGATGTGGTGTGAAATGTGTAGGATTTTAAGACAAGTTGTGTGAAATGTATATGATTCTAAAACAAAGACTCAAATTAACAATAATAAAAATAAAAGATTAGGCAATCCAAAATCCACTGAGTATGTAATTAATCCAATCAATGTATGTTCTAATTTAACTCCAAAATCTACAATCCAATTAGCAATCTCTTGCCTAATTGGATTGGATGATATAACAATGAAGATCAGAATAAAGAAATGTTAGACCCCGACCCAGACTAATTCGATTAGTGTGTGATTAGTGTGTTTCTAGTCCTAAGTGGGTTTAGTTACCATTGGGTTATAAATAATTAGTTTTAGTCCTGAACGTAGCTTTGAGAATTTTGGGAACGTTTAATGTTATTCAGACATGCTTAGGAAGGCCTGAGTGTACGTGTAAGCTTGGGGGGATCGTTTTGATTTTCATTTTAATTATGAGTCTTATTTCATTTGAATAGTTTTATTATTCATTACAACTTTCGTTTTCGGCCCGTTCATGTTTGAAGCCTAGAAATCCTAGTTTTTGGCCCAAAAGGGTAAAAATTATCTTTTATACCCAAACTAGGACACAAATTTTGAAATCTCAAAATCATGTCAAAATTATACTTTTTGGAAACTAGATTTTTCGAGGATCATTTTATCCTTCTTCGTCGTTTTCATCCGGGGCCCGCTGGAACATGTTTTAACCTTTGCAAGTTTCAGAACTTTGTGGGGCCCACTTTCCACTCAACTTAAGCCTCATCTCCCTCCCTCATGTTTCACTTTCCCAAATCCTGCAACTTTCAAGACCTAGGGCCGAGAAACCCTTTTTCCTCTTCACCTTCTTCCTCTTGAATGCTTAAGCTAGAGACCTCCAAATGAAATTCCAAGACTATCATCTTCTTCCAAGCTTTCCATGGGTACAAATCTCTTGAAGTTTCTAGCTAGAAAACCTCCCCATTTTCTTCATCTCTTCTTGTTTGGGCATCTCTAGGTAAGAGCTCCAACCCATCTCTTCAATGGAGTCTTTTCAACTCCTAATAAGCTTGTTTTTTTTAACATGCAACACCTATTTCGAAATGGGTTCTTGTTTTCATATTTGAATGGGTTTTGAATGGTTTTTCATGGGGTTTTTGTAGTGTTTGGCTTAGCTCTTGGGTAGGAGTGTTTGAAAAAGTGTTTGCTTGGCATTTGGGCGAAAAGGCAAGTAATCTCTATAGGTTGAATGTTGTATGTGTGTTTGAGGATTTCATTGTTACCCCTGAAAATTTCATAAAACTTGTTATGTTTTCTTTAGATTTCTTCTTATGTGATCTCTAATCAAGTATATGCATTAATGTCTAGTGTTTTCCCAAACTTCTAGATTTCTATTTGGCTTCAAACCCTTGTTTCATTATGAGATTTGTATTTGTTTTAATGGAGAGTGAATGTTCAGATTTTGGATTTGATGATATGAAAATGTGAAAATGAACCCTTGGAGAGCATGAAGGCTCAGGGAAGTGCAGGTGCTTAGTTGTGAGAAGAATGGGAGAAAAATTGTGGAAATCTGACTTGAAACGCACTACCTGTGCAGCGTCGGTCAGCTGTCGGTCATCTGTCGGCTAACCGACATGCCATTTCGGTTAACCAACAACCAACCGAACTCTGTCGGTTCCTTTTCCAGAAGCGACACATCGCGTCAGGGATTTCTAGATCATCTGTCGGCTAACCGACATACCCATTTCGGTTAACCGACAGCCAACCGAACTCCGTCGGTCCCTTTTCCAGAATGCTACATTTTTTCTTGACATGGATTCAGGCGGTCAGCCGTCGGTCAGCTGACGGCTAGCCGACACTCCCCATTTCGGCTAGCCGACAGGTGACCGACATGCTGAACGAATTAGCAAAATGACTTGTTTTTGAAGGATTTTCTGTAAGAGTGAAAACTAGAATATGTTTAGGGATCTTTAGCTTGATATTGTGTACTTGAAAATCTGAAATGTCTTTTAACTTTGAGGGCACCAATTCTCCTTTAAATTCCAACATTGTGGTTTCAATTACACAAGGGTACCAAAATCCTTACATATGCTTGATAGACCTTGCTTTCTAACTTTAGTTTTGATACAATAAGTACATCGTGTACTCGTTTTGAATTTCAAGTATAAGCTCGTTTGAAGATTGATTTCAAGTATTAAAAAGGGGATCGCTTCTTAAGTTCGTATGCATATATTTATGCCTTTTGCAAGTCGTGCCTTGTTTTGTTTTGATAAGTGATTTTCCCCCTTTTTTATATCGACGTGTTTAGACTGTATTTCGCGTGTTTTATGGATTCATGAATTCAAGTGAACACCACTGAGCCTGAACTGCCCCTTCAATCTGATCCACTGTCCGGGGGTCCTTAAACATGTGGACTATCTGCAAATTGGTCGTGTATTTATTACACATCGTGCGTGTTCAGTTCCGCGGCCGGAATCTCCTTATATGTGGGAATCGTGCCTTGTTTATATTATGTATATCGTGCTTGTCGTGCGTGCTTACTCTTATCATCATGTATGGTGGAGAAAGGATGGGCTCAATGTGGATTCTACTATTCATGATATTATAAGTATTCATGTTAGTTGTTTTGGTATCTTAACTTGTTGCATTTAGTTTTGTTTATTATGATTTTTTTTAAACATTTATTGTTTCATGCTCGTACCTAAATTGATTACCTGCCAAACTGTCGTGTTTGACCCTTGTATTTTGGTGCCCAGGTGCAGATGACGTTGCCTTTGAGGAGGAGCGTCCGGAGGAGGCTGTTGAGTCACTCCCAGTCAGAGAGTGGCATCCCGACGATGTCAACCAGACGTCGGGCGGGATCTTGAGTTTCGCTTCATCTTGTTTTGGGCTTTATTTTTGTTATTTTGAGAATTCTATTATCCTCTGTTGGCCTCTTATCGGATGTTACAAAACTTAACTTACTTTCGTGTTAACCTTATAACTTGAATTATACTGGGAATGCTATGTTATGATTCCTTCTTCTGATATCTTGGACTTGATGCTGTTAGGGATTTTGTGTTATTGCAATTTGATGGATGCATTATCATTTTAGCATCATTTGAATTTTCACACATGCATTGATTTAGAAAATCTTGAAATCTTGATTTACACATGCATTGTTTTTAAGACTTGTAGAAATATTGATTTATGCATGTTTTGATTTTAAACTTGGATGCATTTATATTTGAAAAGAAGTTTTAATAAATCTAGCTAGCCTATGTCTTAATTCTTTCAAATCTTTTTAGGCTTTTTATGTTTCATGATTTTAAACTTCTTAGTTTGATTTAAATCATGATTCCAAACTTTATTTAATGGCCCAAAAGTCCCCACATGAGACTACTTTGAAATATGCAATTTTAGGGGATTTTGGTTCCAGGCCCGGGTCGACCGGGTCCCTGCGGGTCGACCGGGTAAAGAGCCATTGCAGCTCTTTTCAAGCGGTCAGTTTTATGACCGTTGAAGGCCAGGTCAACCGAGCCCTGTTCCAGGTTGACCGGGGACTAGCCGTTGGACACTTTTTGGCTATAAAATGAAGTTCATTCCTTTGCCAAAGTAAGAGACTTTTAAGCCATCCTTGAGGTGTTTGGAGACAAGACAAAGGGAATGAACCAAGAGAGACCAAGAGGTCATTATTGAAGCTAAAGCTTGGATCAATGAAGTTAAATCTCTAAGCAAGCTTTACTTTTATTAATCATATGTTATATGCTTTGTTTAAATTATTGGTAAATGAATTTTAGCATGATAACTATGATGTGTTGAATCCATTCTTCATTTAATCTTTGATCTAAGTTGGATTGGATTCTTCACCTTGATTTCAAACCAAGTTTGTTTTAAAATCTTCTTTAATCATGCTTTGCCAAAATATTTGATTTCTTTTATAGCATGATTCATTTACTTGGTTGAATCTTTATTTGTTGTTTTCATTCATTTAAACCTTAGTCAAATTTATTTGGTTTTGAAAACAACATTGTACATGCATCACATGTTTTAAGTTAATAAGTTTCATACAACTTGTGAGCCTTTGATTTTTATTTCCTTAACAAGTTTGTATTCATACATGTGATTGGCATTTCACTTCAATCAAATATTTTTATGTGCCTTATACTTTTAAATGCTTTGAGCTTACCTTTTAACTTGATTGAAGTTATCACACACAAACACATCAAGAGCATACACATTTGCATTCATATAGTGTTTGTGTGAGTTAGGTTTTTAATTTCATATCCGTCTATTTAAGAGGCAATTGTATTGAGCTTAAATTGTATCTCTTTGAGTATTTGTGTAGACACTTTCTTTAGAGAAATCTTTTTATTGTAAAGGTTATTTGCTTAGCCTAGAAAAGCACATTGATAGGTTGTTGTTTAGCCTAGAAAAACATCGTTGTAAAGGTTATTGCTTAGCCTTTTGAAAAACATAATAGTGGAAATCCGGTGGGGTGTTGGATCACAAGCCGATAGTGGATGTCGGCATTGAGGCCGAACCACTATAAATCTTTGTGTGATGGTGAATGCTTTGTGGTGATTGTTTTTATTAAACTTCCGCATTTTGTTTGTTTATCATCACTTGTGACTAGTTTATTTTATAGAAGTTAAAATTGGGCATAATTGGTCACATATTGTAGCTTACCTTATTCACCCTTCCCGCCTCTAGGGTTAGGATCCCGGACTTTCAGATGTTATTTTTAATGTCGCACTTAAAATTTTATCTGTGCTTGTCTTGATGTGATTTGCTACACACTTCCCCAAATTTGATCGTGTAAGCTAGATTCCACGTGCCTCGTGAATCTTCACCGCGGGAACCTGTGGGAAAACACGTCGTGGGCCCGGGCCTCGGTTTGGGGTCGCGACAAGAAAATCAAAGGCCAAGATCATAGAACATCATCTAACTATCCTAACAATAATTCATCAAAATCAAGATGCAAAAGATCAAAGATAAGGGCTCTAGAGTATGCTATGTGAGAGAACTTAATCAAACTACAAAGCTTCAATTGAAATTATCCAAGCACCAAGTGTAGAGATAGAGCATGAGAAATAAAAAAGATTAGCACAATTATATCTAAATCTACTAATCAATCAAGGCACAAGCAGGGAATTTAAACTAAAACATGCATATAATTTAACTAATCACATTACTTAGCTTCAAAAGGAGAGCCTAATCCAAGAGCTTTAGCCACTAAACATCAAGAAAGAGCTCTGAATCTTCATTAATGATCTTCAATTACACACTCTCTCTCTAGATTAGATACACTTAAGCTCCTAATTACAATATAAAAGTATAGAGAATGTAAAATAAAATTGTTACAAGACTAAAAAATAATTTTTTTTCTCCCAATTTATAGAAACATTGAGGACATTTGATTGGCTCATTTTTTTTTTCTTTTTGTGGTCCTTCATTTTGGAGGCTTTTGATGGCAAGCTTTGATTGGTGGAGAGGTTAGAGTTGGAAAATTCAAAAGTGAGGATCATCCTGTTACTATGGCACAGCTCTGCAGCCTAAAACAGGGAGAGAATGAGTCAACTTATGATTTCATTCACAAGTGGAAGGCGATGGCGTACAAGTGCTCCGATGTGCTGCCACAAGCGTCGCTCGTCAACATCTGTCGTAACAACTTGAGAGCAAGGATCTGCTCCATGATTATCGGCAACAAATCAAAGAACCTGGGAGAACTCCTGGAAGCAGCTATGGGGCTGAAACGGTGATCAAAGACCTCAACAGTCAGCAGCCATCAAAGAAAGAGCCGGCTACCATTACGACCTCAAAACCAAAGAAAAAGGAGGTTCTTAATGTGCAAACCAAGTCAGCTCCTCAGCAGCCAAAGAAAGCTGAAAATAAAGTTGTATGTAAAAAACTTGAACTCTTTGATGCCTTCAGAGAACGAGTAGAGAAAAAATACCCGTTCGATGAAGATGTTGAAGAAATCTTCGAGGCACTCGTAGCAAATGGTAAACTCACCTTGCCTGAGCCTAAAAGACCAGGCGATGTTGGCAAAACCAACGATCCTCGGTATTGTCCATACCATCAGATGATCTCGCATCCTCTCAATCAATGCTTCGTTGTGAGAGAAAAGATCAACGAGATGTGGAAAAACGGAGTCATTACCTTTGACAAAAACAATGGGTCTGCCTCTGTCAACATGGTGTCGTATGGACAAACTTCAAAGTCACCAAAGGAGAAGACCACCACTTCCTTCGAGGTGATAAAAATGACCCAAACATCCCAATAGTTGGTTCCTTATCCAACATCGGACGAACAATCTATATGGGTACATCCCGATCTCCTAGAAGATGAAAATTGGGAGATCGTCAAAACAAAACCTACCGCTCGACAGCGAAGGCAAGCCAAGAGACAACTCCGCAAGCTCAAACAGTAGGAGAAAGCTCAACCAAAATAAGAAGTCCCTGAAAAGGCAGAGACCTCTTCCACTGCTTCGCTGGGGGCAATGGAAGAACCCAAGGCTTCAAAGGTGGAAAGAAAATTCACCCTTGGTGATTTCATGCCACCTCAATTTAGAAATGAAACTACACAGGGGGCATCATACTCTTGTAATTCAGTAATTGGATTCTCCATGAATGGACATGAGTCCAGTGACACCGCCAGTGATACCGACGAGTGGGAGGAATCCCTTGAAATAGGAGAATACCTCTCTGATGAAGAATGGGTTCCCGAATCTCACCTTATGTCGATAATCTGGTATAACCCATATAGGCAACAAGGATCCTGGTCTGATGATGAAGAAGACCAGGAGGATGTTCAAGAAAATGTTATTGACCCAGCACCCTTCAACGCTCCAGCGGAACTCAATCGTGTTGAACCACAGGGGCAGACGAAGAAGAAGATTTGGCTCCCATGCTTGATCTTGAAGAGCATACGAGAATCTTGCAGCGCCTCGCCTTAGAACAAGAACAAGATCCTTGCGATCAAAATCCAGAACCAGAAGTCCCTGAAGATCAACAAGTACCTCCTCCCTTAACTCCTGAAAATGGAGAAAACTGCTGGATAGAAGACCCTCTGACATCCGATGATGAGTCCGACTCCCAACAATCCACTCTGGGGGGATCTCCTATCAGGGCAACTTGCAATGCGATAGCTCAGGATGATAGTGCCTCTGAAGCATCATCTACTGAAGACACATACTCTCCGGCTACACCTGATAATATATCTTCCGGAGCTACATTTTCTTAGGTGACTTCTACTGAGATAACATCTTCCCAGCCTTCGTCCCCTGAAACCGTGACGTCGCAACTCACAACTCTTCTGACCGATCATCCTGAAGAAATTTCAGCCGATGGAGACCTGGTCAGTTGGTCCCAAATACCTGACCTCATAGGAGATGTCTGGACCGACAAATTACTCAATGAAGGAAAAAAGTTGTTGGATGTTGTTCATGACTTGTTCCCGAAAAATGCTCTATGTAACGCAATCACTGAGGATGGTGACTCTGTTGCAGACACATCTTCAGCAAATGAGAAGGATCAACCCTTGGATCCCAAGGACGATCTTCCAAATGAAGACCCTTCTCAAGAAGATCTTGAAGTTGGTATAAGTACCCGTTCTGGCCGGGATTACCACAAAAACTACAACCAACATTCTTCTTCTTCTTATGAAAATCCTTCGGGAACACAAAATGTAAACGCCCCAAGTGGCAACAATGATGAACATGCAGGCCCGAAGGAGGCTTTCAAGTACGATTTGATTGAGCACTTCAAACACATACCTGCATGACTGCACATCCTTGACTTATTACGAATGTCTCCACACACTCGTGATAATCTCATTTTAGAACTGTAAAGGCTGAATGCGGATGTCAAAAAACATGCGCCACAAGTCCTACAAATTGAAATGGACTATAGGGTCAAACAATCAAATACTTCCTCAAAAGGAGAAAAGAAGAAAACTGAGGGATCAGGCATTGAATGCCTCTCGGTTTAGAAAGCAGCAAATGCAACCATCGCCTTCGGTAAGGATGATCTCCTGCTAGGCGAGACAAAGCACAACCGACCCCTGTACTTCACAGGGTACATCAAAGAAATGCCGATACACAGAGTCCAGATCGACCCAAGTTCTACACTCAACCTCATCTCTACTTCGGCACTTGAAGAGCTGGCCATCCCACCTAGCAAGCTGAGTCACATGTCTGTATCCATCTTTGGGTACGATGGGAGCGCTCAAAGGCCTATCGGCAAAATCAGGTTCAAGTTGCAAATCGGTGATCTTAGCTTCGAAGTCACTGTGTATGCAATAAGAACCCCTTCATGCTACAACATCCTTCTTGGACGCCCCTGGATACACGAGAATGGTGTCGTCCCTTCAACTCTACATCAATGCATCAAGTTCGTTGGCAATGATGGCTCGATACATCGAGTGTTTACAGACAAAAAGCCCTTCAAAGGCAAAGTAGTCCATTTTGTAAATGCTCAAATGTACAAAGATGAAAAGAAGAAAATGAGGAAGAAATAACACCCTTTGCTGAAAATCTCCGGAAGGATAAAGGCAAGGCTCCTCAGCGATCATCGGAAGAAAACAAACCTTCATGTAGATCTGAAGAGAGAGATCCATCTCCCTTCGTTGTCTCTCTCAAATCTTCAAAGCCCTTGGTCATAACAACCAGAGCAAAAAAGACAAAGCAAAAGTCTAGGGGCAAGTTTGTCGTCTCCTTCATGTCTATCATGCAAGACACGGATTCAGAGTCAGTGTCAGAAGACGACATATCGCCAAGCCAAGCTGACGCTCAACAAGTTCAGCCTGCGCTACTCCAATAGAGATGCCTGCTAACGTAGAAGATCCAACGTTTGCTTCCTTCGTTGTTCCGGCAACCTCAGCAGAAGAGAAGCCAAACTTCTTCCATAGATCAGAAGCTTTCTCATCAAATTCCATACTTGAACCTTTCCAAAACGAAGGTATGCCTCAACTATTTCTATATAGACCTGTGGCACAAGCTATTATGAAGAAAATGGGTTATGACACTCAAAACCCAATCGGTCTGGGGCAAGGTCGCAGTATTCTCACACCATTGGAGCCCGCCTTAACCAAAAGTCAACTGGAAGATTGGAGACTCTATGGTCATGTAGAAAGATCTTCACATGGGTTGGAGTATTATCCCGACGCTCCCATGAGACAGTTGACACAAATGCTGAGGAGTCGATTTGCCGACCAAGCCTCAACATCTCATGTCCTTGAAGACATTGATCTCCCTGGATATCTCTTTGAAGAGTCACCCGTCAAGGATCCAGGAAGTTTTACCAATTCGTACGATTTCTCTGAAGATGAAGAGGAATTATCCGGTGATAAAGACATGTGGTATTCTGACCCAGAAGAACCGTCGTCTCCTAAAGAAGTACCTTACTTCGACCCAATTTCAACAGGCGATTGGGATCACCTCATAGCAAGCCTTGAGAAGATCACTGACCCTGAAGACCCATGATCAGAAACAAAGCCTTGGCCTGAAAATACCCTTGAAACTCCACAAGGTTTCATTGAGTTGGAAGCCTCCGAAAATATTGTGGAGGAACCACCTTCGAACCTTCCAACAGAAGATCTGTTCAAAAGATAGACTTGGGAAAACCAGATAACCCACGCCCTGTATTCATAAGCATGAATATAAAGGATGATGTGTTACCCGACTATATCATTTTTCTTCATGAGTTCGTTGATTGTTTTGCATGGTCTTATACTGAAGTGCTTGGCTTAGACTCCAAGATAGCAGTCAACAAACTCAATCTCCAAAAAGATATCAAGCCTGTTAAACAAGGCCAAAGAAGATTCCGTACTGATGTGACGGACAAAATTGAACAAGAAGTTCAAAAACTCAAAAGTGTTGGCTTCATCCGTGAGGAACAACATCCTTAATGGTTGGCCAACATCATCCCCGTGACAAAGAAAAATGGGCAGATCAGGGTCTGTATTGATTATAGAGACCTAAATGGTGCTTGCCCCAAAGATGAGTTCCCACTCCCCATACCTGAGGTGATGATTGACAATACATGTGGGTTTGAGCGAATGACATTCATGGATGGATTCTCTAGCTACAATCAGATTAAGATGCATCATGAAGATGAAAAACACACATCATTTCGAACCCCATTTGGCGTGTATTGCTACACTGTCATGCCATTTGGTCTGAAAAATGTCGGTGCCACATATCAGAGGGCTATGATGAAGATATTCCAAGATATGTAGCACAAGACGGTTGAATGTTATGTTGATGACCTCGCCGTCAAAAGCAGGAAAAAAGAAGACCATCTAAAAGACCTTTGGGAAGTCTTCCTCTGACTCCGCAAACACAAACTGCGAATGAATCCCTTGAAATGCTTCTTCGGCGTCTCATCGAGTAAGTTTCTCGGATTCATAGTCCGGAAAGCTGGAATAGAACTTGACCCCATCAAAGTCAAGGCTATTCTAGAAATGCCTTCTCCAAGGACCTTAAGAGAACTGAAAGGACTTCAAGGAAGATTGGCATACATCAGACGGTTCATCTCCAATCTCTTGGGGAAATGTCTTCATCTTTCCCCCTTAATGAAGAAAGGTGTGAACTTTGTTTGGGATGTTGAATGTGAAACAACATTTCAAGCTATCAAGTCATACCTAACTAAACCTCCAGTGCTGGCTGCCCCTACCACTGGAAAACCATTCATCTTGAACACAAGAGCTCTCGACCATTCCTTGGGTGCTCTACTTGTACAAGAGAATGACGAGGGAAAAGAAGTTGCTCTATACTACCTCAGCTGTATGCTGATAGGTGCGGAGCATAGCTACTCTCCAATCGAGAAAGAATGCCTTGTAGTGATGTTCGCCGTACAAAAGCTACGTCACTACCTTCTTTCCAACATAGTCTACCTGATCTCGAGGATCAACCTCTTAAAGGTCCTTGTCACAAAAGTAGGTTCTCTCAATGCCCGACTGGCAAAATGGTCCATCGTCGTATCTGTTGGGATTGGTGTATGCCCTAAAGCCCACTGACTGCACTTACATCTCTGTTACTGGATATTTATTGGTTATTTAATGGAATGACATCTTTCTCTTTATACTTGTGTATATGTATGGTTGTGTAAGGCCCATTGTTTTCTAGTAAATGACTCAGGTGTGTAGTGGCTACACACAGTAAGGTCTGAGTCATGGACACTTGAAACAATAAACTTGTTCATAACTGAGAGATGGAGTTGGGCACTTCATCTTGGTATAAGTTATAATGAGATACTCTCCTGTATACAGGGTGACTTACCTTAGTCACGGAGGTCTTTCCGGATTTATCTCATTAGTGCATGTGTCATGCATTGAACAGGACCACTTGTAGGTGTGATCTCTAAAATAGTACTATCACAGAGAGAGATCAAATCATCTCTTGCTACTGAGTGACCAGTGCTCTTAATCTTGAGCATTTGTGGATGAACTGACGAAGTCAAGTTCTTGTGCTTTAATTCACTATGGGTGAGATCCTGTTCATGGGTCAACAGCTCTGTGTTTTGGGTGCTCGGGCTTGATTAGTTGGGACGTGCAAATGCAATATGGAATCTATGCCATCGTGTGATGGAATGATCATCCCCTTAGAATTATCCGATTAATCATCAGAATCTAAGATCTTAGTATATGGATGTTCCATATGGATATTGAACTTGTGGGTCGCTCCCTGGATCAAGAGAATGATATCCGGATGATGATTAAGTCAAGGGTATGAAGTTCTAAGGATAAGATATAATCAAGAAGGTAGATAGTACATCGGTTAACCTACTTGATTATGGATGTTACATAGAGGGGCATTGTGGTCATTGTACTTGGTAGGTCAAAGACAATCGTCTATTTATGATGAGCTTTATTTGCAATTTAATATTTGTCCCTGGAGTGCAACCATAACTCTCTAGTGGAATGAGTTAGGGTTAAAATGATCTTAATGTTGCTATGGGGTTAGCATGGACATTTTGGTCATTTTGGGAGCCAAGGGCAAATATGTCTTTTGGTCCCTCTTCTAGCCACTTTCCTATATTGGCATGGTTTCCTAATTTAATTAAATGATATGTGGTTGAATTAATTATGTGGAAGAATAATTTTGAGTTTAAATTCAAATAGGCTTTTTATGGCATACATGAATTTAACTCTAGCAAAATTATTAACTAGTGGGCCATGGTGTGTTTATCAATCTTGTGGGCCAGCCATAAGGGGAGCCACTTGTGTGAGGTTTCCAAGTATGACCAGGTATCTTTACTTGGAAGGAACTACTCCTCTTTGGGTAAGGATTCCTATAATTAAAGGTTACTAAATTTTAGTATCTTTAATTAGAAAGTGTTGCACACTAAAGGGGGCTGGTTGCTTATTTTGTGGGATTGACATTCCTATTAGAAAGATAACTCTTAAAAGGGAATGTGATCTTTATAAATAGAGAGGGAACTGCCCTTGGACGTGCAACATAGAAAGAAAGGAAGAAACACCAAGGAAACCCATTGGCCGCCCAAGACAAGTAGACAGAAACCCACGCCCAGCCCATTGCTGCCTTCTTCTTCTTCATTGGAGAGAGGAGATCAGTTCCTGGGTTGTTTCCATAAATTGTAAGTTCAGAAAACCCATCTAAGAAACCATATTCTGATCCCACAATCAAAGCCAATCAGGTTGGGAAGTGGAATAGAAGAGAAGGTCAAAGGAGAAGTTGCTGCAGAAAATTCCTGCAACACACATTGCTGGTTGCAGGCTGATATTAGTCCTTTGAAGTCTTTCTTTTCAGAGTTTTGAGGCATTCAAATCATCAAGGTAATAGTTGTCGCGACCCCGGAACGGATCCCGGGCCCGCGACGAGTGTTGCATTGCATTTGGTGTTGTTAATTGCTTTCCCACAGGTTCCCGCGGTGAGGATTCCCAAAGACACGCGGAATTTGGCTCACACGTACAAGTATGCGGAAGCGTGTAGCAAAACACATCAAGATGAGCCCAACAAAACATTTGGGCGCCATGACAAATGATCACAAGGCATGGTATCATAGAAAGAAGCTAACAAGCATTCCCATTAATATTCAAGTTATAGAACTAATACAAAAACAAGTTAAGTTTAGTACAACCCATAAGAGACCAATAAAGGTCAATACAATCTCAAAATAGTCAAAAGGAACCCCAAGACTAAGGGTGACGAAACTCGAGAACCAGACCGACATCTAAATGACATCGTCGGGCTGCCACTCTCTCACGGGAGTTGGCTCACAAGCCTCCTCCTGACGCTCCTCCTCAAAGGCAACGTCTCCTGCACCTGGGCACCAATAAACAAGGGTCAAACACGACGGTTTGGCAGGTAATCAATTTAGGCATGAACATGAACAATAACATTTAGAGAAAACATGTGAGCAAATCTTTGGTATGGAGTACTATCAAAGTTGAGATACATTTTTCAAGAGTACGAACAAAGCTGAGATACAAAATAATCTAGCATGAGTACATAATATATCATGAATAGTTATCAACCACGAAGAGCCCATCCTTTCTCTATCATTTGTATAATGAAAAGAGCAAGCACGCACGACAAGCACGATATACATAATATAAGCACGACACGATTTCCCACAAAGACGGGAATTCCGGCCGCGGAACCGGACACGCACGATGTGTAATAAATACACGACTAGTCTGCAGACAGTCCACATGTTTAAAGACCCCCAGACAGTGGATCAAACCGAAAGGGCAGTCTAAGCTCAGTGGTGTTCACTTAGTTCATGAATGCATAAAACACGATATAAACATGTCGAGACAAAAAGGGGGAAATCACTTATCAAAACACGGCGAGCACGACTAGCAAAAGGCATAATTATTATGCATAACACGCTTAGGAAGTGATCCCCTTTTTCTTGAACAAAACTTCAAAACAAAATTATACTTGAAATACAAAAATAAGTGCACGTTTGTACTTATAGTACCAAGACGGAAATTCAAATACGAAATCTGACAAGCATGTGCTAAGGCTACAAATTGACCTTTGTGTAATTGAAACTCCAAATGTCAGAATATACAAGAATTGGTGTCCTTAGAGGTTGGGTGGCATTTCGAGGTATCATTTACACAATGTCAAGTCAAAACCCTTAACATAGTCTAGTTTTCGGACCTCAAGAAAATTACACAAAATGGAAGAAACTCCTCTTCCTGCAACTGGCAGGTTCGCTCGAGCGAACCTGTCACGTTGATGACACTTCGCTCGAGCGAGACACTTCGCTCGAGCGGACCTTACAAAGCGTAGACAGTTCGCTCGAGCGAATGTTGGCTCGAGCGAATAATAAAATGCGTTCGAACGAACGACTCACTGCCTCGCTCCGTAGGAGACAGTGGCATGTTCGCTCGAGCGAACAGGCTGCTGCCTGAGCTCGCTGAGTTCGGAAATCCTCTTTCCTTGCACATCTTTCACTACATTCTTCTCCTTCTTCTCATCCACCAACCACATATCATCCCTTGAGCCTTCATGCTCACCAAGGGTTTATTTATCATCATCCACACATCCAAATCAAGTAAGATAAAATCATAACTTGTAGACAAATCACATGCACAATTCCTAAAACGAAATAGAATCAAAATACAATGCACATGAAGCCTATAAAGATCACTTGCCTTGACCAAAGCTAAACACTCCTCCTCAAGTACTTCCTCAAGCTAATCAACACTACAAGAAAATCCAAGAGAAAACCACACAACTCACTAAATCTTGAAAACAAGAAACCCATTTAGAAAAAGGGTTGAAACTAGGAAAATCATGATCTTAAAGGGCTAAAAAGACTCCATGAAAGATGTGGGTTGAAGCTCTTACCTAGGAATGGTCACACAAGAGAGAAGAGAGGAAATGTAGATCTTGTCCCAAAAGAAACTCCAAGAAACTTGTACCAATAGAGAGCTTGCAATGAGATGGAGAAGATGATGAACTTGAAACTTTATTTGGAGCTCTCTAACTAGATCATGCAAGAGGAAATGAAGAGAAAGGGAAGAAGGGGTTTTCCTTCCCCTAGCTTCAGAAATTGCAGAGATTTGGGGGAATGAATGAAAGAGAGGAAGAAAGGGTTTAAGTGAAGGAAAATGGGTCCCAACTAACTTGAACTTGAAATGGCTAAAACATGATCTTGTGGGCCTCGGATGACTTCGACGAAGAAGGATAAAACGATCGTCGAAATATCTAGTTTCCAAAAAGTATATTTTTGACATAGTTTTGAAGTCTCGAAAATTGTGTCCAGATTTGTGCAAGAAAGACAATTTTACCCTCTTTGGGCCAGAACTTGGGTTTTTGGGCTTCAAACATGAATGGGCTTAATACGAAAGTTGTAACACGTCGAAATATCAATCAAATGAAATCAAAATCACAATCACACGGAAATCGATACGATCTTCCCAAGCTCACACGTGCACTCGGGCCATCCTGAGTGTGTCTAACTAATATTAAACGTTCTCAAAATTACCAAAGCTATATCCAAGACTAAAACTAATCACTTCTAACCCAACAATAACTAAACCCACGTAGGACTAAACACATACTAATCACACACTAATCGGATTGGTCTGGGTCGGGGTCTAACAATAGTCCTCTATCTTCTCCTTTCTTTAGACACATGTTGATCATGATTTCATGGATTTCTATGCATGTTTTCATGGCTGGAAAATCAGATCTGGGTTTCTTGTTTTAAAACTTGAAAAACCAAAAATCAGCCATGGCAGTCAACATTCAGATCTGTAATGCATAAACTTTCACTATCATAATTTCATATCAGGTATGTACCACAAAAAGCAATCAAATGCCAAGCTCTAGCAGACTTTCTTGCAGAGCATCCGTTGCCTAAAGATTCCCCACTCAGAGATGATCTCCCACACGAACCTGTCTACAACGTGGAGACTTTCTCACCAAATGCCTCCTAGGACATGTACTTTGACGGTGCGACCAAGACAAATGAAAAAAGAAAGCTGATCTCGGGAGTTGGCATCCTCTTTGTTAGCCCCGATAAGCACATGATTCCACATGCTTTCTTGCTACTGGAACCATGCTCAAACAATGCAGCTGAGTATCAATCCCTGATTGTAGGATTGGAACTAGCCCTCGAATCCGGCATCACCATGCTGGAAGTCTTTGGAGACTCTCAATTGATCGTCAACTAGATGAATCAGAAATTCAAAGTTAGGAAGCCTGATCTGTTGCCTTACTACAACAAGGCACAATCGCTCTGTCAAAGGTTTGACATCTGTCATATCACCCATATCCTCAGAGGTGAGAACATCCGCGCAGATGCCCTGGCTGGACTTGCCGCATCTATGGCAATCCAGAAAGGGGAAAACATGCAAATCACAGTGTGTCAAAGAAGGATTCTCCCTCCTCTTAACACACACCAAGCATTTGCTCAATGCCACCAGTTGGTCGGAAGTCGGATCTCTATCCTCAAACCTCCAATCAGCGACTAGAGAGATCCGTTTATTGATTACACCATGTTCGGAATCCTCCCTGAAGATCCAAAAGAACGGGTAAGCGTTCAAAGACGAGCCCCAAACTTTCATTTGGATATACCTTCAAAAATGCTTTATAGAGAATCGTTCAACGGAGTACTTCTGCACTGCTTGTCACAACAAGAGGCTGAGGAAACCCTCAAAGAAGTTCATGCTGGTCTTTGTGGAGCTCATCAGACTGGTCCCAAGCTCTACGATCAGATAAAAATGTTGGGATATTACTAATCTACCATGGTAGCCGACGCCATGCAATTTGCTAAACGCTGCCGCCAATGCCAAGTTCATGGAGACTATGTCCATATGCCTCTAGAATGGCTACACCCCACGACAATTTCATGGTCGTTCGAAGCTTGGGGTATGGACATCATAGGCCCTATCTCTCCCCCGTCAAGCAAAGGCCATCGCTTCATCTTCGCCGCTACGGATTATTTCTCCAAGTGGTCAGAAGCATTTGCGCTCAGCGAAATGAAGACCTCATCAGTCCTTCAATTCTTGCTCATCAACATCATTTGTCGCTCCGGCATACCTAAAAGATTCGCCCATGATAACGGACTGCAATTCCAAGATCACCGATTCTACAAGTTTTGTGACAAGTACAAAATCCAGAGTTGTCCTTCGACTCCATATGATCCAGCCGCAAACGGACTAGCAGAAGCCTTCAACAAGACACTCTGCAAAATTCTCAAGAAAATGGTCTCTAGTCACAAAAGAGACTAGAGAGA
Organism: Cinnamomum chago; assembly: GCA_038049695.1. Taxonomy (NCBI): domain Eukaryota; kingdom Viridiplantae; phylum Streptophyta; class Magnoliopsida; order Laurales; family Lauraceae; genus Cinnamomum; species Cinnamomum chago. Next base: position 30,151,501 of record CP142457.1, read on the forward strand.
CAAACTACCAGAAGCTTTGTGGGCTTATCGAACCACCGTTCGAGGGCCAACCCATAGCACACCATTCTCTTTGGTCTATGGATGCGAAGTTGTTGTCCCTTTGGAAGAACAAATTCCTTTCTTATGGGTATCTTTACAAAATGACATGACGTAAGAAAGCAATGTCAAACTGAGACTCCAAGAACTGGACAATCTCTACGAAAGATGGCTCGAAGCCTTACAAAGCATTGAGCTGTACCAAGTACGCATAGCAGGATCTTTCGACAAAAGGGTCCGGCAACGCGCCTACAAAAAGGGTGGCTTGGTTCTTGCAGTAAAAAGGCCAATGGTTTTTGCCCACAAATCCAAAGGCAAACTCGAGCCAAAATGGGAGCGGCCCTTCGTCATCGACAAAGTCTTCTCCAACGGCGCATACGCACTTCTAAACATGGAAGACGACAGATGTATGTTGCCCATCAACGACAACTTCTTGAAGCGGTACTACCCTTGAAGACTTACACCATTGGGTCAGAGCAGTACTTCCACAGCCAAAGCCTATCCTCAAGTACTCGCTCATCAAGCCCTCCTCTTTTAGATTTTTCATCCTTATGTTGAGATTTCTAAAATTCAAAACAGTGCTTACTTTCATAGTTTCATTGTTAAAAAAAAAATTCCAAAAATCCAAGTTTAGGAGCCTCTTCCCGGACTTGAGCAAATTTTCGATCCTTGAACCCAAAATTCATGGTTTGAAACAAAATCAGGACTTAGGAATTTCCACCCTAGTCCACCCTGACTTTTGCAACCAAAAATGGTTTTAAGTCAAAATTTAAGACCCTCGTGTTTTTAAACAAAAAAAAAAGGTTTTTTTTTTAGAAATCGCAGGGAAGCAATGCTCAGTCGATACTCGCAAAACCCAAAAATCGGAAGGATACGAACCCCATTCGATACTTCCAAATCTCAAAATCGCAAGGAAGCGCCACTTTGTCGATACTTGCAAAATTTCAAAAATCATGGAGACACAACATTCCAGTTGATATCCACAAACCCAAAATTCAAACAAAAACCGAGGTCCAAAAAAAAAAAAAAGGAGACCTTAAATTTCAAAAATCGTGGGTTAAATCGATACCAACAAAACCAAATTTTTTGAAAAAAGCAAGGAAGCGACGCTTAGTCGATACTTGCACCCAAATTCGCGAGGAGGCGACATTCCATCGATACTCGCAACCGAATGAGTAACGAGGTGACATTCCATCGATACTTGCAAGACCATTCAGCAGGGAGGCGACTTTTAGTCGATACTTGCATTTTTGAAAACAAAAAAACCCGGCTCTCACGCCAAAAATCGACTATAAATGCCACAAAACCTGGCTTTCATGCCAACAAAACAAAACTTAGTTTTCAAAAAAAAAAATCAGCTCTAATGCCAAAAATCGGCTATCAACGCCACAAAATCGCTATAAACGCCACAAATTCGGCTATAAACGCCACAAAAAAAATCAGCTATAAACGCCACAAAATTTCGGCTTCTATGCCAACAAAAACAAAACCGGCTTCTATGCCATCCCAAATTTTGGCTTTCATGCCATTTCAAAAAAGAAAACTTCAGCTCCTACGCCATAAGACTTGGCTCTCATGCCATTTCAAAAATTGGCTTTCACGCCATTTCAAAAATTTGGCTCCCATGCCACAAACAAAACCGGCTTCCATGCCAACCCAAATTTTGGCTTCCACGCCATCTCAAAATTTGGTTTTCACGCCAAAACAACCATTTGATAAAAGGTTTTTCACAAAATGGCAAACTTTTGAACAAATTTCCAAACAAACATTCTCGTTTAACTATTGCTTGAATTTTTCACAAAAGAATTTGAGTAAAAAAAAAGGGAAATACAAAAAAGGAGTGCTAAAAAAAAGTGTCTACAAGCACTAAAAGAGAAAGAGTACCAAAAAATATGTGTGTGTATACATGGGTACCAAAGAAAAAAAAAGAAGGAGAAAAAGGTTTGTTATAAAAGTCAGGAGCTCAGTCTCACATGGTCTTCAACCAAAGACTCAACTCCTCAAGCAGACTCTTGGCCTTAGCCACTAAAGCTTCCAGGCCATGCTTATTCAAGATCTTCCCATAGATTGCGGCAGAACGCCGCGATCCGTCTGCAGCACGGGGAAGCTCTTCCCAAAGAATCTGTCATTACTCGTACTCTTGAGTCTTCCTATGGAGATTGCTTTCAGTCTCCTCGACTTGGCAAATCAGAGTCCCTTCTCTGGCACAAGCTTCCATAATGGCAGCCCATTTTGCAGCAGCTTATCCTCCAATAGCTCAAGACGCTGCTTGGTCTCAACGACCTCTCTATCGACACGGCGCAGGTCTTCTGTCAGCCCAATGATAGCCAACTTGGTAACGTTCCTCTCCCGAACGAATTGCTTCCGAGTCCGCGAGATCTCGTCCAGCTCAAACTTGACCTTGCCAGAAGGCTTCAAAAACATCTCATTGAAGAAGTCACCACTTGGGAAGCTCTTGGTTTCATTCCACTTGCTCCCTAAAGCTATGACTTCATCAACGAAAGCCTTCGCATCTGCAATGTCCAGGCCGACTTTTTCGCTATCAGCAAGGATATCCTGTACGTGCTTAACCATGCCAAAGCCAGTTTCCAAATGGCCAGAAGAAAGAGTTTCGATCCATGATCTCAAAACGCTATTCAACACTTTCTTCGCATACTCAAGTGATGGCCCGGACGAAGGCTCGTCCCCCTCCATTGGTCGATTGTCCGTGTGATGTCCTGCTAGAGGAGTGATCATTAAGCTCTTTATAACTGGAGACACTGGCGAAGGAATCTGCTCAGACGATTTCATCTATGTCGCATTAAAACTAGAAGAAGAAGTCCCTACTTCTGGTTCAACTGCAGGCATCCCCTGCTCTGGCACTGAGAAAGACGGAGGAATTTCTTCTGCTACCTTAAAATCTGCCAGCAAAACAAAACAAAAAAAGAGGTATGAATATGATCTTGTTAAAGATTTTCATCATCATCAGGATTATTACTACAAATAACTTCTTCTACGATTGGCGGAATACTTTCTGCCTCCATGAGTTCATCCGAAGTGTCGTCAAAGGTCGCATCCATGGATGGCTCGAAATCGACAGAATCCTGTGGCAAGTTAGCTGACAAGAAAACAAGCAACATGTTAGCATATGACAACACAAACAAAAAAAAGGAAAGAAAATACAAAGAAGTCATACCAGGTGAAGATTCTGGAATCACTCCAGGATCCCTCGGTTCTTCTTCGGATGCTGCAACCGGATCCGTCACTGCCTCATTGGCTGGAACCTCAGGCATCATCAAGTCCTCATCTTCCACTGAAAAAAAATGAGAGAAGGCAAATCAAAACAAGAAAATCTCAAAGAAAGAAACAAAAAGGGAAAGAAGAGGAATCATACCTTCATCAACGGTTTCTTCCTCTCGGCTCCTTTTTGCCTGAGGCTCATCAGCATCCTCTCACATCTCTTCAGCAGCGGCGAGAGGGACTTCTGGATCAGGAGAGTCATCGTGTTGTCTCTTATTACGGCGCTGCCCTCTCTTCCTCGTGCTTCTATGGGTTAGTTTACTTGAAGTACCCACCCCACTGTCAAAGTCAGGAGCCTCGCTTGACTCCTCACCGGATTGTCTACTCTTTCCAGTGGACTCCATGGAAGTCTTCTTCAATTCCGCTTGCATCCAAGTATCGATCTCGGCTTCCTCCTCTTCGAGCTGATCCAAGATCTCACTAGGTATTTCTTGTACAACTCGTGGTCTGATGATGTCTTGCTCACTAAGAAAGCCGATCTTGTGCTTCTCTCCGGAAAGGAAAGCCAGAACTTCCTCTCGCCGGACTCCATCAGATCTGCCAAGACCCTTCCCAGGAGATTGCATGACATCAAGCTCCTTCTTGGAAAGCCCCAGGTACACTGAAAAGCTTTCCGCAAACCATTTAGTGAAGCCAGCAGTCCGGAAAGTGGGCAACTTAGGATAGGAAATCATGGCGATAGTGTCCTCTGCACTGTAAAAGGTCCATGCATTCCTCCCATCCTGCAAACCTCCAAAGCGCTTCACCATGCTCGAAGGCGCTCCAACAACGCCTTGAGAGAAGCCCAACTGCGGCGCAAAACGCGAGGGAACATATGGTTGTATATCAACAAAAAGATGTCTCCGGTACACCATCGTACCAACACGTATGTTAAAAAGCCACCCCTTTTCTGCATTGGTCAAGGAGTAGTGTCTTCTCGATCCCGCCCTGGTGGAATCACGGGAGGCTCCAAAATCAAAAGCCTTCTTCCGCAAACTCGGAGAAAGCTTCATTGAAGATTGCCCGATCTCGACGTCCTTAAACCGTCGGATCCTCAAACGGGCAGACAAAAGAGATTCGGAAACGGCTGTCCCTCTAGCCAACCGAATCATGAAAGGGTCATCATCTTGTGCAATTCCCAATCGATGGAAGCCAGGACAGTGGTAAACATACCATGCATAGAAAATATGGGCTGAAAATACCCTATTCATAGGAAGCCCCAGCCGAACCAAGAAAGCAGCAGCGTGCAGTTTGGTACACAAGTAGGAGAAAAGAGCCGGCACCAAAGCCAACCGCTCTCCGAACGCCATATGACAAGCCAGAAAAATACAATGCGACCTGATGTGTGTTCCATCTCCTCCAGCAAAAACAACCTCACCCAACCAATAAGTGAGGTAAACAGCGAGATCTCTCCGCAGTGCAATGTCAGGACAAATGGCGTTTGTACTCTCGAAGAACTTCTTCAAGTCATCTCGCATAACGGAGATCTTCTTCAAACCTGGGTTCTTGACCCTAGCATCTTGGGCAATACCATCAGAAGACTCTCCGCCATCAAAGAAGTTGGAGCTACAATTCTTCCAACTGTTACACCAGACTTTCGAGCCCTCCTTCTCCTTAAAAGAATCATAGAAGGCGACGAGATGAAAGTATAGGAGCCTGAACCCCTCAGACTGCTCCTCAAGAACGTTGTCGATAGGCATAAACTCCTCATAGAGTTTGCCAAGGATAGGCAACCCGGTGATGACGCTTAATTCCTTCAAAGTAAAACCTATCTCACCGTTCGTCACAATGAAGGTGTTGGTTTATGGAAGGAATGACTCTAGCATGGCCATGAAGGCCTCATCGGAGAAAACCACGGTCTTCCAAAAAGCGCGAACCGCATCGAAGATCTCGGCCTCCTTCAAAATGGTACCACCAACCTGCAGGGTGTGATCAGTCCATGAGTCCCAGCTCGAATCAGCACTAAAACGGCCACGAAGTCGAAAAGGCTTCACCCAACCACTGCTGTCACCCCAAAAAATGCCAAGGCCAACAGGTCTCAAATTGACCGACAGATGGTCAGAACCCTGGTAGCCACTGGAGGGCATCAACATGTCCATATGGACAGGCGACTTCTCCGCACATCCGGAAGGGCCGCCAACAAAAACCCTGGTCTTTATCACATTGGTCCTCTTCACCCAGCTTGGAGGATCCTCCCTCTTGGGACACGTGGGAGAAAGACTTATGATCGAGACAGTTTGATTAAAGGTCGACCGGGTAGAAATAGTTCTCTCCTCACCATCAGCTGTGTAAAAGAACTGAAAACACCTTCTTTGGTACGTCAAGTCGTCAGAGACTGCATCGCCAAAAAAGAAGGTAGGCTTGGGCACAACGCTCTGATCGTCCATGACCCAAGGACGGTTGCTTACCATAATTCTGTAAAACTCCTCATTCTTGAGAGCAATCAATCGCTGTCTCATCTCATCGCGGTTGAGGGAGTCACACTCTTCCAAGTTCTTCTCCACAAACTGGACCTTCTCCCAGGCCTGTTGTACGGCCATATTAGGAGACTTGGTAGACCGATGAGGTGCATCAGTATCAGGTTCTTTGCCCTTGTTCGTTCTGGAGGAACTACCTGAAAAGGATGAAAAAGAAAAAATCAATCATCAAAGTGACAGAATTTTGCTAAAAAAATTCTAGCGAAATTTTGGCATGATTTCGGGACAATTCCGAAGAAAAAGGAAACATTCCGAAGAAGATAGGAAGCAAGAAGATGAGCTCAACACCGCCGCAAGCTCAATGAAGCCTCATCAAAGAAGGTTTGAACTCAAACATCGCTGTGAGATCAAACCAATCTCATCAAATCTCCACAAGCTCGAAGAAGGGCTCAACATTGCTGCGAGCTCCAAACTTCGAAACTTGCAAAGCTGCTAAAAAATCCAGCAAGATCAGGAAAGGGCTTAACATCGCTGCGAGCTCCAAATCCCAAAACTTGCAAAAGATTTCTAGGTATGCATCATCATGCTCCCAATCAATTTACCAAAAAACATGCATAAAAAATTATCATGCATTAGATGCTAGGAAAACTTTAACCAAAGTTTGATCAATTCCAACCCAACTTGGTCTAAACCAATCAAACTTTGTTAAAGTCAAAATTCATGTTGACATGACCTAGAGATTCTAGCCTTTTATCTTGATGCATAAAAAAAAAAAAGAGAAAGAAAGCAATATGCATGAACATCTTGGAATGCATAAACCTCATCATCATGGTGCATAAACTTCATTATCATGGTGAGCAAAAAAAAGAGAAGCAAAAACAAAAGAGAGAGAAGTTTCAAAACAAAAAAATATTTTGGGCAGCAGGCCGTGGCCCACTGCCACGTGGCAGTACGGCCAGGTCCGTACGGACCTGTCCGTACAGCCAAAAAAAAAAGTCAAAAAAAGAAAAAGAAAACACGTGGAGAAAAAGAAAGAAAAAAGAAGGAGAAAGAAAAAAGAAAAGAAAAAGAATTCTACTTCTACAATGGAAATTTCTTGTGAAGGAAGAAAACTTACTTGAAGCCATTGATGGAGAAGAAGAAGAAAAGCTTGAAGATCTTCGAAGAAGAAGAAGAATTCTTGATCTTGGAGCACTCTTGGAGACTCTTGCAAAGAAAGAAAGCAATGAAGCAAAGATCAAATCTCCTCTTGCTTTTATAGAAGAGAGCAAACCAAAAGAGGAAACAAGGAGAAAAGAAAAGAGGTAAGTGCTAAAAATTAGCAACCTTCCCAAAAAAAAAAGGAAATTTGAGATATTCTCTCCCAAAGAGAAGACTCTTTGAGAAATTTTCTCCAAAAAGAAAGGGAATGAGAAATATTCTTTCCCAAAGAGAGATACTTAGAGAAAATCTCTCCCAAAAGAAAAGAAACTTGAGAGATTCTCTCCAAGTAAGAATATTTTTAGATATTCTCTATCCAAAAGAGATATTTTTAGATATTCTTTACAAAATGACACCATGTGAGATCTAAGCCATCTTTAAAAGCTTAAGGTCCGATAGGCTAGCCCACATGAGCCAGGTTTGACCACCTAGGCACTAAAAAGGGCTCCCTTTCAAAAAAAAAAAGAGTTCCCCTTACCAAGAGCATACAAAATGGTCCCATGCCTCTTTTGAGTCAATTGAACCATTAAAAAAAAAAAGAGCCTCATGAGTTTCCAAAAAACCAAATCATCCAACCTCATATACCAACTTGAACCAAAATCTTGAAATTGACATCCCACAAAATCCAAATCTGGCCCCCCAACTTGCCACATACAGCTTGTCGGGTCACAAGGTCAAAACCAAATTTGACCCCCCAACTTGCCACATACAGCTTGTTGGGTCACAAGGTCAAAACCAAATCTAACCCCCCAACTTGCCACATACAGCTTGTTGGGTCACAAGGTCAAAATCCAAAAATCAAACCCCGACCCCCTAACCTGCCACATACAGCTTGTTAGGTCACAAGATCAAAAATGAAAAAAAAAAATCTTCTTGATCGCCTGATGTGCCACATAAAGCCCTTAGGTTCACAAGGTCAAAAGGAAAAACCAAAATCCAAAACCCAAATCCAACTCCCTCATGTCATTTTCAAAACTTTGCCTTGAGATGGTACGTGATCCCTCTCACTACCATAAAATCCCCATGGAGACTCAAAACGCTATTAAAAAAAATGCTCAAAGACTCTTGGTCAAATCGAAAGCTCTCCTTCAAGTTTCTCTTCGAGGCACATCGACTCCAAAAGATACTCGTCGTTGTACCTTGAGGGGGGCATTTGTTGACACAAAAAATGTCACTTTGCCTCTGCAACATAAAAAATCCACATGAAGCCGCATCCTACTACAAACGGGCAATGCTACTTCAAGCATCAGATCTTGTCAGAATCACTTGAAAATTGATAGATCCTTCAAGACAGCCAAAAGAGGAGTTCACATGAAGTTTCGGGCCATTCCAACATCATTTGGCCTAACTTCACTCCTCCGGCAGCCAAACAGGCGCTCCTGGCGGCGAATCTAAGCCTACGGATGGTCTCAAAATACCTCCAAAAGGCTCCACGTCAAATTTCAGGTCATTTCGGCGACGTTTGACTCGACTTGGACGCTCAGAAAGAAAATCAAGCCTCTCTGCGGCGAGAACCACCGGGACCATTCCTCATCAAACGGAGCACATGGGCATCTTCAACATGCTTCAAAAGAGCTGCACGTCAAATTCCAGGTCATTCCGACAACGTTTGACCTGACTTTGACGCTCCGAAAGAAAATCAAGGCTACTGGCGGCGGATCACCCTGGGACCATGACATCCAAATCGGAGTTAATGGATCATCTCAAAATGACTACAATAGGCTCCCCGTCAAATTTCAAGTCAATCGGACATCGGTTGACCGCACATCAAAGTGCGACACCTTCCTCGCAGCGAAATCAAGCCTAGCAGCGACGGGACCCCAAACGGCTTCAAAACTCAAACGAAAGCCCATGGTTGGTCCTATCTACTGCTTGGGAAGCTCCACATCAAATTTCAAGTCATTCCGACATTGTTTGACCTGGTTTCGACTCTTGACAAAAATCGGTAACTTTGCGCGGCAAAGTCTTAGACTTTTCCAAAAAATAGGAAACTTTGTACTTTGATTTGCACGACTTCTCGTGGGGTTTTCTTCAGGAAGAATCAAGCCAAAAACATGATGAAAAATGTCAAGAAAAATATAGAAGGAAAAAAAGAAACAAAAAGCTCGAAAAACAGCCGACAAAGCTTTTTGTTTCTTTTTTTCCCCCATGGTCGCCGGCGACCCTGGAAATCCGGGTTGCCGGATTTTCGCCGGAAGACCCGTTTTCCATCCTTTCTCGCGTTTCAGGTGTTCCGGCCCCTGTGTTTTCCTGAAAATCTGATTTTTTATGCTCGAAAACGACAGATCTTTGTCGACATCTCGGATCCGCCGTCAAGAGCATGAAATCATCATCGATCGCTCCAAGATCGCCAACTGCCTGACCAAGAAAGTGAACTTTCTGTCCGACCAATTGAGAAATCGACAAGACAGATGTCACTGGCCCGCTGGTATCAACCAATGTCTGAAGTTGCATGATCATCCGACGTCGATCAACATGAAAATTCATCGTCGATCATCGCAAGAAGAATTCCAAAAGACGCGGCACCACCCACGACTCTTCAAATCCCCGGCGACCACTTAATGTTGTTAATTGACCCAACTAAATGCGGTCATTAACTCATTATTTTGGACGGCCCAATCAGATTCAAGGAAATGGGAGTTACAAGTCAAAGCCATCATGGCATTAAAGCTATGAAACTCCTCTCTTCATGGAGATTAAAGGCTATTAAATGACCATCATTCTCCATCGGCCAATCACAAGCCAAGAAAAATGAGCTACAAAATCAAGAAATAAAAAATTGTAACTCCTCCCATCATGAAGCTTTAAAGCTATCAATGCTCATAAACCCTCCTAATAGATACCAAAGGTATCTCCGTGATAACTTGCCCTTCTGTCCAAATCTCAATGTCCCCCTCGTAGGTGACACTTTCAAGAAAACCTTATCTCCCTCTTTGAACTATAGATCTCTGCGGTGGGAGTCTGCGTAGCTGTTCTGTCTACTCCGGGACACTTTCAGACGTTCTTGAATCAATTTGATCTTGTCGCTGGTCTGACTAACCATAGTCGGTCCATGGAAACTGCGAGTGCCGACTTCTTCCCAACAAACATGTGTCCTACACCTTCTGCCATACAAAGCCTCAAAAGGAGCCATCCCGATGCTCGAGTGGTAACTGTTGTTGTAGGCGAACTCACACAACGATAGAGTCTCATCCCAGTGAATCTTGAAATCTAACACACAAGCACGGAGCATATCTTCAAGAGTCTAAATCGTTCTCTCTGACTGGCCATCTGTCTGCGGGTGATAAGCCGTACTGAACTGTAATCTCGTACCCATAGACTCATGCAATGTCTTCCAGAACCTCGAGACGAATCTATTGTCTCTGTCGGAAGTGATAGAAACTGGTTGCCCGTGTCGACTGACGATCTCGCTGACAAACAACTCTGCCAAAGGTAGCATGTGCATCTTCTTCCCTGTCTTCATCGCAAGGAAATGCGCTGACTTGGTGAGACGGTCCACAATGACCCATATCTCATCGTTGCCTCTGCTAGTCCTCGGTAATCCCGAAATAAAGTCCATGGTAATGTGCTCCCACTTCCATTCCGGAATCTCTAATGGTTGTAACAACCCTGGAGGCCTCTGATGCTCTGCCTTAATCAACTGACAGGTCATGCAACGGGAGACAAACGCTGCAATCTCTCTCTTCATATTGTTCCACCAAAATCTGCCCTTCAAGTTCTGATACATCTTTGTGCTGCCGGGATGCATGGAGTACTTCGTGCTGTGAGCCTCAGTCATGATGTCATTTCTCAAATCTTCGACGTTAGGCACACACAAACGGTCACGGTAGTACAAAACTCCATCAACAAAACGAAAATCAGGACGTTCCGCTATATGCTCTGAAATCTTGGCCAACTCTGGATCTTGCAACTGACTATCCTTGATCTTCTGAATGAAAGAAGGTTCTGACACTGTCATGTTAGCTAACAAAACACCCTTCCTTAGTGGCTGCAAGTCTATACTCAACTCTTCAAATTGCTCAAAAATACAAGTGCCACTTAGATTTGCCAAGCCTACCGATTTCCTACTCAAGGCATCGGCAACAACATTTGCTTTTCCCGGGTGGTACTTGATTGGAAAATCATAGTCCTTGATATATTCCATCCATCTTCTCTGCCTCATGTTCAAATCCTTCTGTGAAAACAGATACTGTAAGCTACGGTGGTCGGAGTGGACTTCGAACTGCTCTCCATAGAGGTAATGTCTCCACATTTTCAACGCGAACACAACCGCTGCTAACTCCAGATCATGGGTGGCATAGTTCTTCTCGTGATCTTTCAACTGTTGAGATCCATAAGCAATCACTTTTCCTTCTTGCATCAAAACACAACCAAGTCCAACATTCGAAGCATCGGTAAAAATGGTGAAACCGTCGCTTCCAGATGGCAAAGTAAGGACTGGTGCTGTAGTCAATCTCTTCTTTAGCTCTTGGAAATTCTCTTCACACTGATCTGTCCATACATATGGTGCATTCTTCCTTGTCAACTTTGTCAATGGTGACGCAATCGACGAAAAACCTTGCACAAATCTCCGATAATAGCCTGCCAATCCCAGGAAACTCCTAATTTCTGTCACATTCTTCGGTCTCTCCCAATTCACTACTGCTTCAATCTTGGACGGATCCACTGACAATCTTTCTCTTGAGATAATATGTCCCAAAAATGCTACTTGGTCTAGCCAAAATTCACACTTATTATAAGCTTAGCATACAGTTGATTCTCTCTCAAGAGTTGCAATGCAATTCTCAAGTACTCTTCATGCTCTTCCTTGGTCTTGGAGTACACCAAAATGTCATCTATCAACACCACTACAAACTGATCTAGATACTCTGCAAATATCTTGTTCATCAAAGCCATGAACACTGCCGGTGCATTTGTCAACCCAAATGGCATCACTAGGAACTCATAGTGGCCATATTTGTCCGGAAAGCTGTTTTCAATAAATCTGATTCTCTGACTCTCAGCTGATGGTAACCGGATCTTAAGTCAATCTTCGAAAAGTATGAAGCACCTTGCAATTGATCAAACAATTCATCTATTCTTGGCAATGGGTATTTGTTCTTGATGGTCACTTGATTCAATCTTCTGTAATCTATACACATTCTCATCGAACCATCCTTCTTCTTAACAAACAAAACTGGAGCTCCCCATGGTGAAATACTCGGTCTCACAAAACCTTTGTCCAACAATTCCTGTAACTGAGTCTTCAACTCTCCCAACTCTGCTGGAGCCATTCTATATGGTGCAATAGATATCAGAGCGGTCCCTGGTAGCAACTCAATGGTGAAATCAATCTCTCTCATGGGCGGCAAACCTGGAATCTCCTCCGGAAAAACATCCGGGAATTCCCAAACAATTGGGATCTCCTCCACCCCTTGGGACCGTTTATCCTCCGTGATAAACGCTAAATAAGCTTCACAACCACTTCTCAAAAGTCTATCAGCCTTCAACGCTGAGACAAACCTTGCACGAGGATTCCTCCTCTCTCCTTGAAACGACACTCCTGTTGGTGTCTCAACCAACTTGAAAGTGAGGGTCTTATGGAAACAATCCATTGTGGCATGGTACCCTGCCAGCCAATCCATCCCTAGGATGACATCATAATCAAACATCTCCAAAGAAATGAGATCTGCGGTTATAACCACTTCTCCTATCTGGACTGTGCAACTAGGGTAAAAGGTTCTACAAATGACTTGTTTACCTACTGGAGTTGCCACAGTAAAAATGAACTCAAGTTCTCTAGCATGCATATCAATCAACTTAGAAAATTTATGGGACACGAAAGAATGTGTAGAGCCAAGTTCAAACAAAATCATAGCTTTAATCCCACAAACAAGAAGTGTATTCCACTACATTATCCGCTGCCTCTGCATCAACTCTATTGACCCCGTAGATTTGCCCTCGAAGTTGTGGCCTGTTCTGAGCTTGTTGTGGCCTGCCTTGTGGTGGATTCCCGTTCTGCTGCGGTGCACGCTGATGTCCCTGCTGCTGACGGGCCTGCTGTGGTGGCTGCTGTTGTCTAAACTGCTATTGTTGTGGTGCTTGCTGCTGAAGTGGCCTTGCCTGGTTTTGAACAACCAATGCATGCTGTGGTGGTGGTGGTGGACGTTGTGGCCCTTGTTGTTGTTGGTTCTGCCTATTTGGCCTAGGGCAATCCCTCATCCTATGGTCCATCGAACCACACCTGAAGCACGCTCCCGTGATGGTACGACATTCCGCACTAGCATGGTTCTTCCCACAGTGGATACACACCACTGGATTCTGTACATTTGGTCATGTCCTCTGCCTCTTATTCTGATGGTTCCTTTGATGCTGGAAATTATGCTGCTGAGCTGGACTCTTGCCTTGCACTCTGAGGATCTTGCTGTGAAAGTTCTCAAACTTGTAGGCCATCTTGACTGCCTCGTCAAAGTTGCAGGTGGTACTACCCCGGTGGCATCTCTCTCAATGAAGGGATTAAGTCCCTCAAAGAACTTAGCAATTTTCTTCTCCACCGTATCTATCAATTCCGGAGCGTATCTAGACAATCTCTCAAACTTGGTGAGATACTCTAAGACTGTCATACTCCCCTGCACCAACTGCTGAAAGTATATGGCCTTTTGTTTCTTGACATGGGCAGGTACATATTTATCATGGAATTGTCTCTTGAAGTTTGCCCACACCTCTGCATCAGCCATGTTCCTGTATTCTTCCCTAACCGTTTTCCACCATCTGTCTGCTGTACCAACGAAGAGGGATGATGCTCGCTTTACCCTATCTCCTCCTGTACACTGAAAAATCTCGAAGATGTTCTCGGTATGTTCTAACCAGTCATCTGCAGCCAAAGGGTCTTCTTCCCCAAGAAATTCTTTCGGAGCTCTCTTCCGAAATCGCTCAAACAAGGCATTAGGATCATGTTGCCTTTGATTTATGACGATAGCGGGTTGGGGTTGAACCGGATCTGGTCTTCTTTGTAAAACCTCTAACAACTGCCTTTGCATTTCTGCCATTTCCCTAGCATGATCTTCTTCCCTCTTGAGCATCTGCTCTTGCAATCTGGCCTGGTTCTCATTAGCTTGACGTTGCTGGTCAGGCATTGCTTGCATCATTTCTTGGAACTGGTTTGGTGGGTTGTTCTCAACTATATCCTCTTCTACTGGTCCGGTGTGATCACTGTTACTGCCAGAAGGAATGTCATTCACTGTTCTCTTACGAGGAGGCATGATGCTGCAAAACAAATCGTTAGCACATAATAATATAAAGGGTCTCACATTGCTCACACGATACTAGCTAACGAAAGATCTAACGGATCCTCGCCACGTCCTTAGGATTTCTAGTTTCTTTTAAATGCTTGAAACACGTCTCGCTCTGATACCAGTCTGTCGCGACCCCGGACCGGGCCCCTTGCCCTAACGAGCCAGGGTCCGGGATCGGGACTTGTAATGATGATGATCCACATCTGTTTAAATGACAACATACATTTGTTTAATTTCCCACAGGTGTCCGCGGTGAGGATATCACAACCATAAATGAATATTTCTTTTAATGCGGAAGCATGTAGCAAATCGAATAGTCAAGCTATTTCTAGTCATGAAGACAACATCAAGATACTGAATCAGAATGAACAATGATCTATAGCATGTTACCCAAAGTAAGTTAGAATTTATACAAATGTCATTTAGTTACATTCCCAAAAGAGAGGCCAACAAAGGCCTATATAACAAAACAATAACCCAATGAATGATTAAATAGTTCTCCTCAAAAAGTACGCCTCTCGTAGCGACCCGATGTCTACATGACATCGTCAGCACGCCACTCGACTAGAGGTTGCGGCTCATCTACCGCCTCCTCCGGCTCCTCCTCAAGGAAACCGGCAACGGGACCTGAGTACCAAAGCAAATGGGTCAAACACGACGGTCTGGCAAGAGAATGAAAAGATACAACAACGTATAATAATAAAGGAAATACCTTGAAAAGCATAGAAATCTGATTAAACAAGAGCTCTCATAAAGTAGATAATTCATTTGTTAGAAAACAGGTAAATAAGATAAAACATATCAGGTAACCAAGGAATCGGGAACTAACAAGTTGGCAATCACATGAAGCTAAATCCTCTGTCACTAAAGTGACAACAGTATAACGGGACGTTAATCTCAGTCACTCAAGGTGAGGAGATTCAACGCAAATCATATATACAATATAAATATACGGGACGGGACCACGGTAGCGAACCGGGTATCGGGACGGGACCACGATAATAGACCGGGTATCGGGATCCAAACTGCAGCTGGCGGGACGGGAGAGGGATCTCCAAGTCGGTGGATCAAACCGACATGGTATCCAAGCTTAGTGATGCCGACTCATAGGACAATTAACAAATCGAGACATATGCAAGTAAATCAAGTAAAATAAATAAACGAGTAAGATGGGGGTGCTCAAGGGCACACTGTCAATTCATGTCGGGCAATACATTTCGGGACAAATAACTGTTACTAGTATAACTATCATGCTTTTGGGAAAACAAATCATATAGTATAATCTTGGAATGAAGTGAACCACTGAATTATAACAATCTCGGTTAAAATACTGGTTTCAAGATCTATTTAAGTGAATAGGGGTCCCGTATGTCGATTTTAATAAAGACTTGGTACTCTTCGAATTTGAAGACATTCCGGGCTCCTTATGCACCTTGAAGTTTCAAAACTTCGAATGAAACCTTGGTGATATGGTTTCTTCCTCAAATGGTCTCATACAATGCTTAATAAATCTCCTTGACATAGAGGGGTTCCCAGAGAATAGACCCAAACATTGAAACAGTTGAACATTGTCCCAAACATAGCCTATGCCAGACGAACCGCATCGCTCGCTGGAACGGGTGTCTGGGTGGGTCCGTTCGAGCGAAGTCTAGGTCGCTTGATCGAATTCATTGGGTCGAGCGAATATTTAAATGCGTTCGAACGAACAACTCTCTGGAATGAGTTCTGGGATGTCCGCTCGAGCGACCAGGGGGTCCGCTCGAGCGATCAAGCTACTGGAATGCTCCGAACCCTTTCCTGGACAGGTCGCTCGAGCGAACTGTCCAAAACTTGAATTCGGACCAGTTCAGCTCCACATTAACTCTTCCTTTTCACAACCCTTCTTAACCACTTTCATACATCAAATAAGGAGTACAAATCTCCATTCAAATGACCTCAAATTTCCAACCCTAACCATACCATTCTCCTCCATCCATATCACATTCCATACAAGCAAAAGAGGGGAGGAAACCATTTCACACAATAAACATATTCAAGACAAAACATGAAAACATTAATTGCTATGAACCAACACTTCTCTAAGACCATAAATGCATCCTTTAATACTCCATCAAGAACATTTATTTCCACAATAAACACATGAATGAAAGCATGAAAATCCATAAATGCTTCACCAAACCATTTAAAACTTAAAACACCCAATCATTCACTTGCCTTATGTCTTCAAATCAAGTAACTCAAGCTCTAACAAGTCTTCCAAGCAAGGGATCCAACTATGAGCAAAACCCCAAACAAACAAACCCTAAAGTGGTCAAACAATGAAATAACAAGGAAACCTCCCAATAATGAAGGTGGAGCTTCTCCAGGGCTAGGAGATAACAAATCTAGAAGATGAAGGGGATTACTTACTTGCAAGGTCCTCTAATGGCAATGGTAAGCTCAAAGAAAGTCTTGTGATGGTGGGTTTTCTTCACAATGGTATCAATGGAAAGCTTGCAAGATGAGGAAGAGGGTGGTGAGTTCCATATCTTGTTTGATGAGCTCTTGGTGTGGATTGGAGATGGAGAAGCAAGAAGGAGGGGAGAAAAGTAAGAAAAACCCTAGGTTCAAAAGTTGTGCTGGAACAAGAAGGATGAAGTGAATGGGATAATGGCTTCCCCTTTGTTAACAATGAATTGGGTCCCACTACTAAAGGAACTAGATTGGCTGAAATCATCTCTTTCGGGATCTCGGATGGATTCGACGAAGAAGGAAGAAATGATCGTCGAAATATCTAGTTTCCAAAAAGTACAAGTTCTGCGGGTTTCGCGAATATCAAGTTTTGAGTACAGATTTTGTGTGCAATGACTATTTTTCCCTCAAGGCTAAGAAATCGGGTTTCGGGATCTCGGACGGGGACGGGATCAACATAAAAGTTGAATGCAATAACAATACCAATAAAACGAGATTAAAACCATGAATGTAAAAATCTCCGATAAATCCTCGAGCAAATGCAACGTCATGAAAAGGAACCCCCAAAGGGCCCTACTAGTATCAAGCACACAAGGAAGTCCAAGACTAGAATCAAAGCTATTCCAAACCCAACTTAGCCAAAATCACTAATCAAGCTTAGTACTAACACGCAACTTAATTAGTACTAATCAGGGTTCACTCGGGTCGGGGTCTTACACTTTGGGGGCACTCCCCCCAAGAAAAATCCTTCTCTTCTTCTATTCAACATGGCCAAGACGCGACTCTTTAGCCCGTCTCTTCATTTTTTATTGGGTATAGGACCTTCTCTTGGTCCTTATCCTCTAAAAAACTGAAGTCCAAGCCAAGCCAAAGAATCAAAGCATCAAGCGTTCTCATCTGAAGGACGATGGCGAAGTCCATACATGACGCTTTTCCATTGTATTTTGTATTTTCTTTAAGAGACAAAAAATCACAATTATTGTCTTTCTTTATTGATGAGATTTGTAAATCGCCTTTCATGGGAAACAAAATCGCCTTTCACGGCAAGCAAAATCGCCTCTAACGACATCTAAAAAAAAAATTTGTCTATTTCTTAAAATATATGTACATTGGAAAGTTAGAAAAGGTTGACTTCCTTTCTACTTGTGGAGGTGGATCTCTGAATCACTGTTTCTAAATTCCAAGTAGAATAGAAAATCTGGCATACCCGTACAAAAATGTTGATACCCTTTTTTTCCCCCCTTTTCTTCCCTCCATCCGGATCCTTTTGGTGACCCCGGGGACGGATGGGAGAGGAGAGGAAGGAAAAATTCCGGGTCCATCAGTTTTGGTAAGGGTACCAGCTGGGCATATCTTGATCTCGACCTTTTTCATCTTGGCAATAGTGCCAGAATGTTTCCATACCGAGGTCACACCTGATCTCGGCATCATCTCCAGTTCGGTTCCGGTAGCCGAGACGGGCATTGACTCTTAGTCAATCGTGACTGTACTCCTATAGAGGAGACTCAACTACGTTACAGAAAGTGTTGATTGATGGTGACATGCCTCGGATTGAGATAAGAAGTTATCATTACCCGGCGGCTACGTCTACATCAAGGTAAGGTCTGATGGGACCCTGCCTCTAAGGTCAACTAAGGAAAGGTGCAATGGGACTCTACTCCCAAGACATCAAGGTAAGGTCCGATGGGACTTGCCTCCAAAAGTCAACTCTTGGCCTATAAATAAAGGAGTATATCCAGAGAAGGTAGGCACATGAATAACACAATACTTGCACCCATACTCTAAACTCCCCCTATTCTCCATTCACTTTTTCCTTGTCTGGTTGCTGAACTAACTAAGGCATCGGAGTGCCTTTGGTTGACTGCAGCCAGGGTCTCTGACCTTTGATTTTCCTTCCCTTTTAGGTCCCAGGCATTTGATCCTTCCTAAGTTCTTTATCCATATAATCAAGCCCGTAAATATTTAGGCACTTACAATTGGTGCCGTCTATTGGAAAAGATCAAACCAGATTTATAAACATCATGCCTCCAAAAACCAGAAATGGTGAAGGACTATCGAAGGCCCCGTCACTACCAACAGCATTACCAAAGCCATTGCCAATGGCCCCTCGCTAGGGGAGAATCGAGGCAAGATCCAGAGCGGTGAGCGTGGAAGGACCCGTGACTCAGTCGGGTTCATTGTCAAAGGGGGTGACAGCACCTTCCCGACGAGATAACCCTATGTTGGAACACTCTTGGTAAGGTGATCCTCCATCGCAACATCCCCGGCAAGACAAATCCCATTGCCAAATCGATGCTGACGATGATAACAACCCCCTCCTCACAGATATCGAGGCCCAAAACCTTGTTATCCAATAGCAAGGTGAGTTGATCAGTCAGCTTTAGCAGTAGCTCCGGGAAAAGCAAAGGCCCCAGCTCCGCCCCATAGACTTAGCCGAGCTCCTTCGGTAGACCAGGATTTGAGGCAAATCCTGGATAACAAGAGGCGCGACTGAACTTACGACGAAGGCTCAAGTAACAGCCCCTTGAACGAGGACTCAAAGAGGCAGAGACCGGAGGACAATGACAACCTGAGAGAATGGCTGGACCAGCAAGTCAAGCAAACGGTCCAGCGGAACATGGAGGTGGTCGGTTTCACCCGAGGCCGGCTAAATGCCTACGACACTGAGGATCTCAGCACCTCTCCTTTCTCTCAGGAAATAAGGAACTTTTCTCTCCCTGAGAAGTTCAGTGTCTCAAGGTTTGTCCTTTATGACGGAACCTCAGATCCAGTAGCACATCTTCGCCACTTTACTCAGAGAATGTCAGTTTGGGGTGATACAAATCACCTGAACTGCAAAGTATTCTCCTCCAGTCTAGGGGACCTTCCCCTAAAGTGGTTTTATGCACTCCCAGAGGAATCAATTTCGAGCTGGTGGAAGGGTCACCCTTCATCGGCTGCGGCCACTTGAAGAACAACTGTGACTTGATCCTGCCGAGGAGCTTATAGATTGGCTCCTTGAAGATTGTGTTCACAGCCTTGTAGGAGGCAACAACTAGCTTGGACTTCTTGCTGCCCCCCAAGGTGGGAACCGAGGCCATCACTGAGCTTGTCGATGCCTTGTTTCGGTCCATTTCCTCCTCCGAGACGATCTTTTGTCTCTCTTGGGGGGTCTGTCTTCTTGCCAGGGGCCGAAGCTTTATCGAGCTTGGGCCTCATCTTCTTCTTGCTCAACAAACTGGTTCACCCTGGCCATCAGTGCTTTCACCATGACCATGGAGAACCGGACTAAGTCCTTTCGAAGCTCGTTGCCTGGCAGCAGAGTTTGTTTGTAAGGCTTGATGGCCACCCTATCAGTGGGGTCCTTAATCTGACGGTACACGGTCCAGAATCTTTTGGAGAACTAGGTGATGTTTTCGGTCCGACCCTGAGGTTAAAGAACTTCAAGGTGCAAAGGATTCTAGTGGGCCCTGGGAGCTCATCAGAGATTCTCTACTTCGACTACTTCAAGAAGATGGGTCTCAAAGAGGAGGACTTGCAGGAAGCCCGCACTCCCTTCGTGGGTTTCAGCTCAAAGCCAGTATACCCCAAGGGAAGAATCTCCCTAAAAGTCCAAATTGAAAGCGCCTCTATGCTAGCCGACTTCCTTGTGGTAGATGAACCATCCCTATATAATGCAATAATGGGGAGAACCTGGCTGCATAACATAGAGGCAATACCTTCCACACATCACCAAAAACTCAAGTTCCCGTTCGAGAATGATAGAGTCAAGGTGATCATGGTCAGAGGTGACCAGCACATGGCCAAGCAATGCTTGATGGTCGGGTGCCTGGTGACGCAGAGCCAACACACGTGCACATGGCCGAGCTCGAGAGGGAAGCCAAACTTAAAGACATTGGCCAAACCCCGGACCAAAAGAGCGTTTTAGATCTGACCGAGATCAGGATCAATCCCAACGATCCTGAGAGATATTTCCTACTCGGGAGCCAACTCCCCGAACCCGAGAGGTCCGAGCTCCTAGACTTCTTGTTACAGAACAATGAAGTTTTCGCTTGGACCCCTTATGAAATGCCTGGTGTCGACCCCGAGATCATGTGCCACAAGTTGAACGTGGACCCGAAGCACAAGCATGTGTCCAGAAGGCTCGTAGAATGGGGATCCAACAGACAAAAGCCGTGATCGAGAAGGTTCAGAAGCTGCTGGAGGCAAAGGCGATCAGGGAAGTCCACTAACCGGATTGGTTGGCCAATATGGTGGTTGTCACGTCCCCCGAACCCGATTAGAGAATAAACCGGATCCGGGGAGTGAAATTTAGGGCTAATTAAAAATTTTGCCCTTTAGGCCCAAGGATCGTAAGTCCGCTGTGAGGATATTGCATTTCAAACCTCAAGTAATATAAAACTGCGGAATTCATACGAATGAGGCATATTAAATTTCGAAGCAATGAATAATAAATCTCATTAATAGTTAAAGTTGCACAAGGAATAAAACAAAACTTAAGCAATGAAGTTAATCTATTACAATGGCCATCCCAATACTTAAGGCCATTTAAAACAATTAAGAAGTCAATGATATGAAAGTTCAACGAGAGATAATAAACGAAGAAATAAAATCTAGGGAAGTCCCGATGAATCACTCTCGTGCCGGGAATGATGACACTACTCTACGTCATCTGCACGCCACTCTGGTTCCTCCTCAACCGGTTGGAGATCCTCTGGGATCTCCTCACCTGATTGCTCCTCGTAGTAGTACTCACCTGAGGAGTCTGCACACCAAGGAATAGGGTCAACGACATGTTGAGCAATAGATAAGCAATATATAAATAATCATGACATGCATCAAGTATAAGAGTAATGACAGGTATAGTAATCAAGAGAATACAATGAATCGAATCTAGGCATGTAGCATGAGTAAATAACCATCAGGATCATAAATAGAAATCCTAGTAATACTAACAATCACCACTACCAATATAATGCAATGCACAAGAGGGAGACTCCGTGGATGTCCTAGCCACCTCACGGGGTACCAATAACAATCTTATCCGGACTACTGATACCAAAGTCCGGCTCCAGGGGGATCCCAGCTCCCGGTCCTGGGAATAGTAGCATGGTCCTAGCCCGCTCCCAACTATTCAACGCCATGGACGCCGTCCAAAGCCGACTGCCCACCCCGATGTCCGAGTAACCGGCCCATCAATAAACCCCTAAATTGCAGCTGGCCATGATATGCAAATAATAATAAAAATAATGTGGTGTTGACACAAGAATAGATCAAGACAAGCAAGTCTGGCTAACTCAATATACAAGACATGTTCATAGGGATTATCTCCTTCAAATCAATACAAGTCAAACTCAATCACGTGATAATCCCTTCAATCTAGCCAGTCATGTTCATCAATTACATAACACGGGGTACTAAGGTACACTCTAAGTCAAGTCCAAGTCCTAATTCTACAAGAGATTATGTTTCATAATTAATTAGGTGTTTTATGCCAAGAGAGTGAGTGTACAAGGAATTACAACAACGGATACAATTAAATAAGTCAAGAAGGAATTACAATCCAAACCTAGGCAAGTGTTGTCATCCATGTACCATATGTGTTTTAACGGAGTGCGTGGGGAATTCGAATAATCAACGCTTATAAAGAATTTCCTTGGTGTACAATCATGTTGAGCATCGATTTATTTCAATTCCATACGCATTCGGTTAACCCTACACAATACACGAATACCTAGACAACCCATCGAAGCACACCAAGCCACGTGCTATGATTTCAAAACCCCATTAATGGTCACATGAGAGTGGTTTCATGGTTTCCAATGTCTAAGGCCCAAACCTAGGCTAACAATCTCGTTACTAACAAGAAAGTGGTCTAATAATAATCTCCTTAACTACTTCCCTACCTGATCCCCCAATCATCATGAGATATGTATCATTGGATTCTACGCTCAAAGAGCTTTCCAACGGTATATGGCTCGCGAAATTCCGATGTATGGTTCAGAAGTTATAGCCCATAGAAGTTTAACCCTTTATATATATATATAAAACGTGCGACGGACCATCCATCGGTCCGATTCATCGGATGGAAAAATCAACATACTCAAAATGCATGTCAGGAGTCAACGGTTCTGGTTTCTTTTTATTTTATTTTTCTGACTCATCTTCTGTGATGATGTCATGGTTATCATGTTTCCCATTCTCTCTCTCTTTTTTTTTTCTTTATTCAATTCATCATATGCGCTGGCCACTAAACATTCAGCAGTCAACGGTCTTTTCAAATCTGTCACCATTTACAAAAAAATTTGCCCTCCGATCGATCGGACAACAAGTCCGATCCATCGGTCTGAGATTCGTCTCAGTTAACTGAGAGCAGTTTCAGTCCGATCGATCGGACTGAAGGCCCGATCGATCGGCACTGTAGCAGAGCCCGAAAATGGGTTTTTCTTCTTCCTTTTTCCTGCAGAAAATGAGCCTTCATGCTCCCCAATTATTTTAATCATTATTTCTATCCATTCTATTAAATTAAAAACTTCCAAAGTTAAAATTTAACAATTTATCAAATCAAAACCACAAATCTAACCTAACATGTAAATCCCAATAAAATACCCACAATAAGCTTGGAGTTTGGGTAATCTAACAAGAGTATCATTGCAATCAAAAGAAGACAATACAGACATGATTAAAGATAATTGCATATCTACTTGCCTCAACCAAGAAGGTGATTAGAAATTGGAAAAGCTTGAGGAGAAGCTCTCTACCACGAAAACCACAATCTACCCCGCTCAAAAGTGATCTAAAACACCGAGAAGAAGAAAGAAAGGAAAAAGATCATGATCCAACCTATTCTAAACAAAAGAGAAAACGAATGGAAAATTTGATGATGGGGAAATGCTTACCAACTAGTATCAATGGAGAGAGGAGAGCAAAAGGAAGGAGATGTGCGGTCCGGATCGCGGAGATGATCTCTTCCGGAGGGAGATCTGGGCTTGAGAAGATGAAGAGGGAGAATGAGGGCTGCTGTAACTCTCGTTGCAGAAGTGATAATACGATTAGGGCTAATCCCTGTTTAAGTAGAAGAGAGGGAGGAAAAAGACCAATTTGCCCTTTAAGTGGGTCCGGTGAAAGAATGGACTTTTTGAAGGGTTTCTGATCGTCGGATCGAGACGACCCAGAAGACAAAAATGATCAGTGTGACGAGATCTTTCCAACGAACCCAAAATCAAGGTGATAGGAATTTTTTCGGAAAAATACTCAATTTTCCCTGATTTGCAAACTACCCCCCTGCTAGGATCAAACGAGCTCGAAATCGAACGAAACTTCGCAGACACTATCCGAACACTAAAAGAAACTCACTCAAAGACTAAACCCACTTAAATATCTAAATTACAAATAATTATAATAATAATAATAATAAACGGGTCAACGGGCCTGCTATTGGGCCCAACTGACCCAGTAAGGTCGCGGACCTTACAGTGGTGGTCAAGAAGAAGGATGGAAAATGGAGAATTTGTGTGGACTTTGTTAGATTGTGTGGTCTCAATCCATCAGTTAATATAATAAATTGATCAATTTCTTTATTTATCAATAAAATCATGAGATAAATGGTGTTTTATTACTTAATGCACATAACCAATACATATGACATGATGGTTCATGAGATGAATCAGGTCCCGGTAGTATATTAGATGTGATATATGTATATGGATGAGATCCACATACGGGAGACATGTGTCACAAATCTTATACCTAAAATATCTTCACAACCAGTGATGAGACTGGGCATCTCATCTGATAAGGTTGCAGCACTTTGATCACTATAAGATAGTGTGATTTGTCTCGATCATCAGAATGTAAGATTCTGGATCATAGTGCCGGTACATTGGATGTATTGAAGGACCATGAGAAACACCTTATGAAATACTGTCTCGATTTAAGGACTGCTCTCATAATTCCCTCGCAATAGGCTCTCAATCCTGAGACATTGATGAACTCAAGTTTCTGTCTATTCATTTGCTTTGAGTCACCAATGAGTGAGGCCAGTTGTAGGTCAACAGCTCAGTGTCTTGGGTACGTGGTAGTAGGACTGTGGAAACATACAATGATCAAGATGGAATCTATCTACATTATCCCTTGTGCCAATTAATGGATTTATCATTAGTAAGTGCGCACCCATCTCGATTAAGACTTAATTGGATGGTACTGATGATCACTGTGATTAATTGGGGCTAAAAAATAATAAGATGTGGATCTAAGTTTGGATGTGACAGATTTATTCCAATTGATTCATGGATAATGATAGAGGGGTCTACTTGTGGTAATTTGGAAGTTTAGGGTCTTCATTGTAATTTATTCCTAAGACTGGAGTGCAATTGCATTTATATAGTGGTGTTATTTGCAATTAACTGTGGGTCCAGATTGCACATGAGATGTGGGGTCGCGAGTCCCATTTGGAGCCAGCTTTCTAAGGAATCCCTAGTGGTCCCCATGCTAGCCCAAGATATTAGAAAGATTCTATTCTTACTTGAACTCTAAAAAGGAAGGAATTAGAAAGTTACTATTTCTATTTGCAGTGGGACTTCTAATAGTGGTAATAGTAAGCTACTAATTTGTGTGGAAGTGTGACTTCTAATGCAATTAGTAAGAGAGTCTTAAGAGGAGATTTGAGGGCTATAAATAAGGGAAGAAACCCCTTGGACATCCAACATATATCCCCACCTAGGGATTCGCGCCCAACCCTTGTTTTGTGCAAGTGTTGCACATCTCTTCCTTCTCCTTTCTCTCTTCTAGTTCCTTGGAGTTTCTAGTAGGGTTTTCTCTTTGAGATCCCACCCATCTTCTTGAGAAAAGAGATCTGATAGAGGGTCATAGCGTGGAAGACAACAAGGTCTAGGAGATCTCTAATTGCTTCAAGAAGAGTTCTTGATCGAGTTGATTGTCTTCTCCTCCATTAGAGCACTACTGGGCCCCAAAGGTATAATCTACTTCTCTATTTATTGTGGATTGTTTTAGATGCATGTAGTTGTTGATTTCTATCTTTTAGATAGGTTTTATTGCTGTACTTGATTGATGAGAATGAGGGATTGCATCCTGGATTGGGTTTTGTAGCCTTATGGATAGTTGATCGCTGAGTCAAGTGGGTCAAAAGTTTTGAAAATCAATCCACGAGGCCCACCTACTTCTAACGGGCTTCACCTCCCTAGGAGAACTTTCCACTTCTGAAGATTGACCAGATGATCGACGCCACCGCAGACATGACAGGATGAGTTTCCTCGATCCTTACCGAGGTTACCATCAAATTCCGATGCATGGGCCTGATGAAGAAAAGACTGCGTTCATAACACCTAGAGGCATCTACTGCTATAGAGTAATGCCATTTGGGTTAAAAAATGCGGGGGTAACTTACCTGAGGTTGGTGACCAAGATGTTCTAGGCCCAGCTTAGTAAAACAATGGAGGTGTACATTGACGACATGGTTGTCAAGTCTAAAAGGTCACAGGACCACTTGGCAGACCTAAGTCAAACATTTGACATTCTCAAAAAGTTCCAGCTCAAGCTGAATGCATCCAAGTGTGCGTTTGGCGTCGGCTCAAGCTTACTTTGATTGGTAAATCATTTTCAAGTTGTCTTTATAATTACATATGATTTGTCCCCTAATTTCAATCAAATCTATTTTTATGTTTTGAGCTTCATTGATGATTTGATTGACATCCCTATGCATCACATGTTTAGAGCTAATCCATTTCATACAACTTGTGTAACTTTGATATCATTAACAAGTTGTTACTTTTAACATGTGATTGCATTACTTCCTCAATCATAAATGTTTTATGAGCTAAAATTTTCAAAAGCCTTAGGCATACATTTATGAGCTTTCATTTTCAAAATGATTGAGGACCACACACACACACTTCATATACTTTCATCTTTGCATTCATAGTGTGAGTGTGTATTAGATTTTCACTTCCATATCCGCCTATTTAAGAGGCATTGTAATGAGCTTAAATGAATCTCCATCAAGTGTATGTTAGACACAACTTAGTGAGATAACCAACCATGTGGTTGAAGAGGTTATTGCTTAGCCTATAAAAGCATAGTGTATAGGTTGATGTTAAGCCTTGAAAAACATCAATGTAAAGGTTATTGCTTAGCCTTGGAAAGCATATTGTAAAGGTTATTGCTTAGCCTATTGAAAAGCATAAATAGTGGAAATCCGGTGGGGTGTTGGTTCACAAGCCGGTAGTGGATGTAGGCATTGAGGCCGAACCACTATAAATCCTTGTGTGATGGTGATTGCTTTGTGGTGATTGTTTTCTTTAAGCTTCCGCATTTTGTTTGATAATCATCTCTTGTGACTAGTTTGTTTTAAAGAAGTTAAAATTGTTAAAATTGGTCATAAAAGAAGCTCACCCTATTCACCCCCCCTCTAGGGTTCGGATCCCCATGGACTTACAAGTGGTATCAGAGACAAGTTACTCCATTTTAGGGCTTAACAACCCGGAGTTGATCCTTGCTAGATTTGAACCCTAGTGTTGTGATTTATTGCATATCTTTTTAATGATTTCCACTTTGTTTGAAAATGATATTTTCCCTAGCCTCTTTGCACCACTCTAAGACTTTTCCAAGTTATATCTTCTAGAGTTGGTGAGTCCTATAAGTGATCTCTCATGGACAACCTTTTCAAGACCTTAGGTGTATTTTCAAAGGTAGACTATTTGAGTAACCTTAAGGCCTTGATACCCCTAGACCAACCTATGCTTTTTAGTTATATCTTTTTGTTGGTCATGTTACATTTGCATTTTGTTTCTTTAAAGTCACATCTTTTAAAATGCAATGTTTCTTTGTGATCATTTGATTTTATCTTCATGAACTTTTAAAGTTTTATCTCATGGTTTTCAAAATCCTTGATTACAATACTTTCATGATGGATTTGCATTTTGTTCATATAGTTATATCTCTTGTAGTGCATATCTATTCATGATCAATTGATTGTGATTACAAATGCTTTCATAGCTAGTTTTTCATGATCAATTGATGTTGGAAAATCATTTGATGTTTGTCATAGTTAGATCCTTTTTGGAAATCAAATGATTTGAAGCAACCTTAGTTTTCCATTTATTTACAAGTTATATCTTTTGATATGGAAAATTTGTAAGTGTCTATTGTTTTTACAAATTGAAAACTTTACAATAGTACACTTCTTGTTTTTCAAAATCACTTGCTCTTAATTCTATAAATGATTCTTTGTTGGAATTTCATACATTGAAGTGATTTGAAAAACTTTGGAAAATGTTCTAAGCTTTATTAGTTATATTTATAGAAGCATTTTCCTTGAATTTATTTCCTTGTGCCTAATTATGATTGTATCATTTGAAAGGAAATAATTTTTACAAACAATTTGCATCTTTGCTCATTGAGTTACATTCTTTATGCAAATTGATTTTGATATCTTACATTGCATGGTTGGATATGATTTCATTGATTTGCATGTTTGTGCCTATTTTGGTATATAGTTTCATTAATGCAAATTAATGAGTGTTTATGTGCTTTATAGTAAAATCTTGTATTTGAGCTTTCTAAGTGCATTTGTGATTTAATGTACTAAGTTCATTTGGTATAGACCTCATATCCTTTTTCATTGCATTGTAAGCTTAGTACATTTGCTAAGAGTGGAGATGTTACATGATAGATTGATATCTTTAACTTCATACCTTCTTGTGCTTAAATAGTTATATTCCTTTTTGATGATTGGTATGAGTTAGATCTTGAATGTTGATTAATTCTCTCTATGCAAATGTCAAATCGTTCTATGTATGGTTGTGTTATTTATTACATTTGTAGAAACCATACTAGAACTAAAATCCATCCTCTATGCTCTTTAGTCATTTCTTTTTGGATGGTTATGATGTTGATTCATGTACTTTCTCTAAATGATGTCATCTTTATACATGTTTCAACTTCATAGTAGTGTTCTTGATCATATGAAACTCTTTGAAATCTATTCCTCATATTTCTATATGTTTGATGGATATGTTAGATGTTGAATTCATATGATTTTGACACTTTGGAAATTGCATGCATTTCAAAGTTATATCCTTTTGCATTGCAATTTATCTTGTTCATCACTATGCTCAATAGTTATATCTTTAAAAGTGATGAATATGCATTTATGATGCTTGATGGAATTTTGTCACATTCTTGCTCTTTATCATGTTATCAAATTCAATTGGATTCAATTGGTATAATGTTTGATTGATTTGATTTCTTGTGAATGTGATAAACCTTGTGTGCATTGGATTGAACTTGATAAGTAATATGATTGTTCCATGTCACACACCATTAGCATCATAATGTTCATGTTGCCACCTCTTTTGCTCTAATAGGTATATCTCATGACCACCATGTTTATGTGTTCATAATATTGGTTGGTTATTAGTTGAGGTTGGCTTCATGTTTGAATTTCATTTCACTCATCTTGCACTTTAATAAGTCATATTTATTGATTGAATTAAATGATTTCAAAACTTTCATAGCATATGCTTTCCATAGTTAAATTGTTTGATGCTATGATTAATAAACCCCATTGCATCATGGATAGCTCTAATTTGGATTTCTCATAATAATTATACTTTTAAATCCATTTTAGAGTGATTGATTTATTAAGTCATATCCTAAATCTCAATTGGTATTCTTTGTTTGTCCAATTGATATCCATGATTGCTTTTCTCATTAGACCTAGCTCTCTTTTGGTAATTTGATCATATTGTGCTTTATAGTTAAATGAATCTAATCCTTTCTTTGAAGTTGACCCTCACTTGGTTAAACCATCTTCTTCTTGTACCTAATAGTTAAATCTTTGTCAAGAGTTTGACAAAAGGAGAGAATGGATTGAGGGGGAGTGTAAACCTTCATAAGAAGTATTAGTTTTGATCAAATTTACCCTTGGATTGCCTTTAAGCCCTTAGAGACTTCTACCTCACATGATAGCCTGTTATGTATTTCATTTTCGATTTCATTTGTTAACAGGTGCTACTAAAGGTATTTTCTTTGTTTCATGTGTGTAGGTACCTTTTCAATTTAATGGCAAAGGGGGAGAAATTATGCAAGTTCTCAAAAGGGTAAAGAGAATGTCCAAGTTTCCTAAGAAGAGGTTTTGTATGATCTTCTACAAGGGGAGAGAATACATACCTTGCCAAAGGGAGAAAGAGGCATGGTCAAAGGGGAAGAGTTAATAGAAGAAAGAAAGCTTGGAGCTAAAGAAGATGCTTGGATAAAGAAAGAAAGAAGAAAGAAAGCTTAAAGAATATTTAAGCACCAAGCATCATGAAGAATGAAGCCCAAGAGCCCAAGCTAAGAGAAGAAGCATCCAAGAAGATTTCAAGCCTTGTCCAGCTGAGGGGGAGCTGAAGACTAAGTGTGTAATCTCAGTGGTGAGTGTGTTTGCCATCAAATTGCAAAGGGGGAGATTGTTAGGAATTTTCTAGATTGCAATTTGATGGATGCATTATCATTCAAGCATCATTTGATTTACACACATGCATTGTTTTAGATAAACTTGAAATCTTGTTTTATTCATGCATTGCTTTTAAGAGTTGTAAAAGTTTTGATTTATGCATGATTTGT
Organism: Cinnamomum chago; assembly: GCA_038049695.1. Lineage (NCBI taxonomy): Eukaryota > Viridiplantae > Streptophyta > Magnoliopsida > Laurales > Lauraceae > Cinnamomum > Cinnamomum chago. The sequence goes on from CP142457.1 coordinate 30,181,739, forward strand.
ATTTTCATCTTGGATGCATTTGTTTTAGAAAAGAGTTTTCAAGAAATCAAGCAAGCCTTTGTTTTAAAAGTTTTTGAATCTTTTTAGGCTTTTTATGTTCATGTTTTTAAAACCATTAGAATGTTTTAAAACATGTTTTTCAAGCTTGATTTAGTGGCCAAAAGGTCCCCCAAAGCTAAACCTTCAAATATGCAAAAGTTGCATTTTTTGTCAAAGGGAGGCTGTCCCGGCAGTGTCGCCGGTCGACCGAGATACAGGTCTCGGTCGACCGAGACAACTGGAGGTAAAATCTGCAGTTTCTGAACTGAAACCTCCAACGGTCAGAAATCTGACCGTTGTGCCTTCCCGGTCGACCGAGGCCTGTGTGCCGGTCGACCGAGGACTAGCCGTTGGCAACTTTTTGCTATAAATATGAGTTCTTTCCCTTGCCAAAAGTTGGGATTTTTAAGCCCCTCCTTGAGAGGATTTGAGGCATATCAAAAGGGAAAAGAACCAAGGGATGAAGGGGAAGATTAGGAAAGCTAAAGCTTGGATTAATGAAGTTAAACCACCAAGTAGGCTCTTCCTTCCTTAATCATATGTTTTCATGCTTTTGTTTTATTTTTGGTAAATCATTTCTAGCATGTTAAACTATGTTTGTGTTGTGTCCTTAACATGTGTTATGTTTTGAGTTGATTTATTGTTTTGGATACAACACCATATGATTCAATCCAAGTAGTACTTAACTTTGGTAAATCTAAGTAGATCATGTTAATGAAAGAACCTTTGAAATCATATGTAACATGATCCATATACTTGGTTGAATCTTTGGTTGTTGTTTTCCATCATAAGTACATCTCTCTCAAAACTAACTTATGTTTTGGATTCAACTTCTTTACAAATCATATGTTTTCATGTTTTGTTTTATCATTGGTAAATCTTTGTAACATGTTAATCTATGATTTGTTGTATCCTTAGCATGTGTTATATTTTGAATAGATCTATTGTTTTGGATACATCACCATTGATTCATCAAAGTAGTACTTTATCTTTGGTAAATCTAAGTAGATCATGTTAATGAAATATGTAACATGATTCATATACTTTGTTGAATCTTTGGTTGTTGTTTTCCATCATAAGAAAATCTTTTTCAAATGTATCTTATGTTTTGGATTCAACATCATTACAAATCATATGTGTATTATTGTTTTAATGTTTCACAACTTGCCTTACTTTGATTGGTAAATCATTTTCAAGTTGTCTTTATAATTACATATGATTTGTCCCCTAATTTCAATCAAATCTATTTTTATGTTTTGAGCTTCATTGATGATTTGATTGACATCCCTATGCATCACATGTTTAGAGCTAATCCATTTCATACAACTTGTGTATCTTTGATATCATTAACAAGTTGTTACTTTTAACATGTGATTGCATTACTTCCTCAATTATAAATGTTTTATGAGCTAAAATTTTCAAAAGCCTTAGGCATACATTTATGAGCTTTCATTTTCAAAATGATTGAGGACCACACACACACACTTCATATACTTTCATCTTTGCATTCATAGTGTGAGTGTGTATTAGATTTTCACTTCCATATCCGCCTATTTAAGAGGCATTGTAATGAGCTTAAATGAATCTCCATCAAGTGTATGTTAGACACAACTTAGTGAGATAACCAACCATGTGGTTGAAGAGGTTATTGCTTAGCCTATAAAAGCATAGTGTATAGGTTGATGTTAAGCCTTGAAAAACATCAATGTAAAGGTTATTGCTTAGCCTTGGAAAGCATATTGTAAAGGTTATTGCTTAGCCTATTGAAAAGCATAAATAGTGGAAATCCGGTGGGGTGTTGGTTCACAAGCCGGTAGTGGATGTAGGCATTGAGGCCGAACCACTATAAATCCTTGTGTGATGGTGATTGCTTTGTGGTGATTGTTTTCTTTAAGCTTCCGCATTTTGTTTGATAATCATCTCTTGTGACTAGTTTGTTTTAAAGAAGTTAAAATTGTTAAAATTGGTCATAAAAGAAGCTCACCCTATTCACCCCCCCTCTAGGGTTCGGATCCCCATGGACTTACAAGTGGTATCAGAGACAAGTTACTCCATTTTAGGGCTTAACAACCCGGAGTTGATCCTTGCTAGATTTGAACCCTAGTGTTGTGATTTATTGCATATCTTTTTAATGATTTCCACTTTGTTTGAAAATGATATTTTCCCTAGACTCTTTGCACCACTCTAAGACTTTTCCAAGTTATATCTTCTAGAGTTGGTGAGTCCTATAAGTGATCTCTCATGGACAACCTTTTCAAGACCTTAGGTGTATTTTCAAAGGTAGACTATTTGAGTAACCTTAAGGCCTTGATACCCCTAGACCAACCTATGCTTTTTAGTTATATCTTTTTGTTGGTCATGTTACATTTGCATTTTGTTTCTTTAAAGTCACATCTTTTAAAATGCAATGTTTCTTTGTGATCATTTGATTTTATCTTCATGAACTTTTAAAGTTTTATCTCATGGTTTTCAAAATCCTTGATTACAATACTTTCATGATGGATTTGCATTTTGTTCATATAGTTATATCTCTTGTAGTGCATATCTATTCATGATCAATTGATTGTGATTACAAATGCTTTCATAGCTAGTTTTTCATGATCAATTGATGTTGGAAAATCATTTGATGTTTGTCATAGTTAGATCCTTTTTGGAAATCAAATGATTTGAAGCAACCTTAGTTTTCCATTTATTTACAAGTTATATCTTTTGATATGGAAAATTTGTAAGTGTCTATTGTTTTTACAAATTGAAAACTTTACAATAGTACACTTCTTGTTTTTCAAAATCACTTGCTCTTAATTCTATAAATGATTCTTTGTTGGAATTTCATACATTGAAGTGATTTGAAAAACTTTGGAAAATGTTCTAAGCTTTATTAGTTATATTTATAGAAGCATTTTCCTTGAATTTATTTCCTTGTGCCTAATTATGATTGTATCATTTGAAAGGAAATAATTTTTACAAACAATTTGCATCTTTGCTCATTGAGTTACATTCTTTATGCAAATTGATTTTGATATCTTACATTGCATGGTTGGATATGATTTCATTGATTTGCATGTTTGTGCCTATTTTGGTATATAGTTTCATTAATGCAAATTAATGAGTGTTTATGTGCTTTATAGTAAAATCTTGTATTTGAGCTTTCTAAGTGCATTTGTGATTTAATGTACTAAGTTCATTTGGTATAGACCTCATATCCTTTTTCATTGCATTGTAAGCTTAGTACATTTGCTAAGAGTGGAGATGTTACATGATAGATTGATATCTTTAACTTCATACCTTCTTGTGCTTAAATAGTTATATTCCTTTTTGATGATTGGTATGAGTTAGATCTTGAATGTTGATTAATTCTCTCTATGCAAATGTCAAATCGTTCTATGTATGGTTGTGTTATTTATTACATTTGTAGAAACCATACTAGAACTAAAATCCATCCTCTATGCTCTTTAGTCATTTCTTTTTGGATGGTTATGATGTTGATTCATGTACTTTCTCTAAATGATGTCATCTTTATACATGTTTCAACTTCATAGTAGTGTTCTTGATCATATGAAACTCTTTGAAATCTATTCCTCATATTTCTATATGTTTGATGGATATGTTAGATGTTGAATTCATATGATTTTGACACTTTGGAAATTGCATGCATTTCAAAGTTATATCCTTTTGCATTGCAATTTATCTTGTTCATCACTATGCTCAATAGTTATATCTTTAAAAGTGATGAATATGCATTTATGATGCTTGATGGAATTTTGTCACATTCTTGCTCTTTATCATGTTATCAAATTCAATTGGATTCAATTGGTATAATGTTTGATTGATTTGATTTCTTGTGAATGTGATAAACCTTGTGTGCATTGGATTGAACTTGATAAGTAATATGATTGTTCCATGTCACACACCATTAGCATCATAATGTTCATGTTGCCACCTCTTTTGCTCTAATAGGTATATCTCATGACCACCATGTTTATGTGTTCATAATATTGGTTGGTTATTAGTTGAGGTTGGCTTCATGTTTGAATTTCATTTCACTCATCTTGCACTTTAATAAGTCATATTTATTGATTGAATTAAATGATTTCAAAACTTTCATAGCATATGCTTTCCATAGTTAAATTGTTTGATGCTATGATTAATAAACCCCATTGCATCATGGATAGCTCTAATTTGGATTTCTCATAATAATTATACTTTTAAATCCATTTTAGAGTGATTGATTTATTAAGTCATATCCTAAATCTCAATTGGTATTCTTTGTTTGTCCAATTGATATCCATGATTGCTTTTCTCATTAGACCTAGCTCTCTTTTGGTAATTTGATCATATTGTGCTTTATAGTTAAATGAATCTAATCCTTTCTTTGAAGTTGACCCTCACTTGGTTAAACCATCTTCTTCTTGTACCTAATAGTTAAATCTTTGTCAAGAGTTTGACAAAAGGAGAGAATGGATTGAGGGGGAGTGTAAACCTTCATAAGAAGTATTAGTTTTGATCAAATTTACCCTTGGATTGCCTTTAAGCCCTTAGAGACTTCTACCTCACATGATAGCCTGTTATGTATTTCATTTTCGATTTCATTTGTTAACAGGTGCTACTAAAGGTATTTTCTTTGTTTCATGTGTGTAGGTACCTTTTCAATTTAATGGCAAAGGGGGAGAAATTATGCAAGTTCTCAAAAGGGTAAAGAGAATGTCCAAGTTTCCTAAGAAGAGGTTTTGTATGATCTTCTACAAGGGGAGAGAATACATACCTTGCCAAAGGGAGAAAGAGGCATGGTCAAAGGGGAAGAGTTAATAGAAGAAAGAAAGCTTGGAGCTAAAGAAGATGCTTGGATAAAGAAAGAAAGAAGAAAGAAAGCTTAAAGAATATTTAAGCACCAAGCATCATGAAGAATGAAGCCCAAGAGCCCAAGCTAAGAGAAGAAGCATCCAAGAAGATTTCAAGCCTTGTCCAGCTGAGGGGGAGCTGAAGACTAAGTGTGTAATCTCAGTGGTGAGTGTGTTTGCCATCAAATTGCAAAGGGGGAGATTGTTAGGAATTTTCTAGATTGCAATTTGATGGATGCATTATCATTCAAGCATCATTTGATTTACACACATGCATTGTTTTAGATAAACTTGAAATCTTGTTTTATTCATGCATTGCTTTTAAGAGTTGTAAAAGTTTTGATTTATGCATGATTTGTATTTTCATCTTGGATGCATTTGTTTTAGAAAAGAGTTTTCAAGAAATCAAGCAAGCCTTTGTTTTAAAAGTTTTTGAATCTTTTTAGGCTTTTTATGTTCATGTTTTTAAAACCATTAGAATGTTTTAAAACATGTTTTTCAAGCTTGATTTAGTGGCCAAAAGGTCCCCCAAAGCTAAACCTTCAAATATGCAAAAGTTGCATTTTTTGTCAAAGGGAGGCTGTCCCGGCAGTGTCGCCGGTCGACCGAGATACAGGTCTCGGTCGACCGAGACAACTGGAGGTAAAATCTGCAGTTTCTGAACTGAAACCTCCAACGGTCAGAAATCTGACCGTTGTGCCTTCCCGGTCGACCGAGGCCTGTGTGCCGGTCGACCGAGGACTAGCCGTTGGCAACTTTTTGCTATAAATATGAGTTCTTTCCCTTGCCAAAAGTTGGGATTTTTAAGCCCCTCCTTGAGAGGATTTGAGGCATATCAAAAGGGAAAAGAACCAAGGGATGAAGGGGAAGATTAGGAAAGCTAAAGCTTGGATTAATGAAGTTAAACCACCAAGTAGGCTCTTCCTTCCTTAATCATATGTTTTCATGCTTTTGTTTTATTTTTGGTAAATCATTTCTAGCATGTTAAACTATGTTTGTGTTGTGTCCTTAACATGTGTTATGTTTTGAGTTGATTTATTGTTTTGGATACAACACCATATGATTCAATCCAAGTAGTACTTAACTTTGGTAAATCTAAGTAGATCATGTTAATGAAAGAACCTTTGAAATCATATGTAACATGATCCATATACTTGGTTGAATCTTTGGTTGTTGTTTTCCATCATAAGTACATCTCTCTCAAAACTAACTTATGTTTTGGATTCAACTTCTTTACAAATCATATGTTTTCATGTTTTGTTTTATCATTGGTAAATCTTTGTAACATGTTAATCTATGATTTGTTGTATCCTTAGCATGTGTTATATTTTGAATAGATCTATTGTTTTGGATACATCACCATTGATTCATCAAAGTAGTACTTTATCTTTGGTAAATCTAAGTAGATCATGTTAATGAAATATGTAACATGATTCATATACTTTGTTGAATCTTTGGTTGTTGTTTTCCATCATAAGAAAATCTTTTTCAAATGTATCTTATGTTTTGGATTCAACATCATTACAAATCATATGTGTATTATTGTTTTAATGTTTCACAACTTGCCTTACTTTGATTGGTAAATCATTTTCAAGTTGTCTTTATAATTACATATGATTTGTCCCCTAATTTCAATCAAATCTATTTTTATGTTTTGAGCTTCATTGATGATTTGATTGACATCCCTATGCATCACATGTTTAGAGCTAATCCATTTCATACAACTTGTGTATCTTTGATATCATTAACAAGTTGTTACTTTTAACATGTGATTGCATTACTTCCTCAATCATAAATGTTTTATGAGCTAAAATTTTCAAAAGCCTTAGGCATACATTTATGAGCTTTCATTTTCAAAATGATTGAGGACCACACACACACACTTCATATACTTTCATCTTTGCATTCATAGTGTGAGTGTGTATTAGATTTTCACTTCCATATCCGCCTATTTAAGAGGCATTGTAATGAGCTTAAATGAATCTCCATCAAGTGTATGTTAGACACAACTTAGTGAGATAACCAACCATGTGGTTGAAGAGGTTATTGCTTAGCCTATAAAAGCATAGTGTATAGGTTGATGTTAAGCCTTGAAAAACATCAATGTAAAGGTTATTGCTTAGCCTTGGAAAGCATATTGTAAAGGTTATTGCTTAGCCTATTGAAAAGCATAAATAGTGGAAATCCGGTGGGGTGTTGGTTCACAAGCCGGTAGTGGATGTAGGCATTGAGGCCGAACCACTATAAATCCTTGTGTGATGGTGATTGCTTTGTGGTGATTGTTTTCTTTAAGCTTCCGCATTTTGTTTGATAATCCTCTCTTGTGACTAGTTTGTTTTAAAGAAGTTAAAATTGTTAAAATTGGTCATAAAAGAAGCTCACCCTATTCAGCCTCCCTCTAGGGTTCGGATCCCCATGGACTTACACGGACAAGTGCCGACCCTTTTTTCAACTTTGGAAGAAAAGATCAAAATTTCAATGGACTCCGGAGTGCGACTTAGCTCTACAGGAGCTCAAAGCCTACCTGGCTTCACCACCCCTACTTTCGACACCGAAGCAGGGAGAGGTGCTCTACTTATATTTGTCCGTCTCGAATCATGTAGTGAGCTCGGTACTCATCAGAGAGGAAGACAGGCAACAGAAGCCCATTTACTACATGAGCAAGATCCTTCTTGATGCTGAAACCAGATACCTACCATTGGAGAAACTTGCATTAACACTCTTCAGTGCTTCTCGCAAACTTTCTCACTACTTCTAGACATACACTATAGTGGTTGTTACGGAACACCCACTTGAGTCCCTTTTTAGAAAAGCGGACTTCTCTAGAAGAATCTTAAGATGGGCCGTTGAGTTGGGGCAATACGATATCCAGTATCAACCCAGAACAGCCATAAAGGACCAAATTTTGGCAGACTTCATTATGGAGTTTGTCTATCCTAGTTCGGCACCGAGCCGGCTTGATACCGAACTGGGGGGCAAAGGAGATGAGGACGAGGTCGCCAAGACAGAAGAATAACAATCTTGGAAGCAGTTCCTTGGTTCAGCGTGGAAGGTTTTCGTCGACGGATCCTCAACCTCCAAAAGGGTTGGCACTGGCATAGTCCTCTGATCTCCAAAGGGCCTAGTCATCGAACAAGCCCTAACACTTGACTTCAAGGCGTCCAATAATGAAGCCGAGTACGAAGCACTCATTGCAGGGTTCAACAACGCTAAAATCCAGGGGGCACGACAATTGGTGGTCTTCAGTGACTCCCAGTTGGTGACGAACCAGCTGAATGAAGACTACTAGGCTCGTGACGAAAGGATGGCAGCCTACCAATCTCATGCAAAGCAGCTCCTTTCTCAGTTCGAGAGAGTTGAAGTCAAGCAGGTCGGTAGAGATTCTAATTCTCATGCCGACGCTCTCGCCAACCTGGCCTCTGCCGTCGAGGCTGGAAGAAAAAGGATTGTCAAGGTGGAAACGTTAGAGAAACCAAGTATAGAGCTTCAGTCACCTCGGCGGGTTCTGTGTGTTGATCTCGGTCCAAGCTGGATAGACCCAATCGTCTCCTATCTCAAAGATGATCAACTTCCTGAAGACAAGAATAAGGCTCACAAAATCAGGCTGAAAGCAGCTTAGTTTTGTTTGTCTCCAGATGACAAACTTTATAGGAAATCCTATACCGGCCCTTACCTCCAGTGCGTCCACCCAAGCAAGGTTGAAGACTTCCTCTATGAGATTCACGAAGAAATATGTGGGAGCCACATTGAGGGTCGGTCACTAGCATACCGAGCAATCAGCCAAGGTTATTGGTGGCCTTACATGTAGAAGGTTGCTAAGCTATATGCCAAGAAATGCAAGAAGTTCTCGCACTCTATTCATCGCCCTGCGCAAGACCTGAGCGCACTTTCTAGCCCATGGCCCTTCGCCCAGTGGGGCTTGGACATTGTGGGGTCACTCCACCGAGATCCAGGGAATAAGAGGTGGCTAATAGTAGCCATCGATTATTTCACCAAATGGATAGAAGCCGAACCGTTGTCTTCCATCAACAAGCAAGACTCGAAGAATTTCGTGTGGAAGAACATCATCACAAGGTTTGGTGTCCCACGAGCTTTGGTCTTGGACAACGGGACTCAGTTCGACTCCAACCTCTTCAGAAACTTCTGCTAAGAGCTCGGCATCAGAAACTACTATTCCACTCCAGCCTACCCACAAAGCAATGGTTAAGCCGAGATCTCGAACAAGGTGGTGCTCGATGGGCTCAAAAAGAGACTTGATCGAGCTAAGGGTGTTGGAAGTGGGTGGGCCTCGTGAATAGGTTTTAAAAACTTTTGGCCCACTTGACTCAGGATCAACTATCCAGAAGGCTATAAAACCCAATCCAGGATGCAATCCCTCATTCACATCAATCATGTACAACAATATAACCTATCTAGAAGATAGAAATCATCAACTACTAGCAACAAAATAATCTACAACAAGTAGAGAAGTAGATTATACCTTTGGAGCCCGGTAGTGCTCTAATGGAGGAGAAGATAATTAACTTGATCAAGAACTCTTCTTGAAAAAATTAGAGATCTTCAAAACCTTGTTGTCTTCCATGCTATGACCCTCTATCAGATCTCTCTTCTCAAGAAGATGGATGGGATCTCCAAGAGAAAACCCTACTAGAAACTCCAAGGAACTAGAAGAGAGAGAAAAGGAGGAAGAGACGTGCAACAACTTGCAAAAGGGAGGGCTGGGCGTGCACTCTATTGGCTGGACGTCCAAGGGGTGTATTCCCCTTTAAATAGCCCTCAAACCTCTTCTTAAGACTCTCTTACTAATTGCATTAGAAGTCACACTTCCACACAAATTAGTAGCTTACTATTACCTTTATTAGAAGTCTCACTTCAAATAGAAATAGTAACTTTGTAATTCCTTCGTTTTAGTGTTCAAGTAAGATTAGTAACTTTCTAATATCTTGGGCTAGCGTGGGACCACTAGGGATTCCATAGAAAGCTGGCTCCAACTGGAACTTGCGACCTCACATCTCATGTGCAATCCGGGCCCACGTTAACTGCAAATAACACCACTATATAAATGCAATTGCACTCCAGTCTTAGGAATAAATTACAATGAAGACCGTAAATTTTCCAATTACCACAAGTAGGTCCTCTATCTTTATCCATGGATCAATTGGAATAAATCTGTCCTATCCAATCTTAGATCCACATCTTATTATCCTTGAGCCCCAATTAATCACAGTGTTCATCAGTACCATCCAATTAACTCTTAATCGAGATGGGTGCACACTTACTAATGACAAATCCATTAATTGGCACAAGGGGATAATATAGATAGATTCCATCTTGACCATTGGATGTTCCCACAGTCATACTACCACGTACCCAAGACACCGAGGTGTTGACCTACAGTTGGCCTCACTCATTGGTGACTCAAAGCAAATGAATAGATAAAAACTTGAGTTCATCAATGTCTCAGGATTGAGAGCCTATTACTAGGGAATTATGAAAGTAGTCCTTAAATCGAGACAGTATTCATAAGGTGCTTCTCATGGTCCTTCAATACATCTACTGTACCAGCACTATGATCCAGAACCTTACATTCTGATGATCGAGACAAATCACACTATCTCATAGTGATCAAAGTGTTGCAACCTTATCAGATGAGATGCCCAGTCTCATCAATGGTTGTGAAGATATTTTTAAGTATAAGATTTGCGACACATATGTCCCGTATGTGGATCTCATCCATATACATTTATCATATCCAATATACTAATGGGACCCGATTCATCTCTTGAACCATTATGTCATATGTATTGGTTATGTGCGTTAAGTAATAAAATACCATTCATCTCATGAAAGGAAAGCATGATTTTATTGATAAATAAAGAAATTAATCAATTTATTATATCTACTGATGGATTGAGACCACACAATCTAATAAAGGGGAGATGGGTGGAGGAACTTCCAAGTGTCCTATGGGCATATAGGACTACTCCAAGACGCTCCACTTCGGCAACACCTTTCTCTTTGGCCTTTGGTATGGAAGTCGTGATCCCACTCGAGGTCGGTCTCTCGACTTTGAGGTCAGAAATCTTTGATCGGGGCCAAAATGAGATGAATATGGCCCGAGAGCTAGACCTAGCCGAAGAGCGAAGAGATGCAGCAGCTATCTGTCTAGTTGCCTACCAGCAACAGTTGGCTAGGGGCTACAACCAGAAGGTCAGAGAAAGGAAGTTCTTAGTTGGAGAGTTGGTCTTAAAGATAATGCTTCCCGGAGATAAGAATCCCAATGAAGGCAAGCTAGCACCGAACTGGCATGGGCCATTCAAGGTGATCTCGGTTGCCGGGCAATCAGCATACATGCTTGAAGACATGTCAGGTAAAGAGTTACCACGACCATGGAATGCTACACACCTCAAGAAGTATTATTTTTGAATTGTACTCAATTTTCGAGATCAATAAAAGCAGTCTTTATTGTTCTCAATTTTTGCCAAGTTATTGAACTCGGCAATTACCTACCTAACTGCTATAGAGCTTTAGGGAAATGAAGAGGAGCCTTAAATAGTTGGGGCGCAACGGCAAGTTAAAGAACTCGGTGGCTACTTCGGTGTTTGGAATTTAGATGTGTTTGGTTACGGAACCGAATATTATATCAGCGTGGTAAAAAACTTGTATACAGTTTGATCCCATCAAGCTCGGTTAATGAACTAAGCTACGCTATGGACAAATTTTGTATCCAGACACAAGTTTCTTGGGTTATGGAACTTAAGAGTAAATGTGGTCTCGCTTGTTGAACCGAACTCAAGTACTTAAACAAAATCGACTTCCTACCTAAAGCATGTAAAGTGCTCGGTTAAGGAATCGAGGTCAAACACATGGAAAAAAATGTTTGAAGGCAAACATGAGAAATGAAGAAATGAATTTTTATTCATAGAAGGAAAGAGTACGTTTACAAAAGATCATTACAAAAAGAAAGAAAGAAAATACACCAGAGGTATTTTTATTCGGCCTCGGCCCCAGCGTTGTCAGCCTCGGTCGCAGCTAGTTCAGGGGGAACCTCGGAGGAAGAACGGGCAGGAGTCGGTTCTGGCTCCGAACCTAGGAACTTAGCTGGATTCTTGAAAGCCGGGTGGTCCTCGGGTACCCCAGCCTCCTTCAGCGTTGCCAGCCAACTGAGCTCCCAAGCCAGGTCCCTCATTGTGAGGACCTGAGCCTCATAGAGGGTCGTCGCCTCTGCCACTCCATCATTGAAAGCAGCATCAGTCTCTGACTGGAGCTTGGCTTCGACTTCCTCCCTCTGTTTCTCGAGCTCGGCCTCCCTCTTCCTCAACATCTCGACTCCGGCCTTCGCCAACTCGAGCTCAGTGGCGAGGCCACGGAGCGTCTCCTCCTGCTCCTTGGCCTTCTTCTTGCTCCCCTCCAAAGCGGTCTTGAGGTCTTTATTGTTCGCCTCCAACCTCAAGACCTTGGCGCTATTTTGCTGGACCCTCTCCAGCGAGACTTGGCTTTTCTGTAGTATCTATAGAGGAAACATACTTCAGAAAACAATAGCTGAGATCAAATAGTTAGTAAAATTTTCTGAAAAGAAAACTCACCGAGATGGCCGCTTGAATTGTCGACGCCAGCAAAGTCACGACGTCGGCCTTTCTATGCTCCGCCATGTCTCGCGGCAGGGCGCAGCGTGGGCAAGCACTGCGATCACAAGGGCATTCCCCGAGACCCGATCCTCCACATTTAGCGGCCTTCCGGGCCCAACAGTAACGCTCGGTCTCCAGTGAGCCGGCATGGTGGGCTGGGGAGCCGAAGCGCCACCAGGGCCCCGCTCAACTGGGCCCTCGAGTCTGGCCCTTTTTTTGCCCGGGCCCCCTCCTATGCGGTTTGGGCTGGGTGCTGCCGAACTTCCATACTTGAAGAAGCAAATGGGGTGGGGGTGGGACCCTCTGCTAAGGTCGAGGGGGCTCGAGGAGCCCGGCCTTCGAATGCCAGGGCCCCCAAGTCCTTGATCGCCACGAGGGGTCGACGCCGCTCCATGTCCTCTTCCTCCTCTGAACTAGAAGGAGAAGTGGAAGTGCTGGAAGTATCGGTCTCGGCGGACTTGGACCTCGAAGAGCTCGCGGGAGCGGAAGTGCTCTTTGGAGCGACCCGAGCTTCGGTTTCGGGCTGTTCTTCTTGGGCCTGGCGCTCTTCCCTTGTTTGAGGTTCCCCGGTCCTCCTCTTGATGAAGGACTAGTACCTCGGCTTGTAATTTAGAAGAAGATACGCGGCGTTGCCGGAATGACCTCGGTATCGGTATAGCGCCCAAAACCAGTCTTCGTTCCTCGACCAGCCGACCCGCCTGGCCTTCTGTCTTCTCTGACGGATGTCTACACAGCAAACGAAGAATATTAGCTCGGTAGAAAAAGTAAAAGAAAAATGCAAGGTAAGAAAAATTTGAAAGAGTGCGACTATTTACCCGGAGGGGTCCCGAAGCCATGGGGAACTCTGAACGTCCTCTCCACTTCGGTATCGGCTGCTCTGAACTCCCAGTTACCCGAGATGAAAAGGTGATTGTCCCCGGCATATTTATTGGAGTCTTCCAAGGCATTGACGAGACACTCCCGCTTTGCCTTTACCCGGAGGTAATAAGTATTATCACCTTCGGACTGCACAGATCGCAGACGTCCTCAATGTCATGGACACCGAGATTAATGCCGAGAATCCTATTGAGATCGGCAATGCCCATAATGATCTTGAAGCCATTCGGCATCAGTTGGCAGGGGCAGAGGTGCCATTTACTAAGGCAGATCCTAAGGAGAGGGTGAAGGGAAAACCGGACCCCACCCTCTATTATGGTTATTGTTGGAAACAATATCCAGCCGTTGGTTAAGGTGTGGCCATCGAAAGGGTCCTCGGGGTTGTGTAGCCTAACATGAATATCGTCTGGTACCCCGTACCTAGCCCTAAATTCGGCCGTTGTTAGACCCCGACCCAAACCAATTCGATTAGTGTGTGATTATTGTGTGTTTAGTCCTATGTGGGTTTAGCTACCGTTGGGTTAGAAATTATTAGTTTTAGTCTTGGACATAGCTTTGGGAATTTTGAGAATGTTTAGTGTTAGTCAGACACACTCAGGAAGGCCTGAGTGTACGTGTAAGCTTGGGAGGATCGTTTTGATTTTTGTTTTAATTATGATTTTTATTTCATTTGAATGATTTTAATATTCGTTACAACTTTCATTTTCGGCCCGTTCGTGTTTGAAGCCTAGAAATCCTAGTTTTGGCCCAAAATGGGTAAAAATAGTCTTTTATACCCAAATCTGGACACAAATTTCGAAAACTCAAAACCATGTCAAAATTATGCTTTTTTGGAATCTAGATTTTTCGAGGATCATTTTATCCTTCTTCGTCGTTTTCATCCGGGGCCCGCAAGAACATTTTTAACCTTTGCAAGTTTCAGAACTTTGTGTGTGTGTGGGGGGGGGGGGGGCACTTTCCACTCAACTTAAGCCTCATCTCCCTCCCCCATGTTTCACTTTCCCAAATCCTGCAACTTTCAAGACCTAGGGCTGAGAAGCCCATTTTCCTCTTCACCTTCTTCCTCTTGAATGCTTAAGCTAGAGACCTCCAAATGAAATTCCAAGGCCATCATCTTCTTCCTCTTCTTCCAAGGTTCCCATGGGTACAAATCTCTTGAAGTTTCTAGCTAGAAACCTCTCCATTTTATTCATCTCTTCTTGTTTGGGCATCTCTAGGTAAGAGCTCCAACCCATCTCATCAATGGAGTCTTTTCAACTCCTAAAGAGCTTGGTTTTCTAACATGCAACACCCATTTCAAAATGGGTTATTGTTTTCATATTTGAATGGGTTTTGAATGATTTTTCAGGGGGTTTTTGTAGTGTTTGGCTTAGATCTTGGGTAGGAGTGCTTGAAGAGTGTTTGCTTGGCATTTGGGCAAAAAGGGCAAGTAATCTCTATAGGTTGAATGTTGTATGTGTGTTTAAGGATTTCATTGTTATTCTTGAAAATTTCATACAACTTGTTATTAGTCTTCATTGTTATGTTTTCTTTAGATTTCTTCTCACTACACCATTTGGGTGATTTTGCAACATTTGAGATTTCTTATTAGTAATGCAAATATTTCCGTTAGCTAATTTGTCACATTTATTATCCGTTAGCAATATTCATAACCGTTAGTAAATATCTTTGCAAATACTTGAATTATTTTGTAACATTTATTGGATATTTTGTGACGATTAGTAATGTGTTACAATGGTATCAAAATAATAAAAAGAGGAAAAATCACATTACAAAATAAAAATGAAAACAGGAGGCGGGAGTGATTTTAGTTCCTGGGCTATAAAGAGAAGACAGAACATAAGAAGCAAGTGAGAAGGGGGAAAAGAGTGAAATCTTGACGGTGAGCATGACGATGAGCAATATAAGTCCGACATCTTCCAACGGTCATTTCTGATTGATTTTTTTTACCACGGCTACAACTCAGAAGGTGATTTTCTTCTTCGTCTCTACCTCTTCTTCATCTCTCTATTTTTTTTTCCTTTTTTCTGTTCTCTTACTCGTTCCTTTTGACAAATGGGGGCTGGCATCGGTTTCCATCTCTGCACAACTCCCACTTCTCAACCATCTGGTGGGATATTGCTCAGGCTCTCTCTTAGCCTCCTTGCAGCAGGTTAGGTGGGTGCTTTCGTTTCTGTTTGGTAGCTGGGGCCATTTTTCGGCAGCTTTCTCCTTGCTTCCTAGCTGCTGGAGGCTGATTGCCTATGTTGGTGGTGCTGGTTCTTGCAGTTTTCTGCCGAGGAGCTGTCGTTTAGCTTCTCCTTTTTGCTAGTTAGCTCTTTTTCCTTCTGCGTTTTGAGTTCTTTCTTATTCTGTTTCTTGTTCTGTTTAGAGCCCTTTCTGTTTCAGGGTGCTTTTGTTTTTGTTTTTTTTCTTTTGGCTGCCTTTTGGCTGTATTCTTTCTTCTCTTGTCCTGGTGGCCTTGCTCTCCTTTTCTTTCTTCTATACAAATTTACCAAATTGCAAAAGAAATGGGCTTCATGATGTTTTTTTCTTCAATGCGTTCCATGGGTTCCATCTTCAATGGGTTTCACAACCTCAATGTTCCCTCTCAGCTTGATGGATTTTTATTTTTTTTGAAGCGAAGGTCTTCTGCCAACGAATTTCCCAATAGCAGAGTGAGAGAAAGATTGCTTGCTTGAGTTAACCATCTGAAGGGGGATTCGAATGGTGAGTTTACCATTGAGCAATTCTTGAATGGATGGAAAGAAGTGACACTTGGCCTATATGTGATCAGGTTTGCTTTGCAAATATGGTTGTTAGTGTTGGAAAATAGGTGGGTCATTCAGATAGGTTTCAAAAACTTTTGATCCACTTAATGCAGGGATCAACTATCTAGAAGGCAATAAACCCAATTCAGGATGCAATACCTCAAACTCATAAACCATGTACAGCAACATAACCTATCTAGAAGATAGAAAATAACACCTAAACATGCAACCACGAAATCTACAATATACAAAGATGTAGATTATACCTTTGGAGCTTAGTTGTGCTCTAATGGAGAATTTGAATTCTTTCTTTGATGATGAACACCTTCACTTAATCAAATCAGAATCTCCAACACCTTTTGATCTTCCAAGCTATGACCCGTATCAGATTCTCTTTTCTCAAGAAGATGGTGGAATCTCCAAGAGAAAAACCCTAGAGGAAACTAGAAGAGAAACTAGAAGAGGGAAAGAGAGATGGGCGTGTGCAACTCTTGCACTAAGGGTCTTGGGCGTGAATTCCAAGATGGGATTATGCATGGGACGTCCAAGGGCTCCTCTCCTCCTTTTATAGCACTTAAGCAACCTCCTCTTACTAATTGAAATACAAGTCTTACTTCCAAAACAATTAGTTGCTTACTAAATCACAATTAGAAGTCTTACTTCAAATATGATTAGTAACTTCCTCATTTTCTAATTAAAATAGAAGTCTCACTTCCATTAATAATTAGTAACTTACTATTACCACTGTTAGAAGTCTCACTTCGAATAGAAATAGTAACTTTCTATTTCCTTTTAGAGTTTTACTATAATTAGTATCTTTCTAATATCTTGGGCTAGCGTGGGGACCACTAGGGATTCCTTAGAAAGCTAACTCCAACTGGGACACGCGACCCCACATCTCACGTGCAATCCGGGCCCACAGTTAATTGCAAATAACTCCACCATATAAATGCAATTGCACTCCAGTCTTAGGAATATATTATAATGAAGACCCTAAACTTCCCAACTACCACAAGTAGGCCCCTCCATCTATATCCATGGATCAATTGGACCTGTCCACCAAAATAGATCCATATCTTATTATGCTTGAGCCCCAATTAATTATAGTGATCATTTGGTACCGACCCAATTAACTCTTAATTGGAATGGGTGCACACTTACCAATGATAAATCCATTAATTGGCACAAGGGGATATTAAAGATAGATTTCATCTTTACCATTGAATGTTCCCACAGCTCTACTATCACGTACCCAAATCACCGAGGTGTTGACCTACAATTGGCCTCACTTATTGGTGACTCAAAGCAAATGCATAGATAGAAACTTGAGTTCATTAATGTCTCAGGATTATGAGCCTATTGCTAGGGAATTATGAGAGCAGACCTTAAAGTAAAGACAGTGTATATAAGGTGCTTCTCATGGTCCTTCAATACATCCAATGTACCAGCACCATGATCCAGAATCTTACATTCCGATGATCGAGACAAATCACACTATCTCATAGTGATCAAAGTGCTGCAACTTTGTCAGATGAGATGTCCAATCTCAGCACTGGTTGTGAAGATATTTAAGTATAAGATTTGCAATACATATCTCATGTATGTGGATCTCATCCATACACATGTATTACATCTAGTATACTTGTGGACTCCTGTTCATCTCATGAACCATTATGTCATTCGTATTGGTTATGTGCGAGTATATAATTAAACATCATTCATCTCATGAAAGGAAAGCATGATTGTATTGATAAATAAAGAAATGAATCAATTTATTACATCATATACTTGGTATTGAGACCATCAAACTAACACCAAGATACATCCAGCTCGGCAATAGTGCCAGCTAGCACCGAGCTTGAGCTCGCTTCGGTAAAAGTACCAGCTAGACTCGCCTTAGTCTCGGTCTTAGGCACCTTAGCAATAGTACTGGGATGCGTCCATACCTGATCTCAGTATTATCTTCGGCTCAGCTCAATCAACCGAGATAAGTAATGAGTCATAATTGTATTTCCATAAAATTACGGTTACGTTATAGAACATACTGACAGATAAGATGGGCGCCGGATATAGATAAGGGGTTGTCCTTATCTGACGATCACATCAGCAATAAAACAAGAAGTCAAGGCATGATCCGATGAGACAGTACCTCCACCTACCTCCACTAAGGAAACATGGTATGACCTGATGAGACAGTACCTCCACCTACCTCCACTAAGGGAGCGCCCGATGGGACTTCCGCCTATATATATACAAGGATAAGATCACAAAGAAGAGGTAATGCAAGGCAACGTAACATGACTTAACATAAGCATGCACAGTCCAAACCTTGCTTTTTTTCCTCCACTCACTCATCCTTTGTTCAGTGACTGCACTAACTTAAGCATTGGAGTGTCTTCGGCTGACTGCAGCCAAGGGCTTCTAACCTCTGTCTCATTCCCTTTCAGATCTCAGGCATTCGATCTCTCCCTAAAAAAACTTAATAGCAGTATTACGAGTTTCATACTCACCTAATCAAGTCGGTAATATTTAGGCACTTGCAATAACTAATTGCTTATAATGACAAACATTTATTTATAAGAACACATCATTGCTCTTGGCTCTTATTTATTTGATATAATCTCTAAATGTGCCCTCTCATTATATATCAATCATGAGATCTCCAAAGTCCAAACCCATGAGATCTCCGAAGTCCAAACCGAGTACGCATCCGCATTATGGACAGACGTACCAACAATCGCAAAAGGTAGGGCTGTCAGGATCACATTGACCAAATCCATCCTTGTGAGCTGCCTCGCACATTTGTTGACAGCGTTGGCGGTTACATGGGTCTCGACTCCCAAACCTGTCATGACATATCTTTGATTGGGAATCACCTGCCACTCACACATGTGAAAAAACTGTTAGTGCACGTTCGGGTAATCAATCACGCTTTTGCAGGAAAAAATAAAATGCAATTTGATGGTTCAGAGATTTTTTTATCATGAGGGTGGAAAATCACCAAAAACAGTGTAATTTATTTTAATTTTGTAGGTTATGGCCCACTAACATAACCTGAATCCAACCTGTTAAATTATGGTTTGGGCTTTCAACTTTCAGGTTGATAAAGGTTTTGATTTCCAATCCGATTAATGGGTCAGATTGTACTATTCTAGGGTTCATTACCCATACATATGATCTAGCCATGTCGATCATTCCAATAATGAGTTTTGGAATGTATTAAAAGAACTCAACATGGGGGACGAGCATGCATAAAACCAGACCACAGGGGTCAACCGAGGAATTCTTTCTTGTAGGGGACCGAGTAATTGGGGGAGGGGGCGGAATAAATGTAGTTCAAATTATACATGGGCTTTTTTGAAAATTTTGTAAAGGCCATATGTAAAGGACTATTGAAATTATGAAAAGTTAAAAGGGCTCTTTTGGAATTTTGGAGGGGCCATGGCCCCTGTCAGGCCCCCTCCCTGCATGATCATCTATTTATGAGCCTCAAATATTAGCAGTTACATCAACGTGGATGTACCTAGGTTGACCTCAAACCGCTTCTAAAATCATAATGAAAGTTTAACTCCACCCCTAAAACTCACATAAAAATCTTTCATCTGCGCCTAAAACCCACATAAATATCATGGGTTTGTTTTCAAAATCCAATTGTTTGTTTGGTTCTGCGCCCCTCAAACAAAAATCTTAGGTCCGCCACTGGCCATGAGTCAAAAATACCATGATCACTCCGAGTCCAAGGAAATAAAATTGCAGCCTAAAGCAAGTTGCAACAGCCTGGGGCCCAGGACCAAGGTCAACCAACTAAGGGCTAGCTACCATTTCTAATGTCTAAAGAAATAGGAGAAAGGTGTGGCCAACTGGATGAGTGTTGCATCAAGGATCACAAAAGCCTCAAAGGAGAAGCTGAGAGGCAGAGATTAAGAAGAGTAACAAGTTAACAATGTAAAAGCACATCCAAGAAGAGGGTGCTAGCTATTACCCCCATGAAAGAAGAGCAGCAGTACGAAGAAAAATAGAACAGCAAAGGACTTCTTCATCTTTGTTACTCAAGGGAAATTAAAGAAGAAAGGATGGCATTGCCTGGGCCAGAAAGGCTGCTATTTATAGGACCAAAACTAGTACTGCAGATACGCTATTGGATTCACCATCTGTTCAGAATCTTCAGATATGTATCCCTTTGGGATTTGCTCGAGTAACACAACTAAATATAGCCATGAAAAACTAGGGGAGCACCTGTGGGCGGTGTGGGTATCAAACGAGCCCAGGCCCACTAGAATGGCATGAGGAAACCCAAGTTGTCAGGCCCAAATGCAGCCATGAATTTTAGAATTTTAAGCTCGAGCTCAAGCTCCAGGCCCTATTATATGTATTGTTAGACTTGTGGTTGGATAACACCACACATTTCTCCCAACTAGAATAAAAATTCACAAAAGAAATTCTAGTGTGATTGTGTTTATGTAAGAATTAAGATCGAATCCGTCATTGAGTTTGAGTTGCACAAGGAAAGATTTAAGATATATTATAATTAAGGATGTAATTACAAACTAGTGAGCATAATCGCCGAGAGCGGAAGGACTAAATTTTCCTTTTGGGGAAGCCACAATATGTTTAAGAAAAAGAAAAAAAAAGATTTGAGGGGCCTACGTGTAAAATGACCTGATAATTTTGAATTTTTGGGGGATCATGGCCACCACCTGCCCCCTAGTTCCTCAATCTTTAATCACATAAAAATTAAGATCAGAGAAGGCTTACCTCAAATGTAGCCATCCAAATCAACTGTGCATCATGATAGGTTGAAGGGGTGAGACATGCACATAATTGGATGGACAGAATGGTCCAAATGATCAATGGAGATTTTTAGGTCCAAAAGAATTTAAGACTCTAAGGGCATGTTTGTGTAACACTTTTCCACATAAAAGTGGACGGTTTTCCGAGGAAAACCAATTTTTTATGCATTTGGTGCGGAATAATTCCACGGAAGCTCTTTTCTGCCTTATTAACATTTTCCTTGCTAATGCTGGAAATGGACTTCCTATGGGGTATGGGAAATGGATTTCCTCAAAAACTTCTTCCTCCTATATAATCTCATTTCCCTACTCTTTTCCATTTCATTTCAACCTAAAACCCTCCTCTCTCTCTCTCTCTCCCTCCCTCCTACACATCCGGGTTTCAACTAGGGGTGTTAAACAGCCAGGCTAGGCCGGGGTAAATTTAGGCTCAAGCCCACCCATTTAATCAATCGGGCCGGATCGAACCGGGCTTTTCATCACTTTTGTGGGAATTAGGGCACTAATTAAAATAAATTATATGCATTTCTTACACAAGTCGGGCCCGGCCGGGCCATGGGCTTTCTATCACTTAATCCAAGCCATGTCCCAACCCCATCACACTCCACCTAGCCACCCCGCCCACACCTGCATCCCATCCATACCATCCTGTTACAAGCCCCACCCACCCACCTTGTCCTCTGTCCTCTGTAGTACATCCCAACCCACCCATGTAAGGCCCCATCCCTAGAAATACCCAGTTTGACTAAGTCAACCTAGTCTACCGTAGATTGCCCTAATTGATAGTTGATTAGTGGGAATAGTTTATTTATTCTCCATTAATTAGACATAGTTTATAGAATTAGAACTTTTTTTAGATTAGTGAAACCATTAGGGGTTGAATTGAACACCTTAGAATTAGTTAGTTAGCTAGAAGCCCTTACCTGTAAATCCTAAATTATAGAAGGGTTTCTCTTAGAGAATTGTGCAACAAACCTAAAATGACCAATTCACCCATAGCCTTATCCATTAGACGATTAACTATAGGAGGGTACTCTAGTCTTTCCACGCAAATTATTTTCCTTTAAATCAGAAACTCAAACACCCTAAATGACCTTAGGTTCCTTTATTATCAACCAACCAATCAAGGGCTCTTTAGTCATTACATCTAGACTCCCCTAAATACCCTTACGCTTTACATTAGCAACCACCCAAATAAGGGCACTTTAGTCAATGAACTTAGATAACTAAACTACCCTCATCCCTATCTTTTATCTCAATAGCCAACCAAGGGCTCCTTAGTCATTTCATCTAGACTTCCCCAAATGCCCTCATCCTTATCCCTTCATTCAACTAGCCAAAAAGGGCAATATGGACAACTCCCCTTGAACCAAATCCTATTTATATGATCCCATAAGCCCTCCAACGTTTCCTACCTCTCTCTCTCACTTCCCTCTCATTTCTCATTTCTCATTTCCCTCCCATCTCTCTCTCTCTCTAAGCTAGAGATTTAGGGTTTCTTCTCCTTAGATCTAAGGCATCCAATTTCAAGAAGGCAAGGCCCTCATCAACATCAAGTTGTCTCCAAGCAAGGAAACTCATCTCATCTATTAGATCTCTCTCTCCTTTATAATTAAAGGTAATTTCCATCCCCTATTTCCGATTCATTTTAGAATTTATTGACACCAAAAATGTCACTTTGCCTCTTCAACATCAAGAAGCTACATGAAGCAGCATCCTACTACAAACAGGCAATGCAACTTCAAGCATCAGATCTTGTCAGAATCACTTGAAAACTGATAGATCCTTCTAGATAGCTAAAAGAAGAGTTCACATGAAGTTTCGGGCCATTCTGACATCATTTGGCCTAACTTCACTCCTCCGGCAGCCAAATAGGCGCTCCTGGCGGCGGCGGCGTCGAAGACATCAAAACTTCGATCTGAGCCTACGGATGGTCTCAAAATACCTCCAAAAAGCTCCACGTCAAATTTCAGGTCATTCCGACAATGTTTGACCCGACTTTGACGCTCTGAAAGAAAATCAAGCCTCTCTATGGCGAGAACCGCCGGGACCATTACTCATCAAATGGAGCACATAGGCGGCTTCAACATGCTCCAAAAGGGCTGCACGTCAAGTTTCAGGTCATTCCGACAACGTTTAACCCGACTTCGACGCTCCGAAAGAAAATCAAGGCTACCGGCGGCGAAGCACCCCGGGACCATGACATCCAAATCGGAGTCAATGGATCATGTCAAAATGACTCCAGTAGGCTCCCTGTCAAATTTCAGGTCAATCGGACATCGATTGACCGCACATTAAAGCGCGACATCTTCCTCGCGGTGAAATCAAGCATAGCAGCGACGGGAACCCAAACGGCTTCAAAACTCAAATGAAAGCCCATGGTTGGTCCTATCTACTGCTCGGGAAGCTCCACGTCAAATTCCAGGTCATTCCGACATCGTTTGACCTAGTTTCGATTCTTGACAAGAAACGGTAACTCTGCGTGGCAAAGTCTTCAGCTTTTCCAAAAAATAGGAAACTTTGTGCCCGGTTTTGCACAACTTCTTGTTGGGTTTTCTCCAGGAGAACCAATCCAAAAAATGAGAAAAAATGTCAAGAAAAATACAGGAGAAAAAAAAAGCAAAAAAGCTCGAAAAACGCCGACAAAACGGCGACCAAAGGGAAAAATCCCCCCACGGTCGCCGGCGACCTTGGCCCATGGAAATCCGGGTCGCCGGATTTCCGCCGCGAGGCCCTTTTTCCGATCCTTTTCGCATTTCGGGAGTTCCAGCCCCTGTGATTTCCTGAAAATCTGATTTTTTATGCTCGGAAACGACTGATCTTCGTCAACATCACGGATCCGCCGTTAAAAGCATGAAATCGTCACCGATCGCTCCAAGATCGCCATCCGGCTGGCCAAGAAATTGCACATTCTATCCGACCGATCGAGAAGTCGACAAGACAGATGTCACCGGCTCGCTGATATCAACCAATATATGAATTTGCATCATCATCCGACATCGATCGAGATGAAGATCCATTGTCGATCATCGCAAGAACAATCCCAAAAGACGCGGCACGGCCCACGACTCTTCAAATCCCCGATGACCACTTAATGTTGTTAATTGACCCACCTAAATGCGGTCATTAATTCATTATTTTGGACAGCCCAATCAATTTCAAGAAAATGGAAGTTACAAGTCCAAGTCATCATGGCATTAAAGCTATGAAACTCCTCTCATCATGGAGATTGAAGGCAATTAAATGCCCATTATCTCCACCGGCCAATCAGAAACCAAGAAAAAGGAGTTACAAAATGAAGGAATTAAACTTGTAACTCCTCCCATTATGTGGTTTTAATGCATTAAAGCCCATAAAGTCACCTAAAGGCTACCAAATGCCTATAAAAGGAGGTGACTCCAAGAAGCCAGAGAGAGAATCCCGGAATCCCGAACTCAAAATCCAGAAGCCCCGCTACTCTGAAGAAATTCTGCTGCAAGAAGAAACTCTGCTGCAACAAACACCCAAAAGGTGATCAAAGTCCACCCCCCTTCCTCTAAAAAAGCCTCCTCTTCTCCTACTCAAATGGCCAAGACGTGGCTCTTCAGCCCGTCTCTTCATTTTTCATTGGGTATAAGACCTTCCCTTGGTCCTTATCCTCTAAAAAACTGAAGTCCAAGCCAACCCAAAGAATCAAAGCATCAAGTGTTCTCATTTAAAGGACGATGGCGGAGTCCATACATGACTTGCGCCGTCGATCTGAATTGGTCCCCACAATCTCCTGAGAAGTTAGATTCCCTTTCTTACTTTTCTATTGTACTTTGTATTTTCTTTAAGAGACAAAAAAATCACATTCCTTGTCTTTCTTTATTGATGAGATTTGTAAATCGCCTTTCACGGCACAAAATCGCCTTTCACGACATAAAATCGCCTCCAACTGCATTAAAAAAAATTGTCTCTTTTCTTTAATACATGTGCAATGGGAAATTAGAAAAGGGTTGATTTCCTTTCTACTTGCGAAGGTGGATGTCCGGATCACCACTTCTAAATTCCAAGTGGAATAGAAAATCTGGCATTCCCGTACAAAATATAAGATGCCCTTTTTTCTCCCCCTTTCCTCCCTCCATTCGATTCCTCTCGGCGACCCCGAGGGCGAATGGGAGAGGAGAGGAGAGAAAAAAACCGGGTCCATCAAGCTGGCATACCCGGTGGGACCGGTTCATCTGAGAACGTGATGCTTGAATTCTTAGGCTCCTTTCTAGTTGATGGCCTATGTTGGATCTGAAAGTGCACCTAAGGGCCAATGTATAAGTCCTAGAGGGGGGGGGGGGGGGGGGGAGAATAGGACTACGAAATTTCATACCCACTTTTTGTTTATTAAACAAGATGACAAAGAAACTAAGTGAAGAGAAGACAAGGTGTGTGCATAAAATAAAGCTCAAAACTATATCAAGACATTGAGGCAAGCCACAAGAGAAGATGCACACAAATTTATAGTGGTTCGGACCATATGTCCTACATCCACTCACAAGGGTCACACAGTCCCTTGGTCCACTATGTTGAATCAAAACTACACAAGTAATGACATCAATCACATACACAGGGTAATTTTGGTAACGAGGTTCGATCACACGGATCTAATCCCCCACATACAATTTAGAGTGGATGAATCACACATATTCACACCACTATCATAAAAGAACACAAGTTGTAGATGTTGATGAGAAGTAGAACACTTGCCTTTGATGAAGACTGAAAGTGTTCAATGAAGCTCCACCTGTAGTTGAAGCTTTAACCTCTTGAAGCAAGCTTGGTGTTGATGTAGATCCTCCATTGTGTTGCACAACCAAGGTTTAAGAGGTTTGGGTTCTAGGGTAACATGAATCTAATCTATTTGAGAATCAACCTAGAATCCTTTCTTCCATTCACACTTATATTGAGGCTAAAGATAGCTCATACATATTCTAGATAAGGTTCAAGTGTGTTTGGAAGAGGGGTTAAGAGCTTGGAAATGGTAGGAAGAGATAAGCCATGGAAGCTCTCAAAACTGTGTCTCTCGCAGTGAAAAACGATCTTCAGAAATATATAGAAAAGTTCCCAACGGCTAGTTATGGCGGTTAGCCTCTTGGAAGTTCGGCTAGCCTCATTTCAATTGCACTGAGGTAACGGCTAGATTTTCTAATTCGGTCAGCTCGCGGTTAGCCGTCGAAGACCTTGGCGGCTAGCCGTGAGGTGACCGCTGGGTGACCGAATTCACAGCCCAGAAATATGATGCATACTGGAAAAGTGATCGTGACATTCGGTTGCCTGGCGGTTAGCCGCCAGCCCATATGGCGGTTAGCCGCAAGGTGACCGTAGAGTGGCCGAACTCCCTTAACAGCAGAAGGTTGCATATTGGAATTGTAACGGAGGAATTTCGGTTACCTGGAGGTTACCCGCTTCTTGCAAAGAGGCTAGCCGCCAGGTGACCGAAAGGTCACCGAACCTCCTTTTTCTGGACAAAACAGAATGTGAATAAAAGATTTTGAAAACCAGTTTTAAACCAAGGCTCCCAATGGTCCTATGGTCCAGAAAGGGAAAAGGTTCTGGGTCCGAAATACCTGAGATGGTTGGCACACACAATGAGGCAATCTTGACGAATCCGGGCCTTCCAAAAGCTTGAAGAATCTCTTGGAAAAGGTCTTCCTTGACACACTACGAGAGACATGATCTTCAAAACACAATGGCACGGAATTGACAATACAAAAACGAGTGATCACACAACTGTGACACTTACATTCTCCCCCTTCGTCAATTT
Source organism: Cinnamomum chago (assembly GCA_038049695.1). Taxonomy (NCBI): domain Eukaryota; kingdom Viridiplantae; phylum Streptophyta; class Magnoliopsida; order Laurales; family Lauraceae; genus Cinnamomum; species Cinnamomum chago. Next base: position 30,208,436 of record CP142457.1, read on the forward strand.
CGTGACAAAACCATCTAACTAAAATAATGTTACAAGAGATATTCATTAAAGCCTAAAAAGTAACCAAACACAACGTACAAGACCTTTACAACTGAGTTACAGAAAGATTACAAGCATAGAAAAAGGAGATACATCCTCTCCCCCTAACTCTAAGGCTCTTCTCCCCCTGAAATTGTACCTGCAATCCTGCAAACTTGGAAACAAACTAGGGAAACCTCTCTCCCCCTTTTTGTCATAAATTGATAAAGATAGAATCATGGATGAATAAAAGACATAATAAAGCAATAGGAAAGAGATAAAGGATGCAAAGGAAATATTAATCATTGATAATATAGAAACATCCATACAAAAAATTAATCCAAAGCAAGATAATGTAACATCCATAGACAATAAGGAGAAGAAGTTTATCAGCACCAAAATAGGGGCAGCCACAAGCCAAAAGTAACACCACCAAAAGAAAAGAACCAATAGAAACAAGTGGCTAAAAAGTCTAAGACAGGCTAGTCCGAAGGAGGAGATGGAGACGAAGGCATGTCATTATAATTATGTTCGCGACATCCCTTGGACAAAGCACTTAAATACTTCAGAGTCTTTTTCAACAGCTTCTCTGTCTTGGACTGCTGTCTCTCGAAAGCGTCCATACGTTCTCCAATACTCCGAGTTGCAGCAGAGGGAGTAGCCTGACGATGAGAAGAAGAGGGAGCTTCTGCAAGAGGGACTGAAGGCTGCTGGGGAGCGTCCACATCTGCGGGAGGAGGAATGAGACCAACGTCCAAATTCGGTTGAAGATTCATTTGAATAAGATTAGCTCTACCAAACGGTGTGTGAACAATCGGGGCTTTAGTAGGACGAGGAACACCGTAGTAGCGGGCTAGCTGAGACATAAGGTAACCGAAAGGAGCAGTAGTCTTTGAAGCATTCGATAGATGAAAACGTACAATAGCACGACAGATGAGTGAAGGAAGGCACATGGGAGTACCAATAACGACCTTGTGAAGGATATTGACCATATACATAGTGAGTCCGGTCCTATTGCCCTTACGAGGATAGACATTGAAGGCAAAGAGATTGTGAAGGAGTCTATATTTCGGGATCAAGGCACCTATAGCTAGGAAATTTTTCTTAGGATCCCAATCAGCATCAAAGCCGCAGAGAATGCGGGTGGTTTCAGCCTTCTCAGCCGGAGTGAGAGAATCAGCGACCATAGAGAGGCCAGCTTGATTAACAGGGATGTTCATAACAGAAGAGATGCGATCGGGGTCAATAGAGACAACCTGATGACGGAATGCAACACTAAAAGAGCACGACTCAACAGTGGATACGACCTCAGTGATGGAAGCATACTTATTGTAGACAAGTGAGGGATAAGCCTTGTCCCCCCAATCAAGGATATTTTCCCAACCAATGTGGGTAAGAATGGCTAGAGTATCATGAGGGATCAGAATGTCACGCGAAGAGCGAAACAGTCTCTTTTGTTATGTCAGATAACCTTTGAGCATTCAAATAGAGACGATTTGGCTCAGATGGAGGAGGTGAAGGAGAGGCAGATGGAGATTGAGAGGAGGATGAAGATGGAGACTGTGGTGGAGATGGCGAGGATCTCGCTCGACAAGATGAGGAACCAACAATAGATCGTCCTCTTTTAGAGGGACGATTTACAGCAGATTTCATACGAGGAGGCATTTTCACAAACAAATGGAGGGCAGAATAGCAAACACAAACTAGCAATAATAAAAACGAGAAAGAAAAGAAGAGCAATGACAAGAACAGAGACAAATACAATGGAGATAGGTAGAAGGAGAGGGAGAACACACAAAGAAATAGGGTTTGAGAAACCTACACAGAGAACGACAACACCCAGAGGAGAAATGAGCATAACAAAAACGTTAACAAAGAACAAAGAAAAAAAAAACAATAACAATCAAGGAAAATAAAAGATAAGATAAGGAGAGAATACCTATCAAGAGGAAGGAGACGATGGAGGTGAAGTTCCAGAGAGTAGATGAAGTTCCAGAGACGATGGAGGAGAAACAAGGAAGAGACGGAATAGAACAGTTCAAAGAAGAAAGGAAGGAACTTGGAGTTTTAAAACCAATAGGCCCGACAAGGCGGTTAACCGCCACAAGGAACCACGGCTAGCCGAAAACCCCCCTTTTTTTTAAATATATATAAAAAGAAACAACTAAACAGATAACAAACCAAGAAAAACAGAGATCATCTAATATCACAAACACCAAGGGATTTCCGCATATTTTCGAATTTTGAAACATCCAAAGGTTTTGTTAAAATGTCCGCAAGTTGTTTTTCTGTAGGAATATGCTCCAAAACTATGACTCCTTCTTCAACCAATTCTCTAATGAAATGATGTCTAATATCAATATGTTTGGTTCTAGAGTGTTGGACAAGATTTTTGGAGATATTGATAGCACTAGTGTTATTGCAATACAAGTTCATGCTACTTTGTTCAATGCCATAGTCTTTGAGCATTTGTCTCATCCACAGCATTTGAGTACACCCACTACCGGCTGCTATATATTCTACTTCAGCTGTAGATAAGGAAATGGATGATTGTTTCTTGCTGTGCCAAGCAACTAGACAGTTTCCTAGGTAAAAGCACTAACCACTAGTAGATTTTCTATCATCCACATTCCCAGCCCAATCAGCGTCTGAGTATCCAGCAATGCAAGTAGATGAGTCATATGGATACCATAAGCCATATCCTGAAGTCCCTGAAACATATCTAATAATTCTTTTAACAGCTTTCAAATGAATTTCTTTGGGATCAAATTGATATCTGGCGCATGCTCCTACACTGAAAGCAATGTCAGGTCTACTAGCTGTAAGATAAAGTAAGCTGCCTATCATGCTCCTATACAGACTAGAGTCAATACTCTTGCCACTAGATTCCTTAGACAATTTGAGTGTAGTGCTCATGGGAGTGTTCATGTGCTTGGCTGAATCTAATCCAAACCTTTTGATCAATTCTTTAGCATATTTGGTTTGAGAAATAAACATTCCATCAGAAAATTGTTTAACTTGTAAGCCTAAAAAGAAATTAAGTTCACCAACCATGCTCATTTCAAATTCAGATTTCATAAGATTAGCAAACTTTTCTGTGAGATTATTTCAAGTAGATCCAAACACAATATCATCAACATAAATTTGAGCAATCAAAATATTATCATTGTTTGTTTGAATAAAGAGAGTTTTATCCACACTACCCCTTTCAAAGGTTTGATCAATTAAGAACTGAGTAAGCCTCTAATACCAAGCTCTAGGGGCTTATTTTAGACCATAAAGAGCATTTCTAAGATGATATACATGGTTAGGCTTCTTAGGGTCTTCAAACCCTTTGGGTTGCTCAACATAAACTTCTTCTTCCAAATTACCATTTAGAAAAGCACTTTTGACATCGATTTGGTATAGTTTAAATTTCAAAGAACAAGCAATGGCAAGAAGGATTCTAATGGATTCAAGTCTAGCAACGGGAGCAAAAGTTTCTTCAAAATCAATTCCTTCAATTTCAGAGTACCCTTGAGCAACCAGCCTAGCCTTGTTTCTAACAATGGTACCATTTTCATCAAGTTTATTTTTGTAAATCCACTTGGTACCTACCACATTTTTGTCATCCGGTCTAGGCACAAGATCCCAAACTTCATTTCTAGCAAATTGATTTAACTCTTCTTGCATTGCATTTATCCAATTATCATCAGAAAAAGTTTCATCAACATTTTTAGGTTCAAAAGTAGAAGTAAAGCAAAGATAGCTAACAATGTTTTCTAATTGTCTTCTAGTTTTGACACCAGCCAAAGGATCTCCTAGAATTTGGTCCATAGAATGATGTTTCACATTTACCAAATCCTTAGAGATTGGAGACACATCCAGTTTTTCAGTTGGGACATCTATCTCATCATTATCAGGGTTTTCTTTATGACTGAAATCATTTAGTTTGTCATCAATGACTACATTTATGGATTCTTGTATGGCTCCAGTGTTTATATTCAACACTCTGTAGGCACGACTGTTTTGAGAGTAGCCAATGAAGATGCCTTCATCACTTTTAGAATCAAATTTGCTCAAGTGTTCTCTGTCCTTGAGTATATAGCACTTGCTACCAAAAATTTTAAAGTAACTAATGTTGGGCCTTCTCTCATGCCATAATTCATAAGCAGTTTTATCTAGACTAGTCCTCAAGTAAACCCTGTTTATGATGTGACATGCTGTGCTAACTGCTTCAGCCCATAGATCTCTAGGAACATTCTTTCCATGAAGCATAACTGTGGCCATTTCTTGTAAGACCCGATTCTTTCTTTCAGCAATACCATTTTGTTGAGGAGTTTTAGGGGCAGAAAATTCATGGTGAATTCCATACTTATCACAATATTTTTCAAACTTTGTATTTTGAAATTCACCACCATGATCACTTCTTATTCGAGCAACTGCTCTTCCTTTTTCAACTTGGATCCTTTTCATAATCTTTTTAAATTCAGCATAAGCATCAGATTTCTCTCTTAGAAATGCAACCCAAGTGAATCTTGAATAATCATCAACAATAACAAGAAAGTATCTTTTGCCCCCTTTACTCTCTTTCTTAGTAGGACCAACCAGGTCCATATGGAGAAGCTCTAGTGATCTAGAGGTCTTTAGAGACTTGGTCTTTTTATGAGAGCTTCTGATTTGTTTACCTTTTTTACATTCTCCACAAACAGTTTTTGACTCTTTGCTGATTTTAGGAAGACCCTGAACATACTTGTTCAATTTGGACATGTCTCTAAAGTTCACATGTCCAAGTCTTTATGCCATAATTGAGCTTCATCAAGATGAGCAATGTGACAGGCTGAACTGGATGGTTCTTTGTGGTTACTAATAACATAACAGTTGTCATTGGTTCTAAGACCTCTTAGAATAACCTTTCCATTTTTGGAAATCTCACAACCATGACTACTAAAGTTGACAACATGATCTTTATCACATATTTGAGAAATACTTAGCAAGTTATGTTTCAAACCAACGACATACAAAACATTTTCAATAACAGGCATGTTTGGAACATTCAAAGTACCCTTACCAACAACTTTAGCAACATTTCCATCACCAAAGGTGACAGTTCCACCCTCATATTCATTTAAAGAAGAGATGTGTGCTCTATTCCTAGTCATGTGTCTAGAGCATCCACTATGTAGGTACCATAAGGATTGATCAATAGCTTTAAGAGCTGTGTGAGCAACTAGGCTTTTGTTCTTGGGAACCCATATGAATCTTTGGGTGACAGGGATAGCACTAGGACCTTGAGATTTATCTTTGTTAGGATTTTGTTGGTGAAAAGATTTCTTAGAGTAGTTTTTAGTAGATTTAACAGTTCTTGTATGATTGTAGAATTGCAACTTTAGTAGACCAATTTGTTTCATCAACATATTTAATTGTTGAGAGAATGAGTGATTGATAGAATTGTTTTGAAAAGATGTCTTAGTTTGTTTATCTTTATGAGGGTTGACATAAGTTTTGGTGGACTGACTTTTCATTTGTTTCATTTTGCACTCATACTTGTCATGTCCTTTCCTCCCACATGTATAACATGTAATTTCAGAATTGTTTTGACTACTAGAGGAAGCTTCTCCTTTCACAAACACAGTAGAAGAATTAAGATGAGATTTGTCCTCTTTGTTGAATCCTAGCCCAGTTTTGTCTCTATGATATTTAGCCATTTTAAAAAGTCTTTCAAATTTTTCTTCTCCATGGGTAAACGAATATTCATACTTCTCTTTGAACCATTTCAGACGAGTGACTTCATCCCTTAATTGAGTGTTTAATTCTTTTAGAGTTTCAGCTTCTTTTTCATCTCTTTTGAATTTGATTAAATTTTCATTAGCAATTTGAAATTTAGAATTAACTTCTTTTAGTTCAGTTGCTAAGATATTCTTTTCATCAGTTAAGGTTTCAATTTTGTCTTTTAAGACTTTGTTCTTGGATTTTTGTTTGCTCATGGCATCAATCAATTTGCAGCTTTCCTCATAAAGTCTATCATATGTAACTTGAGGATCTTCTTTTTCATTCTCTGAGCTGTCATAATCAGACTCAGACTCATTCCCAGATTTCTCAATATCAGTTGTTCCAGAATTTTCTGATATCTCAAGTGATGGATCACACACTGTTCTGGCCATTAGTATAGTGTAATTTTCTGTCTCATCTTTGTGTGATTCATCTGAGTCTGATTCAGCTTTTGAAGAGTCATCACATGTTGCCACAAGAGTCTTTTTCTTATCTTTCCTTTCAATTGGACACTCAGTAGATATGTGACCAAACTTTTGACAGTTATAACATTTTACTTTTCTGGATTGATACTTAGAAGAGGAGCTCGCTTTGTTTTTACTTTTATCAAATGGTTTCTCCTTTCTATTAAACTTTGAAGTCTTTTTCTTAAATTGTCTTAAGAATCTTTTAGTAAGTAGAGCAACATCTTCATCATCACTATCATTTTCATTTCCTGATTCTTCTTTAGATGGAGATGGTTAGGAGACCTTCAAAGCTATAGATTTCTTCTCTTTGGATTTATTAGAAGCATTGTTCATTTTCATCTCAAAGGTTCTAATGTTTCCCGACAATTCCTCTACTTTCATAGTTTCAGGGTCAATGTACTCTTCTATAGAGGTCACTTTTGAGTGAAACCTTTGCCTTCAGGATTTTGCTACAAACTTTGCCTTCAGGAATTTGCTCGCCGAGTGACCACATCTCATTAACGATTACCATAAGCTTTGTTCGAAAATCATCAAACATTTCATCTTCTCTCATTCTTAGAGATTCGAATTGGGAGGTTAACATTTGGAGCTTGGCTCTCTTAACAATGGTGGTTCCTTCATAATTTGTTTCCAACAGCTCCCAAGCTTGCTTAGATGTGGTACATGTCATAATCTTTTTGAATTCTTCAGCATTCATGGCACAGGTTATGGCATTCAAAGCCTTAGCATCATAGTCTCTCAAAGCTTTTTGACTAGCTATCCATCTGGCCTTTGGAAGAGGCTTGACAGTGCCATCTTCAGCTGTGTAGGTAGGAGGGATCCTTCCATCCTCTACAGCATCCCACACCTCACCAAAAATGGATTTGAGAAACACGGTCATTCGGGCTTTCCAAAAGGCATAGTTAGTACCATCAAACAATGGTGGTCTGCTTACTGTACTACCTTCTGGATTAGAGATTGGCACAATAGAAAAGGAGAAAGATCAACTCCGGGTTGTAAGACCACAAGGGAGTAACCCGCTCTGATACCAACTGAAAGTGCACCTAAGGGCCAATGTATAAGTCCTAGAGGGGGGGGGGGGGGAATAGGACTACGAAATTTCATACCCACTTTTTTGTTTATTAAACAAGATGACAAAGAAACTAAGTGAAGAGAAGACAAGGTGTGTGCATAAAATAAAGCTCAAAACTATATCAAGACATTGAGGTAAGCCACAAGAGAAGATGCACACAAATTTATAGTGGTTCGGACCATATGTCCTACATCCACTCACAAGGGTCACACAGTCCCTTGGTCCACTATGTTGAATCAAAACTACACAAGTAATGACATCAATCACATACACAGGGTAATTTTGGTAACGAGGTTCGATCACACGGATCTAATCCCCCACATACAATTTAGAGTGGATGAATCACACATATTCACACCACTATCATAAAAGAACACAAGTTGTAGATGTTGATGAGAAGTAGAACACTTGCCTTTGATGAAGACTGAAAGTGTTCAATGAAGCTCCACCTGTAGTTGAAGCTTTAACCTCTTGAAGCAAGCTTGGTGTTGATGTAGATCCTCCATTGTGTTGCACAACCAAGGTTTAAGAGGTTTGGGTTCTAGGGTAACATGAATCTAATCTATTTGAGAATCAACCTAGAATCCTTTCTTCCATTCACACTTATATTGAGGCTAAAGATAGCTCATACATATTCTAGATAAGGTTCAAGTGTGTTTGGAAGAGGGGTTAAGAGCTTGGAAATGGTAGGAAGAGATAAGCCATGGAAGCTCTCAAAACTGTGTCTCTCGCAGTGAAAAACGATCTTCAGAAATATATAGAAAAATTCCCAACGGCTAGTTATGGCGGTTAGCCTCTTGGAAGTTCGGCTAGCCTCATTTCAATTGCACTGAGGTAACGGCTAGATTTTCTAATTCGGTCAGCTCGCGGTTAGCCGTCGAAGACCTTGGCGGCTAGCCGTGAGGTGACCGCTGGGTGACCGAATTCACAGCCCAGAAATATGATGCATACTGGAAAAGTGACCGTGACATTCGGTTGCCTGGCGGTTAGCCGCCAGCCCATATGGCGGTTAGCCGCAAGGTGACCGTAGGGTGGCCGAACTCCCTTAACAGCAGAAGGTTGCATACTGGAATTGTAACGGAGGAATTTCGGTTACCTGGCGGTTACCCGCTTCTTGCAAAGAGGCTAGCCGCCAGGTGACCGAAAGGTCACCAAATCTCCTTTTTCTGGACAAAACAGAATGTGAATAAAAGATTTTGAAAACCAGTTTTAAACCAAGGCTCCCAAGGGTCCTATGGTCCAAAAAGGGAAAAGGTTCTGGGTCCAAAATACTTGAGATGGTTGACACACACAATGAGGCAATCTTGACAAATCCGGGCCTTCCAAAAGCTTGAAGAATCTCTTGGAAAATGTCTTCCTTGACACACTACGAGAGACATGATCTTCAAAACACAATGGCACGGAATTGACAATACAAAAACCAGTGATCACACAACTGTGACACTTACAGGATCTTGCGTCAAAAAAAAAAAAACATGAGATGGGATTTTTGGAAAATTTCTACATTTGAACTTATTTCCCATTCTTTCTCATTTCAAAAAAAAATTCAAAAAAAAGAAAATCTGATTTTTCTTTCTTGGATTCAATTTTGAGAAACTTTGATCCTCTCCTCTTTGAACTTGATAGCTCACAGAAATGTTCGCAGCTATTGTTCTTATCGAGGAATGGGCCATCTTTTCTCTTTGATGAGTCCGATAGGGATTTCCAAAAAAAAAACTCCTAAAAAAATCTTCTTTTTTGGAATCAAATTTGAGAAAGTTTGGTCCCCTCTTTTTTGGATTTAGCGCTCGCAGAAATGTTTGAGCCCTTATTCGGATTGGAACACCGTTCGTTCTCTTTGATGAATCAAAAATTTTCAAAACCCACTAAGGTTCCACCAATTGCGTTCTTTGACCAAAGTGGATCTTAGAAAAGCCTTGTCCAGAGTGTGGAGACAACTAGACTGCTCGAGACAAGGGTCCTCCAAACGAGTTCATTAAGTAATCTTACCCTTACCTGGGGGCTAATCTATCTACTAAGGTTTCATAAGGCCGAATTGAAAAGCCTTTGTGTTCCTTCAAAAAAAATTTAAAAAAAAGAACTTAAAAAAAAAACTTCCGTCACTTTTGGGTTCGCATTCGAGAAATTTTGGTTCCCTCCTTTTCGGATTTAGCGCTCGCAGAAATGTTTGGGTCCTTATTCGGATTGGAACACCATCTGCTCTCTTTTATGAATCCGATTTTGACCTTTCAAAAATCCCATCTCGTGTCCGTTCCAAGGATGCGATTTGCAACATTTGTGCCTAGCGGTGCTAGTACGCCCTTTCGGGTCTACTGTATTCGCGACTGACACATTTGTATCTCCAACCTTATATCATCTTACCTCGAGTGAGCCTCGCTTCTCGGTAAATTGAATTAAAATCCACAATTGCTTCTAGCAGTCACGGGAATGCTCATTCTGAGCCTCTTGTACTTGCGTTCAGAACAATTGTATCCTCTATGGCTTTTTGCCTTCTTTCGTCTCGCTTGGACTGGGCTATGTTCTCTCGAGCGATTTGAAAATACAAACCCATAGTTCTTTCCCATTTATGATCACTATATTCTTGTGATTACTAATGGATGTGGTCTTGTTTCAGAAGTTTTCCAAAAACTAACAATGGCAGCTTCATTAACCATCACTTTTGATGAGAACAAGTACTAGCTCATGCTCTAGGAGAAGCAGAACAAGCGCACTCATAAGTGCCCTGCCAGCTGCCGAAGCGTCACCTCCCTCGGCAAATCTCAGAACACCGGGTCGACCTCTACTCCCCGGACTATCATCTTCGGGTCGTTGGGACCGTTCCCACTTCCCGTAAAGGAAATCGTACCTGCTAAGAAGCAGAAGATCGCTTTGCAACGTGTCACTGCCATGACACCAAGGGTGAACGCAAAGAAACCAGAAGCCCGTGGCAACCCCACGAAGCCTCAACCCCCAGGAAACCAGGTCTACCCTAAGACTTGGTCCCCAAGCCTTCGCCAAAACAAAGGAGGTCTAGAGCATCTGTAAGGCCAGCATACCTGGCCCCTCTAAAAGAAAACCGGTTCTATGCTCTTGCATACATGAAGGAGGAGAAACCAGCATCTTGCTTGACAAAGAAGGCAACCCATCCTGAGTCGGGTTGCTCCTACAAGCCAAAAATCAAATCATACGTCACCAGGCCTCTGCAAGAACCTGCTAAGGCCTGCACCCCTGCAGTTTAACCCTTTATCTCAACGGGGGCCGAACTCGTAAAATTCAAAGATTCGCTACGACAGTCGAAGGACCGGGTTCAAATCCTGTCTATGCCCAGCTTCAAAGAAGACAGGCTCGGCTGCTGCGCTTGAGGGAGTACACCCTTCATTGCTAAAGCTCAGCTGGAGCTGACAGAAGCTGAAATGGCCCGTCGCATACGTCGCCACATGTCGTATCGACAAAAGAGATTAGAAACGCAAAGGACCCAGCATCCTATTCTCCAAGTCTCCCAAAAGTGGGTCGAAAAAGAAACACCCGACCAAGTTGCTGCTGTCCATATGGTTGGCAAAACCAGAAGACGTCAGAAGTCGGCAACCAAAATTCATGTCCGGCGACCAGTGACTCGCAGCGTCTCCCGGATACGAAGACGCCTGGAAGAATCTTCTACTCCTTCAAGCCAAGGACAACGGAGTAATCCTTCCTCAAGCTCTTCAAGAATGAGCCCCGGCTCAATCACCAGGACAATTTCTTCGTTCGAATCATGGAGGATGAACGTCTTGGCTTCAAACTCTGAGCAACCTTGCAATCCACCTCCTGATGAAACGACCGCACGCATCCAGCAGTTGGAGCAAGGTCAGCAGAGGATTGAGGCTCTGATGGAAAATCTTCTTCTCACTTTGCAGAGTCAAGAAAACAACCAACCTCCTCCAAATAACGAGGAGAATGCAGAAAATAGTGAGTCACACGCCATTACCAAAAAGGACGTTGACGATATCCTCGCCAAAGCAAAGGAAGAGGATACACTGAAGGAGAATGGGATCAAACCACCATATCCCTTATGGATGGACTCAGTCCCGTTCCCTACAAAATTCAAGCAACCTACTCTCCAAACATATACGGGGAAAGGTTCAGCCAGACAGTACGTCATTCACTTCAAAATCCCGACGGGAGCTATCGCGGATCAAGATGCCCTCAAGATCCATCTCTTTGCAAGTACCCTAAAAGGTACGGCCTTTGATTGGTACTCCACTCTACCGGAGGACTCCATCCAAAATTGGGTCATGCTAGAGACACGCTTCCTAACCCACTTCAAAGGTGAGGATCATCATGTTACTATGGCACAACTCTGCAGCCTAAAACAGGGAGAGAATGAGTCAACTTACGACTTCATTCATAAGTGGAAGGCGATGGCATAAAGTGCTCAGATGTGCGTCGCTCGTCGACATTTGCCGTAACAACATAAGAGCGAGAATCCGCTCCATGATTATCGGCAACAAATCAAAGAACCTGGGAGAACTCCTAGAAGCAGCTATGGAGGCTGAAATGGTGATCAAAGACTTCAACAGTCAGCAGTCATCAAAGAAAGAGCCGACTACCATTACGACCTCAAAGCCAAAGAAAAAGGAGGTTCTTAATGTGCAAACCAAGTCAGCTCCTCAGCAGCCAAAGAAAGCTGAAAGCAAAGCTACAGGTAAGAAACATGAACTCTCTGATGCCTTCAGAGAACGAGTAGAGAAAAAATACCCGTTCGATGAAGATGTTGAAGAAATTTTCGAGGCTCTCGTGGCAAATGGTAAACTCACCTTGCCTGAGCCCAAAAGACCGGGAGATGTTGGCAAAACCAATGATCCTCCGTATTGTCCATACCAGCAGATGATCTCGCATCCTCTCAATCAATATTTCGTTGTAAAAGAGAAGATCAACGAAATGTGGAAAAACGGAGTCATTACCTTTGACAGAAACTATGGGCCTGCCTCCGTCAACATGGTGTCGTATGGACAAACTTTAAAATCACCGAAGGAGAAGACCACCACTTCCTTCAAGGTGATAAAAATGACCCAAACGTCCCAAGAGTTGGTTCCTTACCCAACATCAGACGGATAACCTTTATGGGTACACCCCGATCTCCTAGAAGATGAAAATTGGGAGATCGTCAAAACAAAGCTTACCGCCCGACAGCGAAGGCAAGCCAAGAGACAACTTCGCAAGCTCAAGCAGGAAAAAGCTCAGTCAAAGCAAGAAGTCCTGGGAAAGGCAGAGACCTCTTCCACTGCTTCGCTAGGGGCAACGGAAGAATCTAAGGCTTTAAAGGTGGAAAGAAAATTCACCCTTGGTGATTTCATGCCACCTCAATTCAGAAAAGAAACTGCGCAGGGGGCATCATACTCTTGCAATTCGGTGATTGGATTCTCCGTGGATGGATACGAGTCTAGTGACACCGCTAGTGACACCGATGAGTGGGAGGAATCCCTTGAAACAGGAGAATATCTCTCCGATGATGAATGGGTTCCCGAATCTCTCCTTATGCCGGTAATCTGTATAACCCATATGGGCAACAAGGATCCTGGTCCGATGATGAAGGAGACCAAGAGCCTGTTCAAGGAAATGCTATTGACTCAGCACCCGTCAACGCTCCAGCAGAACTCAATCATGTTGAACCACAAGGGGCAGATGAAGAAGAAGATTTGGCCCCCATGCCTGATCCTGAAGAGTATGCGTGGATCTTGCAGCGCCTTGCCTTAGAACGAGAGTAAGATCTTAGCGATCAAAATCCAGAACCGGAAGTCCCTGAAAATCAACAAGCACCTCCTCCCTCAACTCCTGAAAATGGAGAAAATTGCTGGATAGAAGATCCTCTCACATCCAATGATGAGTCTGACTCCCAACAGTCCGCTTTGGGAGGATCTCCTATTAAGGCAACTTGCAATATGATAGCTCAGGATGATAGCGCCTCTGAAGCATCAAGACACGTAGTCTCCGGCTACACCTGATAGTATATCTTTTGGCGCTACATTTTCTCGGTTGATTTCCACTGAGATAACATCTTCTCAGCCTTCGACCCTTGAAACCGTGACGTCGCAACTCACAGCTCTTCCGACCGATCATCCCGAAGAGACTTCAGCCGATGGAGACCTAGTCAGTTGGTCCTAGATACCCGACCTCATAGGAGATGTCTAGACTGACAAATTACATAATGAAGGAGAAAAGTTGCTGGATGTTGTTCAGGACATGTTCCCAGAAAATGCTCCATGTAACGCAATCACTGAGGATGGCGACTCTGCTGCAGACACATCTTCAGCAAATGAGAAGGATTAGCCCTTGGATCTCAAGGACGATCTTCTAAATGAAGACCCTTCTCAAGAAGCTCTCGAAGTTGGTAGAGGTACCCGCTCTGGCCGGGATTACCACAAAAACTACAACCAACCGTCTTCTTCTTATGTAAATTCTTCGGGAACACAAAATGTAAACGCCCCAAGTGGCAACAATAATGAACATGCAGGCCCGAAGGAGGCTTTCAAGTACGACTTGATTGAGCACTTGAAACACATACCTGCACGACTGCACATCCTGGACTTGTTACGAATGTCTCCACAAACTCGTGATAGTCTCATTTCAGAACTACAAAGGCTGAATGCGGATGTCGACAAACATGCCCCACAAGTCCTATAAATTGAAATGGACTACAGGGTCAAAAAATCAAATACTTCCTCAAAGGGAGAAAAGAAGAAAATCGAGGGATCATGCATTGAATGCCTCTCAGTTCAAAAAGCAACAAATGCAACTATCGCCTTTGTAAGGATGACCTCCTGCTAGGCGAGACAAAGCATAACCGCCCCTTGTACTTCACATGGTACATCAAAGAAATGCCGATACACAGAGTCCAGATCAACCCAAGGTCTGCGCTCAACCTCATCTCCACTTCGGCGCTTGAAGAGCAGGGCATTCCACCTAGCAAGCCGAGTCACACGTCTGTATCCATTTTTGGGTACGATGGGAGCGCTCAAAGGCCTATCGGCAAAATCAGGTTCAAGTTGCAAATCGGTGATCTTATCTCTTAAGTCACTGTGAATGCAATAAGAACCCCCTCATTCTACAACATTCTTCTTGGACGCCCCTGGATACATAAGAATGATGTCGTCCCTTCAACTCTACATCAATGCATCAAGTTCGCCGGCAATGACGGCTCGATACATCGAGTGTTTGCAGACAAAAAGCCCTTCAAAGGCAAAGAAGTTCATTTTGCAGATGCTCAAATGTACAAAGATGAAACAGAAGAAAAGGAGGAAGAAATAACACCCTTTGTCGAAAATCTCCAGAAAGATAAGGGTAAGACTCCTCAGTAATCATCGAAAGAAAACAAACCTTCCGGTAAATTTGAAGAGAGAGATCCATCTCCCTTCGTTGTCTCTCTCAAATCTTCCAAGCCTTTGGTCGTCATAACAACCAAAGCAAAGAAGACAAAGCAAAAGGCCGGGGGCAAGTTTGTCGTCTCCTTCATGTCAATCATGTAAGACACGGATTCAGAGTCAAAGCCAGAAGACGACACACTGTCATGCCAAGCTGACACTCAACAAGTTCAGCCTGCTCTACCTCCAACAGAGACACCTGCCGACGTAGAAGATCCTACGTTTGTTTCCTTTGTTGTTCCGACAACTTCAGCAGAAGAGAAGCTAATCTTCTTCCACGGATCAGAAGCTTCCCCATCAAATTCCATGCTTGAACCTTTCCAAAACGAAGGTATGCCTCAACGATTTCTATATAGTCCTATCGCACAAGCTATTATGAAGAAAATGGGTTATGACACTCAAAACCCAGTCGGTCTGGGGCAGGGTCGCGGTATTCTCACACCATTGCAGCCCGCCTTGACCAAAAGTCAACTAGAAGATTGGAGACTCTACGGTCATGTAGAAAGATCTTCACATGGGTTGGGGTATGATCCCGACGCTCCCATGAGACAGTTGACAGAAATGCTGAAGAGTCGATTTACCAACCAAGCCTCAACATCTCATGTCCTTGAAGACATCGATCTCCCTGGATATCTCTTTGAAGAGTCACCCGTCAAGGATCAAGGAAGCTCTACCAATTCGTACGATTTCTCTGATGGTGAAGAGGAATTGTCCGGTGATAAAGACATGTGGTGTTCTGACCCAGAAGAACCATTGTCTCCAAAAGAAGTACCTTACTTCACCCCAATTTCAACAGGCGATTGGGATCACCTCATAGCAAGCCTTGAGAAAATCACCGATCCTGAAGACCCATGGGCAGAAACAAAGCCTTGGTCTAAAAATATTCTTGAAACTCCAGAAGGTTTCGTTGAGTTCGAAGCCTCCGAAAATATTGTGGAGGAACCGCCTTCGAACCTTCCAACAAAAGATCCTGTTCAAAAGATAGACTTGGGAACACCAGATAACCCACGTCCTGTATTCATAAGCAAGAATATAAAGGATGATGAGTTACCCGAGTATATCTCTTTTCTTCGTGAGTTCGTTGATTGTTTTGTATGGTCTTATGCTGAAATGCCTGGCTTAGACCCCAAAATAGCAGTCCACAAACTCAATCTGCAAAAAGATATCAAGCCTGTCAAACAAGGGCAAAGAAGATTCAGTCCGAATGTGATGGACAAAATTGAACAAGAAGTTCAAAAACTCAAAAGCGTTGGCTTCCTGTATTAATTATAGAGACCTAAATGGCGCTTGCCCCAAAGATGAGTTCCCGCTCCCCATACCAGAGGTGATGATTGACAACACCTATGGGTTTGAGCGAATGACGTTCATGGAGGGATTCTCTGGCTACAATCAGATAAAGATGCATCCTGAAGATGAAAAGCACACATCATTTCGGACCCCATTTGGCGTGTATTGCTACACTGTCATGCCATTTGGTCTGGAAAATGCTGGTGCCACATATTAGAGGGCTATGATAAAGATATTCCAAGATATGCAGCACAAGATGGTTGAATGTTACGTTGATGACCTCACCATCAAAAGCAAAAGAAAAGAAGGCCATCTCAAAGATCTTCGAGAAATCTTCCTCCGACTTCGCAAACACAAACTGCGGATGAATCCACTAAAATGCTTCTTCGGTGTCTCATCGGGCAAGTTTCTTGGATTCATAGTTCGGAAAGGCGGGATAGAACTTGACCCCATCAAAATCAAGGCTATCCTAGAAATGCCATCTCCAAGAACCCTAAAACAACTAAAAGGGCTTCAAGGGAGGTTGGCATACATCCGACGGTTCATCTCCAATCTCTCAGGGAAATGCCGTCCTTTTCCCGCCTAATAAAGAAAAGTGTGAACTTTGTTTGGGATGTTGAATGTGAAGCAACATTTCAAGATATCAAGACATACCTAACTAAACCTCCAGTGCTGGCTACCCCTACCATTGGAAAACCATTCATCTTGTACACAAGAGCTCTCGACCATTCCTTGGGCATCCTGCTCGCACAAAAGAATTACGAGGGAAAAGAAGCTGCGCTATACTACCTCAGCCGTATGCCGGTAGGCGCGGAGCATCGCTATTCTCCAGTCGAGAAAGAATGCCTTGCAGTGATGTTCGCCATACAAAAGTTGCGTCACTATCTACTGTCCAACACAGTATACCTGATTTCGAGGATCAACCTCTTAAAGGTCCTTGTCACAAAAGCAGGGTCTCTCAATGCCTGACTGGCAAAATGGTCCATCCTCCTATCACAATTTGATGTCAGGTATGTACCACAAAAGACAATCAAAGGCCAAGCTCTAGTAGACTTTCTTGCAGAGCATCCGTTGCCTAAAGATTCCCCACTCAGAGATGATCTCCCAGACGAACCTGTCTACAACGTGGAGAGCTTCTCACCAAATGCCTCCTGGGACATGTACTTTGACGGTGCAACCATGACAAATGAAAAAAGAAAGCTGATCTCGAGAATTGGCATCCTCTTTGTTAGCCCCGATAAAGCTTTCTTGCTACTGGAACCATGCTTAAACAATGCAGCTGAGTACCAAGCACTGATTGTAGGATTGGAACTAGCCCTCGAATCCGGCATCACCATGCTGGAAGTCTTTGGGGACTCTCAACTGATCGTCAACCAGATGAATCAGAAATTTGAAGTCAGGAAGCCTGGTTTGTTGCCTTATTACAACAAGGTACAATCACTTCGCCAAAGGTTTGACATATGTCACATCACCCACATCCTCAGAGGTGAGAATATCCGTGCAGATGCCCTGGCCGGACTTGTCGCATCCATGGCGATCCAGGAAGGGGAAAACATGCAAATTACAGTATGTCAAAGAATGATTCTCCCTCCTCTTAACACACACCAAGTAGTTGTTGAATGCACCAATTGGCCGAAAGTCGGATCTCCATCCTTAAACCACCAATCGGCGACTGGAGAGATCCGTTCATTGATTACACCATGTTCGAAATCCTCCCTGAAGATCCAAAAGAATGGGTAAGCGTCCAAAAACGAGCCCCAAACTTTCATTTGGATATACCCTCAAAAATGCTTTACAGAAAATCCTTCGATGGAGTACTTCTACGCTGCTTGTCACAACAAGAGGTTGAGGAAACCCTCAAAGAAGTACATGCTGGTCTTTGTGGAGCTCATCAGGCTAGTCTCAAGCTCTACGATCAGATAAAAAGGTTGGGATATTATTGGCCTACCATGGTAGCTGACGCCATGAAATTTGCTAAATGCTGCTGCCAATGCCAAGTTCATGGAGACTATGTCCATTTGCCTCCAGAATGGCTACATCCTACAGCGATCTCATGGCCGTTCGAAGCTTGGGGTATGGACATCATAGGTCCTATCTCTCCCCTGTCAAGCAAAGGTCATCGCTTCATCTTCGCCGCTACGGATTATTTCTCCAAGTGGTCAGAAGCATTTGCGCTTAGCGAAATGAAGACCTCATCAGTCTTTCAATTCTTGCGCACCAACATAATTTGTCACTTCGGCATACCTAAAAGAGTTGTTCATGATAACGGACCGCAATTTCGGGATCATCGATTCTACAGGTTTTCGACAAATACAAAATCCAAAGTTGTCCTTCGACTCTATACAATCTGGCAGCAAACGGACTAGCAGAAGCCTTCAATAAGACACTCTACAAAATCCTCAAGAAAATGGTCTCTAGACACAAAAGAGACTGGGGAGATAAACTACCTGAAGCTTTGTGGGCTTATTGAACCATCGTTCGAGGACCAACCCATAGCACACCATTCTCTTTGGTCTATGGATGTGAAGTTGTTGTCCCTTTGGAAGTACAAATTCCTTTCTTAAGGGTATCTTTGCAAAATGACATGACGCAAGAAAGCAATGTCAAACTGAGACTCCAAGAATTGGACAATCTCGACGAAAGACGGCTAGAAGCCTTACAAAGCATTGAGTTGTACCAAGCACGCATGGCAGGATCTTTCGACAAGAAGGTCAGGCAACGCACCTATAAAGAGGGCGACTTGGTTCTCGCAGTAAAAAAGCCAATGGTTTTCGCCCACAAATCCAAAGGCAAACTCGAACCAAAATGGGAGGGACCCTTCGTCATTGATAAAGTCTTCTCCAACGGCGCAAACGCACTTCTAAACATGGAAGGCGACAGATGTATGCTGCCCGTCAACGGCAAGTTCTTGAAGCGGTACTACCCTTTAAGACTTCCGTCACGGGGTTAGAGCAGTGCCTGTACGGCCAAAACCTATTCTCAGGTACTCGCTCGTCAAACCCGCCTCTTTTAGAATTTTCTTCCTTATGTTGAGATTTCTAAAAATTCGAAACAATGCTTACTTTCATAGTTTCATTGTTAAAAAAAACAGAGAAAATCCAAAAATCCAAGTTTTGGAGCCTCTTCTCGGACTTGACCAAATTTTCGACCCTTGAACCCAAAATTCATGGTTTGAAACAAAATCAGGACTCAAGAATTTCCACCCTAGTCCACCCTGACTTTTACAACCAAAAACGGTTTTAAGTCAAAATTTACGACCCTCGTGTCTTTAAACAAAAAAAAAGGGGTTTTTAGAAATCGCGGGGAGGCGACGATCAGTCAATACTCACAAAATCCAAAAATCGAAAGGATGCGAACCCCATTCGATACTTCCAAAATTTCAAAATCGCAGGGAAGCGACACTTTGTCGATACTTGCAAAATTTCAAAAATCGTGGAGATGCAACATTCCATTTGATATCCACAAACCCAAAATTCAAACAAAAAACTAAGGTCCAAAAAGAAAAAGACCTCAAAATTTCAAAAATCGTGGGGAAGCGACATTCCATCGATACCCACAAAACCAAAATTTCAAAAAAAGCAAGGAAGCGACACTTAGTCGATACTTGCGCCCGAATTCGCGAGGAGGCGACATTCCATCGATACTCGCAACCGAATGAGCAAGGAGGCGACAATCCATCGATACTTGCAAAACCATTCAGCAGGGAGGTGACTTTTAGTCGATACTTGCATTTTTGAAAACCAAAAACCCGGCTATAAATGCCACAAAAATCGGCTATAAACGCCAAAAAAACCGGTTATAAACGCCAAAAACTCGGCTATAAATGCCACAAAAATCGGTTATAAATTCCATTTCAAAAGTCGACTTCCATGCCAACAAAACAAAACTTGGTTTTCAACAAAATCGGCTATAAATGCCAAAACCTGGCTTTCATGCCACAAAAAAAATCGGCTATAAACGCCACAAAAATCGGTTATAAACGCCACAAAATCGGCTATCAATGCCAAAATCTCGGCTTCCATGCCAACCCAAAATTTTGGCTTCATGCCATCTCAAAATTGGTTTTCATGCCATCTCAAAAAATTTGGCTCCCATGCCACAAACAAAACCGGCTTCCATGCCATCTCAAAATCGGCTTCCATGCCAACCCAAAATTTTGGCTTCCATGCCATCTCAAAATTCGGTTTTCATGCCATCTCAAAAAATTTCGGCTTCCATGCCATCTCAAAACCGGCTTCCATGCCATTCCAAAATTCGGCTCTCATGCCATTTCAAAAATTGGCTTTCATGCCATCTCAAAAAACTTGGCTCCCATGCCACAAAAAAAATTCGGCTTCCATGCCATCCTAAGTTTTGGCTTTTACGCCTCAAAATCTCGGCTTCCATGCAACCCCAAAATTTTGGCTTCCATGCCATCTCAAAATTCGGCTTTCACGCCAAAACAACCATTTGATAAAAGGTTTTTCACAGAATGACAAACTTTTGATCAATTTTCCAAACAAACATTCCCATTACTTGAATTTATCACAAAAAGAATTCAAGTGAAAGGAGGGAATACAAAAAAAGAAGTGCTAAAAAACATGTCCACAAGCACTACAAAAGAAAGAGTACCAAAAAACATGTTTGTATACAGGGGTACGAAAAAAAAGAAGAAAAAAGGGGTTTATTACAAGAATCAGGAGCT
Organism: Cinnamomum chago; assembly: GCA_038049695.1. Taxonomy (NCBI): domain Eukaryota; kingdom Viridiplantae; phylum Streptophyta; class Magnoliopsida; order Laurales; family Lauraceae; genus Cinnamomum; species Cinnamomum chago. Next base: position 30,229,091 of record CP142457.1, read on the forward strand.
TACATGGCCTTCAACCAAAGGCTTAACTCCTCAAGCAGACTCTTGGTCTTAGCCTCTAAAGCTTCCAAGCCACTCTTCTTTAAGATCTTCCCATAGAATGCGGCAGAACGCCGCGATCCGTCTGCAGCACCGGGAAGCTCTTCCTAAAGAATCTGCCATTGCTCGTACTTTTGAGTCTTCGTCCGGAGACTGCTCTCAGCCTCCTCGACTTAGCGAATCAGAGACCCTTCTCTGGCACGAGATTTCACAATGGCATCCCATTTCGCGGCAGCTTGTTCCTCCAATAGCTCAAGACGCTGCCTGGTCTCAACAACCTCCCTATCAATACGGCGCAGATCCTCTGTCAGCCCGATGATAGCCAACTCGGTAACGTTCCTCTCCCGAACGAATTGCTTCCGAGTCTGTGAGATTTCATCTAGCTCAGACTTGACCTCACCAGAAGGCTTCAAAAACATCTCATTGAAGAAGTCACCACTTGGGAAGCTCTTGGTTTCATTCCACTTGCTCCTTAAAGCTATGACTTCATCAACAAAAGCCTTCGCATCTACAATGTCCAGGCCGACCTCTTCGCTATCAACAAGGATGTCCTGTACATGCTTAACCATGCCAAAGCCAGCTTCTAAATGGTTAGAAGAAAGAGTTTCGATCCATGAGCTCAAAACGCTCTTCAGCACTTTCTTCGCATACTCAAGAGATGGCCCGGATGAAGGCTCGCCCCTCTCCATTGGTCGAATGCCCGTGTCATGTCCTGCTGGAGGAGTGTGAAAGTGTATGCGATACAGATCTGAAACACTAATATGGACGTCCATGGCTGATATAACTTGGGATCGTCTAAAACCAGATATGATCTGGGCAGCGCAAATCAGCCAAGAAAACCGCATAATAACTCCATGAAATCATGATCAACATGTGTATAATAAAAGGAGATAAGGGAGGACTGATACCTTGATGATATGAAGTCTTCAAATCTCTGATACTAAACTTGCAAAGGACTGATCACAAGCCTGCAATCAACTATTCAGGTTGCAGGAATTTTCTGCAGCAACTTTTCTTTTGATCTTCTCTTCTATTCCACAACCCCATCTGATTGGCTTTGATTGTGGGATCAGAATATGGACTCCTTGATGGGTTTTCTGAAATATAATTTGTGGAAAAGACCAGGACCTGATCTCCTCTCTTCAATGAATGAAGAAGAAGAAAGCAATGGGCGTGAGTCTCACTATTCTTTTGGGCAGCCAAAGGTTTTATTCATTGTTGCATGCCTAGAGTTTTTATGCACTAACTCTTGTTACATGCCTAGGGTAGAGAGATCTGTCTAGATGGTTTAATTCTCTCTAAAAGGTAGGACCATCCCATGAAGTTAGCAATCAGCTACCTTAGGGGTGCAACACCTTCTAATTATAGCTACTAAAAATTAGTAAACTTTAATCATAGGAATACTTACCCAATGAGGAATGCAACCTTCCAAGTAAAGATACCTATTTAAAGTTGGAAACCTCACACAAGGGGCTCCCTTTATGGCTGGCCCACAAGATAGATAAATGCACCATGGCCCACAAGTAAATAATTTAGCTAGAGTTAAATTCATGTATGCCATCAAAGGCCTATTTGAATTTAAACTAAAAATTATTTTTCCACAAAAAAAAATTCAACCACATATCATCTAATTAAATTAGGAAACCATGCCAATATAGGAAAATGGCTAGAAGAGGGACCAAAAGACATATTTGCCCTTGGCTCCCAAAATGACCAAAATGTCCATGCTAACCCCATAGCAACATTAAGATCATTTTAACCCTAACTCATTTCACTAAAGAATTATGGTTGCACTCCAGGGACAAATATTAAATATGAAATAAGCTCGTCAGGAAATGACATTCGTCTTCGACCTACTAAGTGAAATGACCGAAATGCCCCTCTATGTAACATCCATAATCAAGTCAGGTTATCCGATGTACTATCAACCTTCTTGATTATATCTCAACCTCAAAACTTCATATCCTTGACTTAATCATCATTCGGATATCATTCTCTTGATCCAGGGAGCGACCCACAAGTTCAATATCCATATGGAATATCCATATACTAAGATCTTAGATTTTGATGATTAATCGGATAATTCTAAGGGGACGATCACTCCATCACAAGATGGCATAGATTCTATATTGCATCTGTACGTCCCAACTAATCAAGCTCAAGTACCCAAAACACAGAGCTGTTGACCCATGAACAGGATCTCACCCATAGTGAATTAAAGTACAAGAACTCGACTTCGTCAGTTCATCCACATATGCTCAAGATTAAGAGCACTGGTCACTCAGTAGCATAAGGTGACTTGATCTCTCTCAGTGATAGTACTATTTTAGAGATCATACCTACAAATGGTCTTGTTCAGTGCATGACACATGCACTAATGAGATAAATCCAAAAAAGCCTCCCGTGACTAAGGTAAGTCACCCTGAATACAGGAGAGTATCTCACTATAACCTATACCAAGATGAAGTGCCCAACTCCATCTCTCAGTTATGAACCAGTTTATTGTTTCAAGTGTCCATGACTCAGTGTCTATGTGTAGCCACTACACACCCAAGTCATTTACTAGAAACAATGGACCTTACACAAACATACATATATACATGCAGTAAGAGAAAAACAATAATTCTAATAAATAACCAGTAAATATCCAGTAACAGAGATGTGAAAGCTGTCAGTGGGCTTTAGGGCATACACAAAACCCAACAGAGTGATCATTAAACTCTTTCTAACCGGAGACACTGGCGAAGGAATCTGCTCTGCTGCATTAAAACCGGAAGAAGAAGTCCCTACTTCTGGTTCAACTGCAGACATCCCCTGCTCTGACACTGAGAAAGACGGAGGAACTTCTTCTGTTGCCTCAAAATCTGCCAGCAAAACAAAAAAAAAAAAAACAGGTATGAATATGATCCTGTTGAAGGCTTGTGCAATCCAGGTGAAGATTCTAGAATCACTCCAGGATCCCTCCGTTCTTCTTCGGATGCTGCAACCGGATCCGTCACTGCCTCATTGGCTGGAGCCTTAGGCATCATCAAGTCCTCATCTTCCACTAAAAAAAGGAGAGAAGGAAAATCAAAACAAGAAAATTTCAAAGAAAGAAAGGAAAAGGGAAAGAAGAGGAATCATACCTTCATCAACAGTTCCTTCCTCTCGGCTCATCAGCATCCCCTGACATCTCTTCAGCAGCGGTGAGAGGGACTTCCGCATCAGGAGAGTCATCCTGTAGTCTCTTATGGCGGCGCTGCCCTCTCTTCCTCTTGCTTCTATGGGATGGTTTGCTTGAAGTACCCGCCCCACTGTCAAAGTCAGGAGCTTCGCTTGATTCCTCACCAGACGGTCTGCTCTTTCCAGTAGACCCCATGGAAGCCTTTGTTAATTTCGCTTGCATCCAAGCGTTGATCTCGGCTTCCTCCACTTCGAGCTGTTGCAAGACCTCACTATGTATCTCTTGTACAACTCCTGGTCTGATGATGTCCTACTCATTGAGAAAGCCAATCTTGTGCTTTTCTCCGGAAAGGAAAGCCAGGACTTCCTCTCAACGGACTCAATCCGATTTGCCAAGACCCTTCCTAGGAGATTGCTTGACATCAAGCTCCTTCTTGGAAAGCCCTCGGTACATTGAAAAGCTTTCCACGAACCATTTCGTGAAGCTAGCAATCCAGAAAGTGGGCAACTCAGGATAGGAAATCATGGTGGTTGTGTCTTCCGCACTATAAAAGGCCCATGCATTCCTTCCATCCTATAAACCTCCAAAGCGCTTCACCATGCTCGAAGGCGCTCCAACAACGCCTTGAGAGAAGCCCAACTGCTGCGCGAAACGCGAGGGAACATACGGCTGGATATCAACAAAAAGATGTCTCTGGTACATCATCGTACCAACACGTATGTTAAAAAACCACCCCTTTTCTGCATTGGTCAAGGAGTAACGTCTTCCCGACCCCGCCCTGGTGGAATCACGGGAGGCACCAAAGTCAAAAGCCTTCTTCCGCAAACCCGGAGAAAGCTTCACTGAAGATTGCCCGATCTCGACGTCCTTGAACCGTCGGATCCTCAAACGGGCAGACAAAAGAGATTCGGAAACGACTGTCCCTCTAGCCAACCGAATCATGAAAGGGTCATCATCCTGCGCAGCTCCTAATCGGTGGAAACCGGGATAGTGGTAAACATACCACGAATAGAAAATATGGGCTGAAAATACCCTGTTCATAGGGAGCCCAAGCCGAACCAAGAAAGCTGCAGCCTGCAGTTCGGTACATAAGTAGGAGTAAAGAGCTGGCACCAAAGTCAACCGCTCTTCGAACGCCATCGGACAAGCTGAAAAAATACAGTGCAGCCTGATGTGTGTTCCATCCCCTCTAGCAAAAACAGCCTCACCTAACCAGTAAGTGAGGTAAACAGCGAGATCTCTTCGCAGTGTAATGTTAGGACAAATGGCGTCTGTACTCTTGAAGAACTTCTTCAAGTCATCTCGCATAACGGAGATCTTCTTCGACCCTGGGTTCTTGGCCCTAGCATCTTGGGCCACACCTCCAGAAGACTCTCCATCGTCAAAGAAGTTGGAGCTACAATTCTTCCAACTGCTACACCAGACTTTCGAGCCCTCCTTCTCCTTCAAAAAATCATAGAAGGCGACGAGTTGAAAGTACAGGAGCCTGAACCCCTCAGACTACTCCTCAAGAACGCTATCGATAGGCATAAACTCCTCATAGAGTTTGCCAAGGACAGGCAGGCCGGTGTTGACGCTTAATTCCTTCAAGGTAAAACCAATCTCACCATTCGTTACAATGAAGGTATTGGTTTGTGGAAGGAACGACTCTAGCATGGCCATGAAGGCCTCATCGGAGAAAACCACGGTCTTTCGAAAAGTGCGAACTGCGTCGAAGATCCCGGCCTCCCTCAAAATGCCTCCACCAACCTGTAGGGTGTGATCAGTCCATGATTCCTAGCTCGAATCAGCACTGAAATGGCCACGAAGTCGAAAAGGCTTCACCCAACCGCTGTCGTCACCCAAAAAAATGCCAAGGCCAACCGGTCTCAAATTGACTGACGGATGGTCAAAACCCGAGTAGCCACTGGAGGGCATCAACATATCTATACGGACAGGCGACCTCTCCTCATATCCGGAAGGACCGCCAACAAAAACCCCGGTCTTTATCACATTGGTCCTCTTCACCCTGCTGGGAGGATCCTCCCTCTTGGGACACGTGGGAGAAAGATTCATGATCGATACAGTCCGATCAAAGGTCGACCGAGTAGAAATAGTTCTCTCCTCACCATTAGCTGTGTAAAAGAACTGAAAGCATCTTCTTTGGTACGGCAAGTAGTCAGGGATTGCATCGCCAGATAAGAAGGTAGGCTTGGGCACAACGCTCTGATCATCCATGACGCAAGGATGATTGCTTACCATAATTCTGTATAACTCCTCATCCTTGATAGCGATCAATCACTGTCTCATCGCGATTGAGGGAGTCACACTCTTCCAAGTTTCTCTCCACAAACTGGACCTTCTCCCAGGCCTGCTGAACGGCCACATTAGGAGACCTGGTAGACCGACGAAGTGCATTAGAAGCAGGCTCTTTGCCCTTGTTCATTCTGGAGGAACTACCTGCAAAAGGATGGAAAAGAAAAAAAATCATTAAAGTGACAGAATTTTGCTAAGAAAAATTCTAGCAAAATTTTGGCATGATTCCGGGACAATTCCGAAGAAAAGGGAAACATCCCGACAATGATAGGAAGCTTGAAGAAGAGCTCAACATTGCTGCGAGATCAAACCAATCTCATCAAATCTCCGCAAGCTTGAAGAAGGGCTCAACATTGCTGCGAGCTCCAAACTTCGAAACTTGCAAAGCTCCTCAAAATCCAGCAAGATCAGGAAAGGGCTCAACATTGCTGCGAGCTCCAAATCCCAAAACTTGCAAAAGATTTCTAGGTAGGCATCATCATGCTCCCAATCAATTTACTAGAAAGCATGCATCCAAAAAAATCATCATGCATTAGATGCTAGGAAAACTTTAACCAAAGTTTGACCAATTCCAACCCAACTTGGTCAAAAGCAATCAAACTTTGTCAAAGTCAAAATTCATGTTGGCTTGACCTAGAGATTCTAGCCTTTTATCTTGATGCATAAAAAAAAAAAAAGAAACAAATGTGCACGAACATCTTGGAATGCATAAACCCTCATCATTATGGTGCATAAACTTCATTATCATGGTGAGCAAAAAAAAAAAAAAAGGAGAAAAGCAAAAAAAAAAAAAAAGAGAAGTTTTAAAAGAAAAAAAAATTTGGGTAGCAGGTCGTGGCCCACTGCCACTTGGCAGTACGGCCAGGTTCGTACGGACCTGTCCGTACAGCCAAGAGAAAAAAAAACAAAATAACGTGCAAAAAGAAAAAGAAAAAAAAAACATCCAAAAAAAAGGCAGCACGTGAAAAAAAAGAAAAAAAAAATAAAAGAAAGGAAAAGAAAATTCTACTTCTACAATGGAAATTTCTTGTGGAGGAAGAAAACTTACTTGAAGCCTGCAGAAGAAGAAGAAAAGCTTGAAGATCTTTGAAGAAGAAGAAGAATTCTTGGAGCACTCTTGAGGACTCTTGCAAAGAAAGAAAGCAAAGAAGCAAAGACCCAATCACCTCTTGCTTTTATAGAAGAGAGCAAACCAAAAGAGGAAACAAGGAGAAATGAAAGGAGGTAAATGCTAAAAATTAGCAACCTTTCAAAAAAAAAAGAGATTTGAGATATTCTCTCCCAAAGAGAAGATTCTTTGAGAAATTTTCTCCAATAAAAAAAAGGGAATGAGAAATATTCTCTCCCAAAGAGAGATACTTAGTGAAAATCTCTCCCAAAAGAAAGGAAACTTGAGAGATTCTCTCCAAATAAGAATATTTTTAGATATTCTCTATCCAAAAGAGATATTTTTAGATATTCTTTAGAAAATGACACCATGTGAGATCTAAGCCATCTTTAAAAGCTTAAGGTCCCATGGGCTAGCCCACATGAGTCAGGTTTGACCACCTAGGCACTAAAAGGGGATTCCTTTCAAAAAATTCCTCTTACCAAGAGCATACAAAATGGTTCCATGCCTCTTTTGAGTCGATTGAACCATAAATAAAAAAAAAGCCTCATGAGTTCCCAAAGAAAAAAATAAAAACAAAACCATCCAACTTCATGAACCAAATTAAGCCAAAATCTTGAAATTGACATTCCGCAAAAATCCAAACCCGACCCCCCAACTTGCCACATACAGCTTGTTGGGTCACAAGGTCAATACCAAATATGACCCTCCAATTTGCCACATACAGCTTGTTGGGTCACAAGGTCAAAATCCAAAAATCAAACCCCGACCCCCTAACCCGTCACATACAGCATGTTAGGTCACATGGTCAAAAACCAAAAATCCTTCTTGATCGCCTGATGCGCCACATAAAGCCCTAAGGTTCACAAGATCAAAAGGAAAACCAAATATTCAAAACCCAAATCCAACTCCCTCATGTCATTTTCAAAACTTTGCTTTGAGATGGTACGTGATCCCTCTCACTACCATAAAATCCCCTTGGAAACTCAAAAGGCTATAAAAAAATGCTCAAAGACTCTTGGCCACCGACTCCAAAAGCTACTCGTCACTGTACCTCGAGGGGACATTTGTTGACACAAAAAATGTCACTTTGCCTCTTCAACATCAAGAAGCTACCTGAAGCCGCATCCTACTACAAACAGGCAATGCCGCTTCAACCATCAGATCTTGTCAGAATCACTTGAAAACTGATAGATCCATCAAGACAGCCAAAAGAAGAGTTCACATGAAGTTTCGGGCCATTCCGACATCATTTGGCCTAACTTCACTCCTCCGGCAGCCAAACAGGCGCTCCTGGCGGCGGCGGCGTCGAAGACATCAAAACTTCGATCTGAGCCTATGGATAGTCTCAAAATACCTCCAAAAGGCTCCACATCAAATTTCAGGTCATTCCGACAATGTTTGACCCGACTTCGACGCTCCGAAAGAAAATCAAGCCTCTCAGCGGTGAGAACCACCGGGACCATTACTCATCAAATGGAGCACATAGGTGGCTTCAACATGCTCCAAAAGAGTTGCACGTCAAATTTCAGGTCATTCCTACAACGTTTGACCCGACTTCGACGCTCCGAAATAAAATCAAGGCTACAGGCGACAGAGCACCCCGGGACCATGACATCCAAATCGGAGTCAATGGATCATCTCAAAATGACTCCAGTTGGCTCCCTATCAAATTTCAGGTCAATCGGACATCGGTTGACCGCACATCAAAGCGCGACATCTTCCTCGTGGCGAAATCAAGCCTAGCAGCGACGGGAACCCAAACGGCTTCAAAACTCAAACGAAAGCCCATGGTCGGTCCTATCTACTGCTCGGGAAGCTCCGCATCAAATTCCAGGTCATTCGGACATCGTTTGACCTAGTTTTGACTCTTGACAAAAACCGGCAACTATGCGCGGCAAAGTCTTCGGCTTTTCAAAAAAATAGGAAACTTTGTGCCCGGTTTGGCACAACTTCTCGTTGGGTTTTCTCCAGGAGAACCAAGCCAGAAAATGAGGAAAAATGTCAAGAAAAATACAGGAGAAAAAAGAAGCAAAAAAGTTCAAAAAAAAAACAACAAAACGGCGACCAAAGGGGAAAATCCCCCCATGGTCGCCAGCGACCCTGGAAATCCGGGTCGCCGGATTTCCGCCGCGAGGCCCTTTTTCCGATCCTTTTCGCATTTCGGAAGTTCCATCCCCTGTGATTTCCTGAAAATCTGATTTTTGATGCTCGAAAATGACTGATCTTCGTCAACATCACGAATCTGCCATTAAGAGCATGAAATCGTCATCGATCGCTCCAAGATCGCCATCCGGCTGGCCAAGAAATTGCACATTCTGTCCAACCGATCGAGAAATCGACAAGACAAATGTCACCGGCCCGCTGATATCAACCAATATTTGAATTTGCCTGACCATCCGACATCGATCGACATGAAGATCCATCGTCGATCATCGCAAGAACAATTCCAAAAGACGCGGCACGGTCCACGACTCTTCAAATCCCCGATGACCACTTAATGTTGTTAATTGACCCACCTAAATGCGGTCATTAATTCATTATTTTGGACGGCCCGATCAGTTTCAAGGAAATGGAAGTTACAAGTCCAAGTCATCATGGCATTAAAGCTATGAAACTCCTCTCATCATGGAGATTGAAGGCAATTAAATGCCCATTATCTCCACCGGCCAATCAGAAGCCAAGAAAAAGGAGTTACAAAATAAAGGAATTAAACTTGTAACTCGTCCCATTATGTGGTTTTAATGCATTAAAGCCCATAAAGTCACCTAAAGGCTACCAAATGCCTATAAAAGGAGGTGACTCCAAGAAGCCAGAGAGAGAATCCCGGAATCCCGAACTCAAAATCCAGAAGCCCTGCTACTCTGAAGAAATTCTGCTGGAAAAAGAAACTCTGCTACAACAAACACCCAAAAGGTGATCAAAGTCCCTTGGGGGGGAAGACCCCCCTCCTCTAAGAAAAAGCCTCCTCTTCTCCTACTCAACATGGCCAAGCCGTGGCTCTTCAGCCCGTCTCTTTGTTTTTCATTGGGTATAGGACCTTCCCTTGGTCCTTATCCTCTAAAAAACTGAAATCCAAGCCAAGCCAAAGAATCAAAGCATCAAGCGTTCTTGATGGAACGCGCTCCAGGCCTCGGACGTTACCGGGCGTCGGCGGACGTGGGAGTCCGTTTGGTCCGACCCTTTCGCCCCTGGAGGGCGAAGCGTGCATCAACGCTTTTGGGTGTTTGGGTGGGTGTGCCAGATTTTCTATTTTACTTGGAATTGCAAGTGATGATCCGGAGATCAATCTTCGCAAGTAAAAAAGGAAATCAACTTCTTTTCAAGTTTCCATTGCATATATATTTAAGAAAAGAGACAGTTTTTTATTTTGCCGTAAAAGGCGATTTTTTGGCATTTATAGCCGATTTTTTGCGTTTATAGCCGATTTACAATTCTCATGAATAATGGAAGACAAGAGTTGTGGTTTTTTGTCTCTTTAAAAAAAATACAAAATACAATGAAAAGCGAGAAAGGAAGAATCTAACTTTTCAGGAGATTGTGGGAGGGACCCGTTTAGATTGACGGTCGCGAGTCATGTATGGACTCCGCCATCATCCATGCAAATAAGAATGTCGGATGCTTTGGATTCGCTTGGCTTGGTTATATCCTCAGATTTTTAGAGAACAAAGACCGAGAGAAGGTCTTATGTTCAATAAAAAGCCGAGTAGACGGGCTAAAGAGCCATGTCTAGGCATGTTGGATAGAAGGAGAGGTGGAACCTTGGGGGGATGGCCCCCCAAGGGACTTCAATCACCTTGTAGTGTTGGTTGCTGCAGCAGAGTTTCTTTGTTCGCAAAGTGTCTGGATTTTCAGAGGCTTCAGATCTTCAGGCAATTTTCTGAGAATTTTTCTTCATCCTGAGAATTTTTCTTCCTTCGAAAACTTTGGAGGTGACTCCTATTTATAGGCCTTTAGGTAGCCTTTAGGAGTGATTTATGAGCCTTTATGGTAATAAAGCTCATTAAGGGAGGAGTTACAAGTTTAATTGTCTCTTGCTTTGTAACTCCTGCCCCTTGGATTTCATTGGCCGGAGGAGAGTCATGGGCATTTAATCGCCTTTAATCTCCATTATGTTAGGAGTTTCATGGCTTGAATGCCATGATTGTTTGGACTTGTAACTCCTGAACAGAGGCTTCTGATTGGGCCGTCCAAGATAATGGGTTAATGACTGCATTAACTTGCCATAAACGGGCCAATTGATAGCATTAAGTGGCTGCCTTAGTAGCTGAAGAGTCGCGGGCCATGTTGCGTCTTTTGGAATCCCCTTTGCGATGATCATCGATGGATCCTTATGTAAATTAACATCAGATGATTATGTAGTTTCAGACATTGGTTGATACCAGCGGGCCGGCAGCATCTGTCCAGTTGATTTCGCGATCGGGCGGGCAGAAAGTGCACTTTTTTGGTTGTTCGGCTGGCGATCAATGAAGTTTTTGAAGTTCTGGAAAGGAGTCATGTGATCTTGATGAATATCAGTGAATTTGGAGCCTCAAAAGCCTGAATCTGGAAAAATCACAGGGACAGAACAACTCGTCTCGCGAAAACGGACGAAACGGGGGGTCCCGGGGCGAAATCGGCGCCCCAGACCTCCCAGGGTCGCCGGGCCCAAGGTCGCAGGGGCCTGCGACCCTGGGGGAAAAATCCCTTCCCGGGGCCCCTTTTTGGCCGTTTCTCGTCGTTTTTCGCTTCCGTTTTTTTTGCTTATTTTCTCTGACATTTCTCCACATTATTTGGCTTGATTTCCCTCTGAAAAACCTGATGATAATCCTTGCAAATTGGTTTGCAAAGTTTCTAATTTTCCGGGAAAAGCCGAACGCAGAACTGCTGATTTTCCGCCAGAAGCTGAAACAGGATCAAACGATGTCGGAATGACCTGAAATTTGAGGTGAAGCTTCTTGAGCATTAAATAAGACCAGCCATGGGCTTTCGTTTGAGTTTTGAAGCCGTTTGGGGTCATGCAAATGCTTGCCTTTGATTTCACCGCAAGGGAAATGTCGAGCTTTGACTTTCGGTCAAACGATGTCCGATTGATCTGAAATTCGACGTGTGACTCCCTTATCAGTAGATAAGACCAACCACAGGCTTTCGTTTGAGTTTTGAAGCCATTTGGAGTCATGCAAACGCTTGCCTTTGATTTCACCGCGAGGGAAATGCCGAGCTTTGACTTTTGGTCAAACGATGTCTGATTGACCTGAAATTCGACGGGTGACTCCCTCATCAGTAGATAAGACCAACCATAGGCTTTCGTTTGAGTTTTGAAGCCATTTGGGGTCATGCAAACGCTTGCCTTTGATTTCACCGCAAGGGAGATGTCGAGATTTGACTTCTGGTCAAACGATGTCCGATTGACCTGAAATTCGACGAGGAGACTATTGGAGTCATTTTGAGATGATCCACAAGCTCCGAATTGGGTGCCATGGTCCCGGGGTGCTCTGCCGCTGGTAGGCTTGATTCAGCCGTTGGAGAGTTGATGATGGGTCAAACGTTGCTAGTTTGACTTGAGACTTGACGTGGAGCCCTTTGGACATATTTTGAGAACATCCATAGGCCCTGATCGAAGATTTGGTGTCTCCGATTCTGCCGCCGCCGGGAGCGCTTGTTTAGCTGTTGGAGAAGTGAAGCTAGGCCAAATGATGTCGGAATGGCCCGAAACTTCATGTGTACCTCTCTTTTGGTTGTTTTGAATGACCTTGCAGTTTTTGTTTGATTCTGACAAGATCTGATGATTGAAGTGGCGCCTGCCTATTTTTGGTAGGATGCGGCTCCATGTAGCTTTTGGTGTAAAGAGGCAAAGTGACATTTTTGGTGTCAACAAATGCCCCCTCGAGGTACAGCGACGATATAGCTTTTGCAGTCGATGTGCCTCGAAGAGAATCTTGAAGAAGAGCTTCTGACTTGACCAAGAGTCTTTGAGCATTTTTTTTTTTTTTTTTTTTTTTTTGGTGTAGCCTTTTGAGCTTCCAGGGGATTTTTATGGTAGTGATAGGAATCATTTACCATCTTGAGGCAAAGTATTGAAGATGACATCAGGGATGCGGATTTGGATTTTTGTTTTGACCTTGAGTCCTAACAGGCTATATGTGGCAAGTTAGGGGGTCGGATTTGGTTTTGACCGTGTGACCCAACAAGCTGTATGTGGAATGTTGGGGGGTCAGGTTTTGGTTTTTGGTTTTGGTCTTGTGACCTAACAAGCTGTATGTGGAATGTTAGGGGACCGGTTTGATATTTGGTGAAATGTCAATTTCAAGGTTTGGCTCAATTTGGCTCATGAGGTGAGATGGTTAGGTTTCTTGGAAGCTCATGGGGCCTGGAATTCTTGTATGGTATGGTCCAATCAACTCAAAAGAGAGGCATGGAACCATTTTTGTAATGCTCTTGGTAAGAGGAATCTTCTCTAAAAGCCACTTTTAGTGCCTAGGTGGTCAAACCTGGCTCATATGGGCTAACCCATGGGACCTTAAGCTTTTGGGAATGGCTTAGATCTCATATGGTTTTATTTTGGAAAGAATTTCTAAAGATATCTCTTTTGGATAGAGAATATCTAAGAATATCTTAACTTGGAGAGAATTTCTCAAGTTCCCTTGATTTTTTAGAGAGAATTTCTCAAAGAATATTCTCTTTAGGAGAGATTATCTCAAATTCCCTTTTCTTTTGGGAAGGTTGCTAATTTTTAGCACTTACCTCCTTGCTTTTCTCTTCTTTCCTCTTTTGGTTTGCTCTCTTCTATAAAAGCAAGTGAGGTGGGATCTCTTGCTTTTGTTGCTTTCTTTTTTTCCAAAAGTCTTCAAGAGTTGCTCCAAGTGCAAGAGTTCTCCTTCTTCAAGAGTCTTCAAGTTCTTCTTCTTCTCCATCCATGGCTTCAAGTAAGTTACCTTTTTTTTTTTTACAAGAAATCCATGTAGAAATAGGATGGGGAAAAAGAAAGTGTTTCTTTTCTTCTTTCTTTCTTTTTCTTTTCTCTTTTTTTTTTCTTTTTCCTTTTTGCACGTTTTTTCTTCTTCTTTTTTTTCGTGCTTCTCTTTTTTCTTTCTTTTTTTTTTCTCATTTTGCATTTTTTTTTTGTGGGCCGTACGGACAGATCCGTACGGATCTGGCCGTACGGCCCGTGGCCTGTGGGCCGTGCCCCTTTTTTTTTTTATCTTTCTCCTCTTTTTTTTTTTTTGAGAAATTTTTCTTTCTTCTTTTTTTCTCATCATGACAATGCATCCTCTTTTTTTTTTTTTGTTGCATATCAAGATGTTCATACATGCTTTTGTTTTTGTAACAGTTGATAGCATGATGTGGTGACATACCTAAAAACCTTTGCAAAGTTAGGAACTTTGAGCTCGCAGCAATGTTGAGCCCTTCCTGATTTTGCGGAGTTTTTCAAGGTTTCGAAAGTTTGGAGTTGTGGAGCTCGCAGTGATGTTGAGCCTATCTCCAAGCTTTCTATTTCTGTCGGGGTACTTCTTTTTCTTTGGAATTGCCCTGAGGTCATGCCGAAATTTCGCCAGATTTTTTTTAGCAAAATTTCGTCATTTTGATGATAATTCTTTCCTCCTTTTTTTTTGGACCTTTTGCAGGTGGTCCTTCCAGAACAGATAAGGGTAAAGAACCTATCACAAGCGTACCTCGTCGATCTGCGCAATCTTCTAATCCGGCCGTCCAGCAGGCCTGGGAGAAGGTGCAATACGTCGAGCAGCACCTCGAGGAGTGTGACTCCCTCAATAGAGAGGAGGCGCGGCAGGCACTGATTGCTCGCAAAGGAGAGGATTTCTATAAAATCATGGTAAGCAGTCGTCCCTGGGTGATAGAGGATCAGAGGGTGTTGCCCAAGCCTACCTTCTTCTTTGGTGATGCAGCCCCAGCCGATATGACGTATCGGAGGAGATGCTTCCAGTTTTCCTACACAGTTGATGGTGTGAAGAAAACTGTTGCCACCCGATCGACTTTTGATCGTACTATCTCGATCATGAGTCTCTCTCCCACGTGCCTGAAGAGGGAAGATCCTCCAAGATGGGTGAGGAGGACCAACGTGGTCAAGAACGGGGTTTTCATTGGCAGTTCTCCTGGACATATGGAGAAGTCGCCTGCTGACATGGACATCTTGATGCCGGCCAGCAACTACCAGGGCGCAGATTATCCATCGGTTGATTTGAAACCGATGGGCCTTGGCATCTTCAGTGGTGACGGCAGCAACTGGGTGAAGCCTTTTCGACTCCGCTGCCGCTTCAGTGCTGACTCCGAGTGGAAGTCTTGGACTGACCATATCTTGTTTGTTGGGGGCGCCATTTTGAAGGAAGCCGGGATCTTTGATGCGGTCCGTGCATTTAGGGAGACCGTGATCTTTTCCGACGAGGCCTTCATGGCCATGCTTGAGTCATTCCTCCCTCAAACCAATACCTTCATAGTGACGAATGGTGAGATTGGTTTTTCTCTGAAGGAACTGAGTGCCGTTACCGGGTTGCCCATCCTCGGGAAGCTCTATGAGGAGTTCATGCCGATTGACAGCGTCCTTGAGGAGAGGTCAGAGGAATTCAGGCTTTTATACTTTCAGCTCGTCGTCTTCTACGATTTTTTGAAGGAGAAGGAGGGCTCGAAGGTAAGGTCTAGCAGCTGGAAGAGTTTCGGCTCTTCTTTTCTCAGTTTCCTTGACAGCAAGGGGCCTTCTACCAGTATGTCCAGGGAGGACAAGAAAACTGCGGCCATGCAAGAGGAGCTGAAGGGTTTCTTCGCAGGTACCAGTAGTATTTGTTTTGATATCGCACTGCGGAGAGATCTTGCTGTTTACCTCACATATTGGTTTGGTGAGGCTATTTTTGCTGGAGGAGATGGGACGCACATCCGGCCGCATTGTATTTTTCCGGCTTGTCAGATGGCGTTTGGAGAGCAACTAGCTTTGGTGCCAGCTTTATACTCCTATTTGTGCACTGAACTGCAAGCAGCTGCTTTCTTGGTCCGGCTTGGGCAACCCATGAACAGGGTATTTTCCGCCCATATTTTCTATTCGTGGTTTGTATACCACTGTCCCGGCTTCCATCGGCTGGGTGTTGCGCAGGACGACGACCCTTTGATGATTCAGGCTGCAGTATGACCTTAGCATCCTTGATGGAGAGGTTGAGGAGGCAAGGAAGCATCTCGAACACTTAAAATCCCAAGTCGCCAGTACGTGGACCGCCATAACAGAGGCTCGTGACAGGGAGAGTGCTTTGATTTGCCAAGTTGCAGAGGCCGATCAGATTCTCAATAGGAAGGCTAGAGAGAATGAACGATGGCAGACTGCTCGGGATAATCTTCCTGGTGTAGCAGAAGGGATAGAGCCTTCTCCAGCTACTCATGGCAGATTCTTGAAGAAGCGTGCCTTGGAGACTCTGACGGATGAAGCCAAGAGTTTGCTTGAGGAGCTGAAAGCTTGGCTGGAGAGCATTTTTGGCTGAGGCCCTTTTTTTTTTTTTTTTTTTTAACAGAAACTCTTTCTCTCTTTTTATATACCACATGTATATATTTTTTTTTGTATACATTTTTGTAGTGCTTGTGAACACTTTTCTTTTCTTCTTTTTTTTTTTGGTACCACATGTATTTTTTGGTACTTTTTTTTTTGTTTTCCCTACGCTCACTCAAATATTGTGATTAAAGTGATTGCTAAATGGGATGTGATCAAAAGTTTGTCATTTTGTGAGAAATCTTTTGACAAATGATTGTTTTGGCATGGGAGCCAGATTTTGCTTGCGGCATGAAAGCCAATTTTTGGGTGGCATCTATAGCCGGATTTGGGTTTATGGCATGAGAGCCGAAATTTTGGATGGCGTGGAAGCCGAAATTTTGAGGTGGCGTGGAAGCCGATTTTGGTGGCGTGAAAGCCAAATTTTGGGATGGCATGAGAGCCAATTTTTTGAGATGGCATGAAAGCCGAATTTTGAGGTGGCATGAAAGCCGATTTTTTTTTTGAGTGGCATGAAAGCCGGTTTTGGTATGGCATGAGAGCCAATTTTTGTTTTTGGTGTAAGAACCAGATTTTGTTTTTGGCATGAAAGCCGGATTTTTTGAAAACCGAATTTTGTTTTGTTGGCATGGAAGCCGAATTTTGATTTTTGGCATGAAAGCCGGATTTTTGATTTTTTTGGCGTGAAAGCCGGATTTTTGGCATGGAAGCCGGGTTTTTTGGCGTGAAAGCCAGGTTTTTGGTTTTCAAAAATGCAAGTATCGACTAAAAGTCGCCTCCCTGCTTAATGGTATTGCAAGTATCGATGGAATGTCGCCTCCTTGCTCATTCGGTTGCGAGTATCGATGGAATGTCGCCTCCCCGCGGATTTGGGTGCAAGTATCGACTAAGCGTCGCTTCCCTGCTTTTTTCTTCAAAAATTTTGTTTTGTGGGTATCGATGGAATGTCGCTTCCCCACGATTTTTGAATTTTGAGGTTTTTTCGAACCTTTGTTTTGTTTTTGTTTGTTTTGAAATTTGGGTTGTGGATATCAACTGGAACGTTGCGTCTCCACGATTTTTGAAATTTTGGGGTTTTGGAAGTATCGAATGGGGTTCGCATCCTTCCGATTTTGGGTTTTGCAAGTATCGACTGAACGTCGCTTCCCTGCGGTTTTTGAAAAACCATTTTTTGTTTAAAGACATGAGGGTCGTAAATTTTGACTCAAAACCATTTTGGTGGTAAAAGTCGGGGTGGACTAGGGCTGAAATCCCTAGGTCCTGATTTTGTTTCAAACCATGAATTTTGGGTTCAAGGATCGAAAATTTTAGTCAAGTTTGGGAAGAGGCTCTTAAACTTGGATTTTTGGATTTGCTTTTTTTTTTAACAATGAAATGATGAAAGAAACATTGTTTTGAGGGGTTTTTTAGAAATTCCAACAAGAGGATGAAAATTCCAAAAGGAGTGGGTTTGACGAGCAGATACCTAGGAATAGGCTTTGGCCGTGCAGGCGTCGCTCTGACCCGATGGAAGAAGCCTTCAAGGGTAGTACCGCTTTAAGAACTTTCCATTGATGGGTAGCATACATCTGTCACCCTCCATGTTTAGAAGGGCGTATGCGCCGTTGGAGAAGACTTTGTCGATGACGAAAGGTCCCTCCCATTTTGGTTCAAATTTGCCTTTGGATTTGTGAGTAAAAACCATAGGTCTTTTTATTGTAAGAACCAAATCTCCCTTTTTGTAGGCGTGTTGCCTGACCTTCTTGTCAAAAGATCCTGCCATGCGTGCTTGGTAGAGTTCAATGCTTTGTAGAGCTTCGAGCCGTCTCTCGTCGAGATTGTCCAGCTCATGGAGTCGCAACTTTACATTGCTTTCTTGAGTCATGTCATTTTGTAGAGATACCCTCAGAGAAGGAATTTGTACCTCTAAGGGCACGACAGCTTCACATCCATAGACCAAGGAGAATGGTGTGCTATGGGTTGGTCCTCGAACAGTAGTTCGATAGGCCCACAAGGCTTCAGGAAGCTTGTCGCCCCAGTCTCTTTTGTGACTAGAGACTATCTTTTTGAGGATTTTTGCAGAGTGTCTTGTTGAAAGCTTCTGCTAGTCCGTTTGCTGCCGGATTGTACGGAGTTGAAGGACAACTTTGGATTTTGTATTTGTCACAAAACCTGTAGAATCTGTGATCGCGGAACTGTGGTCCGTTATCATGGATGAATCTTTTAGGTATGCCGAAGCGACAAATGATGTTGGTGCGCAAGAACTGAAGGACTGATGAGGTCTTCATTTCACTAAGCGCGAATGCTTCTGACCACTTGGAGAAATAATCCGTGGCGGCGAAGATGAAGCGATGTCCTTTGCTTGAAGGGGGAGAAATAGGACCTATGATGTCCATACCCCAGGCTTCAAAGGGCCATGAGATTGTTGTAGGATGTAGCCATTCCAGAGGCATGTGGACATAATCTCCATGAACTTGGCATTGTTGGCAGCGTTTAGCGAATTGCATTGCATCAGCCACCATGGTAGGCCAATAATAACCTAACCTTTTTATCTGATCGTAGAGCTTAGGGCCAGCCTGATGGGCTCCACAAAGACCAGCATGGACTTCTTTGAGTGTTTCTTCAGCTTCTTGTTGTGACAAGCAGCGTAGAAGTACTCCGTTGTAGGATTTCCTATAAAGCATTTTTGAAGGAATATCCAAATGAAAGTTTGGGGCTCGTCTTTGGATGCTTACCCGTTCTTTTGGATCTTCAGGTAGGATCCCGAACATAGTGTAATCAATGAACGGATCCCTCCAGTCGCCGACCGAAGTTTGAAGGATAGAAATCCGACTTCCAACCACCCTGTGGCATTCAGCAACTGCTTGACGTGTGTTGAGAGGAGGGAGGATTCTTCTTCCGCACACTGTAATTTGCATGCTTTCCCCTTCTTGGATTGCCATAGATGCGGCAAGTCCAGCCAGGGCATCTGCACGAATGTTTTCACCTCTGAGGATGTGGGTGATGTGACAGATGTCAAACTTCTGCAAAAGTGATTGTGCCTTGTTGTAGTAAGGCAACAAATCAGGCTTTCTGACTTCAAATTTTTGATTCATCTGATTGACGATCAGTTGAGAGTCTCCGAAGACTTCCAGTATGGTGATACCGGATTCAATGGCAAGTTCCAATCCTAGAATCAGGGCTTGGTATTCCGCTGCATTGTTTGTGCATGGTTCCAGTAGCGAGAAGGCGTGTGGAATCATGTATTTGTCGGGGCTAACAAAGAGAATGCCAACTCCCGAGACCGGCTCTCTTTTCTCGTTTGTTCTGGTTGCACCATCGAAGTACATGTGCCAGGAAGCACTTGGTGGGAAGGCCTCCACATTGTAGACGGATTCGTCTGGGAGATCATCTCTTAGTAGAGAATCTTCAGGCAACGGATGCTCCGCGAGAAAGTCTGCTAAAGCTTGGTCTTTGATTGCTTTTTGTGGTATATACCTAATATCAAATTGTGATAGAAGGATAGACCATTTTGCCAGTCTTGCATTGAGAGAACCTGCTTTCGTGACAAGGACCTTTAAGAGGTTGATCCTTGAGACCAGATAAACTGTGTTGGAAAGCAGATAGTGACGTAGCTTTTGTATGGCGAACATCACTGCAAGGCATTCTTTTTCGACTGGGGAGTAGCGATGCTCTGCACCTACCAGCATACGGCTGAGGTAGTATAGAGCCGCTTCTTTTCTTCCATCATTTTCTTGTGCCAGCAGAGTGCCCAGAGAATGGTCGAGGGCTCTTGTGTACAAGATGAAAGGTTTTCCGGTGGTAGGTGCTGCTAACACTGGAGGTTTGGTCAAGTATGACTTGATATCTTGAAATGCGGCTTCACAGTCAGCATCCCAGACAAAGTCTACACCTTTCTTCATCAATCGGGAGAATGGACGACATTTTCCCGAAAGGTTGGAGATAAACCGTCTGATATAGGCCAATCTCCCTTGGAGCCCTTTTAATTCTCTCAAGGTTCTTGGAGAGGGCATTTCTAGAATAGCCTTGACTTTGATGGGGTCAAGTTCTATTCCATCTTTCCGAACAAGGAATCCGAGGAACTTACCCGACGAGACGCCGAAGAAGCATTTTAGGGGATTCATCAGCAGTTTGTATTTGCGAAGTCGGAGGAATACTTCTCGAAGATCTTTGAGATGGTCTTCTTTTCTTTTGCTTTTGACGGCGAGGTCATCAACGTAACATTCAACCGTCTTGTGCTGTATATCTTGGAATATCTTCATCATAGCCCTCTGATATGTAGCGCCAGCATTTTTCAGACCAAATGGCATGACAGTGTAGCAATACACGCCAAATGGGGTCCGAAATGAAGTATGCTTTTCGTCTTCAGGATGCATCTTTATCTGATTGTAGCCAGAGAAGCCATCCATGAATGTCATTCGCTCGAATCCACAGGTATTGTCAATCATAACCTCTGGTATCGGGAGCGGGAATTCATCTTTGGGGCAGGCGTTATTCAGGTCTCTATAGTCAATACACACCCTGATTTGCCCATTTTTCTTTGTCACGGGGACAATGTTGGCCAACCATTCAGGATGCTGTTCCTCACGGATGAAGCCGACGCTTTTGAGTTTCTGAACTTCTTGTTCAATTTTATCCATCACATCTGGACGGAATCTTCTTTGGCCTTGTTTAACAGGCTTGATATTTTTTTGAAGATTGAGTTTGTGGACTGCTATTTTCGGATCTAAACCGGGCATTTCAGCATAGGACCATGCAAAGCAATCAACGAACTCACGAAGAAAAGCGATATACTCGGGTAACTCATCATCCTTTATATTCTTGCTTATGAATACAGGACGCGAGTTATTTGGTGTTCCCAAGTCTATCTTTTGAACAGGATCCTCTGTTGGAAGATTCGAGGGTGGTTCCTCCACAATGTTTTCGGAGGCCTCCAGCTCAATGAAACCTTATGGTGTTTCAACAGCATTTCCTTTCCATGGGTCTTCTTGATCAGCAACCTTCTCAAGGCTCGCTATGAGATAGTCCCAATCGCCTGCTGTTACCGGGTCGAAGTAAGGTACTTCTGCTGTAGACGAGGGTTCTTCTGGGTCAGAATCCTGCATGTCTATATCATCGGACAATTCCTCCATATCATTGGAGAAATCAAACCAATTGGAGGGGCTTCCCGGATCTTTGTCTGGTGACTCTTCAAAGAGATACCTAGGGAGATCGATGTCTTCATGGACTGGAGCTATTGGGGCTTGGTCAACAAACTGACTTCTAAACCTTTGCGTTAGCTGTTTCAGAGGGGCGTCAGGATCGAACCCTAACCCATATGAAGACTTTTCTATATAGCCATAGAGTCTCCAATCTTCCAGTTGGTGTTTGGCCAGTACGGGCTCCAGTGGTGTGAGAATACCATGGCCTTCCCCCAAGCCAACTAGGTTTTGAGCATCATATCCCATCTTCTTCATGATAGCTTGTGCCACAGGACTATACAGAGACAGTAGAGGCATACATTTGTTTTGGAAAGGTTCAAGCAGGGATTTTGATGAAGCAGCACTCGATCTATGGAAGAAGATCGGTTTTTCTTTAGATGATATTGCCGGAACAACAAAGGAAGCAGACGCAGGATCTTCTACATCAGCAGGTGTCTCTATTGGAGTAAGAGCGGGCTGAACTTGTTGAGTATCAGTTTGACTTGACGGAGTATCGTCTTCTGGCTCTGAATCCGAATCTGTATTTTGTTTGATGGACAGATAAGAGACAACAAATTTGCCCCCAGACTTTTGTTTTACCTTCTTCCCTTTAGTTGTAATGACCAAAGGTTTTGGAGTCTTGAGGGAGACTACGAAAGGAGATTGACTGCTCTCTTCGGGTTTTCCAGAGGGTTTATTTTCTTCTGGTGATTTTTGAGGAGCCTTGCCTTTATCTTTAAGGAGATTTTTGGCGGAAGACGTCATTTCCTCTGTTTCTTTTTCTCCTTCATACATCTGAGAGTCTGCAAAGTGGACTTCTTTCCCTTTGAAAGGTTTTCTATCCGCAAAGACTCGATGTATCATGCCATCGTTGCCGATGAACTTGATGCATTGATGTAGTGTTGAAGGAACAATTCCATTCTCGTGTATCCAGGGGCGTCCGAGAAGGATGTTGTAGCATGATGGGGTTTTTATTGCATACACAGTGACTTCAGAGATAAGATCACCGATTTGCAATTTGAACCTGATTTTGTCGATGGGCCTTTGAGAATTGCCATCGTATCCAAAGATAGATACAGATGTGTGGCTCAGCTTGCTGGGCGGAATGCCCAACTCTTCGAGTGCCGAAGTGGAGATAAGGTTCAATGTAGAACCCGGGTCAATCTGAATTCTGCGCACCGGCATTTCCTTAATATATCCTGTAAAGTACAGGGGTCGGTTGTGCTTTGTCTCACCAAGCAGGAGATCTTCCTTTGTGAAGGCGATAGTCGCACTGGTTATCTTTTGAACCGAGAGACATCTACTGCAAGATCCCTCAATTTTCTTCTCTTCTCCTTTTGAGGAAATTTCTGCATTTTTGACCCGATATTCCATTTCAATTTGGAAGACTTGCGGGGCATGTTTGTCAACATCCTCATTCAGTTTTTGCAATTCTGAAATGAGATTATCACGAGTGCGTGGAGACATTCGTAACAAATCTAGGATGTGCAATCGTGCAGGTATGTGTTTGAAGTGCTCAACCAAGTCGTACTTGAAAGCCTCCTTGGGGCCTGCGCGTTCATCATTATTGCCACTGGGGGCTGTTATAACATCTTTCCCAGCAGGGTTTACATAAGTAAAGGAAGATGTATTGTAATTTTTATGGTAGTCCCGACCAGAACGGGTGCCTCTACCAACTTCGAGGGCTTCTTGAGAAGAATCTTCATTTGGAAGACTGTCTTCAAGAGGCTGTCGTACTTCTTCCACTGGGGGTGTTCCTGCAGCTAAGCTAGTATCCTCAGTGATTGTGTTGCATGGAGCATTTTCCGGGAGCAAGTCCTGAACAGCTTCCTGCAACTTTTCTTCTTCGTCGACCCCTTCATCATCCCCAGCCGGGTTTTCTTTATGACGATCAATCGGAAGGGAAGTGAATTCTGAAGTCACAGTCTCAAGTGAAGAAACCTGAGAGGGTGTTATCTCCGTGTAGGTCTCGTGAGACGAGGTAGCTTCAGAAGATATATTGCTTGGCGTCGCCGGAGTATAACTGATATCATCAGACGAGGCCTTGGAAGAGCTATGATCCTGAATTATAACATTACAGGTAGCTCGAGTGGGAGATGTTGCCTGCTCGGAGTCGGACTCTTCCTCGGATGTAAGAGGATCATCAATCCAACAATTTTCTCCATTTTCAGGAGTTAGGGGAGAAGGTACCTGAGGGTCTTCAGGGATTCCTGGCTCCGGATTGGGAGGAAGCTCGTTGACGCGGTCGCGCTCTTGTTCGAGAGCTAGACGCTGCAAGATCCTCGCATATTCTGCAAGACCAGGTATGGGAGCCAGGTTTTCTTCTTCATCATCTCCTTGTGGCTCAACATGGTTGATTTCCACAGGATCAACGACGGGTGCTGGAATGACAGCATTTTCTTGTACAGCCGCTTGGTCATCTTCATCATCAGACCAGGATCCTTGTGGCCGTAAGGGGTCATACCAGATTACTGGCATAAGATAAGTATCAGGGACCCACTCTTCATCAGAGAGGTATTCTCCTGTCTCAAGGGATTCTTCCCACTCGTCAGTGCTGTCGAATCCGTCGTCGGTATTGCTGGACTCATATCCATCCATGGCGAATCCAACTACCGAGTTGCAAGAGTATGA
Source organism: Cinnamomum chago (assembly GCA_038049695.1). Lineage (NCBI taxonomy): Eukaryota > Viridiplantae > Streptophyta > Magnoliopsida > Laurales > Lauraceae > Cinnamomum > Cinnamomum chago. The sequence continues at coordinate 30,252,946 of CP142457.1, forward strand.
TGCCCCCTGCGTGGCCTCTTCTTTGAGTTGAGGTGGCATGAAATCACTGAGTATGAATTTTCTTACCGCCTTTGAGGTCTTTGAAGCGGTAGAGGAGGCCTCTGCCTTTTCATCGACTTCTTGCTTTGGTTGGGCCTTCTCTTGCTTTTTGAGCTTGAAAAGGTGTCTCCTAGCCTGCCTTCGCTGTCGAGCTGTCGGCTTTGTTTTTACGATCTCCCAATTTTCATCTTTTAGGAGATCAGGGTGTACCCATAAGGGTTGTCCATCTGGAGTCGGGTAAGGAACCAGCCCCTCGGACGCTTCGATTTCATTTATCACCTTGAAGGAGGTAGTGATCTTCCTCTTTGGTGATTTTGATGTTTGTCCATACGAGATCATGTTGACGGAGGCGGACCCATAGTTTTTGTCGAAGGTGATGACTCCGTTTTTCCACATCTCGTTTATCTTTTCTCTCACAACGAAGCATTGATTGAGAGGGTGTGACACCATCTGGTGGTATGGACAATACCGGGGATCGTTGGTTTTGCCAACATCTTCCGGCCTCTTTGGCTCAGGCAAGGTGAGCTTGCCATTTGCTATGAGAGCTTCAAAGATCTCGTCAACATCTTCGTCAAACGGGTATTTCTTCTCTACTCACTCTTTGAAGGCTTCTGAGAGTTCAGGTCTCTTTCCGGCAGATTTGTTTTCAGCCTTCTTTTGTGGCTGAGGAGTTGACTTGGTCTGCACATTGAGGACCTCTTTCTTCTTTGGTTTAGAGGTTGCAATGGCGGTTGGCTCCTTCTTTGATGACTTCTGACTGTTGAGGTCTTTGATCACCGTTTCAGCCTCCATAGAAGCTTCTAGGAGTTCTCCCAAGTTCTTTGATTTGTTGCCGATGATCATGGAGCGGATTCTGGCTCTCATGTTATTTCGACAGATGTCGACCAGCGACGCTTGTGGCAGCACATCGGAGCATTTGTACGCCATGGCTTTCCACTAGTGAATGAAGTCGTATGTAGACTCATTCTCCCCCTGTTTCAGGCTGCAAAGCTGAGCCATAGTAACAGGATGATCCTCACCTTTGAAGTGAGTCAAGAAGCGTGTCTCCAGCATGGTCCAATTCTGAATGGAATTCTCTGGAAGAGTGGAGTACCAATCAAAGGCCGTACCTTTTAGGGTGCTTGCAAAGAGGCGAATCTTGAGTGCATCTTGATCCGCAATAGCTCCTGTCAGGATCTTGAAGTGGATGACATGTTGTCTGGCTGAACCTTTCCCCGTATACGTTTGGAGAGTAGGTTGCTTGAATTTTGTAGGGAACGGGACCGAGTCCATCCACAAGGGATATGGTGGCTTGATCCCATGCTCCTTTAGCGTATCCTCTTCTTTTGCTTTGGCGAGGATATCGTCAACGTCCTTTTTGGTAAGGGCACGTGACTCACTATTTTCCGCATTTTCTTCGTCGCCTTGATGGCTCGGAGGAGCTTCATTGTTTGGCGGACGTTGGATAGTGAGAAGGAGGTTTTCCATTAGGGCCTCTATTCTCTGTTGTCCTTGTTCCAGCTGCTGGATGCGTGCAGCTACGTCATCATGTAGCGGAGGTTGCTCAGCATTTGTGACCAGGACGTTCACTCTTCGAGAGTCGAAAGAGGATACAGTCTTGGTGACTGAGCTAGAGCTCATTCTTTTAGATGAAGAGCTCGAAGAGTGATCACTCCGATGTCCTTGGCTTAAAGGAGCGGGAGAGTTTTCTTTATGTCTTCGTGTCCGGGAGACGCTGCGGGTCACCGGACGCCTGACATGGATTTTTGTTGCTGACTTCTGGCGTCTTCTGGTTTTGCCAACCATATGGACAGCAGCAATTTGGTTGGGTCTTTCTTTTTCAACCCATTTTTGGGAAACTTGGAGTGTAGGAGGTTGAGTCCTCCGTTTCTCTAGTCTCTTTTGTCGGTATGACGCGCGGCGGCGTGCTCGACGAGCGAGTTGAGCTTCGGTCAGCTCTGGCTGGGCCTTGACGATGAAGGATGTACTCCCTCGGGCGCAGCAGCCGAGCTTGTCTTCTTTGTAGTTAGGCAAGGACAGGATGCGGACCCGGTCCTTCGCCTGTTGCAGCGAGGCTTTGAATTGTGCAAGCTCGGCCCCTGTAGAGATGAAGGGTTGAACTGCAGTTTTGCAGGCCTTAGCAGACGCTTGGGGAGGCCTGGTGATGTAGGATTTGATTTTTGGCTTGTAGGAACAAGCTGGTTGATGCTAAATTGACCTGGGAGTCAGGTCAGAGATGGGTTTCTCCTCTTTCATGTAGAAGAGAGGGTAGAACCGGTTTTCTTTGAGCGGGGCCAGGTATGCTGGCTTGGCAGATGCTCGGGACCTCCTTTGTTTCGGTGAAGGCCCTGGGGACCAAGTCTTGGGACGGACCTGGCTGTTTGCGGGCTGAGGCTTCGCGGGGGTCGCCTTTGGTGTCACGGCGGTGACACATTGGGAGGCGATTTTCTGCTTCTTAGCGGGAGGAGCCTGTTCTTCAGGAAGTGGGAATGGTCCCAACGTCCCAAAGAAAATAGTCCGGGGAGTCGAGGTCGACCCGGAGTTTGGTGAATTGTTGGTGGTGTTGACGCTGTGGCAACTAGCAGTGCGCTTATGAGTGCGCACATTTTGCTTCTGTTGAAGCATCTGCTGGTGCTTTTTCTCGTCGAAGGTGATGGTCAAGGAAGCTGCCATTGTTAGTAAACTTCTGAAACAAGACCAGATCCATTAGTAATCACAAGAATATAATGATTATAAATGAAAAAAAAGGCAATCTATGGGTTTGCCTTTTCAGATCGCTCAAGGGATATGACCCAGGCGACGTGAGGAAGGCAAAAGCCATAGAGGGCACAATTGTTTTGATTGCAAGTATAGTGAGCCCCTAAATGAGCGTCCCAGTGACTGCTAGAAGCAATTGTAAACCTAAATTCGACTTATCGCGAAGCAGGGCTTGCTCGAGATAAGAAGAATATAAGGTTGGAGTTTTACAAATGCGCCGGTCGCGAATACAGTAGACCCTGAAAGGGCGTACTAGCACCGCTAGACACAAATGCTGGAGATCGCATCCATGAGATGGGATCCTCTGGTTTTTGAAATGTCAAAATGGATTCATCAAGGAGAGCATGTGGTATCCCGATCCAAAGACGGGCTCAACGATTTCCGCGAGCACCAGTACCCCGGAAGGAACCACAATTTCTCGGATCCGAATCCAAAATGACGAGAGTTTTTTTTTTGAAAGGCCAAGATCAGGTCCATCAAAGAGAGCAAATGATGTTCCAATCTGAACACGAGCTCAGCGGATAATCGCGAGCGCCAGTGCTCAGAAAGGAAGAGACCAAAATTTCTCAGATCTGAACCTAAAAATGACGAAAGTTTTTTTTTTTTTTTTTTTTTAAGATTTTTTCTTTTTTTTTTTTTTTTTTTTTGAAAAGTTTAGTTTTTTTTTTTTTTACAATTTTTATTTAAAAGACAAGGGAGCACACATAGGCTTCCTAACCCGGTCTTATGAAATCACAATTGATAGAATTGCCCCCAGGTAAGGGTAGGATTACTTAATGAACCCGTTTGGAGGACCCTTGCCTCGAACAGTCAGGCTGTCTCCACACTCTGGACAAGGCTTTTCTTGAATCAACCGAGATCAAAGAACGCAGTTGGTTTGGCCTTAGCGGTCTATGTCTTTCTTTTTTTTTTTACTAGACTCATTGAAGAGAAACAATGATCCAAAACCTTAGTCGAACAGGCTCAACATTTCTGCAAGCGCGATGAACGATAGGATAGGATCAAAACTTCTCAATTTTGAATCCAAGGCAAAAAGAAGTTTGATTTTATTTTTTTTTAAATTCTAATGAATTCATCAAAGAGAAACAATGATCCAAAACCGTAGTCGAACAGGCTCAACACTTCTGCAAGCGCGATGAACGATAGGATAGGATCAAAACTTCTCAATTTTGAATCCAAGGCAAAGAAGTTTGCTTTTTTTTTTTTTTTTTTTTTAAATCTCTAACAGACTCATCGAAGAGAAACAATGGCCCAATCCCCGATCCAAGCCGGTCTCAGCGGATAATCGCGAGCGCCAATGCCCAGAAAGGAAAGGATCAAAGTTTCACAATTTTGAATCCAAAACGAGAAATCTGAACTTTTTTTTTTTTTGAAAAGAGAAAGAATGGAAATAGATTGAAAGAATTTGACATTTCCAAAAAAAATCCCATCTCATGCGAAATCCAACATAGGCCACCAGCCAAAAGGTAGCCAAGGAATTCGGAAATGAGACATAAGCAAAGATATAATATGCGAATATTTCAATTCCAAGCATCCGGTGTTCTCAAGTAAACGGGTCCCACCGGGTGTGCCAACTTGATGGAACGCGCTCCAGGCCCCGGGCGTTACCGGGCGTCGGCGGACGTGGGAGTCCGTTTGGTCCGACCCTTTCGCCCCTGGAGGGCGGAGCGTGCATCAACGCTTTTGGGTGTTTGGGTGGGTGTGCCAGATTTTCTATTTTACTTGGAATTGCAAGTAATGATCCGGAGATCAATCTTCGCAAGTAAAAAAGGAAATCAACTTCTTTTCAAGTTTCCATTGCATATATATTTAAGAAAAGAGACAGTGTTTTATTTTCCCGTAAAAGGTGATTTTTTGGCATTTATAGCCGATTTTTGGCGTTTATAGCCGATTTGTGGCGTTTATAGCCGATTTACAATTCTCATCAATAATGAAAGACAAGAGTTGTGGTTTTTTGTCTCTTTAAAAAAAATACAAAATACAATGAAAAGCGAGAAAGGAAGAATCTAACTTTTCAGGAGATTGTGGGAGGGACCCGTTTAGATTGACGGTCGCGAGTCATGTATGGACTCCGCCATCATCCATGCAAATGAGAACGTCGGATGCTTTGGATTCGCTTGGCTTGGCTATATCCTCAGATTTTTAGAGAACAAAGACCGAGAGAAGGTCTTATGTTCAATAAAAAGCCGAGTAGACGGGCTGAAGAGCCATGTCTAGGCATGTTGGATAGAAGGAGAGGTGGAACCTTGGGGGGATGGCCCCCAAAGGGACTTCAATCACCTTGTAGTGTTGGTTGCTGCAGCAGAGTTTCTTTGTTCGCAAAGTGTCTGGATTTTCAGAGGCTCAGATCTTCAGGCAATTTTCTGAGAATTTTTCTTCATCCTGAGAATTTTTCTTCCTTCGAAAACTTTGGAGGTGACTCCTATTTATAGGCCTTTAGGTAGCCTTTAGGAGTGATTTATGAGCCTTTATGGTAATAAAGCTCATTAAGGGAGGAGTTACAAGTTTAATTGTCTCTTGCTTTGTAACTCCTGCCCCTTGGATTTCATTGGCCGGAGGAGAGTCATGGGCATTTAATCGCCTTTAATCTCCATTATGTTAGGAGTTTCATGGCTTGAATGCCATGATTGTTTGGACTTGTAACTCCTGAACAGAGGTTTCTGATTGGGCCGTCCAAGATAATGGGTTAATGACTGCATTAACTTGCCATAAATGGGCCAATTGATAGCATTAAGTGGCCGCCTTAGTAGCTGAAGAGTCGCGGCCCATGTTGCTTCTTTTGGAATCCCCTTTGCGATGATCATCGATGGATCCTTATGTAAATCAACATCAGATGATCTTGTAGTTTCAGACATTGGTTGATACCAGCGGGCCGGCAGCATCTGTCCAGTTGATTTCGCGATCGGGCGGGCAGAAAGTGCACTTTTTTGGTTGTTCGGCTGGCGATCAATGAAGTTTTTGAAGTTCTAGAAAGGAGTCCTGTGATCTTGATGAATATCAGTGAATTTGGAGCCTCAAAAGCCTGAATCTGAAAAAATCACAGGGACAGAACAACTCGTCTCGCGAAAACGGACGAAACGGGGGGTCCCGGGGCGAAATCGGCGCCCCAGACCTCCCAGGGTCGCCGGGCCCAGGGTCGCAGGCTGGGGGGAAAATCCCTTCCCGGGGCCCTTTTTTGGCCGTTTCTCGTCGTTTTTCGCTTCCGTTTTTTTTTCTTATTTTCTCTGACATTTCTCCACATTATTTGGCTTGATTTCCCTCTGAAAAACCTGATGATAATCCTTGCAAATTGGTTTGCAAAGTTTCTAATTTTCCGGGAAAAGCCGAACGCAGAACTGCTGATTTTCCGCCAGAAGCTGAAACAGGATCAAACGATGTCGGAATGACCTGAAATTTGAGGTGAAGCTTCTTGAGCATTAAATAAGACCAGCCATGGGCTTTCGTTTGAGTTTTGAAGCCGTTTGGGGTCATGCAAATGCTTGCCTTTGATTTCACCGCAAGGGAAATGTCGAGCTTTGACTTTCGGTCAAACGATGTCCGATTGATCTGAAATTCGACGTGTGACTCCCTTATCAGTAGATAAGACCAACCACAGGCTTTCGTTTGAGTTTTGAAGCCATTTGGAGTCATGCAAACGCTTGCCTTTGATTTCACCGCGAGGGAAATGCCGAGCTTTGACTTTTGGTCAAACGATGTCTGATTGACCTGAAATTCGACGGGTGACTCCCTCATCAGTAGATAAGACCAACCATAGGCTTTCGTTTGAGTTTTGAAGCCATTTGGGGTCATGCAAACGCTTGCCTTTGATTTCACCGCAAGGGAGATGTCGAGATTTGACTTCTGGTCAAACGATGTCCGATTGACCTGAAATTCGACGAGGAGACTATTGGAGTCATTTTGAGATGATCCACAAGCTCCGAATTGGGTGCCATGGTCCCGGGGTGCTCTGCCGCTGGTAGGCTTGATTCAGCCGTTGGAGAGTTGATGATGGGTCAAACGTTGCTAGTTTGACTTGAGACTTGACGTGGAGCCCTTTGGACATATTTTGAGAACATCCATAGGCCCTGATCGAAGATTTGGTGTCTCCGATTCTGCCGCCGCCGGGAGCGCTTGTTTAGCTGTTGGAGAAGTGAAGCTAGGCCAAATGATGTCGGAATGGCCCGAAACTTCATGTGTACCTCTCTTTTGGTTGTTTTGAATGACCTTGCAGTTTTTGTTTGATTCTGACAAGATCTGATGATTGAAGTGGGGCCTGCCTATTTTTGGTAGGATGCGGCTCCATGTAGCTTTTGGTGTAAAGAGGCAAAGTGACATTTTTGGTGTCAACAGTTCTCATTTGAAGGACGATGGCGGAGTCCATACATGACTTGCGACCATTGATCTGAACTGGTCCCCACAATCTCCTGAGAAGTTAGATTCTTTTTCTTACTTTTCTATTGTACTTTGTATTTTCTTTAAGAGACAAAAAAATCACATTTCTTGTCTTTCTTTATTGATGAGATTTGTAAATCGCCTTTCACGGCACAAAATCGCCTTTCTTTATTGATGTGATTTGTAAATCACCTTTCACGGCACAAAATCGCCTTTCACGGCAAAACCGCCTTTCACAGCATAAAATCGCCTCCAACGGCATTAAAAAAAAATTGTCTCTTTTCTTTAATACATGTACAATGGGAAATTAGAAAAAGGTTGATTTACTTTCTACTTGCGAAGGTGGATCTCCGGATCACCACTTCTAAATTCCAAGTGGAATAGAAAATCTGGCATACCCGTACAAAATATAAGATGCCATTTTTTTCTCCCCCTTTCCTCCATCCATTCGATTCCTCTCGGCGACCCCGGGGGCGGATGGGAGAGGAGAGGAAAGAAAAAAACCGAGTCCATCTAAATTATCCTCTTCTCTTAGAACTCCTCTTTCTAATGCATTCCTCTCTTTGGGAATGGGTGTAGGGACTGTAGATCTAGCCATTGAAGAGGATTCTAGAAGGTTGGAGTGAAAATTAAGATATTTGTGGAGCTTCCTCCTAATTAAGTAGACATGCTTAGATTGATAATTAATATCTTGAATGGATATTTGGCTTGATTTCTATAATTGGATGGTTGAATGGATGCTATGATGTGTAGATCTATTTCTTTCTAAGCCTTTTTATGTGTTTTTGGTCATTGATGGATGGGAATCCCCCATTTGGAAGATCAATGGACAATTCGTGATGGAATGATGATGTATGAGGACGATTTGATGTATGGAGATGTATTGGTGTAGATCTTCGTCGGAAGTAATGGAGGTTTGATGGAAAAATGAAAGAGGACAGAACCTAAAATCCTAGGAATTTGTGTGTACCTGGTCGACCAGGTCAGGACCAGGTCGACCTGGGGCAGTACGGACTGCCCCATAATTGAGACCAGAAATTCTCACATTTTTGTGAACTGTAGTGTACCGGGTCGACCTGAGGACCCTCAAGGTCGACCCACCCACTACATAAACCATACCTGGCAGGTTTCTAAGAAAATGTCTTGTAGTGTACCAAGTCAACCCGAGGACCCTCTGGGTCGACCCGGCACACTGTTGATAGCAACTAATACTTCTTGGATTATGATTCTTTTCGTAATGTACCAAGTCAACCCAAGGACCCTACGGGTCGACCCGGTACACTGTAGACAACAATTTTTCGAATTTGGTTTCTTTTATGATTCGATCATATGTGGGGGCATTGACCTTCCATTTGGACTGTTTGGGATTCGCTACACACGAGTGAAGGGTCAGGCTTAACCTCGACCCGTATAGCCACCTAAGTATGGTCTTGGGTTGTAAAATGGAACCCAATTCAGTAGCAATGGTTGTCCTTTGGTGCTATACACCTGCAAGAGCACCAAGGATACTTAATAAGTATCTAGGACTCCATTGACTACTGTCTTAGGCGAAGTAGACCATGGACCTGAAGAGAGGTGGATTGAGGCATACGGCGCCTATATTGTTATGGATGGACACCAAGGTTGGCTGGTAGCTCTGAACTGTGAATGTAAGACCTCCGAGAGTAATAGAAATCAGTGCATTATACTTAGACTCTGTATCACAATCACAGTTCGATTTCAGGTAGAAGTCAGGGCATTGCAAATGAAGTCCTAACATAGAATATTGAGAACATAATGGTAGATATTAATGGATGGACTGAATAATGGAATAATATTAATTAAACATATAAAGAAGTGGATCATACGAGGGTAAGCGTCATTAACTGTTGATCACCCGAAGGAGGAATAGCGGTACCCGAACTCCACAGATGATACCCTTAACTAATATCATCCCACACGAAGATAGTAAGGCGATCTGGTTCGGAATACCCCCACCTAGTAATATGGATGATATGTGATTAGACGGCCAGCAGACTCTGGTAGTATATGTACATTCGCGGCCGTTAGACTCTGGTAATGCACATATGCGGGTGTATATGCATTCGCGGCCGGCAGACTCTGGTAATGCATATATGCTTATTATTTAGATGATATATGACTACAGTAATTGCTTTCGGGGTACTGAGAAAGCAACACTCGGACCGGGTACAATAAGAGACAATGATATGATAGATGGTTATGAGCACAGTAGGTACCTACAGGGTACTGAGACAGCCGGGCACACGGGAGCCGGGTGCAGTAGACATATATGATGGATACAACATATAAGACCATGACTGAGATCATGGTTGTGGATATGGGTATGGACATGGATAGCATTTTGCTTCAGAAACTGTACAATACAGAATACATTTCTAGTTCTTTCTTCAATAACTGTTAATTTGGCATTCATGGTATGTTATTTGGGTTGGCAATACATTCTTGGTGGAGAAATAGGATCATGGTTGACTACATTATAGAAGTGGATAGTCAGTTGTCAGATGACCATCAACATCTCTGAAGGGAAAAACATGAAAATATTTTTTTACCACATGTAGATCTCCACCCATGACCCCCTTCAATCCCCCTTCAATCAAAGTCAAAATTGACAATTTGTAACCAAGCAAACAACAAAAAGTGGCAGAATAAGTCATACTGAACAGTGAGCGAACTTGAAACCTAAAAATGGGCCGGAGAAAACTACAGCTATGGGAGGTATTATTATTCACCAAAGTGCAAAATAAATCCTAGTGTCCACTCAACCTTAACTTTAGTGCAGCCTTTCTGTGACCGGTTGTTTCACATTAGGGGCTTCTAATCGTAGTAGTTGGAAAAGAGAACGGCCACTTACCTCACTGGTAAGCACAGTAATTCTCACCTGGGTGCCTAGGGTTCGCACCCTGGGTACATCACCTTTCTCATTTGTGCGGGCTTTCTTCCTGCTTGTACGGTCTTTTTCCCACTTGTACGGGCTTTCTTCCTACTTGTGCAAGCTGTCTTCCCGTGTCTATGCGGGCTCTCTCTTGGGGCGTAGCCCCCTTGGCTGACGGAACAGAAAAACTTAATAGTTAAAAAAACAAAAAGCTGGACTACAACATGCTCCCTTGGCTGGGTTACTGGGAAAAAAAAAAAAACACCTTAGTAGTTGGAAAAAGTAAAAGTTGGACTACAACATAATTTGCAGTATAGTTTCATGTTAAAGTTGTGTGCTTGAATGTTGAATATTTTGGTAGAATGAATTGCGTTTTTTTCCTGCTTGAATTACTCTTCCTTTTATTTATTTTTATTTTTTTTGGCGGGGGGGGGGGGGGGGGGGGGGGGGGTGGGTGGTGGGGGGGTGGGAAAGAAACTGGTCTGATTCATTGCAGTCTTGTGCTCAATACAGTTTGGTCTGGAAGGTCACAGTGGTAGATCTTACAGTGCTTGGTCGGGCCAGCCGAAATGAATGATCAGTGTTCGGTAACAAAACAATAAGACTGGAGGTTTTCTCAATTGCATGGTAAAACAAATGATCACCCTTTCTGCTCTAGGTGTTCAGGTCCTTCGGGATACATCCAAGCATGCACATTGATTGTTGCTATTTTCAGCTATCCCTTTTTCAACTATTATTAATGGTTTGTATTTAGTGCACCTGTGCATGACACAGCTTTCTTTGGCTTTCTCCATCTTGTCATCTGACCTTTCTTTTCTTGCTTTCTGGCGGTGCCCTTTTTGGCGAGCAATTCATTCGGGTCTTACTGTACATAACATGTAAATATTTGTGTAAATACTCATGGAGAGCTGAGACAAGAAGGCTTGTGTTGTATTCTACTCCTGTATTTTTTAAATGCTTGTAATTTTTTTGTACCATCTGATCAATGTAAAGCTTCCGCTATGTTTATTGATGAACTGAGGAAATGTTAATACTGTACCACGGACTTCGATCCTATGAGACTAAGATTGGGAGCCACGTGATCTGGTATGTAAAAGAAATTTTAATTAGCCCCTTATCTCATGCATAATCCCCGTGGTCATCAGCGGGGGTGTGACAGAGAGTGTATGCATTGAGAGAACTTTTGTAAGTTCTCTTAACATACATGGAGAGATCTTTCTCATTTCTCTTCTTTTTTTTTATATTTTATTTCCATTATTGTTCTTCCTTTTCCAATGGAGCTCCTCTTTCAGGTATCTGTCTTCTCCTCCTTTCATATTCCTCTTCCTCAGTTGTTTATTTGTTGTGGTTGGATAAGGCCGAGGGGCCATTTGGATCGGCAATTAACATTGTAGGGAAGCAGAAAGGATGATCTAATTGCTATCTTTGAATGTGATTGGCTCTTTTGGCTCACTAGTGACAGAAATCATGTCCAAGAGATTTTGCTCGGGCGTTTTGTAGGTATGATATGGCCAAGCTAGCAAAATCCATTCCTTTTAAGTTCAGAAGATAAGCCTACAAACCATCGGACCACAATTTCTACACATCATAGGTAATTGGCCAGCACATCACCCTTATGTCACCTCCAAATTGAACCATATACATGGAGGGTGATTATTTTCCATCTAAGATAATCATGCACCAATCAGTGACAGTTAAATCTAGTGGTGAACATCACTCCTATACAGGTGAAATGCAAGCTCGTGATCACCAATGATAGGGTAGAGCCAGATTCAAGGGGTAGCCATCATGAAAAGTGAGCCCCAAATGTAAACATGATTGTATCAGAACAACGAACTGGAGTTTATGGAGAATCATCTCTTGATAATGAATTTGTTGACAAAATTTGCCTGTAAAGACCGTCACTGTAAAATAGAATAAAAAAAAGTCATTCAATATGTTGGAAGTAGGTGGGCCATTCAAACAGGTTTCAAAAACTTTTGACCCACTTGATGTAGGGGTCAACTATCTAGAAGGCAACAAAACCCAATCCAGGATGCAATCCCTCAAACTCACAAATCATGTACAGCAACATAACCTATCTAGAATATAGAAAATAGCACCTAAACATGCAACCACGAAATCTACAACATACAAGGATGTAGATTATACCTTTGGAGCTTTGTAGTGCTCTAATGGAGAAGTTGATATCTTTCTTTGATGATGAACACCTTCACTAATCAAATCAGAATCTCCAACACCTTTTGATCCTATGACCCATATCAGATTCTTTTTTCTCAAGAAGATGGTGGAATCTCCAAGAGAAAACAACTAGAAACTCTAGGGCAAACCAGAAAAGAAACTAGAAGAGAACTAGAAGAGGGAGAGAGAGAAATGTGTGCAACTCTTGCACAATGTGGGCTGGGCGTGAATCTTAATAATGGGATAAGTGTTGGGCGTCCAAACCTCCTCTCTCTCTCTCTCTCTCTTTATATAGATTCAAGTAACCTCCTCTTTTACTAATTGAAATAGAAGTCTTACATCCACAATAATTAGTAACTCTCTTCTTTCTAATTAAAATAGAAGTCTCACTTCCATTAATAATTAGTAACTTACTATTACCACTATTAGAAGTCTTACTTCAAATAGAAATAGTAACCTTCCAATTCCTTCCTATAAGAGTTCAAGTAGAATTAGTATCTTTCTAATAACTTGGGCTAGCGTGGGGACCACTAGGGATTCCATAAAAAGTTGGCTCCAATTGGGACACACGAGCCCACATCTCATGTGCAATCCGGGCCCACAGTTAATTGCAAATAACACCACTATATAAATGCAATTGCACTCCAGTCTTACGAATATATTACAATGAAGACCCTAAACTTCCACAGTACCGCAAGTAGGCCCCTCCATCTATATCCATGGATCAATTGGACATGTCCACCAAAATAGATCCATATCTTATTATCCTTGAGCCTCAATTAATTATAGTGATCATTTGGTACCGCTCCATTTAACTTTTAATTGGAATGGGTGCGCACTTACCAATGATAAATTCATTAATTGGTACAAGGGGATATTAAAGATAGATTCCATCTTGACCATTGAATGTTCCCACACAACTCTACTACCACGTACCCAAATCACCGAGGTGTTGACCTACAATTGGCCTCACTCATTGGTGACTCAAAGTAAATGAATAGATAGAAACTTGAGTTCATTAATGTCTCAGGATTATAAGCTTATTGCTAGGGAATTATGAGAGCAGACCTTAAAAGTAAAGACAGTGTATATATAAGGTGTTTCTCATGGTCCTTCAATACATCCAATGTACCAACATCATGATCCAGAATCTTACATTCTGATGGTCGAGACAAATCACACTATCTCATAGTGATCAAAGTGTTGTAACCTTGTCAAATGAGATGCCCAATCTCATTACTGGTTGTGAAGATATTTAAGTATAAGATTTGCAATACATGTCTCCTGTATGTGGATCTCATCCATACACATGTATTACATCTAGTATACTTGTGGACTCCGGTTCATCTCAAGAACCATTATGTCATTCGTATTGGTTATGTGCAAGTATATAATTAAACATCATTCATCTCATGAAAAGAAAGCATGATTGTATTGATAAATAAAGAAATTAATCAATTATTACATCATATACTTGATATTGAGACCATAAAACTAACAATCTCCCACTTGGGCTCAATGCCAATCAGGATTGCATCTCATGCCCATCCCGTCTACATGTTGCTCAAAGACTTTGGCGGTCAAAGGCTTAGTAAAAGGATCTGTCAGATTGTCCGCAGAAGCTATCTTGGTGATAGCAATGTCACCTCTCTGCACAATCTCTCTGACCAAGTGATACTTCCTCTGTACATGCTTTTGGCTCCTGGGTTCTTTAGACTTATCGACTACCCTGCTGTTATCACAGTAAACTATGAGCGACTGTCCTGCCAAAAGTACCACTCCAAGTTCCACAAGGAACCTTTTGAGCCAAACTGTTTCTCAACCCGCTTCTCAAGCAGCTATAGCATAAACATATACCCAGAAGTTGATTTCTTGGAATCCTTATCTGACATGAAGTCAGAATTTGTGTATCCGATTGGAATCAGCTCATCACTGCCGTAAATCAACATGTAATCTCTAGTCCTTCTCAAGTACTTGAGGATACATTTTACAGCAGTCCAATGGTCAGGACCTGAGTTAGACTGATATCTGCTGACTAAGCCCACTGCATGATAGATATCCTGTCTAGTACATAGCATAGCATACATGAGGCTACCAACAGCCGAAGCGTATGGAATTGCTCTCATCTGCTCCTTTTCCTCCGAGGTCTTGGGACCCTGATCCTTGGAAAGGTGCACTCCATGCCTAAAAGGCTTGATACCCTTCTTGGAGTCCTGCATAGCAAACCGTACCAGTACCTTATCTATGTAAGCAGTTTGAGATAAGTCAATCATCCTATTTTTCCAGTCTCGATGGAGTTTGATCCCTAGGATGTAACTAGCTTCTCCCAAGTCCTTCATATCAAAAGTCTTTGCTAACCAAACTTTTACTGTTGACAACATTCCTATATCTTTCCCAAGGAGAAGGATGTCGTCGACATATAAAGCCAGAAAAACTACCCTGTCACCTTCATTTTTCATGTACACACATGACTCATCCGGATTTTGACTAAAACCAAATGATTTGATTGCCCAGTCAAAACGGATGTTCCAGCTTTGGGATGCTTGCTTCAGTCCATAAATAGACTTATGCAGCTTGCAAACTCTTTGCTTTTGGTTACTAGTTATAAAACCGTCTGGTTGCATCATATAGATGTCTTCCTCAAGATGGCTATTGAGAAACGCCGTCTTGACATCCATTTGCCAAATCTCGTAATCGAGATGAGCCGCTATGGATAAGAGTATCCGGATGGACTTGAGCATGGCTACCGGTGAGAAGGTTTTCTCATAATCGATACCCTCTTTCTAAGTATACCCTTTCGCAACAAGCCTGGCCTTAAAGGTCTCAACTCTTCCATCTGGTCCTCTCTTTCTCTTGTATACCCACTTGCACCCAATAGGTTTGATATTGGCAGGCAAGTCCACAAGTATCCAGGCCTGATTAGAGTACATAGACTCCATCTCAGCTTTCATAGCATCTTGCCAATGTCCCGAATCTTTGTCATTAATTGCTTCATCATAGTTACAGGGATCCTGTTCCAGTTCTTCCGGGATTGCCTCGTAAGACTCTCCCAAGAACGAGAACATGTCAGGGAATTCTCCCACTAAGACGAGGCACTGGTGTAACTACTGGGTTTGGTAGGGGCGGTTCTTCCTCAAGTTCGGTCATACTTGGATTTGGAATTGATTGTTCTTGAATCTCTACCAAGATCACATTTTCTAAAGATTTCCGGTCCATCATATAATCTTCCTCCAGAAAAACCGCATTGGTGCTCACCAGCATTTTCTGCTCCCTGGGATTATAGAATAACCAACATTTAGTTCCTTTAGGATATCCTACAAACGTGCAGACTTCCGACTTCATTTCCAACTTATCTGTCTTAACCTTTAGCACGTGTGTCGGACAACCCCAAATGTGTAAATGTTGTAGACTAGGCTTTCGCCCAGACCATAACTCCCGGGGAGTCTTAGGTACAGACTTAGATGGTACGAGGTTTAGTATGTACATCGCAGTATCCAAGGCGTATCCCCAAAAGGATATAGGTAATCCTGAGAAACTCAACATAGACCTAATCATATCTAAAAGAGTCTGGTTCCTTCTTTCCGCTACTCCATTCTGTTGAGGCATACCAGGAGCAGACAACTGTGATAGAATCCCATTTTCTGATAAGTATCCCATAAAATCACCAGAGAGATATTCCCCTCCTCGATCTGATCGAAGAGTCTTGATACTTTTACCCAATTGTTTTTCCGCTTCCACTCGAAACTCTTTGAACTTTTCAAAAGCCTCGGACTTGCAGTGCATAAGGTATATTTATCCATATCTTGAGTAGTCATCTGTGAAAGTGATGAAGCACTCATATCCTCCTCTGGCTCTGACATTAATGGGTCCATACACATCAGTATGCACTAATTCCAATAAATCTTTGACCCTATTGCCCTTGGATGAAAAGGGTCTTTTGGTCATTTCACCTTCTAGACAAGACTCACAGACAGGCATTGGTTCTACAACCAATGAAGGCAAAATACCATCTTTCACTAGCCTGTCAATCCTATTTAGGTTAATATGACCTAGCCTCAAGTGCCAAAGTTTTGTTGGATTAGATGAAGGTGATTTTCTCTTTAATGATGGCCTATTAATTATTTCGGTATCATATATCTCATACATTGTGGGAGTTAACAGATAAAGTCCATTGGTTACCTTGCCAAAACATATAAAAGCATCGTTCATCTTTATGACTACTTCAATACCAAAAGTAATGGAATAACTTTTATTCACCAAACTAGAAACTGAAATTAAATTCCTTCTTAAAGATGGTACATGTAGAGCGTCTGACAAAACCAACTTATTATCTTGAAAATATAAAGTAATAACTCTTACTGAGACTGCATCCGCCCTAGCATTAGATCCTAGGTTGACAATGATTTCGCCATCACTGAGTCTCCTGGTTTCCCGGAACCCCTGCAACGAATTACATATGTGATTAGTTGCCCCGGAGTCCACATACCAAGATTCTGAAGTATCAGTTGCAAAACTAACTTCAGAAACAAGTGACTCAATCATACCTGAGGTATTCTTCTTAGATAGATAATCTGGACAATTCCTTTTCCAATATCCTGTCATACCACAATGGAAACACTTTCCTTTTGTCTCTGACCCCTTAGCTTTGCCAACACCACCATTAGGACCATTCTCCACCTTAGGACCCTTCGGAATTGATTTCTTCCTGCCTTTCCGCCCTTTGCCTTTCGGTTTGGACTTGGCAAATGACTTTTCTGTCATCAGGGCAGTTGGCTTTTTCATCATAATCCCTTCAGTCACCACCAGCTGGCTTGAAAGCTCAGCTAGAGTCAAATTCATCTTATTCATATTATAATTGGCCTTGAAATTGTTGAATGACTCTGGTAGTGACTCAAGGATTATGTCAATCTGCGATTCTACATAAATCGCAGCCCCCAGTACATCTAACTCATTCAATGAGTCCATCATTTACAACATGTGGTCCTGTACTAGTGTGCCTTCAGCCATCTCGGTGCTTATAAGCACCCTCATAGCAACCTGTCTCGCAGGCTTGCCCTGTTCCGCAAATATCTCCTTTAAGATTGATATAATATCATATGCAGTCTTATAGGATTAATGTTGGTGTTGCAAAACACTAGATATGGATGCCTGTATGTAATATCTGGTCATCTCATCGTCTTTGGCCCATTTGGTGTAAAGTTCCTTTTCTTCCTGTGATGCTTCCGGCACTGGCTCATCAAGGGGGGGTTTGGTAAGGACATATTTATATCATGAAGCTGTCAGGACTATATCCAGGTTTCGTTTCCAGTCTACATAGTTGGATCCCACTAACTTATTCTGGTTGAGGATGGTCGCAAGTGGATTGAAAGTATTTGAATTCATGCTGGAAATATTGTAGCACATAACCATACATTCAATTAATGAATTTAAATGACATTAGGGTTTAGTATTCTACCAAATTTATGTGGCAATCCTCATAACCACTAAATTCATAATACATCGGAATCCCAATCTCCGGGGTATGCCTCCTTGGGGAGTGCAAATACTACCTAGATTGGTTCGGATCAAAGTTGGTCAAAATTAGGATTAAGACTAACTATCCATGATCCCCTTCATTCATTATTATCTAGGTATCTCATACCAAATAATGAATGACTCCCGATTAGCTTCGGTTTCTAAAATAAATGAGGCAAATCCATGCGGATACTACATCATTATTTTAGTTAAGTGTGACCCACCAACTAACATTGCACCACAACCGTTGTGAGCTGCTCCTCCTTGGGGGGTGGGCCCCCGCCCCGTCTCACCAACACTATCCATAGGAGATCCATATCTAGTAACCAGACAAGTAAAAGCCCTCCATGGGGAACGGCCATTCTCAAGATGGTGCGAGGCTAATACTTTCCTTACAATGGACCTATGGTGGAAAACCATGGAAATTTCTAAATATAAATGCCCCGCTCCAACTTAATATTTTATAATTGAGGATTTCTTTGTAAGGTATTAAGGCCCACATATATATATATATATATGAACATCAAATCATCTTATGATATGATCAAAGATTGGTTCCAAGTCAAGTTATTTTTACGAAAGTCCAGTTTCTTAAATTAGTGTTACCAATGTGTCCATCTCATGGGTCATCAACACTAATTAGAACTCTTTCCAAAAATTAATTTGATTTGACCAATTTTAGTAACTTGCTATGTTTGGATCAGATTTGGAAACATTCTAAATTAAGCATGCATCCATAAATAGAAAGTACTAAAATTAGAAACCAGTCATCTCCTCCACATGGCCCTAGCGGAATAAACTTCTTGGACTTCTAGACCTTCCAAAACTTTGGAATTCCTCAAACTCTTTGGGCAACTCCAAAACTCTTTTGGTAATCTTCAAGCTCTTTGATTAGGAGTCCAACATCGCTTTCCTTCTTCGTCTCGGACATCACCAGAATTTACAAATTTAGAAAAATTACATAAATTCCTATGTCTCGATTATGAGACTTACATGGTTATCTAAACATGGAAATAAAAAAGGCTATAGGGAAATTCATCATGCCTTGCCCTTTCACGGGAAACCAAGGAAACCATGATGCCTTTTACACTTAGCCTTAAATAAACCAATAACCATAAATAGAAAGCAAAAGACATGTGGGCCATATGATGAGGACATAATCATCTGCAAGTTAGTATCTCATACAACCATACAAATCACAAAAATAGGCTTCCAAATAATGCTGGAAAAATAGGATGTAAGAGAAGACCCGAAACTGAAAAATTCAATTTCTGCAACCTGCTGTACAGTGTCCTCGGTCGACCGGCCAGAGAGCTCGGTCGACCGAACTGACGGAAACCTGCAACTTGAACCTTTTGTGACTATCCAAACATGAATCTACTATCAAACCAAGTAAATTCATCAAAACTGATCCTTACATAGCCCCCCTTGCTCTATCTTCTTCGCATCTCATGCAAAGATTAGAACAAGCTTACTGATCTAACATGATTAGAGATGAGGTATGGCGTTGATACCAATTGTTGGAAGTAGGTGAGCCATTCAGACAGGTTTCAAAAACTTTTGACCCACTTGATGCAGGGGTCAACTATCTAGAAGGCAACAAAACCCAATCCAGGATGCAATCCCTCAAACTCACAAATCATGTACAGCAACATAACCTATCTAGAAGATAGAAAATAGCACATAAACATGCAACCACGAAATCTACAACATACAAGGATGTAGATTATACCTTTGGAGCTTTGTAGTGCTCTAATGGAGAAGTTGATATCTTTCTTTGATGATGAACACCTTCACTAATCAAATCAGAATCTCCAACACCTTTTGATCTTCCACGCTATGACCCGTATCAGATTCTGTTTTCTCAAGAAGATGGTGGAATCTCCAAGAGAAAACAACTAGAAACTCTAGGGCAAACCAGAAAAGAAACTAGAAGAGAACTAGAAGAGGGAGAGAGAGAAATGTGTGCAACTCTTGCACAATGTGGGCTGGGCGTGAATCTTAATAATGGGATAAGTGTTGGGCGTCCAAACCTCCTCTCTCTCTCTCTCTCTTTATATAGATTCAAGTAACCTCCTCTTTTACTAATTGAAATAGAAGTCTTACATCCACAATAATTAGTAACTCTCTTCTTTCTAATTAAAATAGAAGTCTCACTTCCATTAATAATTAGTAACTTACTATTACCACTATTAGAAGTCTTACTTCAAATAGAAATAGTAACCTTCCAATTCCTTCCTATTAGAGTTCAAGTAGAGTTAGTATCTTTCTAATAACTTGGGCTAGCGTGGGGACCACTAGGGATTCCATAAAAAGCTGGCTCCAACTGGGACACACGAGCCCACATCTCATGTGCAATCCGAGCCCACAGTTAATTGCAAATAACACCACTATATAAATGCAATTGCACTCCAGTCTTAGGAATATATTACAATGAAGACCCTAAACTTCCACAGTACCGCAAGTAGGCCCCTCCATCTATATACATGGATCAATTGGACATGTCCACCAAAATAGATCCATATCTAATTATCCTTTAGTCCCAACTTATTATAGTGATCATTTGGTACCGCTCCATTTAACTCTTAATTGGAATGGGTGCGCACTTACCAATGATAAATCCATTAATTGGCACAAGGGGATATTAAAGATAGATTTCATCTTGACCATTGAATATTCCCACAACTCTACTACCACGTACCCAAATCACCGAGGTGTTGACCTACAATTGGCCTCATTCATTGGTGACTCAAAGTAAATGAATAGATAGAAACTTGAGTTCATTAATGTCTCAAGATTATAAGCCTATTGCTAGGGAATTATGAGAGCAGACCTTAAAGGTAAAGACAGTGTATATATAAGGTGCTTCTCATGGTCCTTCAATACATCCAATGTACCAGCACCATGATCCAAAATCTTACATTCTGATGATCGAGACAAATCACACTATCTCATAGTGATCAAAGTGTTGCAACCTTGTCAAATGAGATGCCCAATCTCATTACTGGTTGTGAAGATATTTAAGTATAAGATTTGCAATACATGTCTCCTGTATGTGGATCTCATCCATACACGTGTATTACATCTAGTATACTTGTGGACTCCGATTCATCTCATGAAATTATGTCATTCGTCTTGATTATGTGCAAGTATATAATTAAATATCATTCATCTCATGAAAAGAAAGCATGATTGTATTGATAAATAAAGAAATTAATCAATTATTACATCATATACTTGGTATTGAGACCATAAAACTAACACAATAAAGGCGCGTCATCTTATTATTCCGTTTTTCTGAAAGTTAAATAATAGATGAAAAGAAAATATCCATGGGACTATTATCAACAGAAGCATTTACATGAGAAACTGGAATTGAGAAAATAAGCTACACATTCAGTTTAAAGAATAAAATGAAATCCATACAATATTTAATATAAAAAAATCAGGCCCCATTGGATGGAATATCCATATCATTTGTGACGTTAAAAAGTGCATCAAAATTTAACTCCAGAATGCCGACAAAAAAATAGGTGTATCTAATGATCTAGATTCAGAAAAATGGACTGTTTGTTACTGATTTTTGAACCCACTGCTTCTTATGGTGTAACTGCTCCTTCCAATACCGGATTTTTGCATCCACCTGTGCTGAAAATCCGACATGGGTGTTCTTCTTGGAGTTCATCTGCTCTCTTGACCACATGAAACTGTCTGTGACATCTTTCTTGCAGTATTTGATTTCTTGGATCAAATGATCGTCCATTGGATAGAACAACCTTTGGATGGCAATGTGCACAAAGTATGGAAGAAGAGAAACAACCACTATAAGTGTAGTCAACCAATACATTGGTGTGGGAGCAAGAGCTTCTGAAAGGAGGTGAAATCCCCCCTGAGAATGCTCTGGCGGGAGTTCACCATATATGAGTAAGAATACATACCACAAGAAGATACTACCCCATATGAAAAGATGTTGTATCCAAGTGAAGTGGCTGATCATGAGAGCAATCTGAGAGTTGACAGCCCAAATGAGACAAGTATCCATAGTACCTCCAAGATGAGCAATATCTGCCACCTTTCCGTCGGCTTTGAAAGCAAAAGGTGATGAAAGGTAGACACTTAAAATAAAGATGGCAAAAGAAGAATACACCCCATTCATAATCCAACCAATGATGCACATCAAACTGAAGTAGATATTTCTTTGTCCTTGTTGATAAAGTGCTGGGAACTGTTCAAATAAAAGAAATTCATAAAATAAGTTGGCAGCACTTAATATTGTGAACTTACAAATCTAGAACATAATCATTAATAGAATCCCCAAGTATCAGAAGAGGACAACTTTTTTCTTTCTTTCCTATTGTGTTTGTGTGTGCTCACTTGTGGGTGGGTAGGTGGATGGGGTGGAGAGGGGGGCAACACCTGTAGCATATAATAAGACCCATCTCGAGTTGAATTCAATTGCTTGAGGTTTCCATATATGATGCATGGATGTTTATAACAGCCCTGCAAGCCCAACAGTAATGTAAACGTGGGACCCCTATATCAATGATCCAGGAAAAGATCCTAGCCACCTAATTATTGATTCAACAATTCAAGAATACAGCAATAGTCCAATATGAAGCCATAAGAACGTAAGAGCTAGATCTTCTAGTTTAGGAAAAATTGAGAATCCACCATCTATGGTGGGAGCAAAACACATCAATGATACAGGCACAAAAAACTTGGGCCCACTTGTAAGAAAATTGTATCTCTTCAAAGTCCAAATTATAAAGGTGACACCCTGGAGTCCCACATTGACTATAGAGAGGAAAGTGACTGAAATTATATGTAGATATTATACCCTAACTATGAGGCCTTTTGGTGGGTTGAAACCTACTAGAAATAAAACCATGAGGCTCATGGGCCAAAGCGAACAATATCATGCATGCATGTGGAGTGGAGTGTTACAAATGGGATCAAAGATGACTTTCGACTAGTTCGAGTGTGAGTCCCTGCCGTGGTCCCACATCGACTATAGAAAGGAAAGTGATTGTGATTATATGTAGAGCTTACACCCTTACATTGCATGAGGCCTTACAAAATCGTGAGGCCCATGGGCAAAATCGGACAATATCATGCATGCTTATGGGGTGCTACATTGACTTGATGAGTACTAAATGCTGAAGCCATTATTGATATTGTGTACTTTTTAATGTTAAATGAAAGGGCTCCATCTACATCTGCTGCTTCTTTTCTAATAGCCAATCTTCACACCCTTGGATTTAGGAATAGATCATTCATTAGTGAGAGGTGTTCTTGGCAAACAAACAAATGGAGTGAATGATCAAATTGTTAGACTGTATGTAACCAATCCAACGGATGATGTGAATAAATTCGTTTATTATCTTAATTGATTTATAATTTCATGCTTCATTCATGACATGAATGGGACTTTATTTTATGATTGCACATGATTAATACAAAATGACAAGATTGTTCATGAGATGAATAGAAGCCCTTAAATATATTAAATGTGATCCAGGTGTGTGAATAAGATTCACATGCAGGACACATAGATCACAACTCTTATACTTGAAGTTTGTTTCACAACCAGTGATGTGATTGGGCATCTCATCTGAAAAAGAATGTAGAACTGCAATTGCTATGATACAGTGTGGTTTGTCTCGACCATCAGAGTGAAAAACTTGGATTGTTGTACTAGTACATTGGATGTACTGAAGGACCATGAGTAGGACCTTCAGTCAAATATTGTCTTTGATCTAGGAAAGTTCATATAATTCTCAAGCAATAAGCTCCCAATCCTGATAGAGTAATGGACTCAAGTTTTTTGCTATACATTTACTTTAACTCACCAATGAGTGAGGCCAATTGTAGGTCAACACCTCGGTATCTTGGGTAGGTGGTAGTGGCATTGTGGGAATATTTATTCTTAAGATGAAATCTGTCCTCTAAAAGAGTAATATCCCCTTGTGCTGATTAATGGAATTTATCGTCGGTAAGTGTGCACCCGTCTTGATTAAGAGTTAATCGAATGGTATCGATGATCAGTACCATTAATTGGATCACAAGGATAATAAGAGGTGGATCTAATTTGCTTGAACAATTTAATTCCAATAGATCCATGGATATAATTGATGGAGGGGCCCACTTGCGGTAATTGGAAAGTCTAGGGTCTTCTTGTACATATTCCTAGTACTAGAGTGTAATTCCATTTATTTAGTGGAGTTATTTTCAATTAACTGTGGATCTGGAACTTGCATGAGATATGGGTCCTAGATGTTTCAGTTGGAGCCGGATCTAAGGAATCCCTAGTGGTCCCCATGCTAACCCTAAGGAAGAGAAAGTTATATTCAAATTGGAACTCATAAGGAAAGGAGGAGTATGACACATAAAAGAATTAGAAGTGAGACTTCTAAATATAGCAGGAGAAGAATTTCTCAAAAACTATAAATAGGAGAGCCAGGGCTGGACGTCCCACACTCTTGCAGGCCCAATAGAGGAATCCAACCCCTCCCTCTCTCCTTCTCTTCTCTCCTCCGGTTTCCCACTAGAGTGCCTAGGTTTTCTTCTCAATTGAGATCCCACCATTCTCTTTGAGAAGTTCTCTACGAAAGGGTCATAGCGTGGAAGAACACAAGGACCAGGAGATCAAATCTGCGAAAGGGTTTTGCTGAATCAAAACATCAACTTCTCAATTTGAGCACAACTGAGCTCCTCAAGTATAGATCTGTAACTAATTATTTTGGTAGATCTTACTGATTGTGAATGCTTGTTTAAATCCATGGTTCAAAATAGCGGCCTCTACGTAGCGTAGCGCCCGCATTATCGGCCGTAGCGGTCAAGGCCGCTACGTTATTTTGAAAATAGTAGCGCTACGGTTTAAAAGCTAATAGAGCCAAGTAATTTTAGTTTTAAACACTGTTTTTCCTATTTCTTCTCCTCAATAGTCTTTTCTAAAGTTATCTCTACCCTTATATGGTTTCAAATCACGAAAGAAATACAACATTATTTGCTATACAAGATTCAAAAAAATTTGACCATTTAAAAAATTCACACCGTTACACCGCTACGTAGCGTTTTGGCCACTGGCCGCTATGTCTACTGCAACCGCTATTTTGATCCTTGTTTAGATCTGTGTTTTGTTGATAGTTCTTTGATCTTAATGCATGAGATAATGGTTTTAGATCTTGGGATTGGGTTCTTGCCTTTTGGGTGTTTGATCCCTACATTAAGTGGGTCAAAGGTTTTGAAAACCCATCTAGAAGGCTCACCTACTTCCAAGACAAATGACATGATTTAATATCCATCACCCATGAATTAGGATATGACTTGATGCATTTGCAAGCAGCATGGAGACGCAAGCCGATGGGTACGAAGTTAAATAAATCTTTTACCTTAAGGCATACATTGGATGAAACGTCCTGCTCAAAAACTCCCATGGATATAACTGGCAACGATGTCAGCATAACATTGAACAATACCATATACCAGCTATCATACAGAAGGTCCTCAGAGAAACTTGAGTATAATTGGTAGTAAAACAGCGTAAGACCTAATGTTATGTTCTTGTATACAAAATATAGAATCTGCACAAAAAGAAGTAACGGGCATCTCCATTATTAGAAACTCACGGACACTACCTGGAAACATTATTAAGTGTGGCTTTCGGAAATTTAAAAGAACAAACTTCACCATCTTCGCAATTCTCTTGTAGCACCAATGCCCATGTACTATAAGCAGACGCTCCAAAAAGCGGAACTGCGGCAGTGAAAAGTCACTTTCCATGACTGCCTGCAAGTGGTGCCACCCAAAAAAAATTTCTTAATGTTTTCTTTGAATGTGAAGGGACAATTCTAAAGAGGATGCAAAGTACTAAACAAATATTGCAAGTGTTATGGATTGATCATAGGAGTTAGCCATAAGTTTACAAAGTCACTTTACAATTGGACCATAATTATAAGGAGATTCTTAATAAAATTAATCACAATAGTAGAAAATACAAAATAAAATAGCAACATCACACAGTTTGAATTTCACTTTTTTAATTTCAATTTCAATTTCACACAGTTAGAGTTTCTATTAATCAAACCGGATAAACCAAAAAATACAACAAAGGATCTAACCCCGACCCCCAATTTCCTAACACTGCTAAAGAGACCAGTTATACCTAAGTATAAAGCGTCTTGCAGTGCAGTAGTGAAACAAGAGAAGAAAATTGACTCAAATGGCCACAACCTGAGCATGAACAAAAACCCCACAGCCCGGGCACAAGCCAAATGACCAAATCATAAGGACCATAGTTCACTTTCACTGCTTGGAAAAATAAAATAGTAGAATTTTGCAATGTCATACAATTCCCTACCAATTCTTGAAATTTATTTACAAAACAAAATCACAGAAAGGTGAATCTAGAAGAACCAAAACGAATATAGATGTATTTATTTCCGCTTCATGTATTGTGTCCTTTGCAACAAGCATAACTTGGTATGGTCGAGATAGACACGGATTAGGACAGCTGGCATGGGACTCATATGGACCAGCATGGGATTAGAGGACAAATGCGAGACCCGACCAAAAAACTGTTTAGGAACTCTTTCTTTGTCATATTTCTTTTTCGAGTTTAAACTTTGAAGTAAAAGGAACAAGCCCTAGGATGGTACCCAAATCTAAAGATTTATACTCTTCCATAAAGATAATGAAAATTATAGGCAGTATTAGTATGGTGGTGAGTGGTGCAAGATTGATAATCAATGCTACAAAAAGTCTGATAATTTTAGGTCTTATATCCATTGGGTTCCCCTAATTATCTAACAATAAGTAGAGATTATTGTAATGATGATGACAATAGGTTTAAGCAAGCTTGAAACTCAATGCGGCTTGCCCTCAGCTCTCAGTTAATATCGTAGTTTGTGATTTGATGTTTAATATTAATATGAGGTGTTAAGTTAATTAGTTATCATGTATTGGTAACTAAACGATTCTCCCATTAGCTATAATAAGTTATGAACATGACCCCAACATTAAAAGAATCTAAACAACTCTATACGTGATGGGAACATCAACCCTAATTCTAGCAGCTCTTTCAAGATCTATAACAAAGGCGTACGGTTGCAGATCATGCTGCTCTATGGATGGATGACGCGTATCTCGACTTTTATTGCTGACATTTTGTGATTCAGCCGTTGGATTACCATCCTGATGACATCTAACTGCTGGATCTCATTTTATCTAACTTTTGATGGACGGAAGGCCCCATGTGCATAATCATCTTGAAGGCTCCACACCAGGAAGTTCCACATGGGAGGAAATAAAAGGGTCACGTGAAGTCAGGAGGGGCCCAAGGCAATTTAAATGAAAACTAGAAGAGAAGGCCCATGTGATGCATGCCATAGGGTTAGGGATTGTGTGGAAGTTCCGAAGTATGATGGCGGTGCCAAAGCACATGTCCGTAAACACATCAAATGCGTCTCCACATAGACTTCAACATGAGGAAGCACCTCACCGAGGGAAGAAAACCCACGATAATTATTATTCCAATACTCAGTTTGATATTTCCATCTCTTACATTGCATATAAATAGGAAGACAAACTTGGTAGCTAAAAACCCTAATCAAACTAGGAAATAAAAAAACTTAGGAAATAAGGAACCTAATCCTAATGGCAATTACAAATCTGCTAACTAATATTAGGAAAACAGATAAATATAAAAAAAAAATTAACTAAACTATCTTGGGCAGGACCACTCGTGGGCCCATTACCATTATTTAAAAGAAATAATAAAAAATGGACATCAACATAAAGAAATAATAAAGAGGGGTCTTCAACTTAAAACCACAAACAGATTGTGTGCATATTCCTCTTGTCCATGAATCCCAATCCCGAGACTTCTCCACCTTTTTTTTTGTATTTTTATTTCTATTTAATTAGTGATGATATCATCACTCTTTGGGGTTTCCTGTTTAAAATATATTATCATGTTCTCCTCTTCGATCTGGGTGTTATGATGCTATGATGGAATGAAAAACCCCTCTTGAGTTCTCCATGAGTCTCTACTGTCGTGCTCACGGGATCTTTGGTAATATTTCCGGATTAGAGTTTGGAGAGGGCCCAAGACAAGCATTCTTGTTATCTTCCTCTATTTTTCTTCTCGCATTTGATTTTGCACTGGAGCTTTAGATCTACATCATCTTCCCCATTAGTCAGCCCTAAACTATCAGATCTAGAAGTTTCTTGCTACCCCCAAGCCAAGATCCAACCTCTAGATTTGTAGATCTGAACCACCAGCACTTAGATCTACATCATCCTCTCAAAATCGAAAGTTAAACATCCAAACCATAACTACAATCCTCACAAAACCCAAACCCAACGATTCAAATCATACCTATAATCCTCCCAAAACCCAGACCTAATCATCCAAACCAATACTATAATCCAAATTTAACCATTCCACTAACCCAAAACAATGCCAAATCGCGCTTCATAAAAAACTTAATCAAACTGACCTGGATGAACACTAAGTGGGCCCCACCAGATGCAGCTGAACCCCTTGTGGGTCCCAGTTGACCCAGCCAAATTTGACCCCACCTATTTTATTCGAGTTCTTCATTGTTTCCACTTCATTGACTAGAAGTTAATTAAAATCCCTAAATCTAAAAATCAGTCTGAAACTTTATAATGCTGTGGGCGATTTATTTCAAATCTGAATTTTGTTCATTAAGACTGTATTTCACACTGAACCAATTGCAAACAAGTTGAGATAAGCTTTGTTCAAGTCCTCGCTAAGGGACATGTAACTTATTTGAATTATATTATCCCTATGTAATATCCTGCATATCCTGGGCCCAGGCTTAGTCTGGCCCAGTTAGTTCCTAAGCTGATCTCTTATTATGAGATTAGAAGTATTATTTATATGGAAATTAGAGTTGTCTCACGTGAAGAGTTTTAGAAAGAGTAGGAGTAATATGACTACACTAATTAGAAAGAGGAAGAGGAATAGGAATAGGACTCTATTATATATATATATATATATAAGTAAACAAACGACAGTATTATGGTATTCTATTCCTTTGGAGAGAATTCTGAGAGAGAGAGAGTCTTTTGGCTGTCAATCAGGAGGAGGGGAAGGCTACTAATGTTCTATTCGTGTCCGCATATTGCAAAGGCTACAATCTTACCAAAGGTGAGTGGATCTTCCTAAATATTAAGTTGTTTCGATCAGGAGACTGATGATGGTGTATCACCCTATTGAACTGGAATTAGTGCAGTTCCAGTAATAGTTCCTGTGTTTATGGTTACTCAGAAATTCTTGTGTGAAGCTTAAAACATCTTGATTGTGAAGAGTATAATTCCTACGGAGTTGTTAACTCTTGTTTCTTCTTTAATTGCTAAGTATCTGTGCATTATACAAAAACCAGAGGGTTGTCGTCAATGACACAGATTGACCTTAAGGGGTTGTGGGACCACATGGCCCATCGGATGGGAGATCTGATCCAGGGATCTATCAAGGGCGCCATGGGCGACCCTTAGCGTGGAGGACCCATGAGGAGTGGGCTCCATCTGGGCCCTCATCCAATTGCCTTGATAGAAGGAAGGCGGCAGTTGCCAGTTTTTGGCTGAATATCGATATGCCTTAGTGGGACCACCTGGCCCACTTGATCAGAGATCAGATCCATTCAATGGATAGAGGACTGATGGGCGACCATAAACATCATGGACATCTAGGGTGTGGGAACAGTAGGACCCACTATCCAATAGGACTAAAAGAAACCAGGCGTGATTGAAACAGAAATAGTGCTGAAGGTCGACATCCATGCTGGGACCCACTACCTAAGTTAACCCTAGATTAAGACCCCACGTCTTGAAGTAGGCTCAGGGACGATCTGAATGGTGGTGGTCCCATGTGGCCTGGTCTTCATCTGACCAGTTATCAAGAAACTTCAATTTTGTTAATTGTGAGGCTTATTCATGAATTTTATTTGTATTTACTGAGACCGTGGGGCCCAGTAACGATGATTGATGGTGAATCCAGTCCATTAAGAGTAAAGTCTATCCTTGGGCAACCCTAAAGAGTAGGCATGATCATGCTTTAGGCTAGTGGGACCCACTGCATCTTATACCAAGATGATTTCAGGCGTGGATTGCTTGTTTTAGACTCTGAATGTGTACCTGAAGCCTGGAAGGAGTCTATAACCTTGGGACAACCCCTGCACTTTGGGTACAAACAGCTCAGGCCTGAATTGTTGTTTCCTTTATTTCTCTGTGCGTAGAGGAGGTTTGGAAGGAATCTGTCAATTGGGATAGTTCCTGGACATCTTATACAATTACAACATAACCTTCCTACTTAGTTAAATGAAGATTTTACGTAAATTATTGAATGGACTGTTTTCTTGGAATGTCGGCATGATTCTGTAAACTTGTGTAATTTGTTGTTTATAATAAAGGTGGGCCACCCCTACATCAATCACTAACAGTCATGAATAGAAGTGGGGCAGCGACATGTTTGTGTAGGGAGCTGGTCCACACTGTTGATTTGTGAAGGTCACGGATAATTAATTGAATTCTGATTATTGTAATGTTATGACATGTCTAAAAAGGTGAACATGGTAAAGAAATGTTGTACACTGGATTCTATATGTGGATGTTAGACTTAGTGTCCGGGCCGTTATAGCGGCTGGTCCTTAGTGGACGTGAGTGGCCATTGAGTTGCCTGGTCCTTAATGGACGTGAGTGGCCATTGAGTTGGCTGGTCCTTAGTGGACGTGTCTGATGAGACAGGGTCATGGTGACCGGCATACATGTATACGTGTCAACAAAGGCCCATTATAATATCAGTTTGGCCCATTCACGACCCATCTGCTCAGCCCACATTACTATAGACTTGTACAACAATACATACTAAACATAGATGGAAACTAGTCAGACTTGTACAGCAAGACATACTGAACTAGGAGATTTGATAGATATTAATTGTAGCCAAATTGGGCATCTCCAAGTTATAAATACAGTGATGGATCCTTGTGACAGGGCATCAAAAATCAAAATCCATTAAGTCTCGTTTTGTATTTAGATCTTTCTTACTTATTCGTGACATGGTATCAGAGCCAACCTTGGTGCAATAGAGAGATTAAGAGTCATCTAATCTCTCTTGTTTAAAGATCTCAAGAAGAGTTCCTCTGTCGATTGTTTTGAACAAGAGTTCCACGACGACAAGGTGTGGAGATCAACAAAGGGCCATCATCTGCATATCAAATCTGCTCAGAAGAAAACCATAGTCCCGGTCGCTTGACTTTCTAGGAGTTTTTGGCTATTTTTTCAGAATTTTTGAAGAATCAAAGGTAGGGTTTTTTATCACATATTGGTTTTTCCAGTTTCTGCAATATAAATTCATCAGATCCGTCCATCTTTGTACACAAATATCCGATTGTTGCAATCTCTGCTGTGTTGGTTTGATATTTTTTTGAAGTATCTATCTGATCTGGTAGATTGAATCATCAGTGGGCCCCCCACCTACTGTTTTCTGCAGGAACTCTTGGTCGCCTGGACCAAAATTGTGTGTTTTTTTATACATATCTGAGATTTGTTGTGATCTGTTGCTTCGGAACAGTTTCTGGGTTGTTCCTTGGTTCTCTGGTATTGCTGCCTCTGTTTCATCTGCACTTTCTGCATTATCTAAAGTTTCTCTGGGCTGTTTTGGTTGTTGTTTGGTTACTACTCTTCTTGTTTGTGGTTTTTTACTACTGTTTGTCTATTACTATTGTCATCTATGGGTTGGAAATGGACAAGAATGAAATGCAATTGATCAAATTCAATGGGAAAAACTATTCTGCTTGGGCCTATCAGTTTGAGTTATATTTGAAAGGCAAAAAATTATGGGGACACATTTCTGGTTCTATAAAAAAGCCAATGGATAATGCAAAATTGGATGATTGGGAAACCAAAGAAGCACAAATTATGAGCTGGATGTTGGGCGCAGTGGAACCTCAATTTTTTTTACATCTTAAGCCCTATAAAACTGCTCAATATATGTGGGGATATCTGAAACGCATCTATCACCAAGAGAATTCAGCCCATCAGTTCCAATTAGAACATGAAATTGCTCAATATTCTCAAGGACAGATGACTGTCCACGAGTATTACTCCGGCTTCTTTGTCCTTTGGACTGAATACACGGATATTGCCTATGCCACTCTCACCGGAGACACTCTATCTGGGGTTCAGGAAGTTCATAAAATTACTCAGCGAGATCAATTCTTAATGAAACTCCGGCCTGAATTTGAAAACGTTCGATCCAATCTTATGAGTCGACATCCGTCTCCCTCTTTGGATACATGTCTCAATGAAGTGCTCCGCGAAGAACAATGGATAGTTACTCAACATCAACTATCCCAACAATCATCCGCTGGTCCGGCTGAAGTTGCTTATGTGGTAAAAGGGAAACCTCCCAGACGTGACACTTTGACCCAGGATTTAAGCAAAATTCAATGCTTGTAACTACTAAGGAGTATGGACATTATTCATCTCAGTGCAAGAGAAAAGTTTGTAACTACTGTAAAGCTAGCGGGCATATCATTTCTAAATGCAGGAAACGACTAGAAAATCGTAATTCACGTGCTTATTCTGCTATTGCTTCTTCAGATTCTCACTCTGTGGCACCTGCTTCTCCGTCTTCATCTATGTCTTCACAGCAATTTGCACCCAACCCTCCTATCAACCCTGAAATGATTCAACAAATGATTCTCCAAGCATTCTCCTCCTTGGGCCTCTCAGGTAAAACCTTTCCATCTCCTTCCCTTTGGTATTTTGATTCTAGAGCATCAAATCATATGACTTCCTCTTCCAGACTCATGTCTAATATTCAATCATATGATGGGAAACTCAAAGTTCAAACCGCCAATGGGGGTCATTTACCTATCACTGCCATAGGAGATATTCCACACAAATTGCCTTTGAATCATGTTTTTCTTTCACCTGGTCTCTCTACAAATTTGTTATCTGTTGGACAACTCATAGATAATCATTGTAATGTGTCATTCACTTCTTCTGGTTGTGTTGTACAGGATCAGGGGACGAGACAGGTGATCGCGAAGGGGTCTAAGTGCGGCCGGTTATTTCCGCTTAGTCTGCCTATATAACCTAAGGATGAATCTACTTCAGCTTTTACATGTGTTCTTCAAAATAATGTGCATCTGTGGCACAAAAAATTAGGACATCCTAATTTGAACATATTGTTATCTTTGAAAAATTCTGGTTTGATTAATAAAATGCAGTTTTCTACTTCTGATGTGAATATTGATTGTTCAATTTGCAAATTAGGAAAAAGTAAAGCCCTTCCATTTCCTGTGCATACCTCTATATCAGAAAAATGTTTTGATTTGATTCATAGTGACGTTTGGGGTATAACACCAGTTATTTCTCATTCTCACCTATGATGCACGAATACTTCAAAGTGGGCAACGTATCGTATCCGATACTTCCCTTTTTACATGTAAAATCAGTGTCCCTGCTGTGTTTATGTCGTATCCATGCAGTATATGGGCATCATAGATTCTCACTTTAAATACTTTGTCACATTCATCGATGATCATAGCAGATTCACTTGGGTTTATTTTTTAAGGGCTAAATCAGAGGTGTTTGAGGTTTTTAAAATATTCCTGGCCTATGTTGAAACACAATTTTCCACTTGCATAAAGATTCTCCAATCTGATTCAGGTGGAGAATATGTGTCACACAGTTTTCAAGAATTCCTCCAATCTAAGGGGATTATCTCACAACGAACATGTCCTCATACTCCACAGCAAAATAGCATTGCTGAACGGAAGAATCACCATTTGCTTGACATGGTTCGTTGCTTGCTACTTGAATCATCTATTT
The DNA here is from genome assembly GCA_038049695.1 of Cinnamomum chago. Lineage (NCBI taxonomy): Eukaryota > Viridiplantae > Streptophyta > Magnoliopsida > Laurales > Lauraceae > Cinnamomum > Cinnamomum chago. Next base: position 30,286,547 of record CP142457.1, read on the forward strand.
CCCCCTAGATTCTGGCCGGAAGCTCTATCCACTTCAGTTCATCTTATTAATCGGCTTCCATCTTCCAAACTTCAAAATCAGTCTCCATATTATCGTCTCTTTCACTGTCATCCTACATATACACATCTTCGTCCTTTTGGATGTGTTTGTTTTGTTCATCTTCCTCCTTCTGAAAGGACAATTATCTGCGCAAGCTACCAGATGTGTTTTTTTTTGTTACGCAACTCATCAAAAAGGATTTGTTTGCTATGATCCATCTCTCAAAAGAATTCGTGTTTCTCGAAATGTTGTGTTTTTTGAAAATTTATATATTTTTTTCTCACACAACTGATTCGTTCACTTCACTTCACTTCCCTTCCCATGGCTATATTACCACCTTTTTCATCTGATACTTCTTCATCTTCTATTGAGCGGTTCAAACCTGGAATTGTATATCGGCGACGCACGGAACCAATCACTGCTACAATACAGCCCCATGACCCACCTGATCCGGCTCCTGATCCAACTCCCCTCGTCAATACATTAGAACAAGCTATCATGCCCACTCTTTGCCGCACCACGCGTGTTTCTCGGCCTCCTGATAGATATGGGTATTCTCATTCGGCTTTTCTTGCCACTCTCACTTCTGTTAACATTCACACTTCCTACTCTCAAGCTGTGAAACATGAATGTTGGCGGCAAGCTATGTCCGAGGAATTAGAAGCTCTACAGACTAATCATACATGGGATGTGGTTACCTGCCCACCTACAGTTCGACCTATTGGGTGTAAATGGGTTTACTCGGTCAAACTGAAATCTGATGGCTCTCTTGACTGCTACAAGGCTCGCCTGATCGCTCTTGGTAATCGCCAAGAATATGGCATTGACTATGATGAAACATTTGCTCCGGTTGCAAAGATGACGACTGTCCGGATGATTATTGCCATTGCAGCATCTCAAGCTTGGCCCATTCTTCAGTTTGATGTAAAGAATGCCTTTCTTCATGGTGATCTTAAACAAGAGGTTTATATGCGCCTTCCTCACGGGTATTCCTCTTCCAGTAGTTCAGATGTGGCTAAACTAAAGCGTTCACTCTATGGCCTTAAACAGGCTCCTCGTGCTTGGTTTGAAAATTTTCGGGACGCCTTGCTTCTGTTGGCCTCCAGCAAAGTCCGTATGATCCATCGTTGTTTTTACATAAGTCTCCAAGCGGTATCACTATCCTTCTTGTTTATGTTGATGACATCATTATTACTGGAACTGATTCCGCAATGATATCTAAGCTTCAATCCTCATTGCATCAATCATTCCATATGAAAGACTTGGGTCCCTTAACCTACTTCTTAGGTCTTGAAGTTCATCAAACAAACAAAGGCATCATCTTGCACCAACACAAATATGCTCTAGACCTAATTGAACTAGCAGGACTCCAGCACTCAAATCCAGTTGATACTCCTCTTGAAGTGAACTTGAAGCTTTCTAGGATAGTGGGGATCTTCTTCCCGATGCCACGCTCTATCGGCAATTGGTTGGTAGCTTGATCTACTTGACTCATACCCGCCCCGACATTTCCTTTGCTGTTAATCTTGTCAGCCAGTTCATGACTCAACCAAGGCATCTTCATTTGGCGGCTGCCCGACGAATTATTCGTTACCTTTTTGGTACGACTACTCGTGGTCTATTTTTCCCTGCAGGCTCTCCACTAAATCTCAATGTTTTTTCCGATGCTGACTGGGCGGGTTGTCCTGACACCCGTCGCTCCACAACTGGGTGGTGTATGTATCTTGGCGCTGCGTTGATATCCTGGAAATGAAAGAAACAAGATAAGGTTTCAAGATCTTCCACAGAAGCAGAATATCGAACCATGTCTGCTGCCTGTTCTGAAATACTTTGGCTCCGTGGGCTACTCTCCGATCTCGGTTTTCCTCAAAGCTCACCTATACCTCTCCATGCTGACAACACTGGTGCTATTCGTATTATAGAAAATCCAGTCTTTCATGAACGAACCAAGCACATCGAAGTTGATTGTCATTTCATTCGTGATGAATATCTACGAGATGTCATTTCCTTACCGTTCATTTCCTCTGGCCTCCAGATTGCGGACATCTTCACGAAGGGCCTTCCTCGCCCACGTCATCAATTCTTATCCAGTAAATTGATGCTTACTAATTCCGCAGCATCAATTTGAGAGAGGGGGGTGTCAACAAAGGCCCATTATAATATCAATTTGGCCCATCCACGACCCATCTTGCTTATTCGTGATAATACGATGGGCCTGAGGTGTGGTAATGTGCATGGGCACGGATATGTATATGGATGTACTTTTGATGGTATTTAATATATTGATTCAAATATGTTGATCATGTGATATTATGTTTTATGCTACTTGTGTAATTAGGAAAATTCATTCACCAGTAATACTGATGTTGTGTTGCCCCCTTCAGGTAATTTTGTTGTGGGTGGGGCAGAACAGGACGGCGTTCAGCAAGTAGATTTTGGCTTGCGTGGCTGAAGAGAGAGAACGAGAAACATTCAATTAATTGATAAAAGGATTACCTTTGTTTAGTAATTTATATAATGTTTTAGTACATTATTGATTTGAATCAGAACATAGGAATTTGGATCATTCAGAGATTATTGATATTGTTTGACTTTTATAATTTATTTGCAATTATAGTTTGATTTAAATGCCAAATCTCCTATGTAAACTATTTGATAAATGTATAGTAAACGTTGCCAAGTTATCACGATCCGGATATCCAACAGGGCCCCGGAATTTTGGTCGTGACACCCTAAGCAAGTGGTGGTTCTGACTTCCACAAGAGTCCCTCTCTCTCATTACTAGAGGTGCCTTTATTGCAAGACTTGCTACATAGCCTTGGAACATTATCAAATTTCCCACTTAAACTCACCCGTGATATCCTATGGAGATTGCATCATGAGATTGGAACCATTAAGGATACCCAATTTTGAGATGCGACACTATACATACTGGTAATATGTTCAAATGCAATGGAATCAATGATCGCAGGTCTAGAATTTTTCTTTTCAGCATTTAGACGTTCCTTGTGGGATTTGAACTCGTAACTGGTTGGCTTTGATACCATAATAAGTTTCCTTATAGGAGACGCACAAAATGCATAAGAATAGATACTAATTGCTCAAGAATAACTTGGATTCTCCTTGTAAGCTATTTGTAGGAAAAGATCATCGTGCTCATTCTCCATAGAGATGCCAACTCACTCAGAGGAAGTAAAAAAGGCTCAAGAGCGTCAGGGCTAGTGTGAACAGTATTAAAGGAATTGGAATTTTTTTTTTTAATCCCACACATTCTCTTGGTATTCTTGCCACTTCCAAAGGAGTGGAGATATCAAATTTCTATCTTTTTTTATTATTTTGAAATGGCCATTTTGTCGTCATTTTCAACAATTACAGGTTTACAAATATCACAAGAATTGTTTACTTGTTGAAAGGACGCAAAGGCTGATGACCTCTTGGTTAATGTGCTAGCAATTGACGTGATCAGTTGTTCCTACAATAGGCAAAGCCTAACCCAAAAATAAAAAATAAAAAATAAAAACAACTTGACTGAAAAGACTCAAAAAAAATATAATGAATTTGAGCCCCATCAACTGCTAAAAAAACTTGTTATATTTTTTTCTCCGCCTCATTAGAAATGCCGGCCGACTTACCGTGATTCAGAATTCCAACTCGTACATTTCCATAAGAATCTAGTAGTAATCTCCCACAAATTGTTCAACTTGCTGAAGCTTCCCAATTTCACTTTAAAATTTATAAATTTCATTAATAATTTTTCTTTTGAAAATAGTACTCCACACTATCTTAGAGATCTTTATTTTTTCAAGAAAAACAATATCTTTGTTATAGATGGCTCCATAGTTAGCATCAACCAAGACATCGAAGTCCTGTCCTCTAAGCCCAAATTATCAAATTTGGATTCATCCTCGTTCAGTGTCTCTGTCCTCCTGGTAACCTGACCCTGCAATTTCTTTCCACTCAGCATAGTTTACAAAACCTTCACTTGTCTAAATAAAAGTGGAGAGAGCTATGAAACAAAGAGTCGCTCCATTATACAACCCATACCTCTCAATGCTTGGCTGAAAACACATCTAACAAGGAAATACAAGAGATCCACCAACAGACCAGACTCAATGAATTAAACCTTTTAACATAGGCTCAGATGACTACCTTTAAATCAATTCACCATCCATCCAAACACGCCCTTAAGGATGAGGAAGGGAGAAACAAAGAGGGTAGTCTGGCCATGGGTCTTGTCAACCATTCCTCTCCTTTCACCTTAAAAATCCAAAACATGAAATCTTAGAAGGATAAGAATGTGTGCTTCGCTCCAAGAAGGTTCATAACACGTGTTCATGACTTGGAGTATGACTAATATTCTCCTAGTAGGAACCTGTCTCCAATCAAGCTTCCTTTAACACAATCCATATGAGGGCATCTAGTCGTCTAGTGGACGGCATAGGTGGGTCTACATCAATCTTCCAACAAATAACATATACCATTGAATTGCACTATAGTATCCAACAACTCCATGCTCTACCTTTAGTTTCTGAAATCAAACTGAGGACGAGTCAATCCAGTCATCATCATATCTTTCTCCCAACAATGTTGGGTTCAGTAGCTGCATGAATTTTGTTTCTCCATTTGAGTCTATCCTCGGCCAAATCCTCAGATAGGTTTTCTCCATTCCAGTCTATACTGTGACCCACACTACCTCTTTGGCAAGACTTTGTTCTCAGATTTGTTGGAATATAGAAAACATTTCTCAGGCAAGCAAAATAACAAACATCTACTACAGAAGTTTTCAAAATTGAAATGGTACCCTGAAGTTCCATGCTTACCTTCAATGGAAAATTTTCATTGTATAGATTTCTCAAATGGCGAGTGTCTTGATAATGGATAGCTCACATAACTGTAACCATTTGACTGAGAGATTCCAACAAAAATGTGCTTTTCCAAGTGCATATTTCCAATTTCCTCCAGCAACAGATCCACCAATTTTTGAAGTCATCTTTGCACATCCCTATAGGTCAATCAATAAAAAAAACTGCCCTAGAGTGTGGGTTATCATGCATGCAACCGATGTCGTTCTCCTATAAAGTGTGGGTTATCATGCATTCAACCAATGTCGTTCTCTTACAAGGTCTCAAACGGACAAACTTGTTAGTTTAGTAATTTTAGGCCCCCTGCGCGGCATTGGTTTGTACAAGATTTTCATTCTATGTAGAACTGTCAGGGGAAATCGAACTTGATTGAAGTCAATATCATATACTTGTTGCATGTTAAAAACTGGGGGGGGTGTTGTTTAAGGGATTTGTTTTTCTGGCTTGCTTTTAATATTTTGAGAGATTAATTGATTAAAAAACTTATTATTTGTGATGGGGTTTGGAATATTGTTAATAATTTTCAGAATTATTCTCTCTTTTGCAAAAAGCATATTTACTGAGGGTGTAGAAGAGGATTCATATTTAGAAAACAATTCTTGGCATGAATAACAAATGTTATTATTTTCTTCATTGGACTCATTGATGAGAACTTAAATGCACCATTTAGGCCCCTCAATGAGGACTTTGTTATACCTTCTTATGATATTATTTGACATTAATTGTGGTAATTTCGTGTTTACAGGTGCCTTAGGTGAAAAGAGTGAATTCAGAGCTAAATTGGAGAAAAATGGCAAAACTCAGACAAACCGGACATTCTGCCTCCGAGCGTCCAGACGCCAAACCCAGTGAGCGACGCCCAGGCTACTGGTGTCTGGACACCAGACAGCGGGCATCCGGAGGCCAAACACAGGTGGAATCCGACTCCTTGCGCATTTTGAAGAGCTTTTGAAGAAAAATTTATAAAAGAAAGCCCATAACTCGTTTTTAGGGCATTCAAAACTTTATAGAAGAATTGGAGGCTAGTTTTGGAGGATTGGAAAGAGCGTCAATGGAGATTTCATCAAGGATTCGTCGCCCATCTTCTCTCCATGAGTAACTAACTCTCCACCTTAGGGTTGCGATGAAGCCCAAATCTTGTACTTTTGGTGATGTATAGGTTCTAGGGTTTTATTTTGAATGCTTTGATTATATGACAAGAATATTATCCATTGATTGGATTTATTTGATAATGCAATAGCTTGTTTTGGTATTTTATTCTTATAGATTTGAATACCAATCATATAATGGGGCTTGAATGAATGTGTTGTTAGATCTAATATAATCTATGCCATAGAGATAGGTTATGCCCAGATCTAAACTCACATGACTTATTTGTTGACTCTGTGAAGGTTTGTAACCAGAACGAGTCTTTAGAGCATTGATAGTGAAGCCCTACGTTTTTACTTGCCATTGTACAAGGGTAGAGTGGATTCGTACCCTAAGATCTTTTCCTCGATTGAATCAAACATTGTTTTTAATTTGCTAATTTAGGAATCAACACATCAAATCAATACTTTGTTTTCTAGTAGGATTAATTTAGGAATTTGGGAACCAACACTACTTAGCCTTTTTGTCCCAATGGTTAACATCACTACTCTCACGAGTAGAGATAGTAAATAGGTATAATTTATATTTGCAAACCCTGTTTTGGGATAATCAAAGTTTGGCGCCGTAGCCGGGGACAATTAGCACGGTTGTTTGTTTCTTTTGAAAATCCCAACATTAATTTCGCTTTTTCATTATTTTTATTTTACTTTTTCATCTTTACTCACATCGTTTGTTATCCTTACTGCAGGGTATTGATTCTAACACAGAGAATCCTAGAGTTTGTGCAGGATCTAGGAGAGTTCATAAAGATTAAAGTTTTACTCAATCAAAGCTCTCCTTTACCTAAAGCACTGTAAGTCCTAGACTTTCTAAAAAAATTTTTTCATAACTGCAGTAAGAGTTATGTGTGCATGCTTGGTTGTTGTTCTTGTCATCCAGTTTTGGTATCTATAGACCAAAATTTAGAGCAAACCCTTAAGGAAATTAGATCGTCTAAACACTCTTCTCATTCCTCACACACAAATTCACAAATTACAAAGGAGAGAAATGGAGAGGATGCTTCACCCGCTACACCCCCTCCACCACCTCTCTGGTCCTTGAAGGAGCACTATACTCCTTCGGAATACGCGTCACCATCATGTGTTCATCTACCTATAGTTCAGGCAGCTCAGTATGTAATCAAGCTTAGTACAATCAATCTTCTTCCTTCCTTGTATGGATTGAACAATGAAGATCCATACAACCACATGGATGATTTCCTGGTTATTTGCTCCACTGTGAGAACAAATAATTTCAATAATGAGGCCCTCAAGATGTTTCTCTTCCCGTTTTCACTAAAGGACAAAGCTAAGTATTGGCTAAGTACTTTACCTGCAAACTCCATCACCACTTGGGCCCAACTACAACAAAAATTCTTAAATAAATATTTCTTCGTGGGCAAAACCAATCAGTACTCGCGATCTATCACATCGTTCGCCTAAACTGATAGTGAACAATTTCATGAGGCATGGGATAGGTTTAAGGATCTCATTAGGAAGTGTCCTCATCACCAAATTGCCAAGTGGCAATTGGTATAGTTCTTTTATGATGGATTGTCTCCTGAATGGCGAAACATGGTAGTCACCGCTAGTGGGGGATCTATTATGTTGAAAAATGAGGATGAGGCATGGGAGCTTTTCGAGAATTTGAGTGAGACCTTTCAACACCATGCCTCCACTGGTAGATTGGAGAGGCCGGCAGCCTCTAACTCTCAAAAACTTAGAAGGGTGTTTGAAATTCAACCCTCTAATGAACTCACCACTCAAGTGCCTACCTTGACTTAAAAGTTAGATCAGTTGTTATCTGGGGGTCAATCTCTCCAATCTTCACCCTCTCAGCCTCCTGCCCATCAAGATGCATGTGCTTTGTGCAACAGTCCTGCTCATTTATGAGCGATTGTCCTGCAACTACCAATTTCCTGAATTTGTGCAAGAGCAAGTGAATGCTGCATAGGGGTTCTCCAAACCGGGAAATGATCCATTTTCGAATACTTTTAACCCAGGATGGTGCAATCACCCCAACTTCTCCTGGAAGTCGTCCGGCCACGGCACTTCATTCTCTCAACGCAAAGGCCCAATTTTCCTTTTAATCCTGCTGCCTATCGTTCCCAACAGTCCTACCAGCATCCAACCCTCAACCACCTCAAAGAAATCCATCCTTTGAGGAGACAGTACTGCAAGAGCTAAAGGAGCTCAAAGCAGGCAATCAGTTGGTCCACTCCCATTCTCAGTCCATAGCCAAGCTAGAGGCCCAGATGGGGCAAATAGATACTGCTCTTAATAGAAGAGAGGAGGGATGTTTACCTAGCCAACCCACTATCAACCCTAAGAATACATTTGAAGTGGGAAGTAGCTCGCAACCTCATGACACTTATCATGAGCAAGCAAAAGTGGTTGTCACGTTGAGGAATGGACGTGAGGTTGAGACTAGGCCTGAAGAGCCTAAGAAAGATGTTAGAGAGTCTGCCCCAAACCCTAAGGGCTCTATGGTGGAAAAGAGTACCATGGAAAAGGAGGTCAGCCCTCCTTTTTCTTCATCTGTTCCGGCTGTGACACCCCTATACGTGCCTAAAGCCCATTTCCCCACTTGTCTTGAAACACCCTCACCTTTTGGTTAAAAGGGAGCAACCATACATGAGATGTTGGAGGTGTTCAAACAAGTGAAAATAAACCTTCCTCTGCTCAAAGCAATCAAGTAGGTGCCTTCATATGCAAAATTTCTGAAAGACTTGTGCACTCAAAAGTGCAAATCTAAATCTAATGTGTCCAAAAAGGTCCAGCTCACCGAGCAAGTGAGCTCAATTATTCAGCATGACACTCATCCCAAACTAAAAGATTTTGGCACTCCCACCGTCACTTGTACGATTGGGAGCCACATCATCAATCACGCTTTGTTGGATCTTGGAGCAAGTGTCAATCTCTTACCTTACTCAATGTATGAACAAATTAGGATGGGGGCATTGAAGCCCACTATGGTCACCTTGCAACTTGCTGACAGATCTGTCAGAGTGCCCCGGGATATAATTGAGGATGTTCTTGTCAAGGTCGACAAATTCCTTTTTCCTACAGATTTCATTGTCCTTGACACCAAACCGGTGCAAAACCTGTAGAAACAAACTCCTGTCATACTTGGCCAACCCTTTTTTGCCACGGTCAATGCAACCATTAATTGCCGCACCGGAGTTATGGATGTTTCTTTCGGTAATATGAAAGTGCGGCTGAATGCTTTTAGGGCCTCTCAACAACCTCCCAACAAGGACGACTGCTTCGCAGTCGATGTTGTTGATGAACTAGTGGAAGAAGCTCTCCTATATATTTTAACTGAGGACCCTTTAAAGGCTTGCTTATCTCATTTCAGCTGTGATGAGTATGACGTTGACAATTCGATTACCAAAGTCAATGCACTATTGGATGAGGTAGCAATGCTGGACTTTCCCCTTGGAGGGCAAAGTTCGAACCCTTGCCTCCACTTTTTAAAGCACATACTCCTCTCTCAATTGAGGTTTCCCCCAAATTTGAGTTGAAACCACTTTTGGCTACACTCAAGTATGTCTATCTTGGACCTAAGGATACCTTGCCAGTCATCATCGCTTCTGATCTGTTTGACGATCAAGAAGGTCAGCTCATGGATGTGTTCAAGGAGCACGAGAGTGCAATTGGCTGTTCCGTAGCCGATTTGAAAGGTATTGACCCCTCCATCTGCATGCACCGCATTCATTGTGAAGATGACGTGAAACCGTCACGTGAAATGCAGTGTCGTTTAAATCCCAACATGAAAGAGGTGGTTATGAAAGAAGTGCTGAAGCTTCTTGATGCGGATATTATATACCCGATTTCCGACAGTACGTGGGTGAGCCCTACGCAGGTGGTGCCAAAAAAGTCTAGCATCACTGTTGTGGAAAATGAGAAAGGAGAGATGTTTCCCACACGCACCACTACTGGGTGGCGTGTGTGCATTGATTATAGAAAGTTGAATTCCATGACCCGAAAGGACCATTTTCCCCTACCAAACATTGACCAAATCTTAGAGGAGTTGGTTGGCCAAAGTTTCTACTGTTTCCTAGATGGTTATTCGGGATATAACCAAGTGGTCGTCTACCCTGATGATCAGGAGAAAACGACATTCACTTGACCTTTTGGTACATTCGCTTACCGGCGGATGCCCTTAGGACTTTGTAATGCACCCGTGACCTTTCAATGGTGTATGATGTCCATCTTCTCCAACATGGTGGAAAAATTCTTAGAGGTCTTTATGGATGATTTCTCCGTTTTCGGACCTTCCTTCAATGAATGTCTCCACAATTTAGCAAAGGTGTTGAAACGTTGTAAGGAGACAAACTTGGTCCTGAGTTGGGAGAAAAGCCATTTCATGGTGCGTGAGGGCATTGTTTTGGGGCATATCGTTTCTGTGAAGGGAATTGAAGTGGATAAGGCCAAGGTTGATCTTATTTCCAAACTTCCACCTCCCTCTTCGGTGAGGCAAGTCCGATCTTTCTTAGGACACGCAGGGTTCTATAGCCGATTTATTAAAGACTTTAGCAAGATTTCCCGACCCTTGTGCGTGTTGCTCACCAAGAAGGCCTCTTTTGTCTTTAATGAGGCATGCATGCAAGCTTTTGAGAAGCTTCGTGAAGCCCTGTCCATCGCCCCCATCATTCAGTCACCCGATTGGACCCATCCATTTGAGATTATGTGCGATGGTTCCGACTATGCTATTGGTGTAATCTTAGGCTAACGGGTGAACAAGGTTCCGCATGTCATCTATTATGCTAACAAGACCCTCTCTGATGCCCAACTGAATGACACCACAACGGAGAAGGAATTGTTAGTGGTCGTGTTTGCCTTGGATAAATTCCAGTCTTATTTATTAGGATCGAAGGTCGTAGTGTTCACTGACCATGCTGCGTTGCGGTATTTACTATCCAAAAAGGACACTAAGCCAAGATTGATTAGGTAGATTCTATTACTCCAAGAATTCAACTTTGAGATTCAGGACAAGAAAGGTTTCGAAAATTGTGTGGCTGACCACCTATCTCGGATCCCGGTAGAGGCTACGAATGACACCTTACCCTTGCATGACTCATTTCTTGATGAGCATTTGTTCACTATGTCCCAAACCCAACCTCCATGGTATGCTCACATTGTGAAATACCTAGCAGTGGGGGAGATTCCCTCAAATTGGTCCAAGCAAGACAAGGATCGTTTCTTCTCCCAGGTAAAGATGTATTTTTGGGAGGATCCCGAACTTTTCAAGTTCTGCCCAAACCAAGTCATCAGGCGATTGTGCCCGAGAGTGAATATCAAAGTATACTCACATTATGTCACTCTTTTGAGTGTGGTAGGCATTTCAGTGGAAAGAAGACTACTGCAGAAGTCTTGCAGAGTGGCTTCTATTAGCCCACTCTTTTTCGAAATGCCCATAAGTTTTGTAAGACTTGTTTGTGTTGTCAGCAAACAGGGAACATGTATACGAGGGACATGATGCTCCTACAATCAATTTTAATTGTAGAAATATTTGATGTTTGGGGCATCGATTTCATGGGACCGTTTCCGCCGTCTTTTGGTTTTGAATACATTCTAATGGTGGTTGATTACGTGTCCAAGTGGGTGGATGCGGCAGCCACAAAGACAAATGACCATTAAGTTGTGGTCAAATTCTTGCAAAGCAACATTTTCAGAAGCTTTGGCTGTCCACGGGCAATAATCAGTGATGAGGGCACCCACTTTGTGAATAAACACTTTGAGGTGCTGGTAAAGAAGTACTCGATCACACACAAGGTGGCCACACCTTATCATCCTCAAACCAGCGGCCAAGTCGAAGTATCCAATAGGGAGGTGAAGCGTATTTTGGAAAAAACGGTGAGGCCCGACTACAAAGATTGGTCTTTGCGGTTAAACGATGCTTTATGGGCATATAGTACTACGTATAAGACTCCTATTGGTATGTCCCCCTATTGGTTAGTGTTTGGCCAGGCTTGTCACTTGCTAGTTGAACTCAAACACCGGGCCATGTGGGCCATCAAGCAATTCAATTTTGATATGGCCGCTGCCAAATCTACTCGAAAACTCCAACTCAATGAGTTAAAGGAGATTCGGAAGGGTCTACCTAACTAATCTATTATGTGCAGCTTCTGTTGAGCGGTACGCAGGTGATATCCCTCCTTTTACTTTACTTTCATGTCCTTTAGGACCCGTTTGGTAATTTACTTTTAAAATAAAGTGGAGTGAAGTGAAATGAAAAGAATGAATAAAATATGAGTGAGTTATGATGGTAATTTGTTTTTAATTGTTTGGGATGGAATATTTTTAACTTTTTGTATAGGGAAATGGAGTTTTTTTGTCTTTTAATGAGTAAATGCAATTGTTTTTTTTACTTTTTTTGGAAAAGATGGAGGGAATTTTGGTAAAAAGTGCTTTTGATGGGATGTTTAACTTGACTTAACTTTACTTGACTATATTAGTAAAATTACCAAACGGGCCCTTATATTTCATTTTGATGATTCACATTGAGGCCAGTGTTAGGTTTAAATTGGGGGGGCGGGGGGGGGGGTTATTATCTATTGAGTTGGTTTAAGTAGTTCTTTTTCTTTTCTTTTCTTGTTTTTAATTTGCTCCTTCTGTTAGTTTTTCGTGGGATTTCTAAAAGGATTTTTATAAAACGAAGATACCTTGAATTTTGGAACTTTTATTCTGAGAGCAAAAAGAGAAAGGGTTCACTATCCTTTTTAGGAAAGAGTTTTTGAGAAATTGTTGAATTATTGATCCCTCACTTGACACATATTATATAGAAAATTTAAAATGTGAAGCTATGATTTACGTGTTTGTGATTACTTTAGAACAAATATGATGGAAAACCGACCCTCAATCATACAGTGTCCTGGTTCAACTGAGTGGATTTATACACAAATCGGTGAACTAATTCGGGAATATGGAAAGGGCTGCCTATTATTGGGGATTGTATTAAAAAAACAATCACTAAAATAGTGTTATTACGGCCTTTGAAAAAACAATAGTGTGAAAGCCACTATAGTTGCTTGAGAGGAAACTGTTTATCTTTACTGGCTATGGAAAGGGCTGCCCATTATTGGGGACCGTGGTGAAAAAAAATTGCTAAAATAGTGTTGTTACGGCCTTTGAAAAAATAATACTGTGAAAGCCACCATAATTTCCTTGAGAGGAAGCCTGTTCTTATTTACTGAGGTTAGGTGACCCAGAATTTTGAAAGAAAAAAAAAGAATGAGATTTGTTTTCACGGAATTTTTAGTGGATCGTTTAATGCTCTCATGCTTCTATACATACACATTTTTCACCGTGCACGATCAATTCAGCATGATTTCAAGGATTTCTAACCAACATATAAGATTTGTGAACCAAATTTGAGATGTGTCTAGAAAACTCCATAATCAAGAATATCCGGTGTTCGTAAATATTATTTTTGAAAATACTCCCTTGCTTTTGTGTGTTTTCTTGAGTTTTAGGAATTTTGTGGGTACATTCACTACAAACCCTCACGAGACTATAACTCGTCCTCTCAGGGAAATTAGAGGTCTAAAGGCTTGCTACGCATGCTAAGTGCAGCCGCACTCCCTACGAAAGTGGCCTTAGTTAGTCTTTCCTTTTGATTTTAGCTTTGCTCAAAGTCTAGCAAAGTGTAAGTTGGGGGGTGTGTTGAGAACCTAAATGCACCATTTAGGCCCCTCAATGAGGACTTTGTTATACCTTCTTATGATATTAATTGGCATTAATTGTGGTAATTCCGTGTTTACAGGTGTCTTAGGTGAAAAGAGTGAATTTAGAGCTATATTGGAGAAAAATGGCAAAAACCAGACAAACCGGACATTCTGCCTTCGGGCGTCCGGACGCCAGACCCAGCGAGCGACGCCCAGGCTACTGCCTGCTAGTGTTCGGACACCAAACACCGGGCGTCCGGACTCCAAACATGGGTGGAGTCTAACTCCTTGCGCGCTTTGAAGAGCTTTTGAAGAAAAATCTATAAAAGAAAGCCCATAACTCGTTTTTAGGGCATTCAAAACTTTATAGAAGAATTGGAGGCTAGTTTTGGAGGATTGGAAAGAGTGTCAATGGAAATTTCATCAAGGATTCGTCGCCCATCTTCTCTCCATGAGTAACTCACTCTCCACCTTAGGATTGCGATGAAGCCCTAATCTTGTACTTTTGGTGATGTATAGGTTCTAGGGTTTTACTTTGAATGCTTTGATTATATAACATGAATATATCCATTGATTGGATTTATTTGTTAATGCAATAGCTAGTTTTGGTATTTTATTCTTGTAGATTTGAATATTAGTCATATAATGGTGCTTGAATGAATGTGTTGTTAGATCTAAGATAATCTATGCCATAGATATAGGTTATGCCCATTTCTAAACCCACATGACTTATTTGTTGACTCTGTGAAGGTTTGTAACCAGAACTAGTCTTTAGAGCATTGATAGTGAAACCCTAGATTTATACTTGCCATTGTACGAGGGTAGAGTGGATTCTTACCCTTAGATATTTTCCTCGATTGAATCAAACATTGTTTTTAATTTGCTAATTTAGGAATCAAAACATCAAATCAATACTTTGTTTTCTAGTAGGATTAATTTAGAAATTCGGGAACCAACACAACTTAGCCCTTTTGTCTCAGTGGATACGATACTCGATTAACATCACCACTCTCACAAGTAGAGATAGTAGCTAGGTATAATTTATATTTGAAAACCTTGTTTTGGGACGATCAGTCATCAAAATTTTCTAAATTGATTTTATTTTTAACTTCATTAACTTTCTTCTTTGAAGTTCTTGCTAAGCATTTATGAGCAAAATGTATGGGTTTATTACATTTATAACACCTTGGACTGGATTGCGGATCTTTAGAATTTTAAGTTTTATGAGGAGGATCTAGTATTGATTTATAATGTTTTTTAGATCTATTTGGTCGATAATTTCTTTGTTTGGATTTGAATTTTTCATTAGTGTTTCTAGAGTTGGAAGAGGTTCTTCATGAAGGGCTTATGATTGGGTCATAATCAAATTGATAACAAAAATCTCCTAATTCTTTTTTACTATTTGATATTTCTCTGCGCATCTGATGCTTTAATTTAAGATCAGTGCAAATACTTAATCCGACCTTATTTATGACTTTTATTAACTCTCCATATGTATAGCGGTAATAAAAAGAGATGCTAATGGAGACCCAATTCTCAATGACAATGGTGAAACACAAGGAGATCAAATACTTGCATTAATCACTAATATCATTCAACATTTTCTCGAAACAATACAAGATATTTCTAAGAAAAAAAAAAGAGCAATTAATAAATCCAAAATGTAACACCCTAACAAACTTTA
Organism: Cinnamomum chago; assembly: GCA_038049695.1. Classification (NCBI taxonomy): domain Eukaryota; kingdom Viridiplantae; phylum Streptophyta; class Magnoliopsida; order Laurales; family Lauraceae; genus Cinnamomum; species Cinnamomum chago. The sequence goes on from CP142457.1 coordinate 30,301,929, forward strand.
GGTGGTATAAAGATGTATATCTTTTAAAACTATTCCGAATTGACAATTGTAAAGCCTCCTTCTAGAAAGAAAATTCATCTATGGACTTCCGACTCTGTTTTATAGCTACTCCTTGAAAGATAGACATCTTATGCATGCTTGATTAAGGCGTATTGTGTCAGATGGCTGGTGCAGTATTCAGTATTCATGCTGTATTGATGCACTGTTTTAGGAGACTTTGATGTTTTGAGGATTAAAACCCATTTTCTCCGGGTGAAAAGGTAGCATTTGAGTCTTCATTTTTTGAAGAGGCTGCTGATCTTACCATCTCATGAAGTTGGCTGAGAGGAGTTTTAAGGGATTCAATCTCCTTATGTAGAATTTGCAATTGACTAAGGAGGAATTCTAATTTGGTGTAGGAGCAATCTTAAGGGCTAGTTTGACACTTTTACTATGCAAAGCCTCCATTTTTCAGACAAGATGTCACATCAAAAACACTTTAATTCAAAACTCCCTCCATCTTTTTCAAAAAAAAGTCAAAAAGCAACCACCTTTGTCCACTAAAATACAAAAAACTCCACTTTCCCATACAAAAAGTAAAAAAGATTCCATAACAAACAACTAAAAATAAAATACCATCATAACCCTCTTATATTTTATTCTTTCTTCAAAATCAACTTTACTTGACTTGACTCTATTAGTAGAGTTGCCAAACTGGCCCGGAAGGGTCCTGCAGTAGGATTCTTGATGACTTATTTAATTGCATCTTTGAAAGTCTTATATTGCTCTGGTTGAGGCAATGGAGGGAATTGCTGAATATTAGAGGTAGTACACGAAAACTGATTTTGCAGAACTGGCCAAATATCGAACTTTTTCCAACGTTTCACATAAGTTCTTCGGAACAGGAAGGGAGGATTTTTTTTGTAATCCCATTTCTGGATCCATGGGATACCATAGGTATGAGAATAAAGCATATATATAAAAGAGGGCTCACTTAAGAGGGCCGAATGAGATTTGAGGAAGCGAGTGGACTGGTCTCATTAGATGCAAAATTTTTGTAATGACTGGACAAGGATTTCGGTAACAGAGATGAAGGTGGTGTAGAAACTACTGGCTACAGAGCAGATGGTTCTGTAAAACAGAATGTAAATGGAACAAAAGTACCCGATTGAAGAAGGCTGCAACCGTGACTTGTAGGCGGAAAAAGAAGAGCGTTGATCAGCAACTGCAGCAGATCTGTGACCGAGGCACGTCTGATGACGCTCTCTTTAGGACGAGTTCCGCCCCCTGGATTCTATTCCCAGTTGCGAAGGTTCTCAACAAAACTGCCCCCAGGATACAACGGCCTTCTCGCTTCAGGCTCTGGTCGCAACTCAGGCCCGAATATAGCAGACTCCCTTTTGTTAATACTCAGAGAGAAAAAACAGAGAGAAGAAGAAGAAGAGGAAAACGATTTTTTTTTCTTCTTTTCAAATGCACAGATGGCCCTAATATATATTGGATTAGTAGTCCGTTGGGCCATATTTTTAAAATCAGCGATTAAAACAGTTTAATTTCACAACGTTAACAGCGATTAAAGCAAGGTTTAAAATCATCATTAAAAATAATGGCAAAAGGCTGCCATTTCTATATCAATATATGGGTCCCTCTAGGCCAGCCGACCGGGATTTGCACCCCCCCTGCGCGCGATATACACGCAGGATGAGCGTCGCGGACGCACGCCCGATTAAACGTTTTCCGGACCCAGCACTCCGGGTTGGGCCTGGCTCGCGTGCGCGCATAGGGCCCATGGCAAAAGCCTTCAAAGATTCTTAAAATGTAAAGGAATGAAAACACATATAAACCCACCTCAAAAGTTGAACTTGAGCAATGTGGGATGTGTTGTTTTCCATAAGCCTATACAACCCATAAAGCAACAAGAGAAAAGACAAAACAACTTTTTACAAAAACCACCTTTAGAATGTTTTGAAACTAAAAACCCAACAATCTCCCCCTTGTTTCAAAATATTTAAAGAGCATTTCACTGGTAAGGTGACCAGGCTTGAACCTTACCGTCATGACATAATTTCAAACCTTTAAAAATTGAAGTGAAAGAGTTCTTGAACTTCAACTTTTTATATCAGTTCAAAATTATGTCAAGATTGATCTTGGAGTCATGAGGTCAGCACTTTACGGCCATGTGCTTAATCCCGGATGTCATGAGTGCTCTAGAGAATCTGCCCAAATTCTCATAGGAAGCGGCCCCACTTCCACACTTATATAGGTGAGTCTATCAAGAGTGCTCCTGCAGCTGTGCACCCCACCATATAGGCTATAGATCTCATTAAGAATTAAACTCAACCTAATTCGCTACAGGTTAAGTACCAACCATCAAATGAGTCAAACACAACAGGGATGAGTTCAGAGTAACCATACTCTATATGTCGGTACTTCTCATCATCGAGATAGCTTGTTTTTCCCATTGAACCTAATTCTCGGGATCTCCGGTCATTAGGTTGGGTTCCCACTATTGATGATTTATGGTCTTAAGACCCATCCCTTTAGTTGTTTCTTTAATTTTTTCCCTTGCAAGGCCTTTTGTCAAAGGATCTGCTAAGTTATCCTTTGATCTCACATAATCAATTGAAATTACTCCTCCACTGAGTAATTGTCTCACATAGCTATGTTGTAGTCGCACTTGTCTAGACTTTCCATTATACGTGGTATTGTTAGCAGTAATAATTGCTGCAGTGTTATCACAATGAATAATAATAGGAGGAATAGGTTTAGTCCACAAAGGAATATCAAATAATAAATTTCTAATCCATTCAGATTCCATCGCAGCAGCTCCTAGAGCCAGGAATTCTGAATCTTTAGTGGAATGAGAAATTGCAGTTTGTTTCTTTGATTTCCAAGATACTGCAGCTCCTCCCAAAGTGAAAATATATCCACTTGTAGACTTAGAATCATCTAAGTCTGAATTCCAGTCAGCATCGCTGTAACACTCAACTACAGGTGGATAACCAGAATAATACAATGCATAGTCTATAGTATTCTTTAAATACTTAAGTACTATAGATACAGCTTTCCAATGTTCTATACCAGGGTTACTGGTATATCTACTCAATTTACTAACTGCATAAGCTATATCAGGACGAGTACAATTCATAGCATACATTAAGCTACCAATTACACTAGCATAATCAAGTTGAGATACACATTGACCATCATTTTTTACTAATTTAATACTAGGATCAAAAGGAGTAGACACTGGTTTACAATCAAAATGATCATATTTCCTCAATATTTTTTCAATGTAATGTGATTGGGATAACTTGATTCCATAATCATCTCTTATAATTTTAATTCCCAATATAACATTTGCTTCTCCCAAGTCTTTCATATCAAAGTTATGAGAGAGAAGTCTCTTTATATCTTTGATGCTTTCCATGTCAGAGCCAAATATAAGTAAATCATCAACATATAAACATATTATAATTGTTGAACAACCATTAGATTTATAATAAATACATTTTTCAGCTTCGTTTATTTTGAAGCCATAAGATAGAATTACCTCATCAAATTTCATATGCCACTGTTTAGGTGCTTGTTTTAGTCCATATAAGGACTTTATTAATTTACACACCTTATGTTCTTGTCCTTTTATGACATAGCCTTCTGGTTGATCCATATAAATTTCCTCTTCCAAATCTCCATTTAGAAAAGCAGTTTTGACATCCATCTGATGTATAATCAAATTATGAACAGCAGCAATAGCTATCAAGAGTCTAATAGAACTGATTCTAGACACAGGAGAATAAGTATCAAAGAAGTCAATTCCTTCTTTTTGCCTAAAGCCTTTGGCTACTAGCCTGGCTTTATATTTCTCTATTGACCCATCTGGCCTAAGTTTTTTCTTGAGAACCCACTTGCACCCTAAAGGTTTAGTACCTAAAGGTAAGTCAGTTAATTCCCAGGTATTATTGGCTAAAATAGATTCAATTTCATCATCTAATGCCTCCTTCCAAAAGACAGCATCATGAGCAGTCATAGCCTCTTGGAAAGTAAATGGATCTTCCTCTACTAGATAGGTTTCAAAGTCAGGACCAAAACTAGTAGTTGTTCTTTGTCTCTTACTCCTTCTAGGTTGAGTTTCTTCTTGCTCATGAGTTTCTAGTACTCTTTTTAATGAAGAAGGTTCTGATGTAAACCTAGTTTTAAATGGAAAACGGTCTTCAAAGAAGTCTGCATCTCTAGATTCAACTAGGCTTAGGTCTTCTAATTTCATGAATCTGTAGGCAGCACTATCTAGTGCATAGCCAATGAAAACACACTCCCATGAGTGGGGTCCTAATTTAGGTCTTTTTGGATCTACTATCCTGACATGTGCTAAACACCCCCAAACTCTAAAGTATCTAAGGTTAGGCTTTCTCCCTTCCCAGATCTCAAAAGGTGTTCTATTAGTTTTAGAATGTAAAACTCTATTTAAAATGTAACATGCAGTCAACAGTGCTTCACCCCATAAGTTTTTAGGACTCCCAGATGCTATTAACATAGAGTTAACCATTTCAATCAAAGTCCTATTTTTCCTTTCTGCTATACCATTTTGTTGGGGTGTATAAGGGGCAGTACAAGTTCTCTTAATTCCTTTAGATTCACAATAGTCTAAAAAATCTTTTGAGGTGTATTCTCCAGCTCTATCACTTCTGAATGTCACTACCTTTCTATTCAGTTTATTTTCAACTTCAGTCACATAAACTTGAAATTTAGATAGTGCTTCATCTTTAGTTCTTAATAAGTATACATAAGAATACCTAGAACAGTCATCAATAAAAGTAATAAAATAATATTTACCACCTCTAGTCATAGTATTACTTAGATCACATATATCAAAATGAACCAATTGAAGTAATGCTGATTCCCTTTCCACATGTTTAAATGGCTTACGAGTAATTTTGGATTGAGAGCATATAATACATTTCTTATGATCATCATCATATTTATCAATTAATCCATCATTACTCATATTTCTCATAGTTCTGAAATTAATGTGACCTAATCTACCATCTGTCACGCCCCCGAACCGAAACCTCGGGGGCGGGAATGGGATTAAGCATAAAAATATTTTACTTCTCCCAGGATCCGCGTGTGTGAAGACAACACATTCTGAATATTTTGCGGAAGCATTTGTGGCATTGCGACCCGAAGTCCGTGGCCATCGGATTCCGCGTCGCACTCAACCTTTAGCACATAGCTATTATATCAAGGATCATATCAGACTGGAGTAACCATCACAATAAATTACAGAGCTGACGGTAACAGGATATTACATTCCCAAATATGTTCAAGTTACAATTATCAATGTGCATAAATTAAGAATCCCAAGAAAAAGGCTAATAAAAGCCATACAACAATAAGCTATAAACTACTACCCAAATGTGACGTAGCTCCGATGTCAGACTCAATGTCTACATGACATAGCCGACAAGACAACCTGCAAGGCATGGCTCCAAAGCCAACAAAACACTCAACTCGGGGCGAATAAATCTGAACCTGAGTACCAAAAGTAGTGGGTCAGACACGACGGTCTGGCAGGCGGATGAAGAGATCACAAATATACTAAAGAATAAACATATAATAAATCATGCTAATCGATCAAGTGCTGCATATAATTAAACGGGTGCAAAGTCGGGAATCTCGGGGAAAACTTGTATTCATTTCAAGCACGGGTGAAACATGAAGATCTAATAAAACACGTGTTCATTTACATCATCTATAAACATAGATATTTGACAATCGGGTATTCACTTAAAACATGTATAAACATAGTGGTTTGACAAAACAAACGTTCATTTGAAACTTAAGTAAAACACAAGTATACAACAAATCAAGTATTCATAGCAGTCTAGCAAAACCAAAGTCCATTTGAAACATATGTAAAAATACGGATATTTAACAAACCGGGTGTTCATTTAAAACAGGTGTAACCAAGGAAATCTGACAAGACTAATGTTCATTTAAACCTATTCCAAAGTATGGATATTTAAACAAATCGGGTATCATGTAAGAATAGGTATAAACATAGGAATCTGGCAAAACAAGTGTCATCTAAAACATATTTCAAGACAGGGATATTTAACAAATCGGGTATTCACTTAAAACATGTATAAACATCGGGGTCTAACAAAACGAGTGTCATTTAAAACACATTCCAAAGCATGGACATTTAATAACTCGGGTATTCATTTAAAACATGTGTAATCATATAACTCTAGCAAAACCATCGATCGTTAGAAACATTTCTAAAAGCATGGGTATTCACCCAACTAGCATCCATTTAAAACCTGTGCATGTACAAAGAACAGAAAACAATATAATAATAACTGAATTTACATTGGAGAATATGAACACTTGTTTAGATAACAACTTTCATAAAGGAAACAAATCATATATCGGAAAACAAGTGAGCAATATAAAACATGTCGGGTATCCAAGGAATCGGGAACTGGCAAGATGGCAACCACACGAAGCTAAGTCCTCTATCACTAAAGCGATAGAGCAATAACTAGGCCCTGATCTCAGTCACTCGAGGTGAGGAGAAACAGGGGATCTCATATCAATACATATACATATACTAGGCCCTGATCTCAGTCACTCGAGGTGAGGAGAAACAGGGGATCTCATGAATGCATATACATATACTATACATGACCACGGTAGCGAGCCGGGCATCGGGGACCACAGTAGCAATCTGCGGTATCGGGACAAGACCACAGTAATAACCGGGTATCGGGGCGGGACCACGGTAGTAACCGGGTATCGGGATCCAAGCTGCAGCTGGCGGGACGGGAGGGGGATCTCCAAGTCGGTTGATCAGACCAACAGGGTTATCCAAGCTTAGTGGTGCCGACTCATAGGTCAAATCCAATCGAGACAATGCAAGTAAATCAAGTATAAATACATAATCAAACGGGCAAGACGGGGGTGCACAAGGGCACACTAGCATTTCATATCGGGCAATACATGTCGGGACAAATAACTGTTACTAGTGTAACTTCAATGCTTTCGGGAAAACAAGTCATGTAATGCAAATCTCGGGAAAAGAGGTGAAACAATGAACTATAACAATTTCGGGAAAAGTATTAATTTCAAGATCTATTTAAGTGAATAGGGGTCCCGTATGTCGATTATAATCATTACTTGGTACTCCTTGAGTTTGAAGACATCCCGGGCTCCTTATGCACTTTTACTACTTTAAAATCTTAACATGAGCTTATGGGTAGTACTAGATGTTACAATAGCAAGAATCAAGATTATACACGGTCCATCCTAGGCATGACATTAATCCGGAACATCGAGCAACCGTTTCAGTCATCGAAAGGAATAGAATTAGCGATAACAAGGAAATAGACTTGTGTTTAGATATAACGAAGATATCGCGTCGTTCCATCCCGTTCAAGATTGAAATGGATTAACTTCGATGCCACCGAACCAACCGTGACGAGCATCGGCTCCAGACGCTCTCACATATGGTCGAGTGAGTCCGAGGAGGTTAGCCAAGGTCCACAAAGAAAAATAAACCTCGAAACCCACTGGACTCAAACTGAGTCCTCCGATCGGTCGGACCGAAGGTCCGATCGATTGGTCGAAATTTCTGTACCAGCGCCTTGAAACATTTCAGACAGGCCGCATCGCTCGAGCGAATCTAAGGGTTCGCTCGAGCGAACTCATCGGTCGAGCGGATATTTAAGTGCGTTCGAGCGACCAAGCTACTGGAATTCCCGTATCCCTTTCTGGACAGGTCGCTCGAGCGAACTGTCATGGTCGCTCGAGCGAACTGTCCAGAAACTGAATTCTGGGCAGTTCATTTCCCCTCTTTCTCTTCCTTTTTACAACCCTCTTTCAACCATCTTTATACATCAATTGAGGAGTCTAAAACTTGATTCAAATACCATCAAATGTTTCACAACCTCCATCACATTCCCCTCCATCAACATCACATTCAATCCAAGGAAAGCAAGAATGAAACCATTTCACATAAGATATAATTGGGACAAAACAAGAGGAATTAAGGCTATGAACCATCACATATCTATGACAATGAATGTACTATCAAGGCTCTTCATGAGCATTCATTTCAAGTCAAAGTAATAAATAAACATGTAGGGAGAAACAATAAAATCAACCACATTTCTATAAAACCATATGAGCAAACTTTGACCAAATAAAATGCATACCTTTCTACGAGATTTAACAAGAGAGAAAAACCCATGAATATGCATTTCAAAATCACTAGAATGTGGCAAGAAACATATGTGAAAACATATATCAAATTATCAAGAATAAGTAACAAAATTTAGGATTTCTCATAAAACTTTGATAACATTAAAACCATCCATTCATCCACTTGCCTTTGACTCTAATCAAGCAAATCAAGCTCCTAATCACCTCTCAAGCTCAAGATCCACAATCTCTACAAAAACCCCCAAAAAGCCCTAAAATGGGTTAAACAAAGAATGAAAATGAAAGAGCATTCAATAATACAAATGGAGCTTCTCAAGAGCTAGAGGAACACTAATCTAGGAGATGGGAAGAATCACTTACTTGGAAGGTCCTCTAATGGACAAGGTAAGCTCAAGGAAAGTCTTGTGATGGAGGGTTCTCTTCACAAATGGTATCAATGGGGAGCTTGCAAGATGGGGAAGAAGATGATGAGTTCCATTTCTTGGTTGATGCCAATCTTGGTGTGGATTAGAGATGAAGAAGCAAGAAGAAGAAGAAGAAGTTGCAAGAAAAGCCCTAGGCTCAGCTGGAACAATGGAGAATGGAGTGAATGAAGGAGATGGGTTCCCCTTATAAACAAGTGAGGTTTGGGCCCCACAACTTAAGGGACTTGGGTGGCTGAAATCATCTAATTCGGGACCTCGGATGGATTCGACGAAGAAGGAAGAAATGATCGTCGAAATATCTAGTTTCCAAAAAGTGTATGTTTCGCGGGTTTCGAGAATATCGAGTTTTGGGTACAGATTTGGTGTGAAAAGACTATTTTGCCCTCAAGGCCAAGAAATCGGTTTTTGGGTTCTCAAATGGATACGAGATCAACATGAAAGTTGTAGGATTCCTCAAGATGAATGCAACGGGCCAAAAACACAATACGAAACCAATCGGAAAAATCTCACAAGAAAATGCAAAGCCGAAAAGGGAACCCCCAAAGGGCCCCACAAGCTACCAAAGCACTCAAAAGCCCAAAACTAGAAGAAAAACCCTTCTAGCTCACAAACTCAACCCAACAACTACTAATCCCACTAAAAGAAACTAATCCACAAATAAAAAAACACTAATCCGAGATATTAGGGGTCGGGTTCTCACACCATGCCATTCATCAACTGAAGCGATAATATAAGCAGAAGAATATGCAATATTATTATTGACAATATTCAGTTTAAACATATTCTCACATGCATAACCCTTACCCACAAATACACCTTTCTTGGTGATCACAAATTGGTCGGATTCTATAACCTGTTTAAATCCGGCCTTATTCAGAAGATAACCAGACACAAGGTTCTTTCTTAATTCTGGTGCATGAAAGACGTTCAGTAATGTTACTGTCTTCCCGGAAGTGAACTGAATTTCAACCTTCCCTTTACCAATTACTTGAGTAGTAACGGTAGTTCCCAGAGCGAGTTTACAATCATTCGTGACCTTCTCATAGGTCTTGAACAGATTTCTGTCAAAAGTGACATGGTTGGTTGCACCAGTGTCAATCCACCATCCTTCGCTCTTTGCTGTGCTGATAGTATTTACCTCAGAAATAACAGCAACAAACTGTTCGGCTTCAGCAACATTAGCTTGAGGCTTGGTTGCTTGATATTGTTGTGGACCTTTTTTCCGGTGACGACATTCTCTTGCAAAGTGTCCAGGCTTGCCACAAACAAAGCAACTGCCTTTAGCCTGTGGCTTGACAGTCCCTTGATTTTTGTTCTGGCCTTGATTACTGAACTTTTTGTTCTGGTTTTGCTTCGAATTCTTCCTGTTAAAGGAAGGATTAGACTGCTTATTCCTGCTCAGATTTTGGTCAAATTTCCCTTTCTTTTCACCATCACCTTGTGATTTAGATTCAGCTAAGTTTATTCTGCCACCATTCTCAGCCAAATCCTTCTGATCACTATTTCGGGCTTCTTCCTCAATTCTCAAGTAGCGCTGAAGGCGCTCCAAAGAATAGTCCCTTCTCTTGTGTCAAAGGGTTTTCTGTATATCCTTCCAAGTGGGTGGTAGTTTTTCAATAACTGTAGCCACTTGGAACTGTTCATCGATTCGGATCCCTTCTTTAACAACTTCATTAACAATAGTTTGTAAATCATGTACTTGCGGAAGAATGGGTTTGTCATCTACCATCTTGAAATTCAGATAGCGACCAACCGCATATTTCTTAGCTCCAGACTCCTCTGTTTTATATTTTTTATCAAGATCTCTCCAGAGGTCTTTAGCAGATCGGGCTTCAGAATACATGTTATAGATGTTGTCTGCTACAAGGTTTAAGATATGGCTCTTGCACAGGTAATCGTTTTCTTTCCATTTCTTTCGTGCATAAGAGCCACCTGGTCCTTCTTCACGATCAGGGCATGGTTCGGTAAGGACATATGCAATTTTCAAAGATGTCAGCAGAAATAAGACTTTCTGCTGCCAACGTCGAAAATTAGATCCATCAAAGTTATCCAACCGAACTAGGTCCTGGTGCGTGAACTTGATAGCAGAAGTAGCCATAGCAGGAGAGAGGAGATCGTCCTAAAATTGTAGAAACTACTGGCTACAGAGCAGATGGTTCTGTAAAACAGAATGTAAATGGAACAAAAGTACCCGATTGAAGAAGGCTGCAACTGTGACTTGTAGGCGGAAAAAGAAGAGCGTTGATCAGCAACTGCAGCAGATCTGTGACCGAGGCACGTCTGATGACGCTCTCTTTAGGACGAGTTCCGCCCCCTGGATTCTATTCCCAGTTGCGAAGGTTCTCAGCAGAACTGCCCCCAAGATACAACGGCCTTCTCGCTTCAGGCTCTGGTCGCAACTCAGGCCCGAATATAGCAGACTCCCTTTTGTTAATGCTCAGAGAGAAAAAACAGAGAGAAGAAGAAGAAGAGGAAAACGATTTTTTTTTCTTCTTTTCAAATGCGCAGATGGCCCTAATATATATTGGATTAGTAGTCCGTTGGGCCATATTTAATCCACATTAAAACAGTGATTAATCCACATTAATTCACAACGTTTAAAAACAGGTTTAAAATCAGCGATTAAAACAGTTTAATTTCACAACGTTAACAGCGATTAAAGCAAGGTTTAAAATCATCATTAAAAATAATGGCAAAAGGTTGCCATTTCTATATCATTGCACCCCCCCTGCGCGCGATATACACGCAGGATGAGCGTCGCGGACGCACGCCCGGTTAAACGTTTTCCGGACCCAGCACCCCGGGTTGGGCCTGGCTCGCGTGCGCACATAGGGCCCATGGCAAAATCCTTCAAAGATTCTTAAAATGTAAAGGAATGAAAACACATATAAACCCACCTCAAAAGTTGAACTTGAGCAATGTGGGATGTGTTGTTTTCCATAAGCCTATACAACCCATAAAGCAACAAGAGAAAAGACAAAACAACTTTTTACAAAAACCACCTTTAGAATGTTTTGAAACTAAAAACCCAACAGGTGGACCATCTAATGACCACCAATTTATCCAAAACCATTCAAGAATTTGAGCATTTCTGGATTTTTGGAAACTAATAAACCAAGAATGGGAGTGCTTGGAGTTTTGTTGGAGAAGAACATATTCCCAAGCATTCATATGATCCCTGTAGTTGTATGGCCATTGTTTTTTATTGGGGCTTTGAACCATCCATGTGGAGGACCAATTGTTTTGCTAGCCTTTAGGAGAGAGGATATGAAGAATTTTTAGTTTAGAAAAGGCTATTTCTCCATCTTTTGTGGTATGGGTTAAAATAGCACTATTGGTCTATTCAAGGATTGCTTCATAGAATTTACGGGTAAGAGATTGTAATTTGGGTAGAAAATGCATATTTTGGAGGAAGATCTTTGATGCAATTTGTTCTTTAGGATGGCCTGTAAGAAAAGCATCAAGAGGAACAATCCGGAATTCACTATTGAGTTGATATTGAGAATCTTTATTGATGGGTTTTGCGAGGGGTGAGGATTTATTGGAGACAATGAATTCACTCTTATTGTCTAATTGTCTTCCTTTTTTTTTCATCTTTTTGTAATTTCCTCTGCCCTGTAAAAATTCGCGAGAGAGAAAATCAGGTAAAGAATTTGAAGATCCTTTTATAAATTCAATTTCAAAATCATATATTGAAAGAAAAGCTTGCCAACGAGCAAAGATTTTTTTTATGCAAGGTTTTTGACATCTTTTTCTAAAACTTCTTTTGCAGGTTTACAATTAATGTGTAAAAGAAATTTTTTTATTCAAAACATCACTTTGAAATTTGAGGATGCATGAGACTATTGCTAAAATTTCTTTCTTTATTGTGGAATAATTTTGTTGAGTTAGATTCCAAGATCCATTTGTAAAACGAACAATCTGTTCGTTGTTATCTTTTTTGCTAAAGAAGGATACCTCCATAGCCTTTTTCAGAGGCATCAGTTTGAATGATTTTGAAAAGATTAGGATTTGCTATATTTAAGCAGGGAAGAATTTTGACCTTTTCTTTGATTTTCCGAACAGCTAATGTGTGAGATCCAGACCATTCTTCTTTATTGTCTTTCAAAAGGCGCTTTTGAAGGAGTGTTCGCTCGGTTGCAAGATTCTTGAAGAAATTGGAGACATAATTTAAGCAACCTAAGAATCTTTGTAATTGAACAATGTCCTTGATTTCACCAGGGAATTTGTCCTTGAATTACGCAATTAATTGGAGTAATAGTTTGATTCTTTATTTTGTAACCAAGGAATCTGATTTCAGTTTGACATAATATTATTTTTCTTTGGGATAGGACAAGACCATTGGATTTGATTAGTTCATAAAAGATTGAAAGATGTTTCCAATGTTGTTCGATCCTCTTAGAGAAAATTAAGATATCATCGATGTAGACAATAGAAAATTTTTCGTAAGGGTGAAATATCATGATCCTTTGGAATTCAGAAGGTGCATTTTTTAGGCCAAAAGGCATTACACTCCATTCTTAATGAGCAAAGGAAACAATGAATGTTGTTTTATAACGATCCTCTTCTTGGATTTGGATTTGCCAAAATCTAGACTTTAGATCAAATTTTGAGAAAATATTTGCTCCATAAAGTCGATTTATTAAATCATGTTTATTTGGGATAGGGTATCTTATAGATAAAAGGACTTCATTTAAAGGTTTATAATTTATTACGAGTCATGGAGCTCCTCTTTCTAATTTTGTTGCATTTTCAACATAGAAAGTTGCACAACTCCAAGGAGTTTACGGATTATATTTTTTGGAGAGTAAATCCTTGATTTCTTTATCGCAAAGATCTAATAAATGAGATTCCATTCAGGCTGGTCTAGCCTTTTTTGGGACGTTTACCTTAGGAAATGCAGCCGTCTCTTGGAAATCTAAAAAACAAACGCGTATATCCCAATCCACTATGGACTCGGAGATCATTGGTATGGCTTTAGCTAGAGAAGAAGCAGAATGGTTGAAGAACCTATTGACCGACATTCCCTTGTGGAATAAACCGGTACCATCCATATTGCTCCTTGACGACTTAAGGTCTGCAATAGACAAGATAAGTAACAAGACCTATAATGGTAAATCCAGGCATATTTGTCTGAGGCGAAATTTGTTAAGACACTTAACCAAGCAAGGAGTAATTGCAATTGATTTTGAGATCGATGCATAATTTGGTCGATCCACTAACTAAGGGACTCGCTAAAGAGCGAGTAACCTCTACATCGAGGAGAATGGGACTTAAGCCTAAAAAAGGACAAGTCACCAATAACGGACACCCAACCCGTTTGATTGGAGATCCCACGGGACGGGTTCAATGGAAAAAACGAAGTTATCTTTTGTAAGGACCCGTTCCTAGGAATACCTAGTGGGACCCAATTTGACCAAGCCAACCATAGGTTATCCTATTTAATAGGCGATTAGTATGAGAAGTTAGTAATTTCTCATTAATTAAACCTAGTTTATAGGATTGAGACCCTTGTGAGATTAATAGTACTTTTCTTAGAATTAATTAACCAATTAGAGGCCTTAGTTGTAATCCTAATTATAGATGTGTTTCCCTTAGAGAGTGGTGCAATTTATCTTAGAATGACCAAACTACTTATGGCCTAACCCATTAGCCCATTTATCATATGAGGGTACTCTAGTCTTTCCTACCACACATTTTCCCTCCTTTTTGGAAATCCCAATACCATAAATGACCTTGGCTCCTTTATTCTCTACCAAGTAAACATGGGCACTTTTGTCATAATAAATAGCCTACCTTTATTGCCCTTAGGCTCCTTTATTCACAACCACTCATTTGAGAATACTTTAGTCATTATATGTGAATACCTAAAGTACCCGAGTCCTTATCCTTTATTTCTATTGGCAACCAAGGACCCTTTGGTAATTCCATTTTAACCTTCCCTAAATACCCTCATCCTTATCCTAAACTTACACTAGCAAGAGAGGGCATTTTAGACTATAACCCAACCAACCCCTATAAAAGAAACCCCTCTTATCTCTTCCTCTCATTTCACTACCATCTCTCTCTTTCTAAGTTAGAGATTAGGGTCTCTCTCTCTAAATCCTAGCCCTCCAATTATTAAAAGCTAGAGCCTCATCTACATCTAGCCATCTACAAGCCAAGGAGCTTATCTCATCTCCTAGATCTCTCTCTCCTCTCCAAGTAAAGGTAATCTCCTTCTCCCTTTTTCCATTTCCTTGTAAAATAGTCTTTTCTCTTAGATTTCTCTTTCTTATGTATTTCTCTCTTTGGGAATGGGTGTAGAGATTGTGGATTCAGCTATTGAGGTGATCTTAGAGCTATTGGAGTGGAGCTCAAGCTATTTGAGGAGCTTTCTTCCTAATTAGGCAAGTACACATGCTTAGATTCTCTAATTTAAGTGATTAATATGCTTAGATTGTTAATACTATCTTTTATAGCTATTTAGTATGATTTCTGTATTTAGATGGTTGATTGGATGGTATTATGCATGGATTGTGGTTCAAAGCTCTTTTTTCATATGTGTTGTTGGCCATTAATGGATGGGAATCCATCATTTGGAAGATCAATGGCCCATTTGTGATGACGTCATGATGTGGGAGGTGTGTTTGATGTATGGAAGTGATTGGTGAAAATCTGAGATTCATTTGATGGGGTTTTGATGAAAATGAATGAGGACAAAATCATATAAATATATGAATTTCGTGTGTACCTGGTCGACCTGTTCACCCAGGATGTCGACCGGGCACACAGGGGACTCTTCCCCCAACTGAGAGCAGAATGGTCACAGGGTACAGAAACCCAGTGTACCCGGTTGACAGGCCGAGAGGCCCGGTCGACCCGGGACACTGTAGTACCCCTCACCTGCCAGATGTTTGTAGAAATTCCCGCAGTTTACCCAGTCGACCGAGGTACCCTCCAGGTCGACCGAGAACACTGTAAAATGTGATTTCTGTCTCCCAGTTAGCTGTCCACTTCCACAGTGTAGCAGGTTGACCCGTGTACCCATGATGTCGACCCGGTACACTGTAAATAATGATTTTTCATATTTAGTTTCCTTTTATGATCTGATCATGTGTCGGCCCTGTTGACCTTCCATTTGGACTGTTTGGGATACGCGAGACACGAGTCAAGGGCCGGGCTTAACCTTGACCCGTGTAGCCGCCTAAGTAGGGTCTTGGGTTGTCAACGGAACCCGATTCAATGGTTATGGATGTCTTCTGATGCTAAATACCTACAAGAGCACCAAAGATACTTAATAAGCATCTGAGACTCCGTGATCACTGTCTTAGGTGAAGTGACCCTGGACCTGAAGAGAGGGGCAGTGATTACCGATGGATTTGTGATATTTGGCATTTATATTGTGGAAACGGACACTATGTATGGCCGGTAGGTCCGAACCTTGGATATAGACTTCGAGAGGTATTATAAATCAGGGCATTGTACTTAGACTCTGATCCACGATCACAATTCATATTGGATGAAATGTCAGGACATGGCACTTGAAGTCCTAACCTGTAATATTGGGAACTTAACGGTAGATACTAATAGACGAACTGTATAATGAGATAGTACTAATTAAGCGTATAAAGAAGCGGAATTTATAAGGGTATGCATTATTAGCTGTTGAGAATCACAAGGATGGATTAACTATACCCAAACTTCGTGCCTCGTACCCTTGACTATTATCATCTCATATTAAGGATAATGAGGCTATCCAGTTCGGAGTACCCCCACCTAGTGATCCGTAGGATTTATGGGTGTACGATTGGTCTGCCGAGGGTTATGATGCCGACATCAACATTGATATTGAGTATTGAATGATTGAGATGTGGTTGAGTACAGTAGATACCGATGGTGATCGGGTACCGAGACCGCCGGCATTCGGACCGGGTACATGTGGATGGATGTTGAGGTAGATCTAGCACGTAAGACCAATGACTGGGACTTGGCAGTGGCTATGGATGAGTGTTGAGGTAGATCTAGCATGTAAGACCAAGGGCTGGAACTTGGCAGTGGCTATGGACATTGATGGACTCTTGTACGCTCCTATTCGATGTGACGGTAGCGATGGGTGGCTATGACCACATGGCTAATGTCCATCAACAGTTGTTGGGACAACGACGATGGGCTGGCTCTGACCCCTCACGTCCCTTGTACTTCAACTGTGGACGTACCTTTATATGCTCTTGTGGATGTATATTGGATGTATGATTATTATGTATTGTAGATGCTGTTATTTATTGTCTTTAACTGTTGACATTGTTACGATTGGATCTTAATACAATGGTTACGTATATGGTAAGGTTACTTCCCTAGGTTATCTATGCTACTGGTGACTCTGATGTGCTTATATGATTTATATGATGTCTTGATGATGATGGTTTCTCTTATCTACCTGATATACTGCATCAAACATCTGTTATATAAATATCTTGATTATCGTTCATGCACTACACTCTACACCATTTTCTGTTGCACTCTGATATTCTGTATTATTATTGAGATACTAATCACGCAAGTTAAGCTGGGATCAGGTATGGTCTTCTTCCTTATCTAATGTATTGCCATCTAAACATGCCTATTTGACTGGCTCATCGAGCCTGACCCAATCCTTGGTGTTTTCAGGTATCTTCTCTTCCACTTTCTTTGATTGGTAGAATTGCTTGGCGGCTAATCCGTTGACGCGGGTTCAGAGAATGATGCAGTTGGTACATCGAGAGGCGTCTGACACTTAGATCTCTATTCTTTCCTTTTCTTGTAGTTGGCCGTGTCGGCCTAGGATTGAATAGTTAGTTTAATTACGGAAAGTACCTTGTAATCCCTTAATGTGAAATAAAATTATAAGGCTTTGTCCATTTACTTACTCATATGAGATTCACACTTGATTATATTATTGGATTTTCCGTATCTCTTGGGTACTTTCTCGTAGCGTCCCGAGGTTCGAGGCACCCGGATCTTGGGGCATTACATTTTTGGTATCAGAGCATTACTGTTCTCGGACAACTAAAATACTTAGCAACTCTTAGGATTCGATGTGAGGATTGGGTAGACTTAGACTGGTAACGCGATGGTTGTTTGTTGTTTGTTTATGTCATTTGTGTTTGCTTGTTCTAAAAATATTTAATTGTAGATCATGTCACAGCAGCATTGTCCAGATAGGGATAGTCAAGGCACTATAGAGGACAGATTTAAGCAGTTTGCGGAGACTCATACCAGAATCAACACTCAGATATTAGAGATCCTTAGCTATATGACCCAGCAACCGCAGACTTCGCAGTTTCCACCGCGTGTGCTAGATCAGTATGAGCTATTTGAGAGATTCCGTAAGAGGAAACCTTCAGAGTTCAATGGATGTGGAGATCTGATGGAGGTAGATGCATGGATTATAGAGATGGAGTGGATCTTCAGGATACTTCCATATACAGGCGGACAACGAGTTCAGTTAATGACCTACATGTTGCGAGATGTAGCTGAGTTATGGGCGATGATAGTGAGAGCTCCTTATACAGACATGGACGATGCAGTAGCTTGGGAGACGTTCAAGGAGCAGTTTCTTCGGAAGTTCATTCCAGCACCCGTCAGATCTCGAAAGCTACGGGAATTTGAGCAGTTACTTCAGGAAGACATGACAGTTATAGAGTATGAGGCATAGTTCATCCATTTATCACGATTTACCAAAAGACTTATCGCACCAGAATCAGAGAAGATTAGACGCTTCGTAGACGGTCTTCGAACAAACATCCAGTTGCACATGACTCCTATAGAGCTCCCCACGTATGAGACTTATGTGGAACGGGCAATATGGGTTGAAGACGCACTTCACAAGGTAGCCTTAGCTCAATGGAGAGCTTCCAAGCAAACGAAGATGATGCAAGTATATCCGAAAGGGGACGAAGACGATACAGTCCAAACGACGAACAACTATGAATTGATTGGGAATTTCAACAGAGACAGCAGCACTATCGCAGAGGTTGTGAGACCAGTGAACATCAAAGGCGGTCAGGAGCATGCTATGTGTGTGGAAATTTTAGACACAAGGCTCGCAATTGTCCAAGAAAGAGGAACCGTACTTCAGGACTTGGTATGCACCAAGCAACCTAGAAATAAGCTACTAGTATGCACACAATTAAAACTCGCAAGCGCACAAGATCACTATGTAGTGTAGTGAATTGTAAGTACGAGGTCGATCCCACGAAGACTTGTGATAAAATAATGTCAAAAGCAACTAAAAATCGGAATATTAAAAGAAACAATTGAATGATGAAAGGTTGAATTAAACTACTAAAACAGTAAATTAAACTATCAAAAGCTAAATGGAAATTAATCTAAAACACACAACTAATATTAGAATTGAAAACAATGAGAATGAATGAACTAGGATTTCATCTACTCCCCTAACCAATCTTATGCATGTCCCTTATTATCTTTTAATCAAAAATCAAATTTTATTAGTGACATCTATCAACCTAGACCATGGCATATGCGTCTAGATTACTATTCCCCTAAACCCAATTCATGAGTGGCATACTACATGAATTATTCATTATGATGCAAAAACTAAGCATGGCATATGTCCTAGTCAAAACACACATAATGAGATATTTTTGGAAACATGGTCAAAATAGGTCAAAATTCATTGAATTGCATGACTTTTGTGAAATTAAGGTTTTTCATCTCATTTATCACCTCAAAGTCAGTTTTTTGGCTTCATCAATATATACCTACTACTTTTGGCACCATGTGCTATTTTTGGAAAGTTTGTCGTGTAGAAGATAATAGGCCCAGCCCAAACAAAGGCCCATGTTCAAAGCCCACACGTGGGATATCTTCTCATAGGATAGGATTTAGTTCCTGATTTATCTCTTGTTATGTATAGGATTTAATTTATTCTTTCCATTCTTTTGTGATTCTAATTTGTATCTAATGTGTACTCTTTACTTAATTAGAGCCTTGACTAAGGCATAACATCAATATAAATAGAACTGTCGATGCTCAATGGAGGCATGACATTCTCCCACTGTTCCTCTTCTTCTTCCTCTCTCTTCTTCACATAATATTACATGGTATCAGAGCTCTGTGGGATCTCCTCATCACAACTGTCTCTCAGTTGCAATCCCATCTCAAGGTTCTAGAAAAGAATCTCTTTCTCACGACAATTTCACTATGTCGACAGTCTGCAAAGAGGAAATCAAGGTGGGCCATCATCCGATCATCTCCACAAGGGTCGCCCATATTTCATAGGAATTCTGGTTATTTTTTCAGAATTTTTGACACATCTGAGGTAGGCCATCTACTACTTCTTATGATTTTCTAGTTTTTCAAGATACTTTTCATCAAATCCGTCCCATCTTGCGGATTTTCATCTGATTGGTATGCAACTTGATCTGAAGGATAGTAAAAAGTATCACACAGAGGACTATGTTCACTGATCACAGCTTGATCTCATTGTGGGCCCCACGTGTCCATTCCAGCAGCCAAAAAGGAGGTCGTCAGCCTGTTTCTGCATCCTTTTTAGGGTCTGTTTTGGGTTCTTCATCTCCAGCAACAGATCTTAACCATATTTCAGACTTCTTTGGCCATTTATTTACTGTCTCATCCTCCCTATCTCTCTTCTTGGTGTGGTTAAGTGCAAAACAATTCTTCTACTTGCTGACTTTCTAGTTTTATTTTTTCTGTGACACATTCTCTTGCTTTTGTGATCATGGAAAAATACGATGTTATTCCTGTTAAGTTTAATGGGCAAAATTATATGGCCTGGTTCTTTCATCTGAAGAACTTTGTAGAATGACAACGGCTATTTGGTTATCTGGATGGAATAGTTACTAAGCCTCCCACTCCTAGTACCACGGACTCCAAAGCCATAGCCACCTGGTCCAAGGAAAATACCAAGGTGATTACTTGGATTCTGAACTCTATTGATTCCTCCCTTGCTGTGGCTCTTCAAGCATAGAATACAGCAGCAGATATGTGGGCTCACCTCAAGAAGGTCTACTATCAAACCAACAAAGCCCGAGAATTTCACTTGGATAGTGAAATTGCTAAATTTACTCAAGCGGATAGATCTGTGCAGGAATATTTTAATGGCTTCCTCACCTTATGGACCGAACGGGATTCCATGTTGATTCAGACAGTCTCTCCTGGCTTTCTCTCCGAGGCTCTTAAACTCCAAGAGGAAACTCACATTAGCCAGTTCCTTATGAATCTCCGACCAGAATTTGAATCAGTTCGGTCTGCCCTCATGAACCGAGAACTGTCGGCTAATCTTGATACCTGCTTTCAAGAAGTACTTCGCGAAGAACTTCGTCTCACCTCCCAACGGGCTATTCTTGAAGAACCAAAGGCCTTCCTTGCACCCCTTCCGGCTGACTCTGCTCTTCTAGCAACCCCAAATCAGAAGCCCACTCAATGCTATGAATGCAAAGGCTTTGGTCATATTGCCAAGAATTGCCGCAAGAAGTTGGTTTGTCGTTACTGCAAGAGGTCTGGTCATCTTATTGATGACTGCCGCAGCCTCCAGCGGAGGAATGAGACGCAGCCGAAAAAGCTCCCCTCCAATCTGCCAAGACAGAATCTTCCTTCTGCATTCCAGGCTCAAGTACAGTCATCCGATGCAGGAAGCACTTCATCAGGGGTTGTATCCATGACTCCTGCTCAAATTCAAGAACTGATCCAGAGCACGGTTACCTCTGCATGTGCGTCAATGGGCTTTTCTGGCGGTCGGTATCAAACTCATTCTCATATAGCATCTCCTGCTTTTCATTCCTTTGCTTCTCTTTCCTCTCCTATTACCTCTTCCACGTGGTTTTTAGATTCAAGAGCCTCCAATCACATGACATTTGTAGAACATAGCTTTACAGATTCCCACCGTTACCTTGGAAAAGATAAAATAACCACTACTAATGGGGATCAACTACTCATTTCGGGAGTTGGTACCATTACATTATCTAGTGTTTCTGGTCAGTCTTTCACCCTTCCTAATGTTTACTTTGTTCCCAAATTATCAACCAATCTACTTTCTGTAGGACAACTTATAGATGATGGTTATCTTGTTCACTTTTCTTCCTCTGGTTGTGTTATACAGGGGCGACAAACTGGGAAGGTGATCACGACGGGGAGTAAACATGGGCGCCTATTCTTGCTTGACATTGGACATCATTCTTTCTTTGCTTCTTCTTCTAATTTCAATAAATTGTGGACTATTTGGCATAAACGTCTTGGTCATGTGAATAATGCGCATTTGCTTTCATTATTTAAATTTGGTTGTTTAGATTCTCCTATTGATAATAAAATGATGTCTTCTTTATCTCAATCAAAGTGCGAAACTTGTTGCTTAAATAAAAGTCATATTTTACCTTTTCCTGTTCATAATGCTCGTGCTTTGGCATCATTTGACATTATTCATTCAGATGTCTGAGGAATTGCTCCTACCTTAAGTAGGACAAGTTTTAAATACTATGTGACCTTTATTGATGACCATTCTCATCTTACTTGGATTTACTTTATGCGCATGAAATCTGAAGTCTTCTCCATTTTTCAAAAATTTTATAACATGGTCCACACCCAATTTCAGAAAGCAATCAAAATTCTTAGATCAGATTCCGGTGGAGAATATATGTCTAATGAATTCTCTACCTTCCTGTCTGATAAAGGAATTGTTCACCAAAAATCTTGTCCGCATACTCCTCAGCAAAATGGGATTGCGGAAAGAAAGAACAGACATATTCTTGAAACTGTTCGTACTCTGTTGATTGCATCCTTAGTCCCTCCCAAATTTTGGTGTGATGCTGCGCAAACTGCTGTGTATCTTATCAACCGTCTTCCTAGCACTGTTCTAGGAAAGACTACTCCTTACGAAGTTCTCTTCGGTCAAACCCCTTCATACTCTCACTTACGGGTTTTTGGTTGCTTGTGTTTTGTTCATCTTCCTCCGGCTGAGCGCACAAAGTTATCTCCACAGGCTGCTAAATGCATCTTTTTGGGTTACAGTAATGAACACAAAGGGTTTTTGTGTTATGATCAATTGGAAAAACGAATGCTCATCTCTCGTAATGTAATTTTCTTGGAACATATTCCCTTCTTTTCTTGTAATCATGCTATTGCTGTCTCCTATCTGCCACAATTCTTGGAGTCTGAGTCTCCATCACCTCTTCCCAAAGTCTATGTCCGGCGGAACAAGGTCCCTCCTCTGGTGACTCCCTCTCCTGATCCTCTCCTAACGCCGCCTACTGCATTTTCAGGTAATGATACACCTTCTGATAGCACCATCTCTCTGCGACGCTCTAGTCGTCTTTCTGTTGCTCCTAACCGCTATGGTTTTTCTGCTCTTCTTACTTCCTTAGATAGTACTCCTATCCCCACTTCATATTCACAGGCCTCAAAGATTGCTTACTAGCAGGATGCTATGACCGAGGAATTAGTTGCTCTTGAAGCAAACCAAACATGGGAATTGGTACCGGCCCCTGAGGGAGCCTCTGTGATTGGCAGCAAATGGATATACTTCATCAAAGTACACTCTGATGGGAGTCTTGATCGCTACAAAGCCCGATTGGTTGCACAAGGATATAAACAGGAATATGGAATTGACTATGAGGAAACATTTGCACCGGTGGCGAAAATGACCACCGTTCGTACTCTTCTTTGTGTCGCGGCAACCCGCAACTGGCCTCTATGGCAAATGGACGTCAAAAATGCCTTTCTACATGGGGACTTGAGCGAGACTATTTATTTAAAACCTCCACCAGGATATGCTTGTCCTTCAAAGCATGTGTGCAAATTGAGGAAAGCTCTCTATGGGTTTAAACAAGCTCTCAAGGCTTGGTTCGATAAGTTCCGGACAGCAATTCTTCAAGCCGGATTTCGTCAGAGTCACTCTGATAGTTCCCTCTTCCTGAGATGGACATCGAAGGGCTACACTTTCCTCTTAGTCTATGTTGATGATATGATTATCAGTGGAAATGATACTGCCGGCATTACGGATCTCAAACACCACCTTACTCGCCACTTCAAAATGAAGGATCTTGGTCCTCTCACCTATTTTTTGGGGCTTGAGTTTGTGCGTAACAAAACAGGCATTCGGGTCCTTCAGCGCAAATATGCGACAGATTTGATCACGTCAGCCAGACTTGATGATGCTCACACTTTTGATACGCCTCTGGAATTGAACAGCAAAATCAATTCTGATGATGGCACTCCCCTGGATGATCCATCTGTTTTCCGGCGGATAGTTGGTAGTTTGCTCTACTTAACTATGACTCGTCCGAATATTTCTCATGCAGTTCATACGGTTAGCCAGTTTGTTAGCAATCCCCGCAAACCGCACCTTGCTGTTGTGTTACACATCCTCCGCTATGTTAAAGGAACTCTCCGTCACGGTCTCTTCTTCCCTTCTGATAATTCTCTGCAATTATCAGCCTATGCGGATGCTGACTGGGCTGGCTGTCCGGACTCTCGGAGGTCTACCACTGGTTGGTGTATGTTTCTTGGCAACTCTCTAATTTCATGGAAGTGTAAGAAGCAAACCACTGTCTCAAAGTCTTCTGCTGAGGCCGAATTCGGCGATGTCATCCGCCAGTGCTGAAATTATCTGGCTCCGCCGCCTTCTGTGTGAATTAGGTGTTCTTGTTGGTCGTCCCACACCTCTCCATGGGGACAATACCAGTGCTACTAGAATTGCCAATAACCCGGTCTTCCATGAACGAACAAAGCACATTGAGATTGACTGTCACTTCATCCGTCAACATGTTACTGAGAAGATAACTCTGCCTCATGTCTCTTCGTTCAACCAGTTGGCAGACATCTTCACCAAAGCTCTTCCCAAACAGCGTCATCATGATCTAACTAGCAAATTGATGTTTTCTACTTTACCACATCAATTTGAGGGGGAGTGTAGAAGATAATAGGCCCAGCCCAAACAAAGGCCCATGTTCAAAGCCCACACGTGGGATATCTTCTCATAGGATAGGATTTAGTTCCTGATTTATCTCTTGCTATGTATAGGATTTAATTTATTCTTTCCATTCTTTTGTGATTCTAATTTGTATCTAATGTGTACTCTTTTACTTAATTAGAGCCTTGATTAAGGCATAACATCAATATAAATAGAACTGTCGATGCTCAATGGAGGCATGACATTCTCCCACTGTTCCTCTTCTTCTTCCTCTCTCTTCTTCACATAATATTACATGTCGATCATTAGGCATGTAGGGTCCCATGCACGATTCATGTTTATTTTCTTACACGTAATTTATGTTGAATTTAGTTCTTTCAACTTGTTGGAGAAATCAACATGGGCCCTACAATGAAGAAATTTGAGAAGAGAGGTCAAAGGAAAGTCTAATAAGCAAGCAAGGAAAGAGTCTAAGCATGCCTTGGACGTCCAACATGGGTCCCACACACCCCTATTGCATGCCAACATAGAAGCTTCCATTTGTACACAATTATTCCCGGATCTTTCAGGGGCAGCAACTTAAAATGGTCATAACTCTCAAACCGAGTGTCGGATCGGTGCAATTTAGCCACCGTTGGAAAGATCTTTTCGAGTAGATATCCGTGGAGCCCAAGATTGCATAAATCAGAGCTATATTGAGGGAGATTTGACCTCGGGAAGTTGTCTGATATAGTTTTAGACGGGAATTGCAAGAAATCTCAATATTTGGAAAGTTTCTTCCCTCTACATCATCATGTAATTTTTAGAGATATTCTTGGAATTATACAAGGAAGGTGTGTGCATCAAGAAACCTAATAAGGCAAGGACATCTCTCAAATTTAAAAGTCTTTCCAAAGAGAGAAGAGTAGCTTGGAGATGAAGAAAATAATCAAGGCAAAAGAAGAAACAAAAGCCCTATCAAGGAGGGGAATTCTTGGCAACAAAGGAACATCAAAAATTATAAAAAGGAGCCAACAAAGTGGCTGGGCATCCAAGGACTTTGGTGCATGATTTTTATGTAAAAATCTTGGAAGTGCTCTCTCCCTCTCCACTCCCATCCACCCTTTCTCTCTATAAGTCCATTTCTTTTTCTTCTCCATTCTAATTCTTTAGACATAGATTGAGAGATCATGTTGAGAGAATGATGAAGAGAGAAGAATCTTAATTTTTTGTACTTCAAGATAAAGGAATAAAGACACTACTTGGATTGATTATGCGTAGTCTTTATGTGTGCTAATTTTCTCATTCTGGTTCTTTTATGTGTTCTAATTGGAGACAATATTTCGCATGATTAGATCTAGATTTTTGAAAATAAAATAAAAGGACTAAAAGTTAAGGGACATCAAGTAATCACTTGCATTGTTTTTTTTTTTTTTTCCTACTCTGAGAAGAGAGGACTGCTTAATTGCATTGTCAATACTTGTAGGATTGTCTAGTTTCTAGATCTTTGGTACTACTTTTCCGCTTTTTCTTTTCCACCCCTTTTGTTTCATTTTAAAATTAATATTCTGATTTTTTTTATTTACAAATTCCAGATTTAAAAAAAAACCCAACTTGCATCTTATTTTATGTTTAGTAGAAACTTACTATTTTTGTTACTTGCAAAATCTATGGTTGGAAAGTGTCTTTGCACATACTTCATATTTAGAAATTGCATTAGAACAAAGTTTGTGTTGCTGAAATCACAAGATTATTAACTGATTAGAAAGACTAAATTCGGACCTAGTACGTGAATAGTGAAAAATCTTGTACAGTTTCAACAAAGTTGAACCAACTGTGTTGCAAAAGTGCGCGATTTAAAAACCAGGTAAACGTGAATGTTTTGGTCCGAAAAATAGCAAATTTAAAGTATGGTCATTGGACTTTGCAACCCCAGATTTCAGTCAAAAATAACCGGAACCGTGTCAACCAGAGGAACAAACAGGGATAGTTGGAAAGCCTGTGATCAGATTTCAGCAGCATAACTGATTCAACTAGGCATCTTTAGGAGATCATAACTTTTTCGTTTTAAGTCCTTTTTCCATTATTCTTTTTTTGTTGTGTTCATGCATCATCAGAGTATTGATTCCAGCCATTAGATTTAGGTTTATATCATCTTAAACTAGTTGTACAGTCCAGCAAAATTGGGCCTGTGAAAGAGTTTCCATACTTGGAATTTTTTACAGCATGCATCAGATTTGTAGAAACTTGCATAAAATTCCATTGTTAGCATTTAGGGAATTATAGATCATTCATATTTGCATAAAAAGTGATTTTGGTAATTAAGATCTAATTTAGGAAGTTTTGTTTTGATTTATTTTATATTAAATTGGTTGTTTTGATGAGTTTGTTACTTTTGCAGGTTATAGTTAGAATAGGGTTGAATGAACTAGGTTTCTTTACTTAGTTTAGGTTTTTTTTTATTTGGAAAGTTGTAATTTTTAATTTTCAGTTTTTAGGAATTTTCTTGTAATTTGATTAGTTTCTTTATTAGGTTAGATTTAGTTTCTAAATTAGGATAGGTTAAAGTTGGAAAGTTTCTTAAAAAACATTGCTCCCAATGGATCGACCTGGACTCACCAGATTATTAGTATAATTGCACCCTATACTTGGGGTCCGATCAATGGACTCTTGGTTCAAGATCCTAGTTCACCTTAGAGTTTTGGTATTTCAAACTTACTACATTACGTGGAGGTTCAAAACTTAGGTCACCTACACTTATGCATAGTCTCTTAGCTTGTCTTGCAACAGCAACTTTTCATTTTCAATATTTTCTTTCGTGCTTTAATGTGTGGGGGATTGTTGGTATCTTTGTGCATTAAAGCACATGCTTTTCACTTTTCTTTATTTAAGAGAGTCCCACATCGGTTGTGGAGAACTCTCTTAGAGTCATTTGTTATTGTTTACACTCATCACTATGGTGTAAGTCGGCAGAAAGCTTAGGCAGTGGTGACCACACACTTCCCACACACACATGCGCGCGTCGTTTGTCCGGCTGTGCTGTGCCGTGCGTGTGTTGAGTGGCGGCGGGCCGGCATGCGCGTGCATTATTTTTAGGTCTCAGTTGGGTTGGGTTTAAGCTGACCTAGATTTGACCCGGATCTACGAAACCCAATAACTGTTGGAGATAGCTTTTCCGCAGCTCTTTATGGCGGAATTATGGTCTTCTGTTGCTTCCATAACGCAGATACCCGTTGGTATCCATTGCGCAAGAGTAAATGCGCGAAAGTGTCCGTTACACACTCTTAATGGGCGTATCTGTTGGGAATTAACTCCCTAACGGATTTGTTCCCTGGAAAGCCCTATATAAGGATGTTCGGGTGAAGGCTTTTCCCATCTTAAGGATTCTCCAAAGGGAACAGGATCCCCTGTTTGGTCCAAACAGGGAAACCCTGTTTGAACCAATAAAGGGGTGCCACAACACAAGCATTTTTTTTTTTTTAAGTTGGAGGAGAGGAGATGTCATTGATATGACATCTCCCCCACATGTGGCACCCCCTAGGTGGTCCAAACAGGGGATCCTCTTCCTCTCCAAAGCTATCTCATCTCTCTTCAAGTTCTTTTTGAGTTCTTCAAGTTCCTTTTAAGAATTTTCTTTCAAGCTGCTGCAAGACTGTGATTTTGGGGATTCGAGATTCTCATCCATTCGAGTGCACGAGTGGTGGAGATCATCCAATCAGGAAGCCGACTTATCGTGGGGAAGACGTCTGGAAATCCATATGCACCTGTGCGGGGGCGAAATCTGCCTAAAGAAAGCACTCCAAAGACGCGTGATTCGGCCACCATATTGTTCGGTCATTTCTTTCCTTTCCTCATTTATTTTTAATTTTTGGTTAATTTACAATTTCCGCGGAAAAAAAATTCCCAACATGGCGCACCTCCAAATGCAACCTAAGCAAGTTCTAGCCAATGCACACATTCATGGGAGATTGTTAAGTTTTCGCATTCTAGCAAACATTTTTCTCACCTGCATTCCTTCCATACCACTGATTCCAACTCCAATATCTACTGATTGGATCATTCCAACATCATTGGCTCCATCACCAATTGCCAAAGTAATCTTACCACTAGAATCTTTTACCAATCTTGTAATCTGCAATGTGTGAAACAAGTTATGATTAAAACATGAATACAAGCAAAGAGACCAAATTTTGAATGAAAAGAAGCATGTCTTATAAAATGTCGACTTGCATAGTGTATCCTCTATATGGGTATTGATTATGATTACCAAAAATACAGACAAATATACATAGATAGGAACACAGACAGTATAGAACAGTGGATTCTTTGAAATGAATATAGTATGTACATCTGATGCCCAGAGATGGAAACAGAAACGGGGAAAGGACACGAGTCCAACATTTCTTGAGAAGTACATGGAATTACCAAAGCCTTTTGTTTTGGAGACACATGGCAGCATATAACAGAAGCGCAATTTACCGCCAAGCGTAAGAACTGGCATTTCACATCACTTTGCAGAGCTAATTCAAGAACTTTTCCATCAACTACCAAAGCAAAAGGTTTATCCCTGTTGCCATCCTCACAAGTGGCTTGGTAAGCAGTTTCAATTTGAAACAAAATATCTTCCTTTGAAGCCTGTACTAAAAACATTGCTATGATTATTAACTCCTTCGGTCGTAAATAATTTTACATAAAGTGATTATTAGAGAAAAAATGTGCACCTTCTCATGTTTGTTACTTTCTTCTGCATTGGACAAGCTTAGATGGAACTGTTGCATATCATATCGGAGTAAACTGCATGCAAATCTGCAATTAAGAAGGAAAAGAAAACGAAAAAAAAAAAAGGCTCAGTAACAATGGTCAACCATAATACTTAAGGCCTCTTGTGGATGTAATCCTGAATTTCACTCAATGTAATCCTGAATTTCACTCAATGGAAATTTTGGAAGGATAATAGGTTTTTATTTTATTTATTTATTTTTGCCGTGCTTTTGAAGCCAGTACACAAAATTTAAGCATTTTTGGTAGGATTCAGTGGTTTTTCCCAGGGTTACTAGGGCTACCTGGATCATTTGATCGTAATTTGCAACTCTAGGTTTGCGGGTGGCATTTCACTTCATGTTAGTGATCTTGGCTTGCTGGGGCATGGGATGAGATTATTCATATTTGTGGATCACTCAACAATTATTTTTACTTTACGAGGTCGTAATCCTCTAAATTTACAATTTCAAGGCCTAAGTTTCCAACTCCAGATTCTAATTCAATTTGGAATTGGATATTAGAATATGAAATTCGGGTTAAATTTTAAGTGAACAAAGATTTCAACCCATTCATCAAGAAATAGACCCAAAGAGAACTGACTCATGATTTGGATCACTGGGACTCGGATTGCAGTTCAAAGGTTGATGTGGCAATCTAGGTAGCACCAGTTCTTGCTTTCCTGCAGAAACCGGTATCTATAAAGAACAATTTCACCAGTAATGGTGCTTCCAATTTCTGCATCACTTCAAGTAAATAGCGGGCCTAGAACTAAGAATTACCTCAACTCTGTTTGGACTTTGGACAATCTGTTGTTTGAAAGACATAGCAGCTAGCTGACCTTCTAGAAAAAAGATCATTCTGATCCATTGAATCAACTATTAGAACCCCTTGTTCTCTAAAAGCTTGAGCTTTTGGTATTTCTAGTTATTAACATGGCATCAGAACCGGAGGTCATGTGTTCGAATCGCTGGGGACGTGTTCCTGTCCCCATAATCCCGTATGGTCGTTTGATGTGTTTTGTCTACGTATGGAGCCCCACGGGAGAGGGGGGCTGTCAAGACCCTTTGATATACAATATTTTGTCATTTACTAATAGCTCAAGCTTTTGTTGTTTCTGGTTATTAACATCAACCATCATATAATTGCGCATATTTTAAATGCACCAAAAGATAAATGTAAAACTCAATCATCAATTTTGCAGCCTTCTTGGCTTTTGTTGGCTTCCAGACATTTTTGGACGTATGAAATTTCCTTCAGATTGTTGGAATTTTAGTAGTAAGAAAATGAAAACCAAGAGAAGATTTTTTTTTTTTCTGTTCTCAGTTCTCACAATGGCAGGAACCCTAACACGGAAAAGAATTCATTAAACTTGAATATGGCAAAATTTGTAGCTGTTTAGCCCCAAATAGGTGAGTTTATACCAAGTCCAAGCAGTGTGAGTTGTCAAATACAAGATGGCTCAGGCCCACTTGGGCCCAATATGGTGACATCCAATCTCGTTGGATTTGGTCAAATATTGCACAGATTTCTTTCCTTCCTTAATGTGATTGTAATTAGATTTGGTCTATTACTCTTTCTTTAATTAGATTGTAAATAGATTAGCTGATTTGTAGCCTGATTTGTAGCCTTTGATAAGGCATCTGTATTCTATAAAATGGGAGAGAATCTCCAATGAAAAACACACAAAATTATAGATCAAAATCTCTGTTTCATGCTACGATTGTTATGGTATCAGAGCAAGTCTTGTAAAGGCTACCATTGTTCATCTTTTGAAGAGCCACAAGGACTCTATCAGAGATAAATCCTTCTCTCTGTCGTGCAGCAAACAGATCAAGGATCTGTCCTCAGAGATCTGGTTCCAGGAAAGCCAGATCTTCAACATCTTGAAATCTGATCATTGTGGCCCACTTGTGATCAGCCCTACTGCTCTTGGGAGACATAATCTTGTGTTTCAGAAGCACACAGATCAAGGATCTGTAATCTTGGCATCAACCAGATCAGGGATCTGTGATTTTTGTAAGCAGCAGGACTTCTGTCACGATATGATCGACAGTGGCCCACCTGTGATCATCATGGGATATTCAGGAAACTCTACAGCAATGGTCGACCATCTCTTCTGAGATTTTTGGTGATTTTTTCAGAATTTTTTCAGGATCAGAGGTAGGCTTTTGGACCCCACTTGTGATTTTTCCAGTTTTATCAGATTGTTTTGATCACAGTCGTACAAAATCTTGGATCGTGGATGGATTTGTGTGAAACTTATATTGCTGGAAAGACATTTTGATAATGCTTACATATAGTTGATTAGATTCTCCTTTTGATCAAACAGTGGGCCCCACGCAGGGATTCTACAGCAAATTTTATGGTCGTCTGGACCATTTTTCTGTGTTTTTTTTGTCACAGACTCCTGTCTGTTGGTCTGATCTCTTGGATTTGGTTTTCTGTTACTACTTCTCTTTGTTTTGGTTCTAAATGGAGAAATCTGAGGTAAACTTGATTAGATTTGATGGTAAAAACTATCCAGCATGGGCTTTTCAATTTCAATTATATCTTGAGGCCAAAGAATTATGGGGATTTGTTTCTGGTTCTGATCCAAAGCCAACAGAAGATGATAAAAAGATTTTTACTTGGAATACAAAAGATGCAAAAATTAAAACATGGATTCTTGGGGCTGTGGAACCTCATCTGATTCTAAATCTCAAACCCTACACAACCTCCAAGGAGATGTGGGGTTATTTACAGACAGTTTATCATCAAGATAATTCTGCACGACAATTTCAACTTGAGTGTGAAATTGCAGAATACAGTCAAGGCACCTTGACCATTCAAGACTACTATTCTGGTTTCCGCAATCTGTGGGGTGAATATGATGGGATTAAATATGCTTCTATGCCAAGCAATATTCTTAAAACTATACAAGAACTTCAAGCCTCAAGTCACAGGGACCAGTTTTTGATGAAATTGCGTCCCGAGTATGAGATTGTAACATCATCTTTGCTGAGCCGAAGCCCATTACCATCCTTGGATGTTTGTTTGAATGAGTTGTTGCGAGAAGAACAACGCATTCGCACAAAAGCCCATCTGGAACAAAAGCACACTGAAACCTATCCTATTGCATACTCTGCTAAAGGAAACACTCAGTCTCTTCAGATCTCACAGTCTTCTCCGACTCCTCAGACTCGTGATATGAGCAAAGTCCAATGCTACTCTTGCAAAAAATATGGACACCTTGCAACTCAATGCAACCAGAAGTTCTGTAATTACTGCAAGAAGAATGGACATATAATTACTGAATGTCGCCGCCGTCCACAAACTCGGACTCCCAATGCTTATGCTGCCCAGGTAGACTATTTTCCTGCTGACACTGCATCCACATCTGTGCCTGCACAGCCTGGTTCGTCTTCCCCTACTCTCACTCCCGAATTGGTCCAACAAATGATCGTCAATGTTTTTTCTGCACTTGGCCTCACAGGTAAATCAAAAACTCCTTCTTCCATTTGGTATCTTGATTCCGGAGCATCAAATCACCTGACTCATTCCAGTGCACAACTCTCTAGTTTGACAAAATATACTGGCAATGCTCATGTTCAAACAGCCGATGGCGGACATCTTCCTATCACTGCCATTGGAAATATTTCCAGAATCTTGCCCTTAAAGAATGTTTATCATTGTCCCAATTTAATTTCAAACCTTCTTTCCGTTGGACAACTTGTTGAAAACAACTATAATGTTTCTTTTTATTCCTCCGGTTGTGTTGTGCAGGACCAGATGTCAGGGAGGGAGATCGCGAGGGGGCCTAAAAATGGACGCTTATTTTCTCTTGATCTATCTACTCCGATTGGAAAGAATTCAGCAAATGATTTTTGCTTTTCAGCTCAAAATAATTGTCAATTGTGGCAAAGTAGGCTTGGACATCCTAATTTTAAAACCATGTCTCACATGGTTAATTCTGGATTGTTAAACTCAATAGGATTTTCTAAGTTTGTTTCTTTTGATTGTGCCACATGTAAGATGGGAAAAAGTAAAACTCTTCCTTTTTCTGTCTCCACTTCTACTAGCATTCATTGTTTTGATTTAGTTCATAGTGATGTTTGGGGTATTGCTCCTCATTTGTCTCATGCTCATTATAAATATTTTGTGACATTCATTGATGATTATAGTAGATTTACATGGGTCTATTTTTTGCATTCTAAAGCTAAGGTCTTTAATGTTTTCAAAATGTTTTTAGCATATGTTGAGAATCAATTTTCCACTTGCATTAAAATTTTACGTTCTGATTCGGGAGGTGAATATGTGTCTACAGAGTTTCAAACTTTTTTACAACAAAAAGGAATACTTTCTCAAAAATCTTGTCCTTATACCCCTCAGCAAAATGGGGTCGCTAAAAGGAAGAATAGACATCTCCTTGATGTCACTCGCTCTCTTCTTATTGAATCCTCTGTTCCTCCACGGTTTTGGACAGAAGCTCTTAGCACTACTGTCCACCTGATAAATCGATTACCTTCCTTTTCTTTAGAAAATGAGAGTCTTTTTTCTCGATTATACAAAACTACACCGTCTTATGATGATCTGCATGTTTTTGGATCGGTGTGTTTTGTACATTTACCTCCTTCTGAGCGTAACAAACTTACTGCCCAATCTGCTAAATGCGCATTTCTAGGATATGCTAGTCACCAAAAGGGGTTTCTGTGTTATGATCCTCAAATAAGGCGCATTCGTACCTCCCGTAATGTTGTTTTTTTTTTAAATCAATATTTTTTCCAACAATATCTTGAGTCTGTTGAATCCCCATCTGTTGTTTCCTTACCTGGTTTTTCGGACAAAACTCCATTTGTGAAATTTGATCCTAAATTCGTGTATCATAGGCGGAGTAATGCAGCAAACACAGATAGTCCCCCTAACGATCGCCCAACTACATCTGGTCCAACTGGAGACCCTCCCTTGCGTCGATCATCTCGGATTTCAGTACCTCCAACTCGGTATGGGTTTACCCACACTTCCTTGATGGCCACCATGTCTTCTACATCTATTCCGAACTCTTACTCTCAGGCTGTGCAGCATGAGTGTTGGAACAAAGCTATGCAGGATGAATTGGATGCTCTTGCGCAAGTGGTTCCGTGTCCTCCTTCAGTTAAGCCAATTGGTTGCAAATGGATATATTCTATCAAGCTTAAACCTGATGGAACTCTGGATAGGTACAAGGCCCGTCTTGTCGCTATGGGTAATCGGCAGGAATATGGTATTGATTATGAGGAGACTTTTGCTCCTGTAGCAAAGATGACCACTGTTCGGACTATTCTTGCCATCGCAGCATCCCAATCCTGGCATCTCTACCAGATGGATGTCAAGAACGCCTTTCTTCATGGCAATCTTAAAGAAGATGTCTATATGCGCATTCCTCAGGGAGTATCATCTATCATCACCGGCGCTGTTGCCAAACTACGGCGTTCTCTTTATAGCCTCAAACAAGCCCCCAGGGCATGGTTTGAAAAATTCCACAATGCTCTTCAGCACTTGGGGTTTCATCCTAGTCCATATGATCCATCCATGTTTCTTCATCATACTTCTACGGGGATTACTATTCTTCTTGTTTATGTGGATGACAACATCATTACAGGTACCGATGCAGATATGATTCACCAACTTCAGGCTTCTCTTCATGAATCTTTCCACATGAAAGATCTTGGTCCTCTGCACTATTTTCTGGGTATTGAAGTTCATCAATCTGCAAAAGGCATTGTACTTCATCAACATAATTATGCTCTTGAATTAATTGAAATGGCTGGACTTCAAGGATCCGCTCCCGTCGATACTCCAGTCGAAGTCAATGTTAAACTTCAGCAAGACAGTGGGGATCCTCTCTCTGATCCTACACTTTATCGTCGCCTCGTTGGCAGCTTGATCTACTTGACGATAACTCGTCCTGACATCTCTTATGCAGTCAATTTAGTCAGTCAGTTCATGACTGATCCTCGACATCTTCATTTGGCTGCAGTCCGCCGTATTATTAAATACCTAATTCGGACACCAACCCGTGGATTATTCTATCCGGCCAACAATTCCCTGACACTCAAAGCATACTCAGATGCTGATTGGGCCGGTTGTCCGGATACTCGTCGCTCTACCACCGGATGGTGCATGTATCTAGGAGATAGCTTGATTTCGTGGAAATGTAAGAAATAAGATAAGGTCTCAAAATCTTCCACTGAAGCTAAGTATCGTGCCATGTCTGCTGCTTGTTCAGAAATTCTCTGGCTTCGCGGGTTGCTTTCTGCTCTCGGATTTCCTGCTGATAGTGGCACTCCTCTCTATGCAGACAATACTAGTGCAATTCGTATTACTGCCAATCCAGTTTTCCACGAACGCACTAAACACATCGAGATTGATTGCCATTTTATCCGCGATGAATACAAGCGTGATGTCATTAGCCTTCCTCACATCTCTTCTGAACTTCAAACTGCCGATATCCTCACAAAGGGACTTCCGCGGCCTCGCCATCAGTTCTTGGTTAGCAAATTGATGCTTGTGGATTCCCCAGCATCAATTTGAGGGGGGTGTCAAATACAAGATGGCTCAGGCCCACTTGGGCCCAATATGGTGACATCCAATCTCGTTGGATTTGGTCAAATATTGCACAGATTTCTTTCCTTCCTTAATGTGATTGTAATTAGATTTGGTCTATTACTCTTTCTTTAATTAGATTGTAAATAGATTAGCTGATTTGTAGCCTGATTTGTAGCCTTTGATAAGGCATCTGTATTCTATAAAATGGGAGAGAATCTCCAATGAAAAACACACAAAATTATAGATCAAAATCTCTGTTTCATGCTACGATTGTTATGAGTTTCTAAAAAATGTGAACATTTTATAAATTTCGCTAAAGTGGTCAAGCCAGTAGAAATTTGTCGTATGTTCAAGTGAATAATTAAGTAATTGTATTTCTCACCCAATATTAACAGCTGTCTCCTTTTTATCTCCAGTAAGTAACCATATCTTCAGGCCTGCTTGAGAAAGTTTATCGATGCATTCAGGAACCTGAATGAAAATTAAAATTCAATAAATTAGAAGATCAACATTCACTGGAAGGAACAAAGTATTCAAAAAGGGAAAAGACTAACTCCTTTCTGCAGCTTGTCTTCAACTGCAGCAGCTCCTAAAAGAATCATATCTTTCTCAATCATTTCAGATGCAGCCTCTAGTAACTCCTTTCTCTCTCTGGACCAATGGTAGTCTTAGCTTTTGTAAATATCGAATTCCAATTTTCATATTCAGCTGCTCCAAGTGTTCGATATGCGAGTGCCAAAGTCCGCAGACCGTCCTCTGAATAATTTGACAGATGTGCACTTGTTGCCTGTTGATACATTTTACCATCATCCTCAAGCCTATCAAAGATGATGCTGGAAAGAAAAGCAAGCAAACAAAAAGTCGATAGTGTTATGGTAGGGATTTGATTTTGACTTTGAGCAAAATTATATTTAATCTCTTGTACTAACAAAGCTATCCCAACAGGAATGCAATCGATTAGGCAATTTGAGCTTCTTTGACATATAGATACAATCTAGAAAATGAAAAAAAAACGAGAGAGAATGGACAAAGACGAGATCATAAGATAAACATCCTATGTGTCAACACCATCCATGGTAGCAATGAAGAATAACATGCAGGAATTCCTCATGACTGCGAATTTCTTTTTCCATGGTGCCGCAGATGAGCAGCTTTGACCCATTCCACACTTTGTTTATATTGGTAAAAGAGAGAACTTTTAATAGTCCATATTTCCCAAAGAAGTTTTATAGCCCATGAGAACAACACCAGAGCTCATTATAGGTTGCGGTTTAAAAAAATTATATCAACAGTACTACAAGAATCATCAGGACAATTGGTACAAACTAGAGCATAGCCTCCTGGAATCAATTCAGTCACTAGGATTTTACCATTAATTTTGGTCTGAAATTTGAATGATTAGGCACCAAAACAGAAAAATTAGTTTAGAGGGAAAGATCAAACGACAAGAGTAAAAACCTGTCAGCACCTTTGCATAGAAGAAAAATTTTCCCCTGTTCATCACTTAATATTACAGACACCCGCTTGCGAGAACTACTAAATTCAAGTAGATTTAGAAGTTTGTATTCCCCGCAAATGGTATGAGGAATCAATGAATGTTTATAAGTAGCAAACCCCTAATTCTAGTCAGATCCAATATTTGGAAAAATGGACGGTTATTTTTCCTATAATCTTTTAATGGGTGCATGTTGGAAATCTAATTAGGTAGGCTTAAATCTGACATCTTCTCAACTTCATTATTACCAATGAGAGTTGGTCCCTATTAGCTGAGTCGGTTAGGGACATGGCTGTGTGTGTTAGAGGTAAAAAAATCCTTTCCTATCAAAGAATCTAAACTGATTGCAGTTCAGGCTGCATTCAGTTTCACTGGAAAGCAGTCTTCAGAATACAATTTTTTTTTTTTTTTAATCTTGAAGTTTTACCTCTCTACCTCCACCCCAGAAGAAGGATCGAGCTCCCTAAGCACCATGACTGATTGAGTTCTTTTGCAAAATTGGAATCCAAACTCTTGCGAAGCAATCAGAAAAGCCACTTCTTCAGGTGACTCTGCCTCATATCTTAATTTTCCTTTATTATCATCTTCAACAGGTATGCCAGTGTGACATAAGGCCAAGACCCGAAAGAACATTGCAATATCAGAAGATTGGGGCTTTTTTATCCAACTCTTATTCAAGAGGCAGCCATCCTTAAAGTTGAAACCCTTAATTATGGAATTTTGTCCCAGATGAGAAAGTTTCTTGCTATTGTTGCTCAGGTTCTCAATATCTTCTTCATCTGGCGTTACTTTTAGATTTCTGAAACTAAGTTCAGCAACTGAGAAGTCAAATGTATCAAGACTTTGGCTTATAGAATTGGATTCATCAACGCTAAAAAGATTTTTTTCTAGATTGGCATCCATTCGTTGGGATGCAGCAATATCGACTTCAGTTACTTCACCTCCATATGAGGCCCCTGCAATTGAGCACTTTCTAAACTCCATCTGATTGCATGTAAGTGTACCAGTTTTATCTGACAGAATCATCTCAACCTGGCCAAGTTCTTCATTTAAATTTGAAGTTCTTGCCATGGCTGAGTTGGCTGTTTCTTCATCATGCAGTTTTATGTCACTATTAATGAGCATTGCTTGCAACACCTTTACAACTTCAATGGAGACATAGAGAGAAATCGGAATCAAATAGCCATACAGTATAAGAGCCCTTACAAACTGTAGTACACCAGACCACTCAGGCCTCTTTGGATCAAAAAAGCGATCTTTGCCATCAGGTTGAGAATCTTTGCCATTGGGTAGAGGATCTTTGCCATTAGGTTGAAGATACCACCAATTTAACATTTGGAATTTAGTATACGCATAAGATCCAACAGCACTGATAAGTGAAATCAAGGTGAGCATTGTAAAGAGAACATAGATGACAAGGTCCATCTTTCTCTCAATGCTGCTTCGTTTAGAGGGCGATCTAGTGGAATTTTTTACTACTTTTGTGTCTGGACCACTAAAAATGACCACGCCATAAATGTATTCAGTATTCCGGAGCTTTGAGTCTTTGAGAAGGACCTGTGCAGGGCTCAAAGCATAGATTTGATCTTCAAACTTGAAATTCCCAATGAAGGAGTAGAGGTTAGGATTGGGATCTTCACAGCGGATTGTAGCTTTGAAGCTACTGAATTCCACATCATGGTCCAAGCTGAGTGTTGCATCCAAGCACCTTTTAAGTTTCAAATTGGTTTCTCCATCCAGGTTCATAGTCTCAACATAACAGAGCCCATCATCATAGCTTGAAGACTAAGAAGGATGTCACTGGGGAAGTATTCGTTTTTCTCAACTTTGACAATGTCTCCAACATGAAGTGACTTCCATGTTTTCTCTTTGAAATTTCCATTTCCAATGTGAACCTTAACAGTTCGAGAGTTTACTTTCAAATCCTGCAATCAAAGTGTTCAAAAGTTTACTAAGAGGACTGATTACATACATATGACCTTATCATTCGTATGATAAAGTTGAGAAAATCCATAAATGGATCCACCAACAGAGGCAACAAATCCTTGGATTGAAATCTACACATTATAGAGTTTATTATCTAAGTTCTTGATGCACAAACAGCACGTGAGGATATCAAATACAGATCTCTAAAGGGAGATTTTCCAGACAACTGATAGTTGAAGGAACACAAAGAATGCAATAAAATGGGAAAAGAGAAGTCCTATTATCCATGGCAATTGTCTTTTATCATGAAGAGATTCACAATTGGAGTATGTCAATGTCTTTTAAAGGTTAACTTGACATTGTATTTTGTTTTAAATGCGGTTCAATGCTTTTCCAAACACTCAGTAAATCTCTTATGCTGTATAGATTTATCTCCTTGCACTTTACGGAATTTGTAAATTTTCCCATATCAATGACATGATTCATATTATTGACCAGAAAACAGTGAAATATTTCATATCCACTGTGGCTTCATTGCACTAAAACAATATGTTTTTTCTCCATAGGAAATTACCTGCAAGAATCTATGCCAGTCCTCCACAGCCTCCTCAGCCATGCTAATCCCCACAACAAACACCAAGGGAGCAATAGCAGTCATGTGAGGAACTGGAGACAATGAAGTGAGGGACAATGCTGCAACCAAAAGAAAATAAAGATTCGCAACTCTGCGGAACTGCTCAAAAAGAGCTTTCGGGAGGAAGGTTGCGGGATTGTACTTGGTCGTGGAGACAGAATTGTTCGGATATCTGAAAAGGCCTTTCCTATGGAAGTGAGATTGGTTACAGAAAACTACCCGAGAAAAGCCTGGCCCCCCATACTGATGAGTGGAAGCATCTGGAACAAGGCCTGGTCAGAAACATGAAAATGAATAAAGCTTGCTCCATCGGACATTACCCTTACTTCTCCCTGACATCCGTGGCATTGTCAAAGTCTATGGAACATCGGAA
The DNA here is from genome assembly GCA_038049695.1 of Cinnamomum chago. Lineage (NCBI taxonomy): Eukaryota > Viridiplantae > Streptophyta > Magnoliopsida > Laurales > Lauraceae > Cinnamomum > Cinnamomum chago. The sequence goes on from CP142457.1 coordinate 30,342,198, forward strand.
ACCTTCACACTGACAAAACTAGAGCTCTTTGAAACTGTAGAGCCCCCAAGATTTTAAATTTGGATATCTGCACTAATTCAGTGTCTAAAAGAATCAATCTAGTTCTTCCATGAAACTGTCCACAAGAGCAAGCAGTAAAAGGAAAACGTATACTGGAACCACAGAAATACTTATGAGAAGTCCCCTTCCATCATTCAGAACTTAACACTGAAAGCTCTCAACAAAAGCTAATTATTGATTTCACGAAAACATAAGTTGAAGAAACCTCACAATTTGAGGAATCTCTGAACTCTCTCAGCATTGAATGTGTAACACAAAACAAACACATAACTGTCCAAGCAGCCTCCTTTAGAAAATCTTCAGTCATCCCTCCCTTCCTCCCTGCCTAACTCCCTCCCTCCCTAAAAGAGGAACTTCCAATGCTGAGATTTTGTCTTGACAAGGCCAAGCAGGCCTTTGATTGTCATGTATATAATACAAAAAACAAATAAATGAACATACTTTCATCTGACCCAATAAGAAATGAGAAATTAAACCTAAACTTGGAAAGATCCGATGTTGCCAAGAGGTATATTGATAATATATAAACCCAGTTCTCCACACACCGATTAACATTGCCCACCACCAAAGAAATTCCCAACCTACCCTCCAAAGCGTCCATTTCTCCGAAACCAGGACCAATCCCTTCAAACGGACGAACGGATTAAAACCCATCAACAGTTTCAATGACATTAAACTAATAAACAAGACCCTATTCTCCTAAATACAGATTCACATTGCCCACCACCTAAGAAATTATATTCTACCTCCAAAGAATACAATTTTCTTGAAACCACTCCCTATTGTGTCCAACAAAATTTAGGATAAAAATTCTTCACCAGTTTCAATGATGATAGAAAATATATATATATATATATATATATATATATATATATATATAACACCCAATTCTCCTTGTATAAATTCACCTCGCAACCACCTATGAAATTCTCAAACAACCCTTCAAATCTCCCCATTTTCCATGATCCAATCACTTCAAAAGGACAGAATAGATTAAAAATTAAAATTCTTTACTTGTTTCAGTCATAATAATCACAATAAACAAAACCCGACTCCTTGTACAAATCCGCATTGCCACTTCCCAACCGGCCCTCCAAAACCGTCCAAATACATGACATTGCAGTACCATTAGTTTAAACAAACAGCGTAAAAGATAATAAAAAAATAAACCCAATTCTATTCATACAAATTCACACTGCCCCCCACATAAGAAATTCCCAGTCTAATCTCTCATCGCCTCAAACAAACAAATGGAATAACACCTATCACCAGTTTCAGTGATAATAATATATAAATTGCAACTGGGTTTAGAATTGTCAATGTAAAACGCGGAAATCCAGTCAAACCGGCTTCAACAGCAATAGAATCGGTTTTGAAGTAAAGAAATTGAGAAAGAGGGTGCTGCCGGCAATGCAATTTGGAGAAGAGATACACAAGAAAAGATAATAGTGATGAAGGAAACGGACTATTCGAGGCATCCATCTGCTTAAATCAAAGCCCCTAGCGGATTAATGTGAATGGAAAATGATGTGTCCTCTGTCCGCTCTCCTCTTTCTTTTGCAGGAGCTCTGATTCCCAAGCCGGCAGCAGTACGGACCGCATGCAATTGCTATTTTCTCTCTCACCATTCTCCAGCTTGAGAGTGAAATACCTGTATCTCTATGCCCCCACAGAGGATGAGGTGGTCAGTGGGAGGGGTATCAGGTGGCAATGGGTCGAATCGGATCAGGTCAGTTTGGGGGTTAACATGTGGAGATTAAATCCAATATCAGCCTATTTATTATTCAGTTGAAAATTTCAATATGAATTGAACTTGAGAAGTTTAAGACTCTTAAATCAATAATTGTAAAAATAAAAACCTCAATCAAACCCACTTGGATACATTCCAATCATGAGTCCAATCAATTAATGTGATTGAGATTATAATCTCATAAGATATAAAGCCAGGAATTTACACTTACTTAGAGTGATATTTGGTCCAGCATAAATGCACAGGTGGATTGTGATCTTGAATGGCTTGGGTTTTAAATTTGGGCTTGGAGATAAATTTATAGGGCTTGGTTAATGGATCTGGATTATTAATTAAGAGGGGATTTGTCTGGCCCAAAGGGCTGGGACACCCTCCCATTTAAAAAAAAAAAAAAGATCATAATTAAGAGATCTTTTGATCAAAAAATCTTTATCCTTGACGGACACCTCATTTTGGCACCCTTACATACAATCTCAATTAATATATACTATAGAGGTAGGATTCGATTTTGAAATTGAACTCTAATTTCGCAATTGATTGCAAAATTAAAGTTTAATTTCGATTTCAATTTTAATTTAAGTAGAGATTTAAGAGAAGTTTTTTATTTTAGTCATCTAAATATAGAATCCTAGTGCACATTCAAAAACACATCAATCTACAAACTTTAGAGTGGATCTCACCAAACCTTATTCTTCTAATCTTATCTTAATCACGTAATGATCTACTCATTGTGAGTTCCCTGGTGGTGTACGGGTGTACGGACTTTAAAATCTGATGTTTGGATTTCAAATTACAAATGTTATAACATCGAAGCGCATGGGACCCCCAAAAAAGCGAAATTCTCATCGGCTCACCACGGTCTCTTAAATCAATTAGGATTTTATATCTATCTTACCCAACTAGATTCAAAGAGTGTTGCTACCAATACACTGCATTTTGCTCTCCACGCACTGCAATAGATTGTGACTAAAATGCCCACTTGTAAATTTACCAAAATGTGTGAACTTCAGCCCTCCCACACTACTTGAAATGCTATCTACACACTACATATTTTCCCTCCACTTGAGACGTCTGAACGTGGAGCGTTAAGGGTTTCACTCCTCCTCTCCACTTCCTTCCATTCACTCCTCTGCATCATGAAATGAAGTTCTACTTCTTCCCGCATTTTACTGATCTTTACTTCCTCCCTCTTTCATCTTCTCTCTCGGTTTGAATCCTCACTTCATTCTCAATTGACTGCACCTCATTAATCTTGATTTCATTCAAAGTTGAAACTCAATTTGCTAGCATTCTTAATCAATGGACGAGCAAAAGGACAAGCAGAAGATGTCTCCCGATCATTCTAGGAGCGTCGAGGTAAGCATATTCATCGCAAGCTTTGTAAATCGGCAGAGACGAATTGCTCGGCCCTGCATGTCCGACCGAATGTCCTCTACGCGGCCTTTCAGGGCCGAACAGAGGTATTTTTCACGGCCCTGAAAGGCCGAACATAGGTACTTTTCGCGGCACTACAGTGCCAAGAATAAGCAAAATATGCGGACATGCATGGCTGAAAGTGAGGACATTTTGCGGACATGCAGGGCCGAACAACTTAATTTTGTCCGGATATTCAGAGCCGTGCAGTTGTGTCATTTACGTATTCTAACAAAATTGGTTCTATAGCAGTTTCATGCGCCTACTGAATGCAGCAAGGTTGGCTCGGAATGTGTGGTCGACTATAGTAATGAGTTTATCACCGAAGAGGTAATTAATCGAGATGAATCATTCGATAGTTAAATTGATGTAGTCACTTTGTTCAATATGATTTTTTTTTGTTATACGCAGATATTCACAAGTCGAGAATCCCTAATTAACTGGGCTCGTGATGTTGGGAGGAGAAATGGTTTCATTGTTGTGATTAAGACATCAGCAGCGCCCAAAAGGAGAAATAAAAAACCAAGGCTGACCCTTGGGTGTGAGAGGAGTGGGTCTTATAGAGACACGAGGATTACTAAAGACGGGACTGGTGGGAAGAAATTGAAGCAGACTGGTTCGAAAAAATACGGATGCCCATTCACGTTACAAGGTAAAGTGGTTGGCTCAAATGAGGAATGGATGTTGCATGTAGTGTGTGGTGTGCATAATCATCCAGCTGCAGACTTTCTGGAAGGGCACTCATTTGCAGGGAGATTAACAAAGGATGAAACTTCAGTGCTGGTGGACATGTCCAAGAATATGGTTCGGCCAAAGGATATCTTGGTGACACTGAAACATAGAAATGAGTTAAATGTAAGCACAATGAAGACCATTTACAATGCACATCAAAGGCATAAAGTTGCGGAGAGGGCTGGACGAAATCAGATGCAGCAACTGTTGAAATTATTGGCGGAGCATGGTTACATTGAGTGGCATAGGAAATGTCCTACAACAGATACTGTCATTGACTTGTTCTTCACACACCCTACCAGCGTAGACCTCTTGCGTGCATTTCCTCATGTGTTGATAATGGACTGCACCTACAAGACCAATCGGTATCGAATGCCCTTATTGGAGATTGTTGGGGTTACATCCACAGAGAAGACTTTTTCGGTATGCATTGTATATCTCCAGAATGAACGTGAAGATTGCTACTCATGGGCATTGGGTATTTTGCGCAAAGTTATTGACGAGGGTGTTCTTCCTAGCGTTATCGTCACTGACAGAGAGATGACTTTAATGAACGCCATATCTATTGTTTTCCCCGGGGCCAAACATCTTTTATGTAGATGGCATATCAACAGAAATATCTTGGCTAAATGCAAGAAGTTGTTTGAGACGAAGGAAAAGTGGGACCGGTTTATAATGAGCTGGAACATGTTGGTCTCTTCATCCACAGAGGAACATTACAATCTGCAATTCAACTTATTTCTAAAGGAGTTCATTACCTATCCTGCAGCACTTCAGTATGTTAGAGTGTCTTGGTTAGATGCGTACAAGGATAGATTTGTGGCTGCCTGGACAGACAAGGTCATGCATCTTGGGAACACTACTACAAACAGGGTGGAGAGTTCACATGCACAGCTGAAGCGGCAGCTTGGATCAAGTCAGGAGACTTTTGAAGACTCATGGATGAAGATACACAACCTATTGCTGCTGCAACATACAGATATAAAAGCATCATTTGAAAAAAGTAAGACGGTTGTCCAACACAATTTCAAGCCTTCTGAATTCAAAGAACTTCGTGGGAACATTTCTATATGTGCATTAGAGAAAATCTTGGCCGAGACGAAACGAGCATCATCCGTCGGTATTGATAGAGATGCTTGTGGCTGTGTACTTCGACAGACACATGGCCTACCTTGTGCTCATGAAATTGTAGAATACATAAGTGTTGGTCGCCCTATTCCTTTAGATTGCACGCATATGCATTGGCGCAAGCTTGACTTACTACATACCGCTTATGACCAGAACTCCAGTGTCAATTTGGATTGCATGCCAGAGATAGATTTAATTGTCGAACAGTTCAGGGGCTATGATTCGAGAAAGAAGTTGCAGATCTTGGATAAGCTTAAGGAGCTTGCAAAGCCTGAGACGACCTCACTGATCGAGCCAGATTCGAAAACTAAATGTCGGGGGCGCCCCAAATTGAAATTGCACAACTCTACTAAACGTGAACCCTCTTCCTTTGAATATGCCGAATCAGCTCAGGATAGTTACTCTCCTGTCTTAAAGATGGAAGAGACTATTGTCAGCAGTGGGGCCTCTTTTGTGCCCGTGAAGAAGCTGATTCCTAAGCAAAAGGTCATCCGCACCCGAGATTTGAAGCCAACCACTTATATTAACACACTCCCAGATGGTTTAAGGTCTTATATTCATCATGTAAAAGATGTCAATGCGGATGGCAATTGTGGCTTTAGAGCCATTGCAGGGTTGATGGGACTTGGTGAGGATTCGTGGCAACAGGTACGGAAAGATCTTTCTAGAGAATTGGTGACTCATGCAGAACACTATAGACAACTATATGGATCACACCAAAGGGTTGATGAACTTCTCAATATCATATCGTACCAAGGGGATTGCCCTCCATATGATCGATGGATGACGATGTCGGACATGGGACATCTAATTGCCTCGCACTATAACGTTGTCCTATACCATTTGTCAAATGAGCAATGCCTGACTTTTCTTCCTCTTCGATCGGTCCCTATTCCTACTGCTGCTAGACGGGAGATCGCACTCGGTTTTGTCAATCAAAACCACTTTGTTCAGGTGATAATAGTAGATGCATAGATTCCCAAATTTTATTTTCCTTGAGATGCCGTGACTCACTTGAACTCCTTGTTATATGTAGGTTTTCCTCGTACAAGGTTATCCAATTCCTCCTATTGCTACTAATTGGATTCATCACCATCACCCTTCTGCAGATGGTTGGGATACAACTTATCAATCTCGGATCCATCATTTCAGAGAGATTATAAGTCCATCAGTTGCCACATGCGAAACCATCGATCTAGAATGATTGTTATATTTTATAAGGATGTCAATGCGGATCCAATGTTTTTTAAGAGCTTAATGCAAATGAGCATTTTGTAAATTAAGATGAGAACATTTTCACTTTGTTTTATAAAAGAACATTCTATATCTCTTAATTGCATATAGCTTACGACAATTTCAATCGAGTGGTCCTGATATGACAGATAATATTTTGCTCTGATCTGAGAAGCTGAGTTAAAACTATAGTGTCGGCCCTGAGAGGCCGAGTAGACCTAATTTGGTCGGCCCTGAGACGCCAAGCAGAACACATTGTCTCGGCCCTGAGACGCCGACCAAAAAGGTTTGTCTTGGCCCTAAGACGCCGACCAAAATACATTTTCTCGGCCCTGAGACGCCGAGGAATATACATTAATTCAAACCTGAAACAATACTAGTTTACAAATTACGTCATCCATCTCAAATAAATGATGTGTACATAGAAAGCGACATCAAGACAAAATGCAACATAACAAACGATATCCATAAAGTGGCCAAAAGGTGATAAAAAGTTTTACATATGGTACATCTCTGTTACCCAAAAAAATTACTGAAATTCAGTTTACAACCATAACAAAATACATATCACATGTTAAGTCCACATCCTAGACCCCACGTTTATCCCTGCGGCTGTAAGTGTGTGCCTCGCTACGTGGCCGTCTATGAATAAGATCTTCTGGATCGACTCCATCTAGGACCCTGTTGACGTCCTCAAGGGCCGTGTACAAGGCATCAGGATCTCGGACACTCAGACTATGGCCTCTCCTCAGAATAGGCTGAATAATACTTTGGGCATTCACGATGCGCTGTTAATTAATCACATAATGAACAAATTAGAATGTTTGTACAGTTGGTTATACTTAATATGATAGATATGCTCGTCAAGGATCGTACCAAACGTGGGTCAATAGAAGAGCTGCCCATAGAATCTTGAACACGCGGATTGAACGTGGAGCGATGTGCAGGGTTCTGAATGATTGGATGCGACACTCGGAGGAACCATTCCATATAATTAGGTGCACAGTCCCATGGGTGCGACGCAGGCACACCACGCTCCATCGGAGACAGGACGTGGTTATGCCACCTCTCTCATATTTGATCCAAGTAATTGTAAGCGATCCGATATTGATTTGCGGTGGCACCCCTACTGGCGCGCTGTGGAGCTAGTGGAGTGGGGGGAATGCGTTGGACCCTACCAAACTGCCTAAGCACCCGATCAGGATGATATGGTTCTACAATGTCCATGCACTTAATACAGCCAGTATAATAAGCAACCTCGTAAAAGGGGTGTTCTGCCCTATGCTCTCGGTAGGGGTCCCACACCACCTGCAACATTAATCGACAAATGCATACGTTAAATTGTACGATACTCATTTACATATTTTTTGACTTTATAACTTATAAGAACTTACCTCATGGGCACCAAGATCGTCAAGTGCCTCTCGTAATGACTGCAAGTTGGACATTTGGTCCCCAGATTCTCTTCGTGGCACCCAGCGATGCACCCGCGGTAAATTTTCTGTGTATGTGCGGTTTTGGTGAGGCCTACACCTGGGGAAATGCTCGTAAATCCATGCCTCTAGTAGAGTAAGGTATCCTGCAATCTGCTTGACACCACTCCGAGTAGCAAACCCCAACTGTCGGTATAGGTGAGCAAGCGCACCAGCTCCCCAAGCATATGTGCATGCCTCATCGAAGTTCATTAGTAGCCTTAGATAGACCATTGGGACCCTCGTGCTGGTCTTGTCTGCGAAGAGTGTACAGCCCAAGAGATACAATAGATATGCTCTTGCAGCATGTTTAATGTGCTCTTCTGGATCCGCATCGGTCACGTCTCCGTAGGTCCCTCAGCCACTCCAGTCTAACCGACGAGCCCCGCACACCTACTAACTCTTCGTGTGCCTGCTGGGATGTGACCCCAAGACCATGCTCTACAAGTGTCTTTGATCGCTCAAATGACAGTTGCTCCACTGATACAGATTTTCCAGTGACCGGGATCCTTAGAATGGTGCCCACGTCATCAAGGGTAATCGTCATTTCACCAAAAGGCATGTGGAATGTGTTTGTCTCAGGCTGCCATCTTTCCACAAATGTTGATATCATGTTCTTGTTGATGGAACGATAAGATGTCGCCACCAATAGAGCCAACCCCGAACGGCCAATGAGACGACTAAAAACAGTATTCTGCCTTCCCTCTGAATTCCATGCCCATTCAGTGATTTTTTGGCCATGGCTTATGCATTTAAGTGGCGGTCTCTCCTGCAAAACGAAATAAATAACAAATTAGTGAAGATAATAAAATTTTAATCACAGATTAAAACATGTTAACCAAGATTAAACACAAACCTGCTGCTGCCAAATACTTGCAGCAATATGCGTCCGGAAACTAGGTAGCAGGCTCAAACTTGTAGCCCCCCCGGGAATATCTCCAGTCCTATAATGAGTAGCAGAAGAAGTTTGTTGACGTACTTCTTCTGCCGGTTCGGAAACTTCGGTCTCCACTTGGGCTTCGGGTTGTTCTTCAACTACTTCTTCGTCATCCTCGACCTCATCAGCAACAAACCTCTGACGGAGTCTCCTGTTCGACGCTGTGGGTCGAGTCCTAGAGGTACTCGGCACATCCATATATCTGGAAAAAAAATATATCAGTACATAGTTCAGTACTGAGTCACAGACCATTCGGCCCTGAGTATCCGTGTGGAAAATATAGTTTCGGCGTTACAGAGCCGTGAAATTAGCTTTTGATCGGACATACAGTGCCGAGAGATGACACTATATTCGATTCATTGACACCGACATAAGTTTTTCCTCTCGGCCCCATACTGCCGAGATAATTCAATATATGCGGATCATCGAGGCCGAAAGTAATCTATGTATTCGGACCCACAGTGCCGAACAGGTTCTTCTTTCAGACGCTAAAACGATGACGATGGATGGAGTAATGGGGGATACAAAGGTGAATGAGGGAGGAAAAAAACTTTGAAAAAACCAAATCTTTGATCTTAAAACAAAACTACAGACATTTCTAATCAAGTAAAAGTTATCGAAATCACTCACGGAGGTTGGAAAGTCGACGATTCACAGTAATGCAGTTTGACGAAGAAGGTAAGAAGAGAGAGATGGCTGAACACGAGGTGCGGCGTTTACGTCTGGGTGGAGGAGCTCGTCGAGATCCTCTTCGACGTGGAGGGTGCAGCGAAAGAAGGTTTACAGAACGTGAAATGGGAGGGAAGAATGCAGAGTGTAGGGAGTAGTTTCATCAAGTCCAGCAATGGGTGTTTTAGCGAAAATGCAGAGTGTGGAGAGAAAATCCCACACTGAAGACCACTGTGTAAAGAGATGCAGTGTGTGGAGGTCAAATCCCAGTGTGCAGGTAGCAGCTCTCATATTCAAAAGTCCGTATCCATATCCCTATTAATGTTCCCACATCTGATCCGCACCGTTCGACCATTGTAACAATCATCTCAACCGCTCCTTGGGAAGGCTCTCATCTCCTGTTTCTTTCAAAATCCTCTCATCCTAATCTAGCCACAGAGATTGTTCTTCCATTCCCATCTTCTTTCTACTTCCCTTTCCCACACAAACTCTCTCTCTCTCTCGCTCTCGCTCTCTCTCTCTCTCTAAAACTATAAAACAAACCCATCAACCTCTCATATATATATGTAAGATTCCGGCCCCACTAATTATATTTTTACTAGAATATTATTATTATTATTTTAATTAAATATATTTTAGTTAATTACGTGGTTAGAGCTAGGTGGGGTTCACGTTTGATTATTTGCTTTGATCGGTTAGTTGGGCCTCTGGGTAGATGACCTGACCCGCAGTTTGACCCATTAACTTAAGCCCAAGGAATATTCCCTTTCTTAACCTAATCCCTCACTTTCTTATCCCCACTTCTTTTTCTACAACTCCTCCCGGTTATTCTCCTTCCCCCCCACGATCAGAGACTACCATCATTCTTCGCTCAACTCCTCAAATCATTAGGAGTAAATATGTATTGGAGGGTTATTTTTCTTCTGATTTCCAATGGTAGGTTTTGGGTAGGAATACCATAGATCTGCTCATCTGAGCATTTCTTTTCCTTCTTCTATGTCAGATCAATGATATGATTGTGTTCTTGCGTCGTGGGAACCTCAGATTGGGTGCTAGTTAGGAACCCTATTGCACTTTTCACCAACTTCGAATCAAAGCAAGTACATTGTTGTAATTTGTTATTGAATATGTGTTTGATCTTTGATTCTTGTTATTATGCATATAGATTTGTTTAAATGTCCATTTTAAATAATAATGGTGATTAGGGATTCTTAATGGGATTTGGGTTATTTGGTGTTTGGGTAATGGAATTGTGGACTCCTTTTCCTTTCTAATTGATATGATTTTTATGGAATTTTGGGTGGATTGAACTCTCCTTTGGTACAGGGAGAAAAAGGAATGAAGAAGGGGGGAAATACCATTTCCTGTAACTATGCACAAACCTGGCCAACGAATAGGACGTCGAACGTTTGAACGTTGCCTTTGAACGTTCGAACATACGGATCCACGTTTGTCTGGGCCAAAAGGTAGAGACAACAAACATTCGAATGTCCTTAATGAACGTTCGAACGCTCGAGTCTCCCTGCTCCTGAGCCAAAAACTCGAGGCACCGAACGTTCGAATTCCTACCAGGAACATTCGAACGTTCAGTGTATTTTAACACTTATGACTCTTTTTAACTAATTTTGCTCTATATTATTTTTGGGAAACTATGGCAGCGTATGCGAGACCTTATTTGGATTAATAACTTTAATTACTTACCTGGACTTCACATAAGAACCGTCTTTGGGCGTACGATATCTTATTGACATAGGATTCAAGTACCTTGTATGACCTTCATGAACTCTAGGGAGGAGGAATTCAATACATCGCAATTGGGACCCTTCATCAGGTCTATGCACCGTGAATTTATGGAGATGTACTGCCCCTAGTTCACTAGTTCTTATTGTCATGTGTTGTAGGGTACATGATTATGCATCTAATCTTCAGTTGGATCGTAACTATGTCTTGACCTTCGAATTTGTATGCATATCTTCGTTTAGGTTTCGTATGCATATCTTTGTTTAGGTTATGTACTCTAGTAGATGCATATTTTATTGTGTTATTTATGGACTATGAAGTGGCTTGGCAAGTTATAAATGACTATCTGAATTATAATATGGAATATGGAATGGCCAGCTCTTCATTGTGACTTAGGATTCTTGGGTCGGTGCATCACCAATCGGGTCTATTATATATCTATGTATATGTATAATTGCGTTATTTATGGACAACTATAGATCGATATATGGACGGTTGAGCACCGATGTGACCGGAATACTTATATCCGCTTTAAAACTATAGATAGGTTAGCCTGATACTTTGATCGGTTTATGACCATCAACGTTATGGAAGGGTTTTCCCGAATTTTTTAGGGTTGACCACCAGCAACGGGGACATTTGTCACCATGCATGTGATCACTATATTGCTCCCTAGTGTCGTTTGGATTTACATTATACGTTCATTCTTGCTATTATCATATCCTTGCTTATATATGACCTCATTTGTCTATAATCATCTTCATATTTTATTTTAATTTCAAATTATAATTATGTTCTTACTATTTACTTTGTAATATTTGGTACATAGGTACCGAGCCCTACTTTATCGAGGAGATGGAGGAGGATCAAGCGTTTCAAACGTTTGAGCTAACTGACAAAACCAAGTGAGGTGTCGGAAATGGCTTTGGAGCCATCTGAGTTAGCACAGGAGTGAACGTCATCTTAGAAATCTTTAGATGAACTTTCCTTTAATGATAAGACTTCTTTTAGAAAAAATTTAGTTTATTCCTCAATTTTAATTATTAATGTTTATCTTATTATGTGCTAGGTCACATTTATGAACCTTGAATACCAATTGAATAAAGCTTTCGCTAAATTTAATGAAATTTATTTTGACTCACCACAGGTTGAAATTTTGTGTGGGTCCACTTTTGGAAGCTTGTATTGTATTAAACACAAGAAATTTGAATTCTATTTATTTTCTGACGTTTTTCCCAATTCTTATTTTCAGGAACGTGACAATATCTCTCTGTCGGCAATTCACACCTCAAGGTCCCATTATGCAGACTGTGAGGCCCCACCCCTTGTGGGCCCTCAATTGGAATTTTGAATATTATTTAATAGTATATGTTAGCTTATTATACTAATTAATAGAGTTTATTAGCTAATTATACAAATTAGTGGGTTAGTAAGGGTAGTTATGTATATTTTCCTAAGTTTGAGTTAGATTAGTCTAGTTGTGTTAGTAATAGTATTATTAGGGGTCCTTTTTGCAATTTCTTGGGTTAGTTGTGAGTGGAGGACCTAGCTAGGTATTAGTGTGTTCCATAGGGGGGGTATCCATAAAAGACTCTTCTAGAACCTTCCCCCAAATACCTAAATGTCCTCTACCCAAACCCTAACCCTATACAAACTAGAAGGACATTTCAGTCCTTAGCCCAAACCCCATCTTATAAATATTGCACATTTCCCCATACTATCCTAGCTACTATTCATCTTCTTCATTTCCCCTCTCCTTCCTCTCTTCTAGACCTGAGTTCTGGGCTGGTTTGGTGTTTGGGAAGACCTTGAGAGTTGGATTTCATCTTCTTGGATTGGTTCTCTCTTCTTTCTCTCTCTCTACAATCTCTCATTTCATCAAGGCAAGTGCAATATACTGATTTAACATAGAATATATGTTTCTATTTCCTTGATTCTGTATTTTTAATTCAGTTAATGAACATGTGCTAGATCTACCTATGAGCTTAGTGTTGATGGATTTTTGGCATTGATGGATGGGTTTGACCCATTTGGAAGATCAATGGCCCATTTAGGTGTTGGAAGGAGGTACATTGAAGTGTTTTTGTGTTTTCTATTGATTTGGTGATGTTTGGGCGAGATTGGAGGTGTTTAAATGGAAAAATGGGTTGGAAGGAAGAAACCCTGAAATCTAGGTTTTTCTGCAGTCTGCGTGTGCCCGGTTGACCGACCTACAGCCCGGTCGACCGAGCACACTGAAACTGGGAAAAAACCAGGTCCCAATTATTTTTCCTGCAGAACTGAAATTTCAGTGTACTCGGTCGACCAAGCCCTGCTCCAGGTCGACCGAGTACACAGGGTTCTGTAGAGAACAACTGGGAGCTGGGTTTTCCCTCAGACCCAGAAATCCTGTATGCGCGGTCGACCGAGCTCTGCTCCGGGTCGACCTAGCACACAGGATTTGTAGTGGAAATGCCTGAGAGCTGGGACATCATTTTTCCAGGATTTCTTTGTATGCGGTCGACCGCCCAGGCCAGGAGGTCGACCGGACACACAGGAAATTCTCTGAGAATGGATCATGCCTGCCAGGTGCTTGACCCAACTTTTCCAATGTACTCGGTCGACCGACCAGGCCAGGAGGTCGACCGAGCACACTGCACAGGGTCAACCTGGGGGGGGTCAACATCCAATGTACTCGGTCGACCGAGCCCTGTGCCAGGTCGACCGAGCACACTGAATTCAGTGATTTTCCAATTTTCAGTGATCTGAAGTTGTGATCGTTTGTGGGGCCCATTGACCATCCAAATGGACTTCTAGTGATGTGTCAAGCCCGAGTCAATGGTGTGGCTCAACCTTGACTCGTGGGGACCACCAAGTAGGGTTTTGGTTATTTAATCTACGATGATTCAATCTTTAAAAGTTGTCAATGATGCCCGTAACCTCAGGAGCACCAAACACAGTATCCTTTGGCATCTGAGACTTCATTTAGAGATCAAATTACCTGAGATGGACCTGGACCTGAATGTGGTCCATTACCTAGGTTGGACTATTGATATTTCTCTATTGATTCTCACACTTGGAGTTCATACTCCACTTAATTATTTCTATCACTCTTATGTCCTTTCTATAGCTTAGAACTGTTAATTAAATGGAAATGGAGGACCTGAACCTAGGATATCTTAGAAGTGACCCGATGAAGTGATTGGGAGAACACTGACCCGTGTCTGTGGCTAGGCGGGCCCTTTTATGGCCTAAGTATAGTTGTGTTATACCCTTAGGATTGGATAAGTGTATTGTATTAGACTTATAACTCATTGTGGATGAGAACGAACTGTTTATCAGTAGAAATGGAATTGTTACCTCGTTTGGACTGTTTTAGAGCAGGCCATGTGTTTGATGGGCCTTGGTATGGATCCAACGAGTGGGCTTGGACTTGGATTGTGATCCATGGACTGATTTGATATTGGAACCTCTTAGAGACATGGTTAGGACCTTGTTCACGCAAGGCAAAGCCTAGACAGACACAGACCCTTAGAGTTTCTTGAGTCGGCATAGACATTCACTCGGTTGATTTAAGCTCAGCCTTTGGACTGATCATCATTGGTAGGAGCTATTATGAGTGTTGAGTGAGCTATCATGATGAGCTATGTTTTTAGACGGACGGTGTGATACCGAATCCAGTCTCCCGAGTGATGAGTGTGGTGAGACTGTTGAGTGATTTGCGGGGTTAGTTATCCCCAGCATTGGTGAGACTCCCCGCCGCAACTGTGTTCAGTATGGGAGGGCCGCGGCATCCAGCTCGTGTGAATGTGCCATTTTGTATTAGACTAGATGTTGTATTTATCTTGATTCTATATGTTATCTTGCTCAACTACCTAGATCATATATCTTGATATTCTTTAACTATGTACCTGTCTTTACTCTTTTGATATATATGTCATATGTTACTTGTATACTGTGACTTGCCAGATCTTTAGATCTGACCCATCTTTGGTGCTTAGGTCTTGACCCCGAGTACGCGAACGATGCGCCTGTAGCCGGAGATTTCGGTTGGGGACCGGCCGACCCAGATGTCGAGCCGGAGGTTGGAGAGCCACTACCTGGGCTTTGAGCGTTATCTTGTTTGGGCTTTTGAGCGATTTTGTAGTGAGCTGGGTAGCAGTTAAAATGTAATTAATCTTTGATCTTAACAGTTGATACTTATAAACTAGAATACAGTTCTACTCACATTTGATATATATTGATACATATTGCTTCCGTTTTACTTCTTGTGCTTCTGCAATTTAACCATTGTTATTATATGGTTCAAAAGTTTTAAATTGGACCTCACTGCGGACCTTCGATCTTGGAAGTTCTCGGATTTTCCTAGAAGTAGCGCGCAAACTTCGGATTTTCTCAGTATCCGGAATTGGGGCGTTACACAGACGACCTTCTCATCATCCTCCACGATCCTTCTTCACACCATTAAGGCTGGGCAATCCATCGCCAACACACATTCTCATCATCTCATCTTTGCATCTCCATCTTCCTCCCAATAGGTTCTCACCACCGAAATCCTCACCTCCACCTTAAAACACCAAACCAGTTTGCGACATTCATCACTCAGCCTCTTCCATCAAGCCCAAACAACTCATACACACAAAAACCAACCCTTGCCGATTCATCAGGAATCATCATCAGTAGGATCATCTCTCACAACCTTCATCCACATCCTCCAGATTCACATGGTTGAACCATCATCATCCCTCTCTATAGGACGATCTTCATCCGAGCAGCATCTTTGAGTCACTTTTACACCATTCCATCCATCATAGGGACCTAATCAACCCTTGTTTTAAAGATGCAACGGTGACACTGCCCCTCATTCTACGCGACTCTCTAGGCCTTACGGCGATAGCCTCGTAGAAGACTCCCTATGATTAACCACGGCACCGTCCCACTCATCTTTAGTCCAAGTCATCCTTTGGACCCCTTAGCTTTCATGTTTGTATTTTAATGTCGCACAAGGTTTTTTTTTTTTTTAAATGCATACAAGAATCATTCTAGGCATTTTTTTCTCAAAACAAGCCTACCCTTCTTTGCCAAGGGACTTGAAGTGGGTATCCAGTGATACGGATTTGATCCCCTTTAGCAAGATTTTGGCACCAACCCCATTTGTTATTTATTTATTTGTTTATTTATTTTCTCTTTGTATGTTTTCTTGGTCAGCTAGGCTTTGTTGTGTGTTTGTTATCATACATACATAAATATCTGATGAATGAAGTAGGTAATAATGTATGGTCTTCTTTGGAGTTGCAAGTTGATGATAGGGATTCATTTATCACATATAATGATTGATTATAACCTTAGTCATGTCTATCGGATTTGGAGTGATTTTATGCTATGATTCATACCAAAACCCTGTGAATTTGGACTATGATAAGGCACTACTAAACCCAAGTTTTATGTACTGGAGTAGTCTTTCCAACACAACTAACCCTACATTAAAACAAACTTCTTGCAAATAGTTGTTGCATTTTGATCGTCAGCCCCAAATGCAAGGCCGCGCTGTAGTAATAACTCGGTGAAGTCCGAGGTCGATCCACAAGGAGTAATTAATCACGTAAAACATGTCCTATTGAAAAAAAAACTAATTCTAGCCTATCAAAAATCTATAAAAATCACAAATCCTACTTTAATAAAAATATTAATTACAAGTCTGAAAAATTAATTACAACCAAAGAAAAATAAAATCCTAATCTAGAAACCTAATCTAACTACTACATTCACCATAAGATTTGTCAGTCCAACCAATTGCAATAATTTTAAGATGCATAAAAATAAAAATAAAATAGAATAAAAAATGGATTTTAATTCTAAAATATTGCAATAGTTACTTTGCTTGATGCCATTAAGAAAAATCAAGAACACCGCACCAAGTGCGTACTGTCACTACGCACAAAAATTCAATGCTAACCCATTGGTGAAGTCCAAGACCCCATAAACTTGATTTATTAATGAAAGACTCATTACAAGCAAATAACCATTACAAAATTATTTGAATCAAAATAAAGTGCATCCAACCTTACCCTAGACACATGAAACACTAAACGGAGGAGAGGGACTCGCGGTCTTGAACGGTAATCCAACCAGCTCTCATTTTGCGATCTGAAATCACCATGGAGCTGAACTGATCCCGAATCACCCAGAACACAGCCACAGAAATAGAATACCTGATCAGTGCTGCAAACCCTGAAACAAGAAAGAACTGAAAAGTTCTACTTTTACGATATCTCCTACGAATCCACTACAAGGCTAGGGACCGTACACGTGTCACCCCGATTCAATCCAAAAGACCCCAAGCTCTATCACAAATAGCAATGGTCATCAACCATGATCTCTTTTGTGAGTTGTAACATGTTTTAATCACTATCATCGTCACCATCATCAAAGTCTTATCCCATATGTCGGGGATAACTATATGAATTCTATTTCCTCATTCCAGTCAACTCCTACCCCAGTGATATATCATTATATTTGCAAAGCATCTTCACAAAATGAAAATATCACTGAAAACTCAGAATAAAAATGGCACAAATTTCTAAAAAACTATTTCTTAACGGTGTTATATAAATTTATATTTAATTATTTAAAGCTATTTTTTCCACACCATCTCTCTTTTAAATATCTCTATAAAACCCCTTTAATATAAATAACTCATCATCTTTACAAGACCAAGTGTTTGAATGGATTTTGTAGAGAAGTTTGTTTCCACTTTTCTATTTCTAAGTTTGTTTTTTGTTTTCTGTATAAAATGTTATTTAACACTTATTATTTGTAGTAACAACAACTTTTATTTTTTTACCACGTCTTGGATTTGCAATAGTAGATCACTCTTCGTATCATCCAAACATATGCTTATTTCTCGTATTATGCTTTCTTTCCAAAGAACTAATTTTCTTTCCTTAGAAGTTTTAAATTAAACTTAAGAAGATTTTTTTTACCCTCTACCATCACTTGCTTTATTAGTTTAGTTCGCTTAGAATTTTGTAATTTATAAATAAATATATCTCAAAGAAAGCAATAAATTTGACCAATCTACTGATAGCTTTAAAAAAAAAACCAAATGGGATCTTTAAAATTTATAAGTATGCTTCATGTCCTATTGAAAAGATATTTTTTCTTAGAAGCTTTATTTGAAATATTGATATACCATATGCAATGCACTAGGCATTTAATACACTAAAAGTATTTTTGAATTATTGTTCTTCAAATAACAATATTTGCTAGACAAATTTCAGTTTGGGTGCACCATGGAGCTGAACTGAGCCCGAACCACCCAAAACACAACCGTAGAAATAGAATATCAGATCAGTTCTGAAACCCTGTAACAAGAAAAAATCGAAAAGTTCTACTTTTACGAACCTAAAGATTTAAATCAAGCCTGAAGTCTTGACAAAACCAGCAAAATTTCAAAGTTGAGAACCTGATGTTCTAACTTTTCATTGGCCAATTTTTTTTTGTCATGTTTAAATTCCTTCCTTAATTACTTTTGATGTTAAGGTTTCATAATTTTTCTTTTTTACTTTATTGATTATTTGCATGCGGTTAACTTTGTATATAAATATTTCCTATTACAGTTCTTGCATGATGTCAAATCTGGCTAAACTTGACTTTAAAGCACTGAACATAAATGGGGACAATTACTTATCTTAGCAATTGGATGCTAAAATCCACTTGTCATCCAAGAAACTAGGAGAGGCCATAAAGGAAGGTAATAAGATGTCCCCAGAGGAAAAGGTATTAGCCATCATCTTCCTGCTCCATCACATACATGAAGATCTAAAAGATGAATACCTTACTAAGGAAGACCTATCAGGCCTATGGAAATCCCTGAAGGATAGGTATGATCACCAAAAGATGATTATACTACCAGCTGCCCAAAATGAATGGTTAAACCTAAGGTTACAAGATTATAAAACATTATTTGAATACAACTCTGCCCTCTTGAATATTGTTTCCCGATTAAGACTATGTGGTGAAAAGGTTTCAGAAAAGCAGATGCCAGAGAAAACATTATCGAGAACGACGTTTCTCCAAATATTTAGAACTTATCTCCGGTCTCCTAGTCGCTAAATAGAATTGCATAATATTGATGAAAAATCATAATTTCAGACCAACTGGATCTTCGGCAGTTCATGAAGCAAATGCCAGTTTCAAACAGGGGCAGAGAAAGGGGGAATGGAAGATATAACTCCTCCAAACGAGATGGTTTTAAAGGTCCCCCTCTAAAATTCAAAAATCACCAGAAGTGGTCTACCCTTCAACATAAGAACAATCAGAATCAGGATCCACCGGCTAATCCTACCCACCGTCCTGATGACACGTGTCACAAATGTGGAAGAAGTGGGCATTGGTCACGCACTTGCCGTGCACTAAAGGAAGTGGTGGAACAATATAAAGCATATAAGGCATCTGTTCATTTAGCAGAGACAAATGATCTAGAAGGCTGGAATTTGAATGCAATGACACCAGAGAGGCCTCCAATTGACATTACAAATTTGGAGACTCGAGACTTCTTTGAGGATAAGGAAAGCCAACCTCTGGATAATGAGGCATTTAACACTCACTTGGGAGCACCCCCTGTCATGATCTAGAAGACTAATAATGCTTTGAATTTTCACAAACTTAATTTTTTTTAGTTCATTTCAGATGCGGTTGACACAAAAAAATGTCACTTTGCTTCTTCAACATCAAGAAGCTACGTGAAGCCGCATCCTATCACAAATAGGCAATGCCCCTTCAAGCATCAAATCTTGTCAGAACCAAACAAAAACTGCAAGATTCTTCAAGACAGCCAAAAGAGGGGTGCACCTGAAGTTTCGGGCCATTTCAACATCATTTGGCCTAACTTCACTCCTCCAGCAGCCGAGTAGGAGCTCCTAGCGGCGGTGAAGCCAGAGACCCTGACACACAAAACAGAGCACACAACTGGCCTCAAAATGCCACTAGGAGGCTCCATATGAAGTTTCAGGCCATTCCATCATCATTTGGCCTAACTTCACTCCTCTGGTAGCCAAACAGGCGCCCATGGCAACGACAGTGTCGAAGAAATCAAAACTTCGATCAGAGCCTACGGATGGTCTCAAAATACCTCCAAAAGGCTCCGTGCCAAATTTCAAGTCAAACCGACAATGTTTGACCCTCCATCAACCCTCGAGCAGTAAAATCAAGTCTCTCAGCGGCGAGAACCACTGAAGCCATCACTCATCAAACAGAGCACATGGGTACCATCAATTCTCCCATCATGGAGCATCAATGCCATCAATGCTCATAAACACACCCCATGGCTACCAAGAGCCTATAAAAGGGGGTCATCCCAAGAAGAAAAAGAGGCCAGATCCAAAAAGATCAACATATACACAAAGAGAAGGGAGAGAGAAGTCCAAGAAAAAAGCTATGCTACCTTGAAGAAACTCTGCTACAATAAACACCACAAGGTGATTGAAGTCCCCTTGGGGGGGCATCCCCCCCAAGGCCCCTCTCTTTCCATCCGACATGGCTTAAACGCGGCTTTTCAGCCCGTCTATTCGATTTTTTATTGGATATAGGACCTCCCCTTGGTCCTTATCTTCTAAAAATCTGAAGTTCAGCCAAGCCAAAGGAATCAAAGCATCATGCATTCTCATCTGAAGGATGATGGCGAAGTCCACACATGACTTGCGACCGTCGATCTAAACGAGTCCCCGCAATCTCCTGAGAAGTCAGAATTCCTTTTCTTACTTTTCTATTGTATTTTGTATTTCTTCTAAAGAGAAAAAAAATCACAATTCTTGTCTTTCATTATTGATAAGATTTGTACATCGCTTTCTATGGAAAAATTGCCTTTCACGGCAAAACACCGCCTTTCACGACAAACATCGCCTTTTACAACAAAAAAACCACCTTTCACGGCAAACAAAAAATTGCCTCTTACGTCATTAAAAAAAACACTTTGTCTATTTTCTTAAATATATGTGTAGTGGAAAATTAGGAAAACAGATTGATTTCCTTTCTATTTGTGAAGGTGGATTTCCGAATAACCATTTCTAAATTCCAAGTAGAATAGAAAATCTGGCATACCCGTACAAAAATGTTGATGCCCGCCTTTCTCTTTTTACCTCCGTCGGCCTTTCGGTACCCCCGGGGACAGAAGAGAGGTGAAAAGGAAGAAACGAGTCCATCATATGCAAGCTTCTTAGATTTTTCCATTTTGATGGGGAACTTCATTTTTTTTAATATCCTAATTTATGGTGAATGTTTTGATTATTTCAGCTTATATCATGTGATTGCATAGTTATATTGATTTATTATATAAGATATGGATCATGGAACTGAAGACAATCTATGTTTGGTAGATAGTTCCATAACACACCATTCTTAAAAATCAGAAATTTTTCTGAGAATTGCTGTTCATTCCACAAAAGGTATCCACCATAGCTGGACCTGTGCAAATAATAGAAGGCTCCGGAAGAGCCCATATGATGTTACCTAATGGTACCCACCTATTCATTAAAGATGTTTTGTTCTCAAAAAGTGCTCGCGGAAACTTGATTAGTCTTAAAGTCATCAAAATGAATGGGTACCACATTGAGATTATGAGTGAAGGTAACAAGGAATACTTATGCATCGTTACTAGTATTGAAAGCCAGAAGCAAATACTAAAAACACTAAGTGCACTCTCCTCAGGGTTATATTACATGACAATCTCCAATGTCGAATCACATTCAATTATGAGCAAACCAACAAAAGTCAAGTTCGAAGCTTAGTGATCCTAAGACTTTAAAGCTTTGGCATGATAGGAGCCCTAAGCGTACTAAGATGGGACCACAACGTAGATTGGCAATCTATGTATTTTATGACTCTCCCTCGATTATTCGATAACTAGAACCAATGACAGGAGATGTCTTCACTGCTTGTTTTTTCCGACTGTCAATTCGATAAGACAATATTCCCACAGTTAGGGGGAGATAAGGTAGTTCTTGATGAACGTATTGTTCCTGAAGAACGACTTGAACTAATATGAAATTCTTCCAGTCTGTCTCATCTAGATTCACGTACTTCACGATGTGAAAATGAGGTACAGAGAATTGTGCACTTAGAAGAAATTGTAAACAAATTACCTAATGCATTTAATGATGCAGCAAAGGTAACAAAGTCATATGTACCAACTATGAATGTACTGGCCAGAATTAATGTCCCTGTAGGACAAAGTTAAAATATAGCAGCAAAAGAATCTGCAATATGCCAAAAGCATGACTGACCTATAGGTTAAAAGGGCTCAGATCCGTGGAAAAGGAGAAATGAACAATCATCATAATGTCTTCCCGAAGAGACACATAACGCGACCGTCGATCTAAACGAGTCCCCGCAATCTCCTGAGAAGTCAGAATTCATTTTCTTACTTTTCTATTGTATTTTGTATTTCTTCTAAAGAGACAAAAAACCACAATTCTTGTCTTTCATTATTGATAAGATTTGTACATAGCCTTCTACAGAAAAATCACCTTTCCTGGCAAACATCGCATTTTAAGGCAAAAAAACCGCCTTTCATGACAAACAAAAAATTGCCTCTTACGGCATTCAAAAGAAAAAAAAAATTGTCTCTTTTCTTAAATATATGTGCAATGAAAAATTAGGAAAAAATATTGATTTCCTTTCTACTTGTGAAGGTGGATCTCCGGATTACCATTTCTAAATTCCAAGTAGAATAGAAAAGCTGGCATACCCGTACAAAAATGTTGATGCCCCCCTTTCTCTTTTTCCCTCAGTCGGCCTTTCGATAGCCCCAGGGCCGGAAGAGAGGTGAAAAGGAAGAAACGGGTCCAACAAATTGGCATACCCAGTGGGACTTGTTTATTTGAGAACGCGATGCTTGGATTCTTAGGCTCATTTCTAGTTGGTGGCCTATGTTGGATCTTGCATCTAAAAAAAATGAGATGGGATTTTTGGAAATTTCTATCTTTGAATTTATTTCCACTCTTTCTCATTTCAAAAAAAATCTGGTTTCTCTTTCTTGGATTCAATTTTGACAAACTTTGATCATTTCCTCTCCGAACTTGATAGCTCACAGAAATGTTTGTAGCTATTGTTCGTGTCGGGGAATGGGTCATTTTTCTCTTTGATGAGTCTGATAGGGATTTCCAAAAAAAATAAAGTCTAATTTCAAACTCTTCAAAAAAAAAAACAATTTTCTCTCTTTTGGATTTAAATTAGAGAAACTTTGGTTTCTTCCTTTTCGAACAATGTCTCGCGGAAATCGTTTGTAGCCAACGTTTGGATTGGGAGCTTTTTTGGATTCTGAGAAACTTTGGTTTCTTCCTTTTCGGACAATGGCTCGCGGAAATCATTTGTAGCCAGCGTTCGGATTGGGAAGGGCCATTCGCTCTCTTTGATGGGTCCATTAGAGATCTCCCAAGAAAAGTTTAAAAAAAAAAAAGAGGAGCCACTAAGGTTACACCAGATGCGTTCTTTGACCAAAGTGGATCTAAGAAAAGCCTTGTCCAGAGTGTGGAGGCAGCTACATTGCTCGAGGCAAGGGTCCTCCAAACGGGTTCATTAAGTAATCCTACCCTTACCTGGGGGCTGATCTCTCTATTAAGGTTTCATAAGACCGAATTGAAAACCTATGTGTACTCTTCAAAAAAAGTTTTTAAAAAAATCTAAAAAAAAAAAACTTCCGTCATTTTGGATTCAGATTTGAGAAATCTTGGTTCATTCCCTTTCGGATGAAAGCTCGCAGAAATCGCTCGTAGTTTGTGTTCGGATTAGAATACCATTTTCTCTCTTTAATGAATCCAATTTTGACCTTTCAAAAAAAAAAAAACCCATCTCGTGTCCATTCAACAGATGCGATTTGCAACATCTGTTGCTTCTTGCGTTTATAACAATTGTACCCTCTATGGCGTTTTGCCTTCTTCAACTCGCTTGGGCCAGGCCATGTTCCCTCGAGCGGTTTGAAAAGACAAAACCATAGTTTTTTTTTCCATTTATGATCACCATATTCTTGTGATTACTAATGGATATGGTCTTGTTTCAGAAGTTTTCCAAACTAACAATGGCAGGTTCATTAACCATCACCTTTGACGAGAAAAAGTACCAACTCATGCTTCAAAAGAAGCAAAACAAGCGCCCTGCCAACTGCCGAAGCGTCATCTCCTTCGGCAACTCTCAGAACATCGAGTCGACCTCTACTCCCCGGACCATCGTCTTCGGGTCACTGGGACCATTCCCACTCCCCGTAGAAGAAACTGTATCTGCCAAGAGGCAGAAAACTGCCTCTCGACATGTCGCTGCTACGACACCAAAGGCAGCCATAGAAAAGCCTAAAGCCCGTGGCAAACCCACGAAGCCTCAACCTGCAAAGAACCAGGTCTACCCCAAGACTTGGTCCCCAAGACCTTCACCAAAACAAAGGAGGTCTCGAGCATCTGCAAAGCCAATATATTTGGCCCCTCTCAAGGAAAACCGGTTATACCCTCTCTCTCACATGAAAGAGGAGAGGCCTACTCTCCGCCAAACAAACAAATCAACCCACCATGAGTCGACTTGCTCCTACAAGCCAAAAATCAGATCATGCATCACAAGGCCTCTGCGAGAACCTGCCAAGGCCTGCACTCCTGCAGTTCGACCCTTCATCTTAATAGGGGCCAAACTAGCAAAATTCAAAGCCTCATTACGACAGGCAAAGGACCGTGTCTGGATCCTGTCCATGCCTAGCTTCAAAGAAGACAAGCTCAGCTGCTATACACGAGGGACTATGTCCTTCATTACTAGAGCTCAGCCAGCGCTGACCGAAGCTTAGATTGCTCATCGCATACGTCGTCGCGCAGCATATCGACAAAAGAGACTAGAGAAGCAGAGGACCTAGTATCCTACACTTCAGGTCTCTAAAAATCGGGTCGAAAAAGAATGACCCGACCAAGTTGCTACTGTCCATATGGTTGGAAAAACCAGAAGACGCCAGAAGTCAGCAACCAAACTTCATGTCCGACGTCCGGTGACTCGCAGCATCTCCCGGACACTAAGACATCTGAAAGAATCCTCTACTCCTTCAAGCTAAGGACAGTAGAGTAATCCTTCCTCAAGCTCTTCAACCAAAAGAATGAGCCCCAACTTAGTCACCGGGACAATCTCTTTGTTCAAATCCCGAGGGATGAACGTCCTGGCTACAAAGTCTGACCCACCTATCAATCCACCTCCTGATGGCGTAACCGCACGCATCCAGCAGCTGGAGCAAGGATAGCAAAGAATAAAGGTTATGATGGAAAACCTCCTTCTCACTTTCCAACGTCCACCAAATAATGAAGTCCATCTAAATTATGAGACAAACGGTGGAGATGATGAGTCACCTTCCCTTACCAAAAAGGACGTTGACGATATCCTCGCGAAAGCAAAAGAGGAGGATATACTAAAGGAGCATGGGATCAAGCCACCTTATCCCTTATGGATGGACTCAGTTCCATTCCCTGCAAAATTCAAACAACCTACTCTCCAAATATATACGGGCAAAGGTTCAGCCAGACAACATGTCATCCACTTCAAGATCCTAACAAGAGCTATTGCGGATCAAGATGCCCTCAAGATCCATCTCTTTGCAAGTACCCTAAAAGGTACGAACTTTGATTGGTACTCAACTCTGCTGGAGAATTTCATTCAAAACTGGAACATGCTGGAGACACGCTTCCTGACCCACTTCAAAGGTGAGGATCATCATATTACTATGGCACAGCTCTGCAGCCTAAAACAGGGAGAGAATAAATCAACATACGACTTCATTCACAAGTGGAAGGCAATGCTATACAAGTGTTCAGATGTACTGCCACAAGCGTCGCTAGTCGACATTTGCCGTAACAACATGAGAGCAAGAATCCGCTCCATGATCATTGGTAATAAATCAAAGAACATGGGAGAACTCCTAAAAGTAGCTATGGAAGCTGAAACGGCGATTAAAGACCTCAACAGTCAGAAATCATCAAAGAAAGAGCCGACTACCATTACAACCTCAAAACTAAAGAAAAAGGAGGTTCTTAATGTGCAAACTAAGTCAGCTCCTCAGCAGCAAAAGAAAGCTGAAAATAAAGGTGCAGGTAAGAAACCCGAACTCTCTGAGGCCTTCAAAGAACGAATAGAAAAGAAATACCCGTTCGATGAAGATGTTGAAGAAATCTTCGAGGCACTCGTAGCAAATGGTAAACTCACTTTACCTGAGCCCAAAAGACCGGGAAATGTTGGCAAAACCAACGATCCTCAGTATTGTCCATATCACCAGATGGTCTCGCATCCCCTCAATCAATGCTTCGTTGTGAGAGAGAAGATCAACAAGATGTGGAAAAACAGAGTCATTACCTTTGACAAAAACTATGGGTTCGCCTCCATCAACATTGTGTCATATAGACAAACTTCCAAGTCACCAAAGGAGAAAATCACCACTTCCTTCAAGGTGATAAAAATGACTCAGATGTCCCAAGAGTTGGTTCCTTATCCAACACCAGACGGACAGCCTATATGGGTGCATCCTAATCTCCTTGAAGATGAAAATTGGGAGATCGTCAAAACAAAGCCGACTGCTTAACAACAAAGGCAAGCCAGGAGACAACTCTGTAAGCTAAGGCAGCAGGAAAAAGCTCAACCAAAACAAGAAGTCCCTGAAAAGGCAGAGACCTCTTCTACTACTTCACTGGGGGCAATAGAACATTCCGTTCCCAAGACTTCAAGGGCAGCAAGAAAAGTCACCCTTGGTGATTTCATGCCATCACAACTAAGAAATGAAGCTACGCAGGGGCTAGTGACACCGACAAGTGGGAGGAATCCCTTGAAACAAGAGAATACCTCTCCGACGAAGAATGGATTCCTGAATCTCATGCCAGTAATCTGGTATAATCCCTTACAGCCACAAGAATCCTGGTCCGATGATGAAGAAGACCAAGAGCCTGTTCAAGAAAATGTTGTTGATCCGGCACCTGCCAATGCTCTAGTAGAACCTAACATTGATGAACTACAAGGAACAGATGACGAAGAAGATTTGGCTCCCATGCCTAATCCTAAAGAATATGTAGGGATCTTGCAGCGTCTTGTCATAGAGTAAGAGCAGGATTATATCAATCACCTTCGTCACAATCAAAATTCGGCGCCATAAATCCTTAAAGATTTACAAGTACCTCCTCCGGCCACCCTGGAAAATGAAGAAAGCTGCTGGATTGATGATCCTCTTACATTCGAGGATGAGTCTGATTCCCAATAGTCTATTTTAGGGGCATCTCATATCGGGGCAACCTGCAATGCGATAGTTCAGGATGATAATGCCTCTAAAGCTTCGTCTGCCGAAGACACATACTCTCATACTACATCTAGTAGCATATCGTCCAGAGCTACATCTTCTCATGTGACTTCCACTGAGATATCACCTTCTCAGCCTTTGTCCCCTGAAACTGTGACATCACGACTCACAGCTCTTCTGGCTGACCATCCTGAAGAAACTCCAACTGATGAGGTCTTCTTCAATGAAAATCCGGTCAACCGGTCCCAGATACCTGACCCCATAGGAGATGTCTGGACCGATAAATTACTCAACAAGGAAGAAAAGTTGTTGGGTGTTGTTCAGGATTTATTCCCTGAAAATGCTCCATGCAACGCGATCACTGAGGACAACAATACTGCTACAGAGACGTCTTCAGCAAATCAGGAGGATCAACCCCCTGATTCCGAGGGCGGTCTTCCAAACGAAGAACCTTCTCCAGAAGCTCTTGAAGTTAGTAGAGGTACCCGTTCTGGCCGGGATTACTACAAAAATTACAACCAACCTTCTTTTCCTTATGTAAATCCTTCGGGAAAGCAAGTTGCAAACGCCCCAAGTGGCAACAATAATGAGAATGCATGCCCAAAGATGAATTCCCGCTCCTAATACCAGAGGTGATGATTGACAACACCTATGGGTTTGAGCGAATGACATTCATGGATGGCTTATCTGGCTACAATCAGATAAAGATGCATCCTGAAGATGAAAAGCATACGTCATTTTGGACCCCATTTGGCATGTATTGTTATACTGTCATGCCATTTGGTCTGAAAAATGCTGGAGCAACATATCAGAGGGCTATGATGAAGATATTTCAAGATATACAACACAAGACAGTTGAATGTTACGTTGATGACCTCGCCGTCAAAAGTCAAAGAAAAGAAAACCATCTCAAAGATCTTCGAGAAGTCTTCCTCCGACTTCGTAAAAACACAAATTGCGGATGAATCCACTGAAATGCTTCTTCGGTATCTCATCGGGTAAGTTACTTAGATTCATAGTTCGGAAAGCCGGAATAGAACTTGACCCCACCAAAGTCAAGGCTATCCTAGAAATGCCATCTCCAAGGATCCTAAGAGAATTAAAAGCACTTCAAGGAAGATTGGCATACATCCAACGGTTTATCTCCAATCTGTCAGGGAAGTGCCATCCATTCTATTGCTTGATGAAGAAAGGTGTGGATTTTGTTTGGGATGCTGAATGTGAAGCTGCATTTCAAGACATCAAAACATACCTGACCAAACCTCCAGTGTTGGCTGCCCCCACAACTGGAAAATCATTCATCTTGTACACAAGAGCTCTCAATTATTCTTTGGGCGCTCTACCCGCACAAGAGAATGGCGAAGGAAAAGAAGTTGTTCTATATTACCTCAGTCGCATGTTAGTAGGTGTAGAGCATCGCTACTCTCCAATCTAAAAAGAATGCCTTACAATGATGTTCGCCGTACAAAAGCTACGTCACTACCTGCTGTCCAGCATAGTCTACTTGATTTCGATGATCAATCTCTTAGAGGTCCTTATCACAAAAGTAGGTTCTCTCAATGCTCGACTGGTAAAATGGTCCATCCTTCTATCGCAATTGATATTAGGTATGTACCACAAAAAGAAATCAAAGGTCAAGCTCTGGCAGACTTTCTCGCAGAGCATCCATTGCCTAAAGATTCTCCACTCAGGGATGATCTCTCAGACGAACCTATCTACACTTTAGAAAATTCCTCATCAAATGGGTCTTGGGACATGTACTTTGACGGTGCAACCAAGACAAATGAAAAACGAAAGCTGATCTCGGGAGTTGGCATCCTCTTCATTAGCCCCACAAATACATGATTCCACACGCTTTCTCGCTACTAGGACCATGTTCAAACAATGCACCTAAATATAAAGCACTGTTATAGGATTGGAACTCGCCCTCGAGTCTGGCATCGCCGTACTGGAAGCTTTTGGAGACTCTCAACTGATCGTCAACCAGATGAATCAGAAATTTGAAGCCAGAAAGCCTGATTTGTTGCCTTACTACAACAAGGCGCAATCGCTTCGACAAAGTTTTGACATCTGTCACATCAGCCACATCCCTAGAGGTGAAAACATCCGTACAGATGCCCTGACTGAACTTGCAACGTCTATGGCAATCCAAGAAGGGGAAAACATGCAAATTATAGTGTGTCAAAGAAGGATTATCCCTCCTCTTAACACACACCAAGCAGTTGCTGAATGCCACAAAGTGGTTGGAAGTCGGATATCCATCCTCAAACCTCCGATCGGTGACTGGAGGGATCCGTTCATTGATTACACTATGTTCGGAATCCTACCTGAAGATCCAAAAGAGCGGGTAAACATTCAAAGAAAAGCCCCAAACTTTTATTTGGATATCCCTTCAAAAATCCTTTACAGAAAATCCTCCAATGGAGTACTTCTGCGCTGCTTGTCGTAACAAGAGGCTAAAAACTCTCAAATAAGTTCATGCTGGTTTTTGTGGAACCCATCAGGCTGGTCCTAAGCTCTACGATCAGATAAAAAGGTTAGGTTACTATTGGCCTACCATGGTAGCTGACGCTATGCAATTTGCTAAGCGCTGCCGACAGTGCCTAGTTCATGGAGATTATGCCCACATGCCTCTAGAATGGCTACATCCTACAGCGATCTCATGGCCTTTCGAAGCTTGGGATATGGACATCATAAGTCCTATCTCTCCCCCATCAAGCAAAGGTCATCACTTCATCTTCACCACTACGGATTATTTCTCCAAGTGGTCAGAAGCATTTACGCTCAGTGAAATGAAGACCTCATCAATCCTTCAGTTCTTGCGCACCAACATTATTTGTCGCTTTGGCATACCTAAAAGATTCATTCATGATAATGGACCACAATTCTGGGATCACAGATTCTACAGGTTCTGCGACAAGTACAAAATTCAAAGCTGTTCTTCGACTCCATATAATCCAGCAACGAATGGACTAGCAGAAGCCTTCAACAAGACACTCTACAAAATTCTCAAGAAAATGGTCTCTAGTCACAAAAGAGACTGGGGCGACAAACTACCAAAAGCTTTGTAGGCTTATCGAACCACCGTTCGAGGACCAACCCATAGTACACCATTTCCATTGGTCTATGGATGCGAAGCTGTCGTCCCTTCGGAAGTACAAATTCTTTCCTTAAGGGTATCTTTGCAAAATGACATGACGCAAGAAAGTAATGTCAAATTTAGACTCCAAGAGCTGGATAATCTCGATGAGAGACGGCTCGAGGCTCTACAAAGCATTGAGATTTACCAAGCACGCGTGGCAGGATCTTTCGACAAGAAGGTCAGGCAACGCGCCTACAAAAAGGGAGACTTGGTTCTTACAGTAAAAGGGCCAATGGTTTTCGCCCACAAATCCAAAGGCAAGTTTGAACCAAAATGGGAGGGACCATTTGTCGTCGACAAAGTCTTCTCCAAACGGCGCATATGCTCTCCTAAACATGGAGGGTGACAGATGTATGTTGTCCATCAACGGCAAGTTCTTGAAGCGGTACTACCCTTGAAGAGTTAAGTCACTGGGTCAGAGCAATGCCTGCACGGTTAAAGCCTATTCCCAGGTACTTGCTCGTCAAACCCACTCCTTTTGGAATTTTCAACCTTATGTTGAAATTTCTAAAAAATCCAAAACAATGTTTACTTTTATAATTTCATTGTTCAAAAAAAATCCAAAAGTCCAAGTTTTGGAACCTTTTCCTAACTTGACCAAATTTTCGACCCTTGAACCCAAAATTCATGGTTTGAAACAAAAATCAGGATTCAGTGATTTCCACCCTAGTCCACCCTACCTTTTACCACCAAAATGGTTTTAGGTCAAAATTTATGACCCTCGTGTCTTTAAATAAAAATAATTTTTCAAAAAAAAACCGCGAGGAAGCGACGCTTAGTCAATACTCGCAAAACCCAAAAATCAAAAGGATACGAAACCCATTCAATACTTCCAAAACCTCAAAATCGCAAGGAAGCAACACCTCGTCGATACTTGCAAAATTTCAAAAATCGTGGAGACGTAACGGGAGACACCTCATTTGGCCCCCTATGATAGCCTTAAACACTTATCATACATAATGGTGCCCCATTCCACCCATAATTGAACGGTTAATGGCATAATTCAGATTAATTAATGACGATGAAGATGCTTGTTGATAATTTCAGACTTAGTTCGATGATTCATAGAATTCGTGAGAGAAAAGGCCGAATCGCATCTGGATCTCGAGTTCAACCCACTACTCATACAAGGAATGGACTACAACACTACCCAAGCCCCTTCCAGACTACATAGAACACACTCAGGTTGTTCCTAAAGAGACTACACTTAGTTTGCCTAAGTACAATATGATTAGCATGAGTTAGAAGCTAGGATCATTGATACAAGTATCATTTACTTTTCCTGGCCTCTAATCATTATGATGTATGGACCAACAGATTCTACATTCTGAGAGCTTTCTGACGATATGTGGATTGTTCAATTCCGACCAACGGATCAAAAGATATGGCCGTCGGAAGATTACCCTCGTGACCCTCGTGAGAAACATACTAGAAATCCACTTGGGCACAACCATAGGTGCGCCCAGGTCCCCAGTTGCCCTAAAAACACACTTGGGTGCATACCTGGGTGTATCCCGCTCCACTCTTCATAGTTCTAACCCAATCTCAGCCCAAAAAACAGACCAAAACCAAACCCCAAGCCCATTCGACCCAAAAGATGACATGGGCACACACACAGTCCTAAAATCCACTTGGGCGCACCTGTGTGTGCGTCCAAGTCCTAAAATCCACTTGGGCGCCCCCACAAGTGCGCCCAAGTCCAGTTTCCTCTGTTTCGGTCCGAATTCGATCCGAAAACAACCCGAACCGAACCCAAAGCCCACTTGACCCTAAAAGGAGACTTGGGCGCACCTGTGTGTGCGCCCAAGTCCCCGAAACCCTAAATCTACCTTGGTTTGCGTGAAGCCTCTAGAAACTCATGCACATAGCAACCCTAAACCCCTCCTCCATGCCAAAACCTCTATAAAACGTATCTCTTATACCATTTGCAAAAGGAGGCTACTAAAAAAGAGAGAAAAACTAGAAGAGAAGAGAGAAAAAAGAGAGTAGCGACCATAACCAAAGAGAGAGCCTTAGATCTAGAAGGAAGGAGAAGAAGAAGCCTTTTGGTTTTCCAAGATTAGCAATGGAGAAGACTGTTAGGGATTTTGTGCTTTGCAATTTGATGGATGCATTAACATTTTAATCATCATTCAAACTTTCACACATGCATTGATTTAGAATATCTTGAAATCTTGATTTTCACATGCATTGGTTTTAGGACTTTTAGAAATCATGTTTCATGCATATATATTTTGTTTTAAACTTGGATGCATTTATATTTGAAAAGAAGTTTTAGAAATCAAGCTAGCCTATGTTTTAAATCTTTCAAATCATTTTAGGCATTTTATGTTTCATGTTTTTAAACCTCTTAGTTTGATTTAAAACATGATTTCAAGCTTGATTAGTGGCCCAAAAGTCCCCACATGAAATAACTTTGAATTATGAATTTTTAGGGGAAATTGGTCCCAGGCCTGGGTCTTGGGCCGGTCAACCGGCTGCACAGCAGGTCGACCGGGTAAAGAGCCGTTGAAGCTCTTTTCAAACGGTCAGATTTATGACCGTTGAAAGCCAGGTCGACCGGGGAAAGGGCAGGTCGATCGGGGAGACGCAGGAACTCAATTTTTGAGTATAAATACAAGTTCATTCCTTTGGAAAAAGTGGGGATCAAAGTGGAACCAAGAACCACTCTTGAGAAGTTTAGAGACAAAGAAAAAGGGGATGAACCAAGAGAGACCAAGGGGTCATTAGTAAAGCTAAAGCTTGGATTAATGAAGTTAAATCTCTAAGTAAGCTTTACTTTTATTTATCATATGTTATATGCTTTGTTTAAATTATTGGTAAATGATTTTTACCATGGTAACTATGATGTGTTGAATCCATTCTTCATTTAATCTTTGATCTAAGTTGGATTGGATTCTTCACCGTTGATTTCAAACCAAGTTGTTTTAAAATCTTCTTTAATCATGCTTAGCCAAAATCTTTGATTTCTTTTATAGCATGATTCATTTTCTTGGTTGAAACTTTATTTGTTGTTTTCATTCAATTAAACCTCAGTCAAATTTGTTTAGTTTTGAAAACAACATTGGACATGCATCACATGCCTTAAGTTAATTAATTTCATACAACTTGTGAACCTTTGATTTTCATGTCATTAACAAGTTTGTATTCATACATGTGATTTGCATTTCACTTCAATCAAATCTTTTTATGTGCCTTAAACTTTTAAATGCTCTGAACATATATTGATAGATCTTACTTTTTAACTTGATTGAAGTTATCACACACACACATCATGAGCATACACCTCTGCATTCATTTAGTGTTTGTGTGAGTTGGTCCTTCAATTTCATATCCGCCTAATTAAGAGGCATTGTAATTGAGCTTTAAGTGTATCTCTTTTAGTGTTTGTGTAGACACTATTTTAAAAGAAATATTTTTCTTGTAAAGGTTATTGCTTAGCCTAAGAAAAGCATAGTATAGAGGTTATTGCTTAGCTTTGGAAAAGCATCTTGTAAAGGTTATTGCTTAGCCTAGAAAAGCACATTGTAAAGGTTATTGCTTAGCCAATTGAAAAGCATAAATAGTGGAATCCAATGGGGTGTTGGATCACAAGCCAGTAGTGGATGTAGGCATTGAGGCCGAACCACTATAAATCTTTGTGTGATGGTCAATATTTGTGGTGATTTCTTTTGTTAGCTTCCGCATCTTGTTTGTTTATCATCACTTGTGACTAGTTTAGTTTTAAGAAGTTAAAATTTGGCATAATTGGTCACATTTTGTAGCTCACCCTATTCACCCCCCCCCCCCCCCTCTAGGGTTCCGATCACGGACTTTCAAAGACTTGTGAAAGCCATGGATTTGCGCGAAAGCTTCGATATAGGACTTAAAGGATACAACTCAAACCGGTATTTCTAAATTTAGGTTCTCTTCAATTAATATTCAGCATCATTAATGCTTAGAAACATGCTTAGGATCATGAATACATTGTAGATCTGCATTAATAGTAGTGCTTTCCAGTAGATCTAATATTTAGTAGTCATTCATCATTAGTAACATGCTTAGGATCATTCTTAGTTCATAGATCTGTATCTTTTTTAGCGTTCTGAACTCGTGATTAGGGTAGACTTTGCATCCATCTCATTTTCATTGCAAGAAATTCGAAAAAAAAAAAAAGTGTAACAGAGCACTTGGGCGCAACTGTGGGTGCGCTCAAGTATCCGCATAGGTTTTCAACTCCAATTTTCATATTAAGAGTATTTTATTTCTTAGATCTGAATTCGTTTTCATACATATTGATATCGGGACCTTCGGATCTGTAATTTTGCATTCCAAATCGCACGAAAAGTATTGAGAAAAGATACAAAAGAGGAAGAAAAGTGCAGGAAAACACTTGGGCGCAACTGTGTGTGCGCTCAAGTCTCTGGATAGGGCTTTGGCCCCGATTTCCCGCTTCGCGCGTGATCTGGTTCTTAGATCCGAGTCTATTATCATAAAAGTTAATATTAAAGTCTTCGGATTTGAGAAAAGTATTGAAAAAATTAGAAGAAGACCAAACATATCGCTGAAAAGGAGAGAGAAGTGCATAGAAGCACTTGGGCACCACTGTGGGTGCGCCCAAGTCTTTGAAGTAAATTTTTACCCCCAACTTCTGTTTCATGTGCATTTTGTCTCTTAGATCTGAGTCCATCCTCATATAAGTTAATATCAAAGCCTTCGAGTTTGCAAAGAGCATCGAAAGAATCAAAAGAGGATTAAATATTATTGCTAGAAAGGAAGGAATAGAGAAGAAAGAAAAACAGAGATACTTGGGCGCCACTGTGGGTGCGCCTACGTACCCGGAAAGGGATCCACCCCCCGAATTTTAATCCTCACATTATTGCTCTCAAATTCGGAAGTTCTGATATTAATAGTTCATATTAGGACCCCGTATTTAGTCGCAAATCATTGGAAATTGCGTCGGAATATCGTCAAACATCGGAGATACATCCCAACCAGCAGGAAGTGACTTGGGCACCACTGTGTGCACCCAAGCCCTGCAAAGATACTGTAGGTGCGCCCAAGTCTCTAGATTAATTTCCGGCCCGCATTTTCCACATCTTTGCATTCCATTTAGCTTGTTGTTTCATCTTTGTAATGATTTCAATTGACTACTGAACTTCTAGACTTCGAATCATCGAATCATCATCATTTTAGGTTAGGATAAATTGCATTAAAATACCAAAAAAATATAAAATCATAAAACTCTTCCCTTCTCATCTTGCTCTTTAGTAATTAGACAAGAGAGAACAAAAAATTAAAAGAAATAGAAAATTCCATAAAGAAGAAAAGCAATAGACATTAAGTAGAGGATCATAAGTTGTTCTTTAGGTTAGGTTGCATTGCCTTTATATAAAATACCAAAAAAATCATAAAACCATAAAACTCTTCCCTTCTCATCTTACTCTTTAGTAATTAGAGAAGAGAACAAAAAAAAAGATTAAAAGAAATAGAAACATCCAAAAAAGAGTAGATAGTAAGTAGATAAACCTAGGTTATTGTATTTGAGCCTAAGCAAATTAGTACACTTAAAAATAATACTTAATCAAAACACCTAATTTAACCTTATTTAAAAACATCTAATTAAAACACCTAAATCAATCTTAATTAAAACCATTGACCTGAATCCTAATTTCCAAACTCTAATTAATTAAACCCTAATAAATAAACCCTAATAAAACACCCTAACCAACTAAAATCCTTAATCAACAACCTTTAAGCAATCCCTGAAATTGATTAACAACTCCTAATAAAACCCTAATTAACAAACCTTAATTAAAATCCTGATTAATAAGCCTAAATAAATCAAAACCCCTAATTAATCTGAACCCTAATTAATAAGCTTGATCAACAAACCTTTAATCAAACCCTAACAAACAAAACCCTAGTCAACAAATCTTTAAATCAAAACGCTAATTAATAAACCTTAATCACTCAAGGATCCAATTAAAATCTCAATTAATAATTTCAAAGAACGAACCTTTAATTCAAGCCTAAATTGACAAAGTCAAATTAACAAAACCATAACCTGAACCTCAAACTTAAACCAAACCATAACCAACACAATTCTAATTGATAACCCTGCCTAAATTCAAACTTTAAGGCCATAGTCAAAACCTAATTAAAACATTAAGACCAAACCACACCCAGAGAATAAAGACATTCCCCAACCAAAATACGAGTTAGAATATCCGAAACCGACTTAGAAATATCCTAGAATCGGACCAACCCCAACCAAGATACGAGTTAGAATATCCGAAACCGACTTAGAAATATCCTAGAATCGGACCAACCCCAACCAAGATACGAGTTAGAATATCTGAAACCGACTTTGAAATATCCTAGAATCGGACCAACCCGGAACCACCCGATAGGCAGACACTTGTCACCCATACACCTGAGCGCCCCTACAGGTGCACCCAAGTCCATTTTGAATCCCAGGACCATTGAGTCTTTATTCACTTTGAGCTTTGACCTCAATCAACATCTAAGAACCATCACAGAACCAATATCAACCTTAAAAAAAATTTAATTAACTTAAACCCATCCTGGACTTCGAATCAAAGTCGGACGACCAAAAAACATTAGGCCACCACTCCGGCGCCACTACTGGTGCGCCCAAGTGCACAGAACCACTTAGGCGCACATATAAATGCGCCCAAGTCCTCTGTCAAATTCGAGTTGTGAAATTCAATTACATTTCGAGTTCTGGACTTAAGATCATTGAAATAAAACAACCTAAAACCTAAAACAACATCAAAACAGAGACTTGCATCAAATAGAAACCCTACAAACTCCGAAGATTAAGTCAATTCATCACCACCAGCCAAGCCACACGAGACCTGGCACTTGGGCGCCACTGTCTGTGTGCCCAAGTCCTCCGTCACCCCCGTTTCGCTGATTTTTGACATTTTTCCATCATTTGGAGTAAAACCTGAAACTCCAAAACCTTCAACAACCAAAACAGAACCTTAATATATTTAAAAAGACATTAATCAAAACCTTAATCCATCCCTAAATCACTCTTAATCAACCTTCAACATAAATCAAGTTAACCGAATCAATTAAGATCATACTCAACCAAATTGCTTAGGCACATCAATTATCAAACTTAGGCTATTAGCACCCCAGGAATAAATTAGATTTCTCTATTAGATAGATTAGAGCATTAGGTTTCGTCCCATCACTTTTCCTGTTCCTCTAAGGGACCGGGAGAGCTGATCTGTAAATCCAAGTAAAATTCCCTAGGTAGGCCCTTCTAGCCTCAATATCAAAAATCCCTAAAAACTATAAAACCAACAAAATAAAATCAAAAAGATCTTTTATCCTTTATTTCTTCCTCCACCTCAGGTGCCAAATATTTAATCGAACTTAATGATAAAAGGGAATGAAGAACTGATTTCTAAAATTGAATAAATGAGAATAATAAGATGAGATGAGTGATTTCACACACTTTGTATATTTTTATTTCGGCCCATCAGCCACCCTCTAAATCAATCATGGCCCATCGGCCCCCTTTAAAACAAACACTGGCCC
Source organism: Cinnamomum chago (assembly GCA_038049695.1). NCBI lineage: Eukaryota > Viridiplantae > Streptophyta > Magnoliopsida > Laurales > Lauraceae > Cinnamomum > Cinnamomum chago. Next base: position 30,380,304 of record CP142457.1, read on the forward strand.
ATCGGCTACCTCCAATCAATTACAGCCCATCGGCTTTTCACTTTATCACTTGTGTATCGCACACGAAAAACACAGAAATCACAAGTCAAAGTCTCATTTGCATCATCATTTTGATTTGAAAAGTCAGCCTTTAAACCCTATTTTGCCAAGGGATTAGAAGGGGGTACCCGGGAACAGGGCCGATCCTCGTCTTAAATATTTGGCACCTCCCCCCTTTTTATTCTCTTTATTTTAATTATTTTATTTTACTTGGATACACTATGATTTTGCTATGTGAGGATTAACCTTATTTGGACTTTGACTCATAACCCTGAATTGACCCAATATTAAAGAGACCCAAAGAGACCCAAATTAATGTGACGGGAAAACCGTCGTGTTTTGCCGGCAACACATTAGACGAGAGGAAGAACCCACTCATTTATTTCCTCCCATTTTTCTTCGAATTTTGTCGAAGAACGGTGTTACGGCCGTTACCGTAGCTGGCGATCGTGATTCGTCGATTTTGAGGGTAGTCGGAATCCTCATTTTCGATGTAAAATTTAAATAGCACATATAGATGAATGGTGATTTCCCTCCCTGGGGGGATCAAAATTCACATCCGACAGCCTGATGATCGTGATGGGAATTTTTTTTGTTTTCTTGTCACTTGTTTGGGTCTTTCTGGAATTTTATTCTAAGACACGAACATCCAATCAATGATCAAATGTCCGTGTCTCATTCAGCTTAGGGTTATTATGAGCCTAGTCCAAAATTAAACCTAAGGTTCCAATGGACCATCCACTAAGCTTTCCCCCTTTACATCATAAGAAACAAACTTACATCAACACTCACTACCGAACAACATAAAACGTGCTTTTCTCATCCCCTCTTTCTCTCTATTCTCATCTAAATATTTCTTCACGAATGGAGGGTTACAAGTTCGGAATGTTCGACCTTCAACCCCTCTCACCGCCACTAATGCTCCGCACCACTAGCGGGTCACACCAAGTCCCACAAAATATAGAATCCTCTAGGGTATTAGATGAATCCTTAGCAGCTTCAAGTCATGACCCACAACAGATAAGACGGTCCCTCTTCGAAGGAGGCCCAATCCCGGTTAATACCGTTACAATGTGAATGAATCATTCTAATACATCTACCCCATCTCATTCGTCAGGGAAGAGCCAATTCTCCTCGCATTCAAGAGTAACCTACACCGACCTAGTCAGTCCCACTGGCCAGGTTATAAGATACAGGGTTCACGATAATATTTCGTCAAGGGATCACTCTCTCCACGCAAGTGATCCTGTGGTTTAGCAAGTTATACCCTACTCATCCCTAATTAATCAGACTGAGCCAATCACTTCTTTTATCCCACAGTAAAGGATGCATGTTGATGCTTCTATCACCACACCAGTTAGAGTCATCGCACCATCACAGACTCTCGCAATAAACGAGAATCTATATCGTCAAGCGAGTCATGGTTTAGTAAACCCAGGGCAATTGATGACGTCCAACACCTCGCACCGAAACCCTTTGAATCATATAGGAATGTCAGATGTCTATCAACAGCGTGAAGTTGCTCGACCTCAATTCCAGGTAATGACTCCAACAATCAATCAAACGAATTACAACCCTATAATGGCCGACAATGATATATTATATCCCCAGCCGATTCAATATGAGAGGACCCCTCCTGTTTATCAAAATCAGGCTGCCCCAATCTACCAAGTGCCTAACTCAGATCAGGGTCCCCCGGTACAGAACATATAGGTTATCAATCCCTCGGGCGTTAGACATTCTTATCAAACCTACCAAGGAGATGAGCCACGCTATCCGCGGGCATATCGACTGCCCACCTCAAGCCCCATGGTTGACCTGTATAGAGGACAGTCAGTTGCTTATGGAGGAACTCAATTGAACCAAAACTATCATCCTATTCAGCAACCATATCCCTAGGACCAGTTCCAGGAGCCAATCTACGCTCCTGCTCCACTAGAACCACAAGGAGCATACCAACCACAGACAATTCAATACCTAGATCCTTTAGTATTTAAAGAATTGCAGAAAAATGTAGAGGAGCTTAAAAATGAAATTAAGAAGAAGTCCTCGAGCTCAACTGGAAAAAAGCTAGGTTTCTACGATTTTACCAAAAAAGAAGAAAAGGAGAAGTCACATTTCCCTGTTAGGGCTCCTAAATTCATACCTTACGATGGGACAACTGACCCTCAAGACCATCTGGTCTCATTCTACAACAAATGTCATGCCATTGCTGACAATGACTCCATGCTTATAAACTATTTTCAGGAATCATTAACCGGGGATGCATTGACTTAGTATACATCTGTACCTTCCCACAAAATTAATACTTTCGAGGATGTAGTGAAAAAATTTCTAGCACGATACCAGCACCTGAGTAAAAACAAACATCTCTGGCATGATTTAGCAAACCTGAAACAAAAGCACAATGAGGATTATGAGGAATTCACGGTGAGATGGCAAAATCAATTTGCGCGATCGGACTGTAATATGCAAGAAGAAAAACAAGTGAGAATGGCTATATCAAACATGAAGGACCCGATGAGAGCTTTAATGATGATCGGGGAGGTTGTTAGTTGTAGTGGCCTATACCGTAGATTGTCCAGGATGAAACAAAATTTGGACGAATGATTGTTAAACACCATCATCGACCATAAAAAGAACACGCGTAGGGCAGGTACAGCTACCTAACCAGAAAGTCGTGCGACCCCTGAGGTGAGTTCGAATCAAGAAGAAGTTTACCAACCGTACCAAGAACATAACAGCGTTCGCTTTAACCAACACCAAAATCAGGGGCAAAATAGTAATTCCAACTTCCAGGGCGGTAACCCGAATTATCGAAGGAACAACCAGAATTATCAACGGAACAACCATAACTTTCGGAACCCTTCGAGAAACAATCAAGGTTATGACCAACCACCAAGGAACCAAGGACCCCCAGTGAATCAAAACCAGAACTCTGATCACCTACAACCAGTTCCGAATTCGACAATTCCGCCACAGAATCAGAACACAAATCCTCAACCCAACTACGGAATCGTTCCCTTCAATTACAATAGAGACAACAATGGCAACCAAAATAACACAAACAATGGGAATAGAAGAAGATTCGAACCCAAAAGGGTAAACTACCCATCCTTACCCCAACCTTGGACTGCTGTCTTCTGGTCCCTTTTAAGCCAGAACGCTCTTCAACTCCCACCGGAACGACCGCAGGCATGGTCAGAACACCTAGATAAAACCAAATTTTGGGCCTACCATAGGATGTCGGGGCATGACCTTACCCAATGCTACACGGTCAGAGACCTGATTTACGATCTCAATGACGAAGGTAGGATCGATTGGAGCAATATTAGGCCGATAAACACGACCGACCCGCGAAATGCCCCTCCTAATCGAAACGCAACTACCAATCCTGGGAGATCTAGCATTAGGAGATCTAGCAGACCGGCGAGGTGCGTCAGTAACAGACCCCTTACCCTTGTTCGTTCTGGATGAACTACTTGCAAAGGATGGAAAAGAAAAAATCAATCATCGAAATGACAGAATTTTGATAAAAAATTTCTAACGAAAATTTGGCATGATTCCGGGATGATTCCAAAGAAAAGGGAAGCACCCCAAAAGAAATAAGAAGCTTGAAGATGAGCTCAACATCACTGCGAGCTCATAGTAAAAGAAGACACGAATTCAAACATTGCTACGAGATCATGCTGGTCTTCTCAAATCTCCACAAGTTTGAAGAAGGGCTCCACATTGCTGCAAGCTCCAGACTCCAAAAACTTGCAAAGCTCCTCAAAGGCCTCGTAAGACTAAGAAAGGGCTCAACATTGCTGCGAGCTCCAAATCTCAAAACTTGCAAAAGACTTTCAGGTATGCATTATCATGTTTCTAATCCAACTTACCAAAAATCACGCATAGAAAGAAAGTTGTCATGCATTAGATGTTAGGAAACCCTTGACCAAAGTTTGACCAATTCCAACCCAACTTGGTCAAAACCAATCAAACTTTGTCCAAGTCAAAATTCATGTTGACTTGACCTAGAAATCCTAGCCTTTTGCTTGATGCATAAAAAAAATGCACGAACATCTTGATTTGCATGAACCACATTACTATGGTAAGCAAAAAAAAAAGGGGCGAAAGAAAGCTCCTAAAAAAAAGGAGCTGGCCCACAGGCCGTGGCCCACTACCACGTGGCCATACGGCCAGATCCGTACGGATCTGTCAGTACGGCAAAAAAAAAACGTGTAAAAAAAAACACCACCTGAACAAAAAGAAAGAGAAGAAAGAAAGAAAAGAGAAAAAAAACCAAAGAGAAAAGAAAAGATCTTTTTTTACCATCCTAATACTACAATAAAGTTTTCTTGAAAGAGAAGACTTACTTGAAGCCATTGATGGAGAAGAAGAAGAAAAGCTTGAAGAGCCTTAAAGAAGAAGAGTTCTCGATCTTGGAGCACTCTTGAAGACTTTTACAAAAAGAAAGCAATAAGAGCAAGAGATTCAACCTCACCTTGCTTTTATAAAAGAGAGCAAACCAAAAAAGGAAACAAGGACAAAAGCTAGGAGGTAAGTGCTAAAAATTAGCAACTTTCCCAAAAGAAAGGAGATTTGAGATATTATCTCCTAAAAAGAAGATTCTTTGAGAAATTCTCTCCCAAAAGAGAGGAAACTTGAAAGATTCTCTCCGAAAGAAAGATATTTTAAGAGATTCTTTCCCAAAGAAAGATATCTTAAGAAATTCTCTCCCAAAAGAAAGGAAACTTGTGAAATTCTCTCAACGTAAGGATATTTTTAGATATTCTCTATCCAAAGGAGATATTTTTAAATATTCTTTACAAAATGACACCATGTGAGATTTAAGACATCTTTACAGCTTAAGGTCCCATGGGTTAGCCCACATGAGCCAGGTTTGACCACCTAAGCACTACAAGAGGCTTTTAGTCAAAGAGAAATCCCTCTTACCAAGAGCACACAAAAATGGTTCCATGCCTCTTTTGAGCCTCATGAGCTTCCAAAATTCAATCCATCCCACCTCATATACCAAATTGAGCCAAAATCTTGAAATTGCCATTCCACAAAAATACAAACCTGACCCCCTAGCTTGCAATATACAGCTTGTTAGGTCGCAAGGTCCAAACCAAAACCAAATCTGATCCCCCAACTTCCCACATACAGCTTGTTGGGTCACAAGGTCAAAATCAAAAATCAAACCCCGACCCCCTAACTTGCCACATACAGCTTGTTAGGTCACAAGGTAAAAAAAAACCCTCTTGACCACCTAATGCGCCACATAAAGCCCTTGGGTTCACAAGGTCAAAAGGAAAACCCAAAATCCAAAACCCAAATCCAAAACCCTCTTGTCATTTTCAAAACTTTGCCTTGAGATGGTACGTGATCCCTCTCACTACCATAAAGTCCCTTTGGAAACTCAAAACGCTACTTTACCAAAAAGAAAACTGCTCAAAAACTCTTGGTCAAGTCAAAAGCTCTCCTTCAAAGTTCTCTTCGAGGCACATTGATTTCGACAGTAATGCAACTCGTCGCTGTACCTCGAGGGGACATTTGTTGACACCAAAAAATGTTACTTTGCCTTTTCAACATCAAGAAGTTACATGATGCCGCATCCTACCACAAACAGGCAATGCCACGTCAAGCGTCAAATCTTGTTAAAACCAAACAAAAACTGCAAGATTCTTCAAGACAGCCAAAAGAGGGGTGCACCTGAAGTTTCGGGCCATTTCAACATCATTTGACCTAACTTTACTCCTCCAGCAGCTGAGTAGGAGCTCCCGGCGGCGGTGAAGTCAAAGACCCTGACACACAAAATAGAGGACACAACTGGCCTCAAATTGCCACTAGGAGGCTCCATATGAAGTTTCAGGTCATTCCAACATCATTTGACCTAACTTCACTCCTTCGGTAGCCAAACAGGCGCACCTGGCGGCGACAGTATCGAAGACATCAAAACTTCGATAAGAGCCCGCGGATGGTCTTAAAATACCTCCAAAAGGCTCCATGTCAAATTTAAAGTCAAACCAACAACATTTGACCCTCCATCAACCCTCGAGCAGTAAAATCAAGCCTCTCGGCAGCGAGAACCACCGAGGCCATCACTCATCAAGCAGAGCACATGTGTGGCTTAAACATGCTTCCAAATGGTTGCACATCAAATTTCAGGTCATTCCGACGACGTTTGACCCGACTTTGACTTTCGGGTAACAAAATCAAACCCCTCGGCGGCGGAGCTTCCCGGGACCATGACATCCAAATCGGAGCTAATGAATCGTCTCAAAATGACTTCAATAGGCTCCCCGTCAAATTTCAGGTCAATCGGACATTGGTTGACCACACATCAAAGCGCGACATCTCCCTCACAAAAAATCAAGTCTACGGGCGACGGGACCCCACACGGCTTCAAAACTCAAACAAAAGCCAATGGTTGGTCTTGTCTACTACTCAGGAGACTCCATCTCAAATTTTAGGTCATTTCGACATCGTTTGACCTAGTTAGGCTTCTAACGGCAAATCAATGGCTCTACGCGATAAAGTCTGCGGCTTTCCCGGAAAATTGGAAACTTTGCTCTCCGATATGCAAGGCTTTTCATCCAGTTTTCTGCAGGGAAATCAGGCCAAAACATGTACAAAAAATATCAAAGAAAAAAAAATCAAAAAATAGGAAAAACGGCCGAAAGACGGCGACCAAAGAGGAAAAATCCCCCATGGTCGCCGGCGACCCTGAAAATCCGGGTCGCCGGATTTCCACCGAAAGGGTCATTTTCTGACCCTTTTCGCATTTCGAGAATCCCGGCCCCTGTGGTTTTTCAAAAATCTGATTTTTTGTGCTCGAAATCAGCTAATCTTCAGCCCCAGAAAATCTGATTTTTTGGGGCCATCCCCCCAAGGCCCCTCTTTTTCCATCCGACATGGCCTAGAGGTGGCTTTTCAGCCCGTCTATTCGGTTTTTTATTGGATATAGGACCTCCCCTTGGTCCTTATCCTCTAAAAATCAAAAGTTCAAGCCAAGTCAAAGAAATCAAAGCATCATGCGTTCTCAACTGAAGGATGAAGACGAAGTCCACACATGACTTAAGATCGTCGATCTAAACGAGTCCCCGCAATCTCCTGAGAAGTCAGAATTCATTTTTTTACTTTTCTATTGTATTTTGTATTTCTTTTAAAGAG